>OZ007587.1:122686072-123919527 GCA_963931845.1 Maratus michaelseni
CATTTTTCTAAATGTAAATTAAATCAAACGAAATGGCTTTGTATTTTAAAGGAATGTGGATCTTCACTTACAGATGCTACCTTAGTAAATATTTTCAAACGAACCTTCCATACATCAAACGAACTATATCACTGGATTTGAGCATGTATTTTAAAGCAATAGCGACGTTCACCTGGATTTTCCTTCAATATTGCTGTAAACGATGCGAACGACATTGCGTTATATTATATCATACATTAGACAAAATTTGGGATAAAAGAAGCAACTCATTTAGTTGATAATTTATAGTAGAGTTTGGTAGGGAAATAAGGCCGTTATGAGATTATGACAACATGAACTAACATGTTCTCTAGTCAACATACTACTAAAAGAGAAAGCATTACAATGATTGCATAGATTGGCCATTGAACTTAAATAATGTTCGGGTGATTCATTTTCGTCTGTAAGTTCTTGAACTCCGTCCCTCTCTCTTGTCTCCATGTGAGATTCTGGTAACGTAAGTACAATCTCACTCTATGTTACGTTATATTTCGCCATATAAGTCTTCTTCTGGAAGTCTACTACGATTTTTCATCTTTCGATTCCAGCAGAGTAAATACTGTGAAAATTGTAATAAATTGTTTGCACATAAGGAACGGTGTTTAACTTTCATATTTAAAAAAGTGTGATACATAAAAAAGTGAATTTTTAAAGCTGAATATGAATAAAATTTAAATGACGCCATTTTCACTGTCTTTCCATTTTTTAGACGTTGCATTCGTGTAACCGTTAATCTGAAAAAAAAAAAAACAATGATTAACTCTGGTTGAAGAATGAACCTCTAGTTTGTATCCAATAAAATCTTCCTAATCTTCCATAATCTTGCCGATATCCAAGTTTGACGTCAAACATTAGAAGTGCTTGAAACGATATGGTTACTAATGTACCAGAGTTAGTTACAAAACGAAGTTATTTACGCGCCAAGCTATGTTCCATTAAATAATGTCAAATTACTGTTAATTCAATTATAGATCTTTCATTAACAAAATTCCATACCTTAAATAAAACTGACAATGATAAAGTTAGTTATGCAAAATGTTTAGTAATATTATTTTTGGTGAATACTTAAACCGAAGATTTTTTTTTGCATTTCTCTAAAGAGCATAATAACACGCAGAAATAAATTCATTCCACATTATGTTTAGCTGCCAGGGCTGTTTGTAGGTCGAAAAGGCTTTATAATGATCCAAAAATTATCTAATCAGAATTTCAGGTACTCGGTTTTTCTTATCCAGCCTGAAATTACAAATCGACAAATAATATTTATTCCATTCGCCACCATTGACATTACAAAGTTTTTCCGTACATTGAAAGCGCCAAAACAGTGGCTGAGATGTTCTGCTCTCAAAGCTGGCATACGGGAAATGCAGGGTTTAAACCCCTGTTGCGCTCGTTGACCTAACCGTTCAGAGTTTTCCGTGGTTTTCTTCGAACCTTGCCGTAAATACGGGTTAGAATCCCTTAGAAAGACTCCCACGGAGGGCACTCCCCCTAGGGTCTATATCCTTCGTGTATATAATCGGCCGTCATAAAATCAAACAACCGTACATTGGAGCATTGCTTTATTGGTAAAACTTTGCTTCATAATGAAAAAAACCCATAAATTTAGCAATCGCTAATTTCAAAAGTCTAATCTTCTGTAATCTGAATCGTCGTCCAGAGTAACCTTCAAACATAAACGAAACATCCAACAATATGATAAAAATGCCAACTGGCAGGTGACCGGAATACGGACAATTAGTCTAATGTCTTTTAAAAACCTTCCTGAAAGAAGGGAAGATATGCAGAAAAAACTAAAAAGAAACGACGAATCAAAAAGAGCATCAAAAATTTATTTCAGCAAACAATTTTTATTGCAAAATGTAGTCTTTTGTGATAGTAATAACGCATAAATGCACACATCTCCTTAAGAATATTCTTTGGTTCCTAACTTTTGAAACAGTGAATATTTCTATAAGTGAAATTGGCAATATATTAAAAAATAATATTCGCTGATCTGAGTTCGAGGCTATAAAAATAATATGTTTGGTGAAAACAAACCGGTATGTTTCCGTAGTAAATTTTTAAATGTCTAAAATTTAATTATTTTACGATATGTGTTTGAGTGGCAGACATTCACTAAAATTTAAATATTTGATCTCATATTCATAACAATAAGTGCTTATATAATTTGCATTTGTATATAAAAATTTACTCCAAAAAGGATCTTGTATACACGAAAAAACATTATTATTGCTAAAATCGCTCAAGCTGATGTCACGCTTATGCATTTTTGGCTTACAATCTCATTGCTTGTCGACAAAAGTAAAATCAAAACCGTAAATAAACAGATAACATGTAACTCATAAATGCAGTCATTTTTACTATTACATATGCTAGTTCTTCCTGTAAGACACATGATAGGGGAGTTACATAAACAAAAATTAACAGAAAGAAAAAAGGGAAAAAAATTACTCATATTTTATTAAATCAAATTATCAGATGCATCTTTGTTAACCTGACGCAAACGATAAATCGCCAAATATTGGCTTAATCTGAATTGCAATCTCATGCATTGCAAATATTTTTAAGCATTACAAACATTCCTTTGGGGTTTAAATTAAATATTATGCCTCATTAAAACTGTTTTTTTCTGTCTTTTTCTTTTTTTGAGGGGGGGGGGGGGGGGGTTAAATAAAATGAATAACAGAATTTTTATTTTATTTTTCTATGTGTTTGCATTATTTTCTGATATAGCCGTTTCAATTCTTTCGCCAACGATAATGTTCACCAAAAAAATGACCTATGGTAACCTTATCGTCCAAAATAACAGAACTTTCCACCATAATTCTATAACTAATATACGTAGAACTATGTGTTACATACTAAAACCTTCCCTGAAATATTATCTATCCAACAGTGTAAGTTTCATCAAATTCCATTCAGCAGATATTATCAACATATAAAGGAACGGAACGAAATTTCCGTTTATGTTTTATATATGTAGTAGATTTTTCTTACTTTCCTGAACCTAACGTTAATTTCAAAATTATGTGTGACTCAAAACAAAAAGAAAAAACTATGAAGACTGATCTCAAATACAAAGGAGCTACTTTCTGTCACATTTTTCAATTCATTTTTGTTCGGAAATGCAGGAAATTGACAGGTGTTTTTATACAGAAACTATGTAATCGGATGACGTTTTACCTTTTTTGGTAAAGACAGAAATTTCTTTCAGAATATACTTTGAAACTTGGTGTTTTGAATCGAATTTCCAGACGCGGCAGTGAGGGAAAGGGGAAAAAGCGGTCGTCACGTGACAACAATCATTTGTAACTTGATAAATAATTTATTTATCACAAATGGATTACTCAATTCAATTTCAAATCGTTTTTATAGTCAGGCTTAAAAATTTTATGCGTTTAGGTTTAAAAATGTGTTAGAAAAAGTAATCAGAAACTTTCAAGTTGTTCAGGAGGGAATTTGAGAACAACCTTAAATTTTCACTTAATAGTTAGTGAATTTCACACACTTTTGTTTTTCGTGTCCCTGGTAGTCGCCGAGCCACGCAGTTTCTGAGGCCATTTCAAGAAAGTATATAGCGTAAAATGTAGATTAAAAAAGATATAGCGAAAAATGTAGCTTAATGCATATGTTCGTCGTGTTGGAAAGTATGTAATAATCTATGCGTGAGGCATGAATTTATGATTTTTTTTTATTGTCTGTCCGTTCGTGCTCCAACTTTCGGGAAAATATTGACAAATAAAAACCACAAAATTTATATATGTCATTAAGGTAGTTTTCAAATTCCTTGCTCAACAATGTGGAACTTTCTGAGACATTTTCTTCTCATATTTAAATTTAAAGGTATAAAATTGGCAAGTCTGATTATTGAAGGGATTTGCAATTGAATAGCGTTTGACAAATAAATTACCTATCGAGTGATAAGCGATTGTTTTCACGTGACAAGAATTTCCCCTTTCTCGCGCTTCCGCGTAGGAAATTCGGTCTAAACGCCGACTTTGACAGCATTTCAAGAAAGTTCTTCTGTCTTTACCAAAAAAATGGAAAATGTCTTTTGATTACATAGTTTCTGAATAACAACACCTGCCAATTTCATGCGTTTCTGGACAAAAATGATTTCAGAAATGTGTCACTAAGCACATCCCTTTGATTTGAAAAGGGTCGTAAGAAATACTATACAGCATGTTCCTTATTTAAAAAAAATGCTATATCAAGTATTTATAATTTTTACACTGGGTACACAAAAGAATTCGGAAACATTACGGTCTAATGGCAGAATTTATTTGAAGTACATTTTGATTTGATGAACGATTGTCTCGAACAAAGTCAAAGAAATTTATTTAATCTTTAACATTGCATGAAAGTAGACAGAATATATTTAAAATAAAAAAGAAAACTGCCCAGTTAAACTGAGGGCATTGAGCTCACAGGCTATTCACACTAATTGTATATTATACTCGAATTTCAAAGAATTTGAAATAAACCCCTTGAAAAATAAAGAAATCGACAATATATTAAGGGGGGTGTTATCCCCCCGTTACCCCCTCAGAGTTAACTAATGAACCCCTTAAACTAATCAGGGAAGCCTCTTATTACAATGAATATATATATACAAAATTTGAAGAAAATCGGATAATGCTGCTTGAAAAACCCATTTATATAAATTAGGGGGGGGATTGGCCCCCCGTCCCCCCCTTTATACTTAACCAATCAATCCCGAAAACTAATCAGGGAAGCGTCTTAACCCAATGAACTTATAAACAAATTTTGAAGCAAATGAGATAATTCTGCATGAAAAACCCATTTATATAAATTAAGGGGCGGATTACCCCCCGTTCCCTCCCTTTATACTTAACCAATCATCCCGAAAACTAATCAGGGAAGCGCCTTAACACAGTGAACCTATAAACAAAATTTGAAGGAAAACGGAATAATTCTGCAGGAAAAACCCATTTATATAAATTAAGGGGGGATTAGCCCCCCGTCCCCCCCCTTTATACTTAACCAATCAATCCCAACAAAAACTAATCAGGGAAGCCTCTTATTACAATGAATATATATATATATAATTTGAAGAAAATCGGATAATGCTGCATGAAAAACCCATTTATCTAAATTAAGGGGGATTAGCCCCCCCCCCTTCCCCATTTATACTTAACCAATGAACCCCCAAAACTATTTAGAGAAGCGCATTATCACAATGAACCTATATACAAAATTTGAAGAAAATTGGATAATTCTGCTTGAAAAACCCATTTATATAAATTAAGGGGGGATTGGCCCCCGTCCCCCCCTTTATACTTAGCCAATCAATCCCGAAAACGAATCAGGGAAGCGTCTTAACCCAATGAACCTATAAACAAATTTTGAAGCAAATGGAATAATTCTGCATGAAAAACCCATTTATACAAATTAAGGGGGGGGGGTAGCACGCCCCGTTCCCCCCCCCTTTATACTTAACCAATCAATCCCGAAAAATAATCAGGGAAGCGTCTTAACCCAATGAACATATAAACAAATTTTGAAGCAAATGGGATAATTCTGCATGAAAAACCCATTTATATAAATTAAGGGGGGGATTAGACCCCCAGTTCCCCCCTTTTATACTTAATCAGTCAATCCCAAAAACTAATCAGGGAAGCGTCTTAACCCAATGAACCTATAAACAAATTTTGTAGTAAATGGGATAATTCTGCATGAAAAACCCATTTATATAAATTAAGGGGGGATTAGCCCCCCCGTTCCCCCTTTTATACTTAATCAGTCAATCCCGAAAGCTAATCAGGGAAGCGTCTTAACCCAATGAACTTATAAACAAATTTTGAAGCAAATGAGATAATTCTGCATGAAAAACCCATTTATATAAATTAAGGGGGGATTAGCCCCCCGTTCCCCCCCTTTATACTCAACCAATCAATAACGAAAACTAATCAAGGAAGCGCCTTAACACAGTGAACCTATAAACAAAATTTGAAGGAAAAAGGAATAATTCTGCAGGGAAAACCCATTTATATAAATTAAGGGGGGACTAGCCCTCCCGTCCCCCCCCCTTTATACTTAACCAATCAATCCCGAAAACTAATCAGGGAAGTGCCTTAACACAGTGAACCTATAAACAAAATTTGAAGGAAAACGGAATAATTCTGTATTAAAATCCTATTTATATAAATTAGGGGGGATTAGCCCCCCCCCCTGTCCCCCCCTTTATATTTAACCAATCAATCCCGAAAACTAATCAGGGAAGCGCCTTAACACAGTCAACCTATACACAAAATTTGGAGGAAAACGGAATAATTCTGTATTAAAACCCTATTTATATAAATTAGGGGGGGATTAGCCCCCCTGTTCCCCCCTTTATATTTAACCAATCAATCCCGAAAACTAATCAGGGAAGCGCCTTAACACAGTCAACCTATAAACAAAATTTGAAGGAAATCGGATATTTCTATGAAGAGTTATCGCGTTACGTACGTACATACGTACATACATACATACATACATACAGAACCGGCGGGCACATAAGCTCTCAGGCTTTGATAGCCTGTGAGCTAAAAACTGATAGTGAATAAATGCAATAAGTAAAAATAGTTGGAAAGTGTTTTATAATCTGTGCAATCGACATTATTTTTCGTTATTGTTTTGTTCGTATGTGCTATCAACAGGAATTAGGCACATATGAAAAATCAGCAACAATATATATATTTTTTCATTTGGAAATAATTTCTAGCCATCTAACTATAACTCATTTTAAAATGGGAAAAAAATGATTTAAAAAAAAAAACTTTTCACATTACATATTTCAATAGATATATTGTATTCAATACATTGAAACATAATACATATATTATATATAACAATATCCAATTATGTATTGTTATTAAATATAACAATACATAATTCAAGCAATATTTATATTGTTTCAATTATGTATATATATATATATATGTATATAATTGGTGTGTCATGATCCGAATGACGTCTACAGATTTCTTGATAAATAGGGACGTTTGTTAGTTCACGGCAAAAATAAAAACTGAACGTAAAAGGGGATACATATACAGGGGTGGGATATCCAATGCTCTCCTCAAAAGTAAAAGATCCAAGCATCGGATATGTGACCCCTTGATATATGTCCCCTTCTGCTATGACGTCAATATACAGGCAGGGGACGGTTATACAGGATTCGACGAAAGTAACATGAACTGGTTTTTGATATATGGCCCCTTCTGATATGGGGGCAGATATACTGGGGTCGGATATCCGAATCTCGAAGAAAGTGAAATGCTCAAGCACTGGATAAGTATCCCCTTCTGCTGTGACGTAAAAGTGACGTATGGGGGCAGATATACTGGGGATAGATATCAGGCGACTCGATATCTCCGCCATTTTTTAAGATAGAGCCAAAACAAAAAATGCTTTGGAATCCTTGGATCAAGGCCGCACATTTAACGGAAAATTTTTTTAGGATTTCTAATATTTTTCTACAATTTTTTGAAATTAAAATCTTTAAATGGCTATCAATGCGCCCCCTCCAGCCACAATATCTCCAAATTCAACTGGGACCTGCAGGCTATAGTCAAAAACATATACAAAAAGTTTGGTTCAATTATCTGCATAACTTCATGCACTTTTCGCTGATACAATAGTGAAAATGGAGCAAAAATTGCGATCACAGCGCCCCCTTTCGTCGAAATATTTCCAAATTCAACTGGGACCTGCAGGCTATAATTCAAAACATATACAAAAATTTGGTTCAATTATCTGCATAACGTCATACACGTTTCGATGATGCAATAGTGAAAATGGAACAAAAATTCACGATCGCAGCGTCCCCTTTCGTCGAAATATCCCCAAATTCAACTCGGACCTGCAGGCTATAGTCAAAAACATAGAAAAAAATTGGTTCAATTATCTGTATATCTTCATACACTTTTCGATGATACAATAGTGAAAATGGAACAAACACTGCAATCGCAGCCCCCCCCCCCTTTCGTCGAAATATACCCAAATTCAAGTGGGACCTTCTGGCCACAGCCAAAAACATAGAAAAAAAATGGTTCAATTATCTGCATAACTTCATACACTTTTCGATGATACAATAGTGAAAATGGAACAAAAATCGCAATCGCAGCCCCTAGCCCCCTTTCGTCGAAATATCCCCACATTCAAGTAGGACCTGCTGGCCATAACCAAAAACATAGAAAAAAAAATCGTTCAATTATCTGCACAACTTCCGGCACTTTTTGATGATACATTAGGGAAAATGGAACAAAAATCGCGATCGCAGCACTCCCTTTCATCGAAATATATCATAAATTCAACTGGTACCTGCAGGCTATAATCCAAACCATATACAAAAAATTTGGTTCAGTTATCTGCATAACTTCATACACTTTTCGATGATACAATATTGAAAATGGAACAAAAATTGCGATCGCAGCGCCCCCTTTCGTCGAAATATCCCCAAAATTCAAGTAGAACCTGCTGACCATAACCGAAAACATAGAATTTTTTTTTTCAATTATATGCGTAACTTCATACACTTTTCGATGATACAATAGTGAAAATTAAACAAAAGTCGCAATCGCAGCGGCCCCTTTCGTCGAAATATCCCCAAATTCAACTGGGACCTGCAGGCTATAGTCAAAAACATATAAAAAAAATTGGTTTAATTTGAAGAATAACTTCATACACTTTTCGATGATACAATAAGGACAGACAGACATTTTGTAAAAACATGTTTTTTGGAATCTCTGACCCCTAAAACGTGTAAATCCGTCAAAAACCGGAAATCGAAAAAAAAAATCGATTACAACTACTTACTTCTATTATAGATACTATTACTTCTATTATAGATAGAACAAAGTAAAAATACAAATGTGTTCATTTTTCTATATTAATGATAAAATTGTTATTAGAGATACAATGGAAGACTTATATTTTGTATTAAAACATGAATTGGTTTTCTTTCATTTCCGGTTCTAATCGAAATATGTGAGGTTCGGGTAGATTTGAGGGTCGACGAAAATTACTTTGTCCGGTTGTGGGTTGATGAATTGGCTTTGTCCGAGTCGGGTTGCGAATTGAATTTAAATAATATTTTTGGGTCGACCGCAAGAATGAAAACCCAACCCGATACCTAAATAATACAAGTCAACTCGACCCGCAACAAAAATGTAGAAATCAACACGACCCGAAGCAAATTTAACCCGATCCGCAATGAAAAAATTCTTTCCCAAGACGACCAGAACCGCAGGTCATATTAGAACCTAATATCACTCCCCCGACTCCCCAGATCTGCCCTAGGACTTTAGTCAATTTTTACGAAAGTTAAAATTTATAAAGTATAAAAAAGGTATGTAAATATTCAGACAGATAAACAGATCATTGCTTAAATTCCAATGATACTGAAAAGAGACGCTCTACAGAAAGATATACCTATACAGGAAAAAAAAAAGTATAAAAATTGCAGTATCCGTTTCAAAGTTTTGCGTGAACGTACATATAGAAAAAATATACATCCAAACGAATTGTAGAATTTCCTCATTGGAAGTGGATTAAAATTTAAAGATATAATATTTAAGCTTATAGAAATAAAGAATTTGAAATTTACTCAATTTTAGCTGGCGTATTTTGATGAAATTTAAAAATAATCGAAGAAAAAAAAAAGCTTCTTAAAATATATCTAATCATTCTTGCGAGTGTTTCTATTTTCTACGCCGAATTTTGAGAAATTGGTATCAGCCAGTCATCGTGATGAGGCGTTACCAAGAGTTCAGAGAATACTCTGTCCAATCACAGAATATGTGTGAGCGTCCCGAGTGGAGGCGGTCCGCATATAATTAATTCAGGTCTTTTTCTCAATTTTGCTCAAAGTTATCCCGTGTTTATACTCGCTGTAATTACAGTAGAATTATAAAAAGCATATTTTTGGAAAGCTTAAACACTGAGCCATCGTTGTTAGTTCTTATTTTATTTTATTTTTTGCTGGTATCGATTTTATAAGAGTTTAAACGACACAACAACTCGATTTTTACCGGATCCAACCATTGAGTTGGTCCTCAGAAATAAACTACAACAGAAATCGAAAAAGTAAAAACTAACAACGTTGGAGATTGGTCTCAGCTATCCTATGAAAAAAAAATCATTTAAAAACATTAAAATGCGAGCGAGAAATCGCGAGATAACCTTCCCATAGACTTAACATTAGCTGGAGCGTTTCTTCGCGTGACTGATGTAGGCTCTTAATGGATCATTTTGGTCGTGGCTCGTGGGTCATTATGGGTCAAACTATTTTTATCTTAAAAACGGCTCAGAGGATTTGAACTAAATTTAGTATTCTACAGTTTTAGGGAACGAAAAGACAATAGTCGAGAAATTCATGTTCGAGAATTTCATGTTCGAGTTCAAAAAATTCACGTTCGAGAATTTCATGTTTGAGTTCGAAAATTCATGTTCGAGAAATTTCGATTAATGGGTCATTTTGATCATGGGTCAAGCTATTTTTATCTTAAAAATGGCTCAGACGATTTGAACTAAATTTTGTATCCTATAGTTCGTGGGCACGAGAAAATCATTGTGCTAAGTCACATGCTGGAGAAAATCTCATTAGTGGGTCATTTTTGGGTCACTGTGGGTCAAGCTAATTTTATCTAAAAAACGGCTCAGACTATTTTGACTAAATTTTATATCCTACGGGTTTCGGGCATGAGAAAACAATTGGGCTAGGTCACATGTTCGAGAAAATTTTATTAGTGGATCATTTTGGTCATGGGTCATGATATTTGAACTCAAAGCTAATTTTGACCGGTCTTCCCTGCTCATTATTACATATTCGTATATATCAACTCAAGTTTTTTAATAACATAATTCAAGTTACATGTGTGTAATGTTGCAACTGAAAATGTTACTAAGCAAATAATGATTATTATAATCAAATAATAATTATTATTAAAATTTTATCAAATTTATCGAAAAATTATTAATGAAATATGTAATATCTATCTATCTAACTTTGTACTCATAATTTATTAACAGCTTTCTGATAAATTTGATAAAATTTTAATATTAATAATTATTTGATTATAATCGTTATTTGTTGAATAGCGTTTTGAGTTGCAACTTTACCCATATGTAACTTTGTGTTACTTTAAAAAAACTTTTTGAGTTGTAATTTACGAATATGTAATAATATTTTTCATCATTCTTAAATCAAAACTTATGAGGTAAGGAAAACGGGACAATCATTTATGGACACCCTGTATATAAATGTCATTGTTAGAAAGATTCATGATATAGCCAGAAATTACAGTAATCAAATGAGATCTAAATTTTAAATATTTGTTGCCTATTTATATTCAAATTCATGAAAATACAGATGCACGAAATTCCACTCAGTTGACAGTTTTGACTGGCAGACATGATGTGTACTTAAAAATAAAACTGAAGAGCTTCTGGAAATTATTCCTATGCTCAATACAACCACCATAGTTGATATGTTTGATTCAGTTACATAATTTTTGACTTGGTAAAGTTTAGCTTTTAAAAAGTAAGTTTATACGGCTAATAATAGTGTTCTTGAAACCATTGGTTTTATAAAGTGAAGCAAATTTTAAAATTAACAAAAAAATGCAAAGATCAGGGTAATTTCCTAATAATACATTTTTTTAAATCATTATTTATTTAAATCTTAATGTATTTTTACTTATGTTCAGAAGTGTATTTTTGTACAGCATCCTTGCTATTTTAAATTACAAAAATCGATGTGTTTTACTTAATAAATATTCCCTTTAAAATTTTCTGTTGACTGTTTTTAATTTTTTCGATAAGTAGCTTTGAATTGTTTTTAATAAAGTTGTATTTTGTATGTACAACTTTCATTCTGTGTGATGGTAATATTATAAATTTGCTTTTTCATTTTCTTTTTTTGTCATGTGGCCTGCGGCTTTGTATACAATAGTTATTTGGCCCTTGGTGGTAGAGTTTGACATGCTTGCCTTAAATAAAAATGAAATATTCACTAACCTTAGACACTCAGTCACATTAATCAAATCTGTCAATAAGACAGTTTTCTTATACATTTTAAGTTCCTGTTCCTATTTTTTATACTAAAAGTATGAATAAACATTAACTACATTGGACTTATTGCAAAAAACCTGGATAAAACTATGATGTTTGGATAAAGATGTGGTCATTTTTAATTTGCCTATAACTGCATAGGCTCATTGCAATGAACTGATTAAAAAATAAATGGATAATTTCCAATTAGCCTAACGCTCTACAGGCTGTTTTCAATAAGCCTGAAAAATATCAGGCTGGTTGAGAAACAAATAATCACTTTCCAATCAGACTAAAGCTGCTTAGGCTCTTTGCAATAAACCTGAAAAATATCAGGCAATTGGGAAAAGATAGAAGATTCTCCAATTAGCCGAGCCCTTTGCAAACAACCTAGGCTCTTTGCAAAGAGCCATATTTCTCAATTAGCCTACGACATATATATATATATATAATGTCAACATAATAAACTATGACATATTTATACGAAAGCTAAAGGGGAAATAACCAAAAACTTCAATAATAATTTCAAAATACATCTACATTTTTTACATATTTATATATTTTTTTAGAGAAATTTAGAGCAAGTAAAATTAAAAAATTTTCAAGTTCTTAATACCTTCACTTCACCACCAGGAAAAAATAAAAAGTTTCCAGGATCTACTGGATCAAAACTTTCTTCAATAATTTTTGGACGATCAGCTGCATTACTAACAATGATGTTATCAATTGCCCAACAGCCTTTGAATTTAGATCCGCTTGAAGCTGACTCTTGATACCATTGAATACATACATCAGAAGATTTAGCCGATGGTGGCAGACACAAAATATGAACAGTTGTTTCAATGGCAGGTAGTAATCTAATAATTGAATATAAAATAAAATTTATATTTAAATAAATTCCATCAACTGAGTATTAAAAAAACTCTTTAATTCATAAAAGGCAATTATCAAAAATAAAAAAGCAAGAAAATATATTAAAGATAGTCATCCTAGGCTATAAAAATTGTCACTCAATAATATTAATAATATAAGGCCTTCATTACAAAGAAAAACAATTATTAAGCATATGTGTTTATAGTGATTGTTAAAATTTCCTTACCATTAATTAAATTTAATTGGTCTTTTAAAATGCTTATTTTTAAATAGAATTTAATGGGGAAATTATTGGTGATTTATAAAGCATATCTGAGAAAAGTATGCTTACAAGATCATATTGTATGACTGAAAATAATGACACTCTTTGATACAAGAAATTTTAACAAATGCATTAAACAATATCAATATATATTTATTATATATATATCAATATATATTAATTATATCTATGTATATGTGTTTCTATATATAGATAGATGGGGCACAAAATAATACATACACCTGTAAAACATTATACCACATTTCACACTCGCAGTGCAGGAGTGTCACCTGCAATAGAAATCTGCCATCTTCTGGTCATGAAAGGGAAGGTATCAGTCTCTCAACAACTGTCATTAAGTGTTGCATAGTTTTCTCTTAGAGATGTCTGTCAGACCTGAAAGACTTCAAAAGAGGCATGATGTTGGCACGCACTTAGCTGGACCCTCGGTGGTGGAAACATCAAAATGTTTGGACAATATGAGGAGCATAGTATCAGACATTATAACAGCCATACACAAAAGGCGGTATGATGGTGTCTTCAAAGCATAAAAGTGGATGAAAGACGATGACGAATGAGGATAGATAGAGCTTAAAGCACATGGTGGCCCAAAACACAAGCAACTAACAGTTTTGGTTGAAACAGGACCCTGCAGATGACTTTTAATTTTGCATGTTTTATGGGAAAGTGATTGCTTGTGCTTTCGGACCACTATGCTATAACATTTAGCCTAAAAGGGCAAATTTTCAGCAGTGCAAATACCAGAAGTAGCAGAAAGTTCGAGACATGTGACGGACGTCGCAGATTTTTTTTTTTTTCTCCATGGAGCGTTCTTCGGCTCATAGATTTCTTTCCCCCTTCTGATTCCTGAGATTTTTTTTCCTTCGTTGGCAGGCATGGTGCTGCAGCCACACTTCTGCCTCGCAACCGAAGGAGTGTGATGATCTACTGCACATCCGTGCAGGGTTGTAGTGGGTAGCTGCCTGTGTACCCACCCAGGCTGGGTTTTTAAAAAAAAAAACAGGGATTTTTACAACTATAAGTGTTGTAGTGGGTAACTGCCCGGGCTGGGTTTTTTACAACCCTGCACCCTCGGTGCATATGTTATCATTTATTGCAAACTGTCAGTTTGTAAAACAAACTGTCTTAAAATGTAGCAGAGCCATTTTATTATATCTTAAACGTAGCAAGAAGCCCATTTAAGAAGTATGATTTAAAGTTATATATATTTCCAAAAGTAACAAAAGTTCATTAAATAAATAGGTCATCCTTAAATAAACTTTACTTCCCCAATCAATCATTTAATTGTAGTTTCATTAATTACTTCTGAGCTGTGTAAAAATAACTTGACAGAGAGAAATGTTTAAAACAAACAAACATTTTTATTTCTTCAAACAAAAATAACAAGTTCTCAAAATAAATGGACATGACTTTATATCTTTAAATATATCAGACTTTGTTTCTTCATATCAATAGAAAAAACACAATCATTTCTTAAAAATAATTAACTTGACTTTTGTAAACAATCTCCCAAGTCTCAACACAACACAAAATTAATTTCAGAAACAAATCAAATAAACTCTAGCATACCATATCAGCTGAGGGGAAAAAAGATGTATCACTAATTTACTTTTCATGTTGAAATAAAAACAACTGCTATATACCAGCCAGCAAAACCACAAGATTTAATGCCTAAGTGGGGCAGATCGGTCTGAGATGCAGACCGTAGACCTGTAGCGCCCCACCTGGGATTTTCCCCGGCACGCGGGGATTCGTTTAGGGGGACTCCAGCAGTCCGACGGAGAGAGCACACGCAGAGGCCTCCAACACAGGGCGCGGTCGTCCCTCAAAGAAGAGCGCCCCCGCAGAACGGAACGTCCACCAGGGGCAGAGACGAGCGCCAACGGAACCAACCAGACAAAACCCAACACCAGCCAGCCAGCACCTCCACCATTTATTTAAAATTAAATGGCGGTGATACAAACTAGGCCTGAAAGGCCGGTCCTGCCGGGCCTAAGCCCCACGCGACAAAGGGCAGGCACTGGGAGAATAAGAAAGTAGAATAACGGCAGTGGTACATACTGGGCCTGAAAGGCCGGAACTGCCGGGCCGTGGCCCCACGCGACAATGGGCAGGCACTGGGAGCAGATGAGGTATGGTTTACGATGAAGATGTCTATCGCTGTGACCAGCGTCACCTCGCGACAGGCAGCGAAAGACTGGTGTGACTGTGCCATGTAGAACAGTTCACGATGTTGCTGTGGATGAAGGACTGGTGCAAAGAGGTACTGTTGAAGTTAAGGAAGGCTAGGAAGTGAAGAGCTCCAATGAGATGGGGACCGATGGTGTATGGGTAGCTGAAGAGGTTAGTAGGATGAAAAGGAGAATCGCTCTTGGGGCCAGGAATGCTGCGAAGTGTTGCTAATGTTGCTGTTGTGGTGTTAAAGGTACCGGCGTGGATGGAAGTATGGAAACCAGGAGTTCCCCCAGCTAGCATGACTATCGTTAAAAGAAGGCTCTCCTTCCTGCGGAAAGTGTGGGTGTGTGTTTGTGTTACTGAAGTTACGTAAGTGTGGTGAATGGGCAATTGGTGTGTGTTGAGATCGGTGTGCTTGTTGTGGCTGAGGGCCAGGCAATGATGTTGATGGTTGTGGCTTCAGATTAAATTCTTTGTCAAGCTCATTACGTGTGTGTGTGTACATTTGTCTAAATGTGGTGCATGTAGGGTCCGACGCCTGGTGACAGGTGTCAAAGTGAGTGCCCCATCTTTGATTATGCCATGTGCAGTTGATGCAGCTTGAGCGTCTTTTACAAGGTTGATCAGTGACTTGATGCTCCGCTCCGCAGTTGACACAGCGAGGGGCTCGTTTGCAGTTTTTCTCTGAATGTTTAAGGGTCTGGCATCGTCTGCATCTGGTGATAGTGGTGAATGGTCTAAGTGGTGATGTTCTGAGGCCTATCGTGAGTCCACCGTCTGCGAGGATTGCCCTTGCTAGTTGAATTGGCATCAGAAGAACGATATCTTTTGTCGTTGGATTTCTTTTGTTTTTCAATTTTTTTAGGATGGTGACATCTGTGCTTGGAAGATCGTAAGTTGATGTGATGGAGTCATGAATTTTGTTTGTGTGCAAGGCGTCCACTTTTAAGAGTATCATTTTTTGGAGAGGTGGTTGTTTCTGAGTTATTATTAGGTTGTTGCTGAGGTTGCTGTGTTGTTTGATGTCTTCTTCGAGCGTCTGTAGGTCTTCTTGTGATTTGCAAGTGATTTCTATGTGGTTTTGCTTGTGGATGACTTGACTAGGTTGAATGGGTGCATAATATGAAGATTGGTGTATGAGGGTATCTAGATCTATACTGGACTGTTTGCTGGTTCCCTTGAGGATGAGGGTGTTCTTTGTTGTGGTGAGATCTATTTTCTTGGGTGTTGAATGTGTTAGGATACTGCTACTTGAGGGTGTTGTGTCCGTGTCTGACTGGTCGAGCAGGGAAACCCTTCCGGGCGAATCTGTTGTTGACGAGGCTTGATGCTTAAATGGTTGTGCCTTTGGTGTTCCTGGCGGAGTTGCTGTACTGGAGATTGACTGGGCTAGAATGCTGAAGCTCTGCTTGGATTGATGGAGTTCTGCTTCCAGGCATTGGACCTTTGTGTATAATGATTGTATCTTAGTGCGCGCTGCATCTAGAATTGTGTGTGTGGCTTCGTTAGTGGTTATTATTGACTTTAGGTGACGGTGAATATCTGAGAGCTTAATTAAGTAGCGTGAGGAGTGGAGATTCCTTTCTAGGTCGTCTTTTAATGCTGTGAAGAGTGCAATTATAGTTTCGGCTGTACGCGAGATATGTGCTGCCCTCATTGAGGTATTAACGGTTGTGGTGCGGGAAGGAGGAGCTGGAGTGTAGTTCTGTGACTGCAGGTCCGCGTCGTCCTCCTCTGGGTCTATGCCGAAGATGTCATCTAAGTCGCTGACGGAATCAGAATCTGAAGTGCTCATGGTAAATTGTTGATAGCTGGAAAGCAGTTATGTAATAGAGTGGAAACAGGACACTTACCATTGGACCAGGCCACATCCGACTTCAGCCGCGCTCGAGATCTCATCCACCTGCAGCATGTCAGTCGCTGAAGAAGGTACATAAAGGGGGTTTGCCATGCATAAACCGAGATTTATAGGGATAGGTGAATGGACCAGATTAGGTGCAGTGAGTGGCTAAGTTTACGATGGAAATAGGCTAGAATCGTTAAAAATGCCCAGTATTTGATGAATTAAGTTAGTTAAGATTTCTGGCTGAAATTGTCAAGGACCTTCCGGTAAGAATAGAAAACGATTTTCGGCAGAATTGTCTAAGTTTTTACGGTGAAAAATAGTTAAAGTTTTATTTCGACAGAATTTTGTCTAAGATTTTATTCAGTGAAAAATAGTTAAAGTTTTATTTCGGCAGAATTTTGTCTAAGATTTATTTCGGTGGAAAAATGTTAAAGTTTTATTTCGGCAGAATTTTGTCTAAGATTTTTTCGGTGGAAAAATGTTAAAGTTTTATTTCGGCAGAATTTTGTCTATGATTTTTTTTCGGTGGAAAAGTGTCAAAGTGTTGACGTTCCCGTGTTCTGAGAAACTTTTAAAATTTAAGGAGGGGTCTGGACATTGACTAAAATTGACAACATTTGAACTCTGACAAAAAAAATGCAATTTACAAAAAATAAAAAGATTAGATAGGAGAAAATCCTTCTGCTATAATTAAGAATTTGAAAAAACAAAAGAGCAAAGTTAGCAAAACAGCTCACTGTATTTAAAGAGTTGAAAGAAATGACTAGAAACAGGAAGTAACACCTGCCCCCTACTTCAAACAGCTGATAAAAATATGAATGCTTAATGAGTGTATGAACTTCAGCTGCTTACATGAAGGACCACAAAAGATAAACATGTGTAATAGAGTTTAAACTGTTAAATTAAGAAATGCTTCATGAAAATAAAGTATAATAGGAATGGGTAAGTTAACAAGAATAAATATATTTTAAATTAAGTTTATATTAAATGTAATTTAAGAAGTGTTGAGAACAAAACTAAACTTGGGAGGTTTTTAAACCTAACAATTCGTATTGCAAGCTAATACAAATTTTTGCGACATCTATGCTCTCTGAACCAATAACTTCTGCTCATATACTGCGCGTGCATCTCGCTGGCACGTTCGAAAGAGAAAATCTGTGAAAAGCGGGACCAGTCTGGTTTTTTTTTATATAGCTGCAAATGATCCCTGCCCATTTTTTTTATAGCTGAAAATGTGTTATGCTGATTTTGGGTTCGCGAATATTTGCTGTCGGCATATTTCAATTCGCAAATTTCACCAAAAAAATTTTCAGGAAAAAAAACGAAAATGTGTCAATCTAGCACAGAAAAATATCGCAAAATTTGCCAATTGTTCACTGGAAAATATTGCGAAATTTGTCAATTGCTCACATGAAAAAAAATTCGCAAAATTCGTCAATCGATTGTGGGGAAAAAATCGCAAAATTCTTCAGTCGATCATGGAAAAAGATTGCTTGAAAAAAAAAAAAAACAAATTTCACCAGCAAGACATGAAAAAAAATCCTAAAATTTACCAATCTGTCATAATAAAGAAAAAAAACTCAAAAATCGCCAATCAGTAGCAGAAAAATATTGCAAATTTCGCCAATCAATCGTGGAAAAACAATTATGAAATTCCTCAGTCAGTTGGGGGAAAAAAATAGCGAAACTTCAGTCAGTCACAGGAAAAAAGCCTGAAATTCTGCCGTCAAGCACGGAAGAATATCGCAAAATTCATCTATAGATCACAGGAAAATATTGCAAAATGTATCTGTCCATCGAGAGAAAAAAATCACGAAATAACTCAGACACAAGGAAAAAATCGTGAAATATGTCAATATATCGCAGGTAAATAACAAAATTCATTGATCGGTCGTGGAAAATATTACGAAATTAGTCAATTGGCTGCAGTAAAATATTGCAAAATTCGTCGATCGGTCACAGAAAATATTGCAAAATTAGTTAATTGGCTGCAGTAAAGTACCACAAAATTCATCAATTGCTTGTGTAAAACAAAATTGTGAAATTTGTCCCCAATCGCTTGAAAAAAAAAACGGCAAGTTTCCCCCGTAAGGCACAGGAAAAAATTCAGAAATTCGTTTATCGGTCGCTTAAAAAAAAAAAATTGCAAATTTCGCCAGTTGGTAGTAGGAAAATATCACGAATTTTGTCAATTGATCGCAGGAAAACAATCGTGAAATTCGTCAGTCGGTTACAGGAAAATATTGCGAAACTCTCCAGTCTGTCGTGGGAAAAATATCGCAAAATTTGTCACTATGTGGTGGGAAAAACCTGCTAAACTCTTAAACAGCAATGAAAACAAAATTTAAAAAACCTTTTCATAAAAAAGGCACTTTTTGTTCAGCTTAAGTGCCCCTTTTTTGAAAAAACTTCCTGCCTTTTTTTATTCTGGGGGAAACACTATTGATATGTATTATTTCATGGCTTTCTAATATTGTTCAGAATCATTATCGTTTACTAGGATATTTAAAATATTTTAAGTAAGAGAAAAAAAATGTGCAGCTCATGTGAGCACAATTTTATTCAACAAATTTTTAAATAAAAATTTTACTAAGTTAAAAAAATTGCACGTAACAGTAATACTTTACTAGATATTAATTACTGATGTACAGTAATAGACATGGGTGCAAGACCTTCAGTCTTGGAGAGATTTTTGTTTGATTAATTTTACTTTATATATTTAAATGATAGCAATTTTACAAATAAATACTTTAATCACACTCTTTTATTGTAAAAGATTCATTTTTAGCCATAGTGCAAGACAATGGAAATCTTCTTGCCATTTATTATTATGTTATACCTAATATTCTGAAAAGTTTTCAGTCTTGGATAAGATGGACTTCTTGCACCCATGGTAATAGACTTTTTAAACATTACATGTAATGTTGTACTATTTCGTGTAATACGTGTGATATTTAATGTAAAATTTTATGCATCAATGTAGTATTTGATGTTTTTGACACGATGGTCAAAAACAGACACATGTCAAAAATCTGCTAATCCTGAATTGAAACATAATTTACCTGCAGATTAATTTCTGCCTCTGAAATATCCATCACAGACACTTGGAGAATTTTCTGCTACTGGGGTGCAAAGTTTCATATAGGCATAGTGTATAAGAAGAACTGGCTCAGAACTGTTCAAGGTTGGGTTCTCACATTACAGAGGAAGCCCCTTCTAGCAGAGTGAGAGAGATGAAAACACCCTGTGATTGCGTCCCCCTCAAAAGGAGGTAGCGATGAAGATGAGAAAAAGGAGTGAAGGTTTTTTACATACAAAAAGAGGTGCTCAGAGCAACAGCACTGCAGAACGAATGTGTGCAGGCAGCCCTTACTATTGCTAAATAATTAAGTTCAGTCTGAACTTGTGATGTTGTTTGGTTCATCCTGGACTAAAGGAGAAGATCATCATTCTTCAAGAAAGCTACAGCCCTTGTAGTTAAACAGAGAATTAGTAATTTTCTCATAATTTCTTTGGACTATTTCAAAACAGTCGTGAAAACCAAGCCTTTGCATGAATAATTCTTTTGAAGTGTGCAACTACTGAAGATGCAAAAGTATACACAGAGGTACATGTGAGAAGTAGATCTCTTTCTTGTAGTGATCAAAGACTGCTATTCCGTTAATTGTTGAATTAAATCTATATATTGCTATAATCACACCTTACCCATTTTTTTTATTAACAGATTAAACCAAGCATCATTGTATATTTACACTGTTATTAAATCTGTTATTTCTTTATTGCTGTGTTGACTTGTTTTCACTACCGACAATACTTTCAAGCCAGAACGCTATAAAGCACTTCACCACCTGACTATCCTTCTCTGTCATCTTTGTCTTTCTTCCACTGTTCTGCTTTGAGGACACCATCATACCACCTTTTGCGTATGGCTGTTATAATGTCTGATACTATTCTCCTCGCATCATCTAAACATTTTGATGTTTCCATCACCGAGACTCCAGCTAAGTGTGTGCCAACATCATGCCTCTTTTGAAGTCCTTCAGGTCTGACATTGCACAGTCTCTAAGAGAAAACTATGTATGCATGCAACACCTAATGACAGTTGTTGAGAGACTGATACCTTCCCTTTCACAACCACAAGATGACAGACTTCTATTCCTGGTAGAGCTCCTGTACTGCAAGTGTGAAATGTACCATAATTTTTTTACAGGTGTTCGCATTATTTTGCACACCATCTGTATGAGAGATTCTCCAATAAGTGGGTAATTTCACTCTGTAATTTAGTGAAAAATTAAAGTTAAATTTTAAACAATTTTTCATTATAAATAGATATGGCATGGGCTGGTGAATAATATACAATATTCTGGCATAAACTTTAAAGAGTATTTTTCTTTAAAAACATTATTTTATACAGGGTGGCTACAGATCAGGGAAAAGCACAGTCGAAAAAAAATGGTACACACAAGTATTTTCTTATAAAAAATTTGGACTTATTAATCGCTCAAATAAACAACATGAATTTTTCCATAAGAAAATACTGGTGTTTATCTGTTTTTTAATTTTTTTTAATGTACTTTTCACTGATTTACAGCTACCCTGTATAAAATAATGTTTTTAAAGAAAACATTAAAGCTATTTCACATTGCCACATGTGAAATAGCTTAAGTAACACAGTTGAAATTTACAATTTTCAAATTTACTCCAAGGAAGCTAATGTAATTTCACTGAAAGGGGGCAGGGACAGTAGTGAGAAAATTAGGAAATTTGCTTGTGTGCACATAGTACGTTAATTTCAGTAAGACTGTAATACGACATTTTGAACTAAGCAAAAGTATGTTATATCATGACAAAATCATAAATAAATAAAAAAGTTCTTCTGGCCTGTACCGGGAGGAAAAGGTAGCTTTCCTATACCTTCGTTTTAAAATTTTAGCTAATGTTACTCGAAAACAGCAAGCTAAAATGCAAAGAAACCGTTTACAAAAGATTCGTCAATATTGAATTTGAATAAGAAATTCACCAAATTATTGAGCTATAGCCAAATTGGCATCATTTATTCAAAACTTATTCTGGTCACCAAATTTGGTGATATTTCGCCAAATGTCGCCAAGTTTGGCGAGAATTTGGCGCTAATGGATATGAATATATAGTTTTATGTTTTATGCATATGATTGGGAAAATGATTACAATAATGAAAGAAAATAATCTGCGAGAAATCGCGTTCACTAAAACTCATAAATTAATCGTTGTTTTTTTGTAATGTGCTGTCTTGTTTCTGTGTTGTCAGCTACCCTAGAATTTCAAACTGCTCTATCTCAGCCATATTTTAAGATAGAGGTAAAACAAAAAAAAATCCCTGACGGCTCGGCCTACAGGCACAGATAGATTTCGAAGACGCAGACCGTGGGGCGCCTGTTTGTCGGGAATTGCGGAAGAAATGACCTTTTTTACGATGATGCGGCAGTTTGAACCGCCTACTTCAAAACCTAACTTGTTTGCAGGCGGATCCGGCAGGGATTTTTTTGTTTTTAATTTTTTTTTTTTTTTGGTATAACAGTTGGTCCTATAAAAAACTTGTCAATATAAAAGTTTTAGATAATATTAAGAGGATTTATAATAAATTTAAGCAGATTTGAAATCTTGGGAATTGACGAAGTTATGTATTTTTTCTTCTAAATGCCCCCCTCCCCCCCCCCCTCTTAAGGCAATTTTTAATTATATCAAAAATCTGTCATACATAAATTTTCGGCCCTTCTCCTACAAGTAATAATAACTTCAAACGGATTCGATACGTATCATAATTAAGAAATTATGGGTTTTTTTCTGTTTTCACAAAAAGGCCCCCCCTGGTTCGATTTTGCCCATTAACGAACTTGACCGAGATTTTATGCCCCTTGATTTTATGTATCAGTTTCGAAAAGATGCGGGAGTTGGAACCGCCTACTTCGAAAAATAACTTGTTTGCAGGCGGAGCCGGCAGGGATTTTTTTTGTTTTTAATTTTTTTTTGCTATAACGGTTGGTCCTATAAAAAACTTGTCAATATAAAAGTTTTAGATAATATTAAGAGGATTAATAATAAATTTACGCGGATTTGATATCTTGTGAATTGGCGAAGCTATGATTTTTTTTTTCTAAAACCCCCCTTTTTTCCCCCCCTTGGAGCCATTTTTAATTATATCATAAATCTGTCATACATAAATTTTTGGCCCTTCTCCTAGAAGTATTAATAACTTTAAATGGATTCGATACGTATAATAATTAAGAAATTATGGGGTTTTTTCTGTTTTCGCAAAAAGCCCCCCCACCCTCCCCCCCTTGGTTCGATTTTGCCCATTAACGAACTTGACCGAGATTTTATGCCCCTTGATTTTATGTATCAGTTTGTAAAAGATTAATGCAGAATTTTTCCAGTTATCGTGGTCAGAAAAAAGTGACATAGATAGATAGATAGATAGATAGATAGATAGATAGATAGATAGATAGATAGATAGATAGATAGATATATAAAGTTTTGAACTGGGGGTGGTTTTGGGTTCTGGGAGTCATGATCGGCATAGATCTGCAAAAATTTTTCAAAATTTCCAACTTAGGTGAGAATGTAATAGGTAGTATTTCTTACGAAATCTACCTAAAAATGCTCTGGAATCCTTGTATCAAGCCCTAACACTTAATTAAAAAATAAATTTGAATTTTTAATTTTTTTGTATATTTATTATAGTTTTAAAATTTTCAGTGGCCACCATCTTGTTTCAAGATGGCGGACAAAGCTGGCCAACGAACTCGGTCAAGGCATTGGTGAGCGTAATACGCACAATTAGTTTCATCCAAATTAATTTATAAATACAAGCGTTATCGTATGACATAGATCAGATATATATATATATATATATATATATATATATATATGGATATATCTATATATATAAATCAACATTTGAACGGAGGGGGGTTTTGGAGTCATGATCGGTGAAAATATATCGAAATTTTCTGGAATTGCTTTCCTCCGAATGGCTGCAATAGGTAGCTTTATACTTTTTTGTATTGAAAGCTACCTAATAATAAGGAAAATTTAAGTAGGGGACAGTAGTGACAAGTAATAAACATATTCTTATCTTTCTATTCAATATGTAGCTTCTTTTAAAGTCCAGAAAATATTTCTGTGATTTTCTGAGCAATCCAGATTGCTGCTTCTACTAAATGCAGCTGTCCCCCAAATTTTATCTGCCCTCCTGGTGGCAGTGGCGCAGCCAAGGGGGGGGTTTGGGGGTTAAAACACACCCCAGAGCTAAAAAAATTACTATAATTGCCGCTTATATGAATCAACACTGCTAAAGTTAAAATTAAGTTTTTTGGCCTTTACGCCTTGGCAGAATCTTTTATCGCAGCTTGAAGTGATTCTTTTTCAATTAATGTACATGTCTAAATTTCTTTCGTATGTGCTTGCGGTTTTAATACGAGAAATGAAATCATTTTCAGTTTGGCATCTGCGTGCTTCCTAATGCATACGTTTTGGATCACAGAATAAATAAAGAAAGATAAAATGCAATGTCTATTTCTCAATACATCTGCATGCTAAAATTCCTGCAGATGTTAAGTTCGGACAGTTAGTTTTCTGTTGTTATAAAGATGCTGATATGGTAATGTGGTTTCGTGGTTTGCGTTAAAAAAAAAAAAAAAAAATAGAATGTGTTTCTCCCTAACAAATTTTCTTCTGTCATTATTTTTTTTTTTCTCTATTTCTGGGCACTTTTTTTTTTTTTTTTGCTTATTTTCTGCTCTACTCATTTATTAAATTTCATTATTAAAAGTCAAAATGTATTATTATTTTTTTTACAAAAGACAAAATTGCTTTAAATTTTACAAATAATGTATGAAATATAAATATGCGGGTGGGATAACAAGCATAATGCATACCTCCTTCTAATGAAAGGGGGTTTGGGTTGATGGTTGTTGTTACTGCTGAAAATTAGAGCCCCGGTACTCTTTTTTCCTAGAATTTAAGCCCTGCCTGTGAGTATGGATTTTGAAAAAAAAAAAAAGGCGTTAAATGCATTATTTTAGAAAAATACTATCTATAATTACACACAATTTTACGCTAACCATGCATTAATTTAAATTGATCAGCAATAAATTAGTTATGCATTGATTTACACTTATTGTATTTTAACGAATGCTATCTGCATGTCATTAAAATTATACTAGCTGACCCGTCCGGCGGTGCCTGGGCTCATGATAATTACCTCAAATTTGTATGATTATCTATCTTATATCAATTTTATATTTTTAAATGAAATTTTCACAAAAAAATATTGATTATTAGACAGAAAAGCATTTTTTAAAGACACCTTCTTGTTTGGTTGGGTGTTTTGTTTGTTTCTTTTCCTCGTAAGGGTCTCTCGTTTCCTAGTTTAAAAAAAAAAATAACCCCAGTTGTCTGAATTCTATGAATTTTTCATCAGTTATAAACAGGTCTTGACAAATGCAGTCGCCAAGTTTCCACTGGCGACCTAGTTTTTCTATCTAGCCACCAAGTTATTTAACCTGATTTTTTTTATTATTATTATAATTTTTTGTACAAAAATTGACCTAAGAAATGACCATAAATGGCATTTTTTCTCATTTTCGGCATTTTTAATTAGGTAAAAATAAGTTTAACAAATGCAAATTTTAAATTAATAAAAAATAATTATTTGACTGACTTCGACACGAAAACAGGCAGAAATTGTTTTCCTGCTTCACTGTTTCATCCATGCCCCCCTCATCAGATATAGATTTTGCAGCACTCACTTATCCAGACGTTTGAAACCTTCGGCAATCAGCATTTCCGAGAACATACCGGTTAATGCAGCCTTTACATTTTTTTTCATAGATAAATAATTTTGATAAATTTCATTAGAAAACTTTGTTTATACCATCTTTTTAAATGATGTAACTATTCTAAACTATGTAACTAATAATCCGACAATAGGCTTATTATTTTTCTCAATTAATTGATAAAAAACTTTTGTGCTTTTGAAAATTAGTGACTTCGGAGGGGAGCCGTTTATATTTTTTTACTGGTAACTAGAATTTTTTACTGGCTACCAGATTTTATCAAATTTGTAAAGCCATGGTTATAAATATAATGGTTTTAGAGACCGTGGAAAAATATTGATATCTAGCTGTAAAAGAAATGCTTTCTTCTCGCGTCTTTTTTTTTTTCTTCTTCTTTTTTTTTTTTTTTTTTTTTGGCGACGTGTCCTTTAAAATAACAACACAAAAAAGTTATTGTCCGAACTCTCTGAAATTTTATTCGATTGTCAATATAACTGTATCCCACCCCTCTTTAAAATTCCGTGAAAAAAGTCTGTCTTTGACTAAAGTCGAAGAGAACAGAGTCACAGAAACACAGAGTTACGTCAAAAAAGACTAAGTCACAGACTTAGTCACATTTAATACTGAAAACATGAGCCGACGCTGAGCAAACCCACGCCAAAATACCCAAATTTCTTTTTGCATTGTCATCGAAAAATTCTGAGATTTTTTTTAAATACTTTTATTCATCAGAGCGTTTCCAAATTTTTGTAGGCGCTGTAATTTTGATCTTCCAAGATGCTTTTAATGGATTTAGTCGAAATACAGACGTTTAGTTACTTTTAGAATAGAAAAAAGATCGTCTTCGAAAGGCCCGATATGACGTGAGGTTCTAAATAAATCGTAATTTAGAATG
Source organism: Maratus michaelseni (assembly GCA_963931845.1). Classification (NCBI taxonomy): domain Eukaryota; kingdom Metazoa; phylum Arthropoda; class Arachnida; order Araneae; family Salticidae; genus Maratus; species Maratus michaelseni. Next base: position 122,713,060 of record OZ007587.1, read on the forward strand.
CTTTCAGCTGTTTCACACCTTTAAATTTCCCATTTATAACAAATTCTTTATGCCAATAAGCATTTCCATCTTAAAAGTAATCTCTATACTAAATTTCAAGTTTCTAACACTAACAGTTTCAACTAAATCATAATTTAGAACGCTTTTAGAAAGTTTTCAGCTCATTTCGTCCTTTTAAATTTTTAAATGTTTTTAAAAATGTTATAAGCAATTACTACATAAAAGTAATCATCATGCCAAATTCCATGTTTTCATACCAATTGTGTCACATAAATCGCAATTTTAGAATGATTCTTACTCTTGCATTCTTTTAAATTTCGTAATGAAAAAATAAATTCTGGGGAGAATTTACGTCTTTTAAGTAACATCCATATAAAATTTCAAGACTCTAGCTCTAAAAGTTCTAAATGACTTGTTACATTTGGCAAAAAGCAAGGTAAGTAAGTCTATTGAAAATTTTGTTAAAATTGCTTCATTATTATTAAAGTTAGGAATAAGAATTCGTGATTCTTTGCAATGAAACCTTGTGTATTTTTAACACTTTCCAACCTAGTTGAAAAGTTTATGACTTCGGTTTGTCTGGTCGTATGGCCGTCTGGCCGTGCTCTAACTCCCGTAAATATGCTCGGATTGCCCTGTAATTGTTATATGTTATTGTCCTTATCTATAGCATGTTCGCTATTTCAACTGAAGTGTGTAGCACTTATAGTTTTTTTACAGGGACACTCAAAAGAATTCCGTTACATTACGGTGTATAGGGAAAAATCATTTGCGGTTTATTTTAATGATGTTACACAATTTCAAACACATTGTAATTGATATATATCACTAAGGTGCATTACAAGAAGCTTAATATGGAATAGGATGTGCATAGCACTTATAGTTACTTTACAGGGACAGTCAAAAGAATTCCGTTACATTACGTCTATGGAGAAAAATCGTTTGCGGTTTAATTAAATAATGTTTCACTATTTTAAACACATTGGAATTTATATATATCACTAAGATGAATAATCTCTCACTTTTTGTCTATTACTTGGTGTGTATAAATTCTGTAGATCATATATAGGGCAGCACAAAAGTTCGCGAACACATTTCCGTTTATTGACAGAAACTCCAGATGGAGAATTTTAAACTGTGTTACGCGTTTCCTAACTAAACTAAAATTTAACATCCTATGTATAGTAACATATACAAATCTATAGATCATATACAGGGCTGAATAAAAGTATTCGGATAATTTTCCGAATATTGTATATGTTGGAAATATATGTTGGAAATTCCTGAAATTACGTTTTTAAATATGTTATGCGTTTTCCAAATTGTTTACTTAGATGTTATGTTTCAGCTTATTAAATGGTAATGATTTGTAAAATTATTTTCGAAGCGTTGAAAAGTGTTACATAATCTATGCTTGACGCATGAATTTTCGTTCTTGTTATTATGATGGACATAGTTGAATTTTATAAATTTTATAACCGTCTTCATACCTCCCCCCGCACCCTCCGCCTAATTTTTCGTTCTTGTTGATTGAACAAATGGATTCCAACTCTGTTATTTTCTACGTAAAAATTATTTGCTGTACTGTGCTCTTCCATCTTTAAGTTTACCCCTCATCATTTTTAAACACTTTATAAATCTAACCTAGTTTTGTGTTATTTCATTGGTGCATTTTATAGTTTGTAACTCTAATATTGTAAATGCTGTTTAAATGAATCATAACCAACGTAATTGCGGAGAAAAGCATTATGATTTCATTCATTTAAAAGACTGATTCCATTAACCGATGATTCATATAACCGGCGAAAATCTTTATTATAAACTCAAAACCCCCCCTAGAACCGAATTCTGGCTGCGCCACTGCCTGGTGGTCACAGGAGCAGTTTTATACATAGGAACAGTAGTGGCATAAAAAGTAGGGGACAACATACTCTGGCAAAGAATAATATAAAATTATTTTTTATTTTAAATAAAAATCCTTTATTTTTCAGTTTAGAATATAAATTTTTATTTTGGGTAGAAAAAGTTCTAAAAATAATTTGTGATTGCATTGAAAATTGTTCCAGAAGATGAGTGCATGAGGTGAGGGACAAGGGACAGAAATGACAATATAAATGTTTAAAATACTATTGGAGTAAAATTTAGTTATTTTCTTGAAAATACCTTTTAAAATAATAGAAAGACATTACAAAATACATTTTATACAAAAAAAAAACTGTATAAATGACAAAATACAGCATATAACACCAAGGGACACAAATTACCCACTTATTGGAGAATCGCTCATATATATAAATTTATTGTCACTAAAAATTAAAAGTTTTGCAATTTAGCATTCTGATAAGAATTCCACAAAAAACAGACTTTAAAGGATGATAAAAAAATATTTATTTGCTCAAAAGAAAAAAAAAGGGTAAAGACTAGAATGCTATTTTTCTGCCTTAAACTATAAAATAATTCTTTTAACAATATACAATACAAGCATTTTAAGAAATAAGATGGTACCTATGATAAATAGACCCTGTATCTTTAACTTTTATCTTAGACAGCCATAATAAGGTGACCAAACTAAATACAGTAAAACCTCTAAATAACGGACACCTTGGGAGATTGGAATTTGTGTGGTATTCAGAGGTGTCCACTGTTAGGAGGTAAAAGCATATGAATGTTTAGGTGTTGAAGATTGAAAAAATGTCTGCTATTCGGGATTGTCTGTTAAGGAGGTTTAACCGAATGATATATATTTTTTTTCTATTTAATGACTGCATTTAGGAAACTAAATATATGCTAATTGAAACAGAGGTAGTGCACAAAGACAAACAATTGTCTAAACAAGTCGACTACTGCCTTTATACATAAAGAAAAAGACAACCCTATATGCAAAGGTTGTACATAAATGAGTTGTCTTTAGGTATCTTTCAGCTAATATAAATCTACTTATTTCAGATGATAAATTTAACTATTTGGAGTTATTTCAAATTTTGTTATATGTAAGACATACATTAGGCTCATAAAAACTATATAAAATTATGCACAGCTATGTTCAATATGTATGAATATGCAAACTATTTTCTCCCCATACATGTAAAGTCTTAGTAGGTACATTTACAATAGCAGAATGCTCGAAAGTAACTACATATTTTGGGCAATAAGCAATTGCCTACTTAATGTATCTTTACATAAGAGAAAAAGCATTAAGTATTCATAACTACAGTATAATTATTTCTAAAGGCTAAATATGGTTGGAGCATCCCCTATGTGCTTTTAAAGTCCAGAAATTTAAACCCTGTGGTTTTCTGAGCAATCCAGATTGCTGCTTCTACTAAATGCAGCTGTCCCCTAAATTTTATCTGCCCTCCTGGTGGTCACAGGAGCAGTTTTATACAAAGGGAAAGTAGTGACATAAAAAGTAAGGGAATTGGGGGGAGAAGGAGAGATCCTCTTCTCCCCAACTCACCATTAAAAATTTGTGGCTGTTATGAACACATGTCTGCAAGTTTATCAGTACTCACTTTCATAACAGCATGTGCCATATTTTTAATTTATGAAAGCTAATGTTTTAATCAGTACATTTTAAAAGATGAATAAAAAATATCTCCACTCACTTAAAAGTTTATAAAGTGAAATTAAGTTATTAAATACTATATATTGATGAGCATGTTAGATTTTAATTAAGGATATAATATTATGTAAGAAACCTCTTTTCTTTTAACAAGAAAGTTTACTCAATATAAACAGCAAATTTTCTAAATATCTTACTTAATTTGTTCTAATTCATGCCATTTTGTACATTTATTTGTTCCATAAAAAACAAATATTGGTGGTTCATCAGGTGCCATGGAACAATTTCCAACTCCTACAGGAATAAAAAAAATTATAGAGAGTGTAATTAAAATAAGAAAATAAAATACAATACTTTTCCTCTTTCTTAGATTTTTTTTGACAATTATGTAGGTTATCTCACCTAAAGCAAACTGTAAGGTAGATGCTGTTGTTGTATTTAAAGGTACTGTAATCTGTATTTAAAAAGAAAACAAAGGTATTAAAATTAAATTTATTTAATGTAAACATTGATGCACACATATAAAATTTTCTTTTGTAAGTCAATTTTGATAATTCTCATAAAACTTTAACAGATATAATTTAATTAAACTTATCTTTAATAGATAAAATGAAAACTAAGTAATTAAATTATGAATTAAGTCTCAGTAGAATATAGAGATGGGAAATACAGTTATTTTCGGTTAACAGGCTCCATCGTTCCACACTTGCACAGGATTGCAACAACCTGTTATTTTTGTAACGTATAACTAATTGCAGTGTATGCTGTCAATGGATGTTTTAATTAGAAGGCCTTTAAACAATATGTTTGAAATAATTATGAAATGTAAATATAGACACTGTTTCTTGTTGAGATGAAATCACACCATTAAAATCAATTTATGGCTAAAAACTAAATTTTTGCAGGATTAAAAACTTACCTAGTTATGATACTTTGAATTTCATACATTTTCAGATTTTTTGGCACTAAAAACATGTTTTTCCATTTATAACATCTAAAATGTTGAAAATTCATAAAATCCTAAGTATCGTAGCACAATAAATTTTAGCCATAGGAGAATAAATGAATAAATTTTCAATGTTTCACTTATTAGAACATGGAGAAACTTTTTTTTAAATAAAACTTATAGGACCTGGACATTGTAAAAAAATTTTAATTTCTTAATTATTTAAAAAATCTGCTATTTTAATGTAAATTGATTTTTAATTTATGCATAACACAATTTAAAACATTTTTCGTAATTGGAACTATTCTTCTAAAACTAATGGTTTAGAAATTAGCTTTTGATAAATGATAAGAAGAGACATCTTGTATAAAAATAAAAACAGTTTTAGTAACATGATTTGTAAAAGAATAAAATTTGGCTCCCGGCTATATTGCGGCCATATCTATCACCGCATATCCATAGTGAACCCCACGAGAACATGAAAATATTATTTATACACTTTTAATAAAATGCTGTTTATCATTACAATTTATTAATGCAATACTAAAAAAACATTTTTCCATTTTTGATGACAAAAACGCTGAAAATTGAAACTGAAAATTCATTAAATTTCAGGTATCATAACTCAGTAAGTTTTGGTCATAGAGGAATACATTTTTACTTTCTTACATGTTAGAACATGGAGAAATTTATAAGACATAGACATTGTAAAACATTTTTAATTTCTTAACTATTTAAAAAGCAACTATTTTAATGTAAATCGATTTTCATATGATGCAAAATAAATTTGAAACAATTTTTGCAATAGGAATTGTACCTCTAAATCTAACAGTTTAGAAATTGGCTTTTAATAAATAATAAGAAAAGACACGCAGTATTAAAAAAAAAAAAAAAACACTGTTTTAATAACATGATTTGCAAAAAAAAAAATGAAATTGATCCACGACTTTAATGCATATCCAAAGTGAATTACAGAAGAACATGGCAATATTATTTATACACTTTTAATCACAAAAACAATTTATCATAAAAAAATTTTCTTTACATTTTTCAAATTAGTTACAATTGTGTTAAAATTGAGTGTCCACACAAATAATGCGATGCTATTGTCTTTCTTTTATTTTACTGTAAAATGGAATCACAGAAATATAAATGTTTTCCAGCTGTTTTCTAAAAACACAAAAATGGGAAAGTAATAAAAAAATAAAAATAAAAACACATGTCCCCTACCCCTCAAAAAAAAAAAAAAAATCTAGCGTCAGAATATTTATTTTTTAAAAAAAAAGTCCGTAAGAAACATCCCTTTTAAACATTAAAATCCAAAGAAACAGCCATGTGGTCAAAAATGGCTACTGCAATAAGTTTGATAAAAATGCGATGAATCGAAATTATTCTTAAGTTCCCATCTTCCAATATCTTTTATTAAACAACATGCTTTACTTTTCATTCCAAAAAAACCTCATTGTCTAAAATTATTCTATGAATCTGCATAACAGACTACAATTGTTTGTGTTACATCACTATGACAGCAGCTGCAGGAAGTATTAGACTCAACAGTAACAATAATTTTGCAATGAAACAAATAACTGTGAGGCTTAAATGGTATAGGAAATTATTTAACAGCTGCAGTGAAAGGATGTGTTATTTTTCAACGAATGACAGACAACAAATGACAGACAATGACTGGATGAAATTTGGATGCGAATTGAACTGTGATTAGTTCATTACGATATTGCTTCCCAGTTTTTAAGCTTAACTGATTCTGAATCATTTCTTTGCAAGCTAACTGAAAGCTTGGAAAGATGAAAGGAGATTTTTGATTGGTTTCGATTGTTATTGATTCTGTTTTTTTTTTTTCTTTCTTTCTTTTGGTGTGTCATAAAGCCTTTAAAATAGGACTTTTTTTTTAATTCAAAGATACATTTTTAAGCTTTTTTTTTTTTTTTTTGTTAATATGGAAAACAAATTTTGGAAACTGTATTTTTATTATAATTTTAATATTAAAAACTATTGTTTCAGCCATTTTTACAAAAATACTTTGCGTGTAATGCGTATCAAATTTAACAGGGACTTTCCGTTAACTATTACTCAATAATGAACTATAAGACACTAACATTGTTATTTATCCTAATACGTTAAATAATGCCCATCTCTAGTAGAATATCATCAAAATTAAACTTGCTTGATTAAATTCTTCTACAAGTCAATAAGGATTTAAGTTAAGATTTTTAAGATTAATTTTCGATAAAATTTAATATATTTTTCTAGTTAACTCTGTCACTCATGATTTGTTTTTCATAAATCATTCTTTGAATTGCATAATTAAAATGCTACTCAAGATTGTGTTAAAAAAAGATTTATGCCATAAATGAGGCCAGGATGTTTAAGAGATATTAATCAAAATAAAATTTAGCCAAAAATCTATTTTTAATACACTGCATTTTATCATTTAAGTTAAGAGCTCATATGAGGTTCAAGTGAGCTAAAAGGTTAAGCTAATTCTAATTATATACACTAGAAGCTAACGTTTAAACACACAACATCAAACTGTAGCACAATGAACAGATGTACGTTTCGTGAGTAACTTGGACTCACATCATCAGTGTCAGTAAAAACAAAAAATTACATATCCCCAAAGACATGAAAGAGATGTCTGTTCACTATGCTACAGTTTGATATTGTGTTTAAACGTTGGTTTTTAGTGTATATTTGTCCACACAAGATTTTATTCATTCATTCTAATTATGTTAGTGAACATTGTAATCATTTAAGACTAAGACAAAACATAAAATAACATTTGCTGCTTCAATTTTATAGACTGAAAGGTAATATATACCAAAGATCGAGGGCCAGTTGCACCACAAAAGGTTCCAGCTTTTCCATGTAATACAGATCCGCACTGATCACTGATTACTCCATTGATCATTTCAGACCAAATAAGAGGATCTATAGCATTACCATTCTCAAAATCTTCTCTCATAATAACTCCAGAATCATGCACTACACTCATTTGAGGAACCTCACTTGACTTTGGTGATTCTAAAAATACATATATATGGCTTCTATTTACACTTTTTTCATTCATAAATATATATATGTACACTACCTCAAAGTAGGATTTTATGGGGAATCACAAAGCTTAATTACAATAAATAAAAGAAAAAAAATGCAATAATTTATATTTCCTTATAACTTACAAGGAGAGGGCCAAGCTTGGCAATCACAGATTTTGATTATTTTTATATATGTTGTAGGGTAGAAGCCCCTTAGTCTCAGGTTTAACGGATTTTATACAACGCTCCTTAGTTGTCGAGAAATAGGGGGTTTAATATTGTAACACAACTTAAATTCTTACTTTGTAACGAAACTGCTGTGTTGGTAGTAGCTCAGTTATTATGGAGTCTGCTCATTGATCCATGGGCTCGGGTTCGAGACCGAAATGCGCTACATTTGTTTTTCTCATTTTTTGTTTTATAAATATATTTGTAATTATAATTTTATAATCACAATCAAAAATTATAACATTGTGTATTAATTATAATGTTAACCTATTTAGTTTTTTGTTGTAACTAAATCGTTATATAAAAGATGATTAAATGTTTTTTTTTTTTTTTAATCACTTTTAAAATGTAATTTCATATATTCTTTATTGATGCAATGATATTGAACAATTGTGTCAATTTGTGATTTAAAAGAAACATCATTTTTATATTGCCTTAACAAGCAAAGTCAATGTGATGATAATACTATTCTGTTTTTAAAGTAAGAAGCATAATTATATTAAAAATTAGCATAAGAATTAAATTACAACATATTTTTTTTGCATATTAAAGATTTTTTAATTTGTAATATGTATGCTTGTGCTTTGGATCATTTTGTTTTTTAATTTATCTTCTTTCAGCTTTATTTTTATTTTATTGGAAAATGTTTCATTTTATTGTAATTAGAGGGCACCAGAACAGACTTTGTAACACAGTAAACCTGTTACAAAGTAAGTATTTAAGTTGTGTTATAATATTAGACTCTCTATTTCTCAAGAACTGAGGAGCATTGTATAAAATCCGTTGAACCTGAGACTAAGGACTTCTACCCTGCAACATATAAAAATAATCAAAATCTGTGATTAACAAGCTTGTCTCTCTCCTTGTTAGTTATGAAAACATGTTTTAAATTATATTTAATTTTAACACAAAAAAAAAAAAATATATATATATATATATTATTATTATGGAAAAACAATGTTTTAACTTAAAAAAAAAGAAAAAAATACAGAAAGAGTAATATTTTTATGATAAAATAATAATGATAAGAGCAGTTTTTATATTATGAAAAATTATGGACGTGGTGGTATTTTTTACATGAAAAAAAAATTTCATGTAAAGATCAGTATTTTTTGCTCGAAAATGAAGAGATATTTAGGCTAATGCAGTTTTTCCAACATAAAAGTAAATAAAAGTTTTTTGAAGGATTGGTATCTCTTCATTCTCCAACCAATATTTCATTACATATTTATTTACATCATTTAATACAAAAAATTACACTAAAAGTAATTGTCAGCAATAATTAAATGACTAATTATAATTATGAATATTACAAGATAGTTAACTGTTAAAACAGATTACAAAAGTTTTCATTCAGATTTCTTCTTATTTTCAACAATTTAACATGTGGGATTTTTTTAATACTGTTAAATCTTTAATAAGAAAATCTTATAATGAAAGGTAAATCTTGCAAAATTTCCACTCTTGATAATGCAAAAAATGTTAATTCAACTAAAATTACCCTATCACCAATTCGTACAACAGTTTTATCCAGAGTTAACCCTTGAGATTTATGAATTATAATAGCAAAAGATGAGTGAAACGAAAATTGTTTTCTTGTGAAATTAACCTTTTGCTGGTACAATTTTTTATGGCACCTTAGTTAGATAATTGGGGCTGGGGTGACACATCACCCCAGTTACCATCAGAAGGTTAATATTCTCACTTTTCCAAAATTTAGTGAATGACAGAATTGGAACACAATCACTGTCTTCATAAGTTGAATGGAAATATTTTTCAAATGAAACATTATCTACATAAGGCATCTAATCAGAAGGACTATGATTTTCTTCATAGATAATGTCTTGGATCTGATTACTATGTGAACTTGAGCAATTAATTGTTCTTCAGCAAAATAATTTTTTTTTTTTAACATATGATTGGGAACTAGGATTTAAATAATTGGCAGCCAAAAAAATATATTTGAAGGGCGTAGATGCAAAATTCACACTCTCCACATAACCTAGTTTTTAGAAAATTGTAAAAAACTGATTTTTATTAATAAACATGATATATTGGCACAACTTTTTTTGTGTGATATATTTGTTGCCATAACAACTACTTGCACATAGTCCTAAACCTGTAATAAATGTGGTAAAGCTAGAATTTAAATTTAATTATGGAAAATGTGAGTTTTGCAGCAAACTCAATGTTAAAAGGTAATGTCAGTTATAAACCAAAATAGTTATAAATTTAAAACAACAAGAACAACAACAACAAAAAATCTGAACATTAGTTTTTGTTATGTTATTTTAGAGGGTAACAAACAACAAAAACCAAAAAATATTTATAAAAATTAATTTGTGCAAAAATTTTACTATTAGACAAGGCTCAACTTCTTCACTGTCATTAAACTAGTGCAACATTTTGCACTACTTCTTGCTTCTGTACCTCCCTGATTGGTTGAATTGGAGAGTGTGAGTTTTGCAGCAAAACAGTTGTTGGATAATATGAGTTATGCATCAAAATGAGATTTTCAACATTTTTTTTCAACCTTAATATGGTTTTATGGTCCAAATCACTATTACAGTCCGATTTCCTTAAAAAGACGAACATGGTGATATGAATAACTCAATACCTTAAAAAAGTGGATATTGTGACTTTTGCATCTGCACCATTCATTGTTGACAGCAAATTTGTGACATACTCAGACCTGCCAACCTTTGAAAATGAGAAATAGTAGCACACCAAATTCAAATTTATCTGAAGGTTGGTTGGTTGGCGGCTGTTTTTTACACTGTAAATTTGACCACTCCCGCCACTTTTTTTTGCGTCCCTTTGACGAAATTTGCGTTTTTTCACGATTTTTTGACGAAATTTGCAGTTTTTTTTTAGATCTGTTGATAAAATTTGCATTTTTTTCACTATTTTTTGACGAAATTTGCCTTTTTCGCAATGTTTCTGACGGAATTTGCCGTTTTTACGCGATTTTCTGACGAAAGTCACGTTTTTTCCACGATCTGTTGACAAAATTTGTTGCTTTTTCGCGATCTTTTGACGAAATTTGCCGTTTTTCGCAATGTTTTTAACGAAATTTGCCATTTTTTCGCGATTTTCTGACGAAAGTCATGTTATTCCCGCGATCTGCTGGCAAAAATTTGCCGCTTTTTCGCGATCTTTTGACGAAATTTGCCATTTTTCGCAATGTTTATGACAAAATTTGCCGTTTTTCGCAATGTTTTTGACGAAATTTGCCGTTTTTTCGAGATTTTCTGACGAAAGTCACGTTTTTCCCACGATCTGTTGACAAAATTTGCCATTTTTCCGCGATCTTTTAACGAAATTTGCCGCTTTTCGCAATGTTTTTAACGAAATTTGCCATTTTTCGCAATTCTCTGACGAAAGTTATGTTTTTCCTGCGATCCTTTGACAAAATTGGCGACTTAACGAATGACAAGATTGATTTTTTTCGGCGATCATTTGCCGAAATACCGATACATTTAATCCCGAATTTTCGGATTTATGACCGAATTTTCGGATTTATGACCGATATTTTTTTTTTTTTTTCGGAAATCATTGCCTTAATTTTTCGAAAAATTCGGACCAGAATCATCCCTGAACAATCCTTTGACGAAATTCGCATTTTTTCAGCAATCACTTGAATGAAATTCGCGTTTTTTTGGCGATACTTTGACGAAATTTGCTTCTTTGCAGCGATCCTGTAACGAAATTCGCATTTCTTAGCTCGATCCTCTGACGAAATTCGTGATTTTTCGCGCGATCCTGTGACAAAATTCGCGTTTTTTTTTTTGCAGAAAATCGTAGTTTTAGACAGATTTTCGTAACGTCATAGTTTGTGGCTCAAAATCGTAGCAACTACGATTTTTTCGTAGCAGTTGGCAGCTCTGCATACTTTACAAGATCCATCTTCTTCAATATGTAAAATGAAACAATGACAATAACAAACATTACAGAGTTTTAAATTTTAAATGCTTAGCATTTTCGAAATTTTTTGCATATTTCGAAAAACGGTATCATCATGATGGGAAAGTTGTTCATTGTATTGAAGTTCTCTTTGTCAACCTCTCATTCCTGGCATCAATGACAGTCTACACTCTGGTTCTCTACGACCAGTAAGTGTAAGTTTTCATGGCATTTTACTAAAATAAAAATAATAAATCATTCTTGTTCAAACTATGGTGATCCACATTATCGAACTTAACAATTCTCAATTGGACAAATTCACTTACATGTAAACATTTATTAACTTGCCAATAATGGCAGACTCGCCACATATCCTAAGGATCTTTCTCAATGTCAGCCTCCGCTGTATGACCCAATTATGTAATATTAGCCCATGAATTACACAAAAACAACTGAAGAATACACTTAAACTACAGGAAAATCATGTAAGTTAAATTAAAATATTTAATTATTTAGTGTAAAGGTGTCCAATTTTTTTTACTTCTTCGAGGCCCATTTGTGGGTAAAAATTTGTTTCAGACAGCATTTCAGGGAACAAAATTTGTTTTGGGCAGCACATATTCTATATTAATATTACCAATAGTTGTTAAGCAAAAATATCTTGTTAATAAACAAATTTCTAGCAAATTTTGAAATCCAACTGACTAATTTGACATCCTAATCGGAGTACTGATAGAATAAAAAGTCTTTTTTGTAGTAAAATATTTCAGTTTAATGAATGGTAATGGTCCTTTCTTGTTAAATATAATATCATTTTCACACATTGGAGCATTTCCTTTTTTCCAAGATCAAGAGCCTTAATCGCAAAATGAAGAAATGTTTTCACCAATGTTAAATGATGTCATAAACATGCATTTTTATTCAGAAAACTGAAAAAAAAATTATAATTACATCAAACTGACATAATTTGTTACTGACTGCTCATTTCACCAGTTTAGGTTTAAGGCCCTGCTCAGTATCGGGGGAATGGAAAATGGTTGAAAATCAGTTTGACATAATTATATTAAAATATAATAATTTTACGAAAAAAGTATGTGTGTTCTTTTAAACATGACATCATTTTCATTCAAAGAAGCATACCGCTAGAAAAAGCACTTAAACTTTAACATGAAGTTCATTTCATAAAAACTGAATCTTGTCTTTACAAATTGGAAATTGAAAGTATTTTTTTTTATTTTTTTTTTAATAATTTTAATAAGAACCTTTTTCGAAACTGTCAAGTGATAACACATCTAAACATAATTTTAAATTACTATGTTGAATTGGAAGTCTACCTGTTCAGTAGTTTTTTTCATAATGGCTGAAAAAATGTAATGATTGCTGCATTATAGGTAATTACCAATAAAATAAAATACAATAAACTACAATACTTTTTTCTGCTACCAAGAAATGGTGTTGATAATTTATGGTATTATCATGAATCATTTCAAATAAATTCAAACTTGAAAAAGAATCAGTATTTTATTATGAAGAAAATGATTAGTAATGAAATAAATTAAATAATTTCAAATAAAAGCATTTTTTTTTTAATAATTAACTATCACAAACAAAATTCGAATGCATTACACAAAGGCATCTTATATGGAAAATTTGAAAATACATAATTTATACGATACTAGGGGGCCTACCCCCTGCGAGCTACGCTCACCAACCCCCGCTCAGACTTCGAGGCCTCTAAAAACATGACAGCGTGCTTTATTTTAAAAATATTGGTAAATCTGTAATTGGGTTGCCATGCTTTCAACGTTTTAATGGGGCATTTTTTGATTATCAGGGCCTCATACACAGCTGTTGCGACAACTGACGACTGTTTTCGGGATTGATAAGTAAAATCAATTACAACTTGAAAACCAGCTTATATAAAATGGTTAGGTTTAAATTGTGGCTACCCCTCGGACTTTTATAACAACGATCTGTATTCTATTCTTCCTTTGCGTTTAAGGATGAGAAAAATTCCACATGCTTGTGAATAACATTAAGAACCACGGTATTGAAAAGTACTATGTTATAGACATTTTCGGTAACAGGTTTTAATTTTCTCTCTATTTTAGTGCACTATCATGCATATTTTCATGTTATTTTAAATATGTAAATTATTTATTTTAATTAATATGTATATACGAATTTTCTAATAATTATTTATCATACAAAATTAATTAAATATTTTGTGCATGCATGCCTGCATTTATTCGGCATCAATTGATGAGATATTTAAGCAAATTTGCTATCCGCGATAATTTTACACCATGTTATGTCACTTGAATATTGTCCATAAGAAAACCGGGTACTTTTCCAGTATAGGATCCTTTGCTTTTAGGTTTGGCGTAATTTGAGCTTCAAAAAGGGATAGATTCGTTAATATACATAGATTTGTTGCCAAAAGTTATGAAAACACACCCAATGAACATTTGGTGCTTTTCTATTATAGGGGTCTTGACGCTTTTTTTGGCGGAAAAAACCAAGCAGGATATTTTATTCTCCTTCTGTTCTGTTGGGCAATTATTATTTTATATATTCGTTTCAAATATCCGAATTAGTGATTTTATAAATTCGTTTAATTAAATTTTACAAAAAAATAACAAAATGATATCAATAAATAATAATTACTATTAATTCCTTTTCCCCCCTTTCTTTTGCGTTTACATAAATGACGTCATTTGGACGAATTTATTCAAAATATTTTCAGTTTATAAATTAAATTACATGCTGACAGACGATTGAATCCTGACGGTAGAAATGTGCCTTTTTTTTTCAAATTTTCCTGAAAAACATAATTTAATCACAATCTTGTCTTTATTATCGATTGAAATAAAAGATAAATTCAAATTCAATTTGAAAATGACGAATAAAAAGAAATCAATATTCCCTATCGGGATCCTTTTCAATTTTTTCCCTTTTTTGTCACAAAAAAACTGAGTCATTAGTTGCCATCATTACAGAAATGTCAGTAAAATTAGAAAAAAAATAATATCTCGAAAACTAATTCGAATTTCAAAATTCTATTACCAGTTTCTACATCTGCGGATTTTTATGGACAATTGGTATTAATTTCACCATCAAGCGTTTAATATTTTATTAAAAATAGCTCTGAAACACAATCAGTCGTTTAATCAGTCGTTTCATAAAATCGTTTCATAAATTCGTTTCATAAAATCGTTTCACAAATTCGTTTCATTAGGATTTTATATATATAGGGTAGATATAAACTTTATTACTAAATTTAAGGGAATCAGGTAAAACTTAAGTATACACACTTCATAAATATTTCCAACAAAGTTAAGCTAACTAGCTCGATTTTTGCCCTTACAATTAAATACACAGCTTCAAAATACAGATTAACCCCTTGGGGACAAGCGACGCACATACGTGACACATAAGACACTAAAAATATTCGATTATTCCCACCAGTTATTTTTTATTGTAAGCTTTGGCTTATTTAATCATAGCATTTCTGAAATTCGATTAGGCAAAAATTTCTGTTTTGGAAAACTTGTGATAAAAGATTAAAAATTCTGTAAAGAACGTTCGTCGCGAAGGAGTTAAGACCAAGTTGAATAAAATGTTTAGATAGATAGATTAATTTAATACGATTTGGAGGAATTTGAGTTATTTACTAGCAAAACCTGCGGCTTTGCTTGTGTAATTGTTGAAATATGCCAAGTGGTATTTGTGTGCCTATTTTCATTACAGGAAATTTTACTGCTACAGATAATACAAAAATTACTAACTAAGCCACATTTTGAGTAAACTTCATTATTATACTGTATTAGGCGAACATGAGACATAAATGAATGAGAACTAATATTAATTCTAAATAAATGGTAAGTTAGAATGTATGTTGAAGGTTTTCTGCTCATTTCATTTTTCATTTGAAATTTAGTAATTTTTAAAAACTGTTCTTAGCGAGAATTTACATCTTAAACACAATTGCCATGCCAAATTCCAAGCTTCTATAACAACTATATCACAGAAATCTAGAAAACAGAATCTAGATATTTAGAACGTATCTTGTTCCTGCACACTTTAAAAATTATAATTTTTTTTTTAACTGTTCTATGGATGAACTTATATCTCTGAAGTATAAACCTTGTAAAACTTCAAGTTTCTATCCCTAACAATTTCAGATAAATCATAGTTTAGAAGATTTTTAGAATGCTTCCTGCTCATTTCACTCTTATAAATTTCGAATTTTTAAAAAATTTAGCCAGCACTTGCATTTTAAAACTAACCACCATGCTAAATTTCACGTTTGTAGATCAGCTGCATCACAAAAATCTTAATTTTAAAATGTTTTTTTACTTCTGTACACTTTTAAAACTTTGAATTGTGTAAAAACTGTTCCGTGGGAGCATTTACATCTTAAACATGTCTAATTTTAAGTTTCTATCCCTAACAATTCTGAGTAAACCGCAATTAAAAACATTTTCAGCGCATTTCACAACTTTAAATTTTTAATCAACTGTTCATACTGTTCTTCTGTATCTTAAAAGTAACCACTATACAAAATTTCAAGTTTTTAACTCTAATAAATCCAACTAAATCATAATTTAGAACGTTTTCTACTCATTTCATCCTTAAATTTTCGAATTTTTCAGAAACCATTCTGAGGGAATATTTACATTTTAAATGTATTCACCATGTCAATTTCCAAGCTTCGGTAAAGAGGCACACCAAATTTCAATATTCTAGGCTTTACAGTTCCAAATAAATCATAATTTAGAATGTTTTTAGAATATTTTTCACACATTTCACCCTTTTAATTCGATTTTTTTTTTTAAGTTCACCAAATGTATCACATAAAACACAATTTTTGAGCATTTTTTACTCCTGCACCCTTTTAAATTTCGAATTTTGAGAAAGCAGTTCTAAGCCAGCATTTGCATCTTAAAAGTAGCAGACATGTCCCAATTTGTAACATGTAAAATTTGAAGTTTCTATCCTTCACAATTCCATAGAAATCGTAATTTATAAAGCTTTTTGCGTTTTCACTCTTTGAAATTTCTATTTTTTTTTTTTTTTTTTTTTTTTTAACACTTGCCAACATAGTTGAAAAGTGTTTATGAACATCAGTTTGTCTGTCTTCCGTCTGTCTGTCTGTACATGCTCTAACTCACGTAAATATGCTCGGATCGTCAGGCAATTGATATATGTTATTGAGACTTACTGTGGCATGTTCGGTATTGAAAATGAAGTGTGTAGCACTTCATTTTTTACAGGGACACTCAAAAGAATTCCGCTACATTGCGGTCTATGAGGAAAAATCATTTACGGTTTATTTTAATGATGTTACACAATTTCAAACATATTGAAATTGATATATATCACTGAGGTGCAATACAAGAGACTAATTAATTATAGAATGTAGTGTGCATAGTACTTATAGTTCCTTTACAGGAATACTCAAAAGAATTCTGTTACATTATGGTCTATGAAGAAAAATCGCTTGCAATTTATTTAATAATGTTTCACTATTTCAAACATATTGAAATTGATATATATCACTCACGTGGATTACAAGAGGCTTACTATAGAAAATTGTGTGTATAGCTTTTCTCGTTCATTTACAGGGACACACAAAAGAATTCGGTTAAAGTACTGCTTATTAATAATAATTGCTGGGAATGCTTTTTCAGTTGCTGAACATGTTTTTAAATTTAACTAATTTTTTGCCTATTACTTGGTGTGTATAAATTATATAGATTGTATACAGGGCAGCACAGAAGTTCTCGAGTACATTTCCGTTTATTGTCAGAAATTGCAGAAGGGAATTTTTAAACTGTGTTACGCGTTTCCTAACTGAACTAAAATTTAGCATTCTATTTAGTATATATACAAATCTATAGATGATATACAGGGCTGCACAAAAGAGCTCAGATATTTTACTGCATACTGTTGGTAATTCCTGAAATTGGATTTTTAAATATCTTATGCGTTTTTAAAATTGTTTAGTTAGATATTATCTTACACCTTACGGTAAAGATTTGCAAAACTATTTTGGACATGTTAGAAAGTGTTACATAATCTATGCTTGATGCATGATTTTTCATTCTCGTTTTTCTTTTAAACCATTCTTAGCGAGCATTTACATCTTAAAAGTAACCACCATGCCAAATGTCAACTGTATGACATAAATCACAATTTTAGAACTCTTTTTGCCCCTTCACACTTTTAAATTTTTAGGAAACTGTTCTAAGTGAGCATTTGCATCTTAAAAGTAGAAGGCATGTCAAACTTCCAGTTTCTCTCCTTAACAATTCCATAAAATCATAATTCAAAACGTTTTTATAACGCTTTCCACTCCTTTCACACTTTTAACTTTTGAATTTTTTTAGAAACCATTCTTAGAGTGTATTTTTATCTTAAATATAAAAGCCATGCTAAATTTCAAGTTTCTAGTCCTTTCAAGTATCACAAGAATCATAATTTAGAATGTTTCTTACTCCTACACCCTGTTAAATTTCCATTAAAAAAAAAACAGTGTTGTGTGTGCATTTGTGTCTTAAAAATAGCAGTCATGTCAAATTTCAAGTTTCTATCCTTAACAATTCCATACAAATTATAATTTAGAACACTTTCTGCTCATTGCACACTTTTAAATTTTGAATTCTTTTAGAAAGTGTTCTTTGGAAGCATTTTTATCTTAAAAGTAACTGTCATACGAAATTTCAAGTTTCTAGTCCTTTCAGAATCATAAAAACTGTAAGTTAGAACATTTTTTTTTTCTCCTACACCCTTTTAAATTTAATTTTTTTTAAAAACCAGTGTTGTATGTGCATTTGCATGTTAAAAGTAGAAGCCATTTCGAATTTCTGTCCTTAATAATGCATAGAAATTGTAATGTAGAACGTTTTTAGAATACTTTTCCTTCATTTCACGCTTTTCGATTTCGAATTTTTTTAGAATTTGTTCTTAGAATCTGTTGTGTTTACATCTTATAAGTAATTACAATGCCAAATTTCAAGTTTCTAGCTCCTTCAATATCACAAAAATCACAATTTCAGAACTTTTTCGCGCCTGCACACTGGGGTTAGTGGTACCGACATAAAATATAGCCTATGTAAGAGCAGGGATTGTCATCATCAATTTGCCACCACCACTTTTGAAATTGCTTTGGTAGTTCCAGAGATTAACGCCTACAAACGCACGTTACTTCTTTATAATACTGGATAGATTTCAATCCCAGAAATTCTAAATCCATCTATATTGGCAATTAATTTCAAGCATTATTTTGAATATTTATCACTCATTTTTCACAATATACAACACTGACAAAACTGGAATAGCATTTATTTTTATAAAATGTTTTTGTTCTTGTTGTTGTTGAGTTAGACTAATTAATCTGCATTTTTGATAAAAAAAAAAAATT
The DNA here is from genome assembly GCA_963931845.1 of Maratus michaelseni. Taxonomy (NCBI): domain Eukaryota; kingdom Metazoa; phylum Arthropoda; class Arachnida; order Araneae; family Salticidae; genus Maratus; species Maratus michaelseni. The sequence goes on from OZ007587.1 coordinate 122,732,178, forward strand.
ATACATATCTATATGTGCATGTATGTGTTTTCAATAATATATATGTTTAAAAAACACTGTTTTAAAACTAAACAAAATGTATTAAAAACCCTATTTTTGTGACATTGGAATGTAAATATCACAAAAATGTCCATTTAAATTTATGAAATAAAAATGTTAAATTTATTATCTTTTTTCTAGATTGAATTCTATATTGATAATAGAATAAATTTTAAAATATTCATTTAAATTTATTTGACAAATACTGCTGTTTTTAAACACACTTAAATAAAAAGAAACTACAATTTCACTTGCATTGAGAAAATTATGCTATGATTACTCAGAATGAGAAAATTGCTTTATTACCTCCACCTTCACATAACTGCAAGGCCAAAGTATCTTTAAACAAAACATCATGCCCTAAGGTAGCAGTTGCCCTATTAAAAGTTTATGAAAAAATACTTCAAATCACAAAAAAGATACAGTGTGAGAGTATTGTATACACAATAATCTAAATTTTTACATTTTCAATTCTAATATAGTAGAATTGAGTACTGTAATTTTTATTTTTATCTAAGAATGTAAAAGATATTTTAAAAATTGAAAAATCATCTGTACATGTTAAACCTCTTTTGACAGCAACAGTTTTTCAGTAATTAAGTTCATCCTTAAGGGACTTACTTAAAAACTGTTGCTGTCAAAAGAGGTTTCAATCCTTCTGTTATCAATAATGCTGTGAAAAAATTCAATAGACCGTCTAATAAATCTACTCTTTCTAAATCTGTCAAAAGCAAACCTCATAATTTGGTTGTCCTCCCCTTTTATCCTCCTTTATGTTTCAAATTAGCTAAAGTTTTAAGACGCTTCAATTTTAACATTATCTTTAAATCTGTCAATAAATTCAAATTCCCCTCCACTAAATCTCCTCTTCCTGTTCTTCGTAAATGGGGAATTTATAATGTTCCTTGTAATGGCTGTGATTTATCTTATATTGGTCAAACTAAAAGAAATCTTGAAATCCGCTTAAAAGAACACTCTTGTTATGCAACTAATCAAGAAATTTCTAAATCTTCTATTGCAAAGCACTCTTGGGATTCCGGCCATTGTTAATGATACATCTGAGTCCACAATGCTTTCTGCTGCTTGGAAAAACCTTTTCAGTACTACCATATAATGTATTTTTGTATTAATTAATATTAGTCTGTTTTTTATATATTTTTATTTACTTATTTATTTCTTAGTTTCATCTGTTCCCATATTTTAATATTATATGAGTGTTTTCATTTTATTAAAATTTATTTTTAATTTATTTATTTATTTTTTAATTTCTTCCTTATTCCCCTTCTACTTTGTGTTCTATTGTTTTGATTATACTCTTATATGATTGGCTGTTGTTTTCTGTTTTCCTATTGGCTGTTGATTTCTACTCTCCTATTGGCTGTTTCTTCAGCTTGTTTTCTTTCCTCTATCTCTCACTTCAGTCTTGCTGCTGCTTTCATAGTAGAAACACGCCTTTTTTTTGCACCTGACGAAAAAAGACTCAGATCTTTCTAAAGGCCTAGCGCATTTAAAAGTTTTTGATGGTGTTTTAAGATCTTCTTTTAGTTCTTACTTAATTATATTAAGCTAACTAGAATTTTGAATTATAACTTTATGCAGTTTTATTTATTTCTAGCATCTGAGTGAAGGCTCAGTTCCTTTCATTTACTCGCAGGACTGGTTTAATTTTTCACTCAAAATTGATTGACATGATTTTTAAATTTACAGAATTATTAATAATGAATTTTATATTTATTTTATCTGATGCATATTTTTTTATGCTTTTTTATTTTAAAAAGAAAATAATTTGCTTTACAAAACTTAATATAGTTTTTAATACTGTAATGAAGAATAAATTTAAAACATCATTTAAAATCATTTATACTGTGGAACTGTTTATCTGGAAACCAGTTAATCAGAAACCAGTTGTTATCCAGAATGATATTTCCAGTTGACAGATTTCAGAACCTTTTCAGAAAAAAGTGTCAGTTTGACATGTACATTGCTTAATACATTACCACATTTATGATATAACTTGCTGCCAACATATAGGATTTGAAATGAAAGTGTATGTAGTTAGATATTCGGCATTTTCAGCTTTATGCAGGATTACTGTTTCCAAGGGACTCCCATAAATTGCATTCTTTCAAACTCTGATTAATCATTGATCTTGATTGAATATGATTTTTAATCTGAGTAATCTAATAGTTAATTTAAAATCAGAAACAATGCCACAGTCATGTATAATCTACAAATCTGATCAAATAGGTGTTGCTTTAATGCTCAACCAGTTATTCCGAATAGATCTGGCACTAACCATTCTGGATAATTAATTTATTTTGTATATCAAATAACATAACCTTGTTTTAAATCATTTTTAAAGCATTACTAGTAAGCATGTTACATTTATAGCATATATACATACATTAATTAAAATTCACTCAAAGTTCAGCAAATAACTATAATAAAAAGAACACATACTGTAAAATTACAGGAAGTAAAGATTTCATTTGCATAATATGATTTAACATTAATTACTCACAAGAAATTTACACATCCAGTACCACTAGGAGGTGCCAGCCATAAAAATGTCAAAGATTTGGATGGTCTATGAGATAGATGAGAATGAACCACTGCACATACAAGCCCTTTACCACCACCTTGTTCAGTTGGTAAATTACTGTTGAGGAGATTCATTGTTTTGCTCATGGCACCAGATGGAGCAGTATATAATCCAGTCATAAGAAAACCATCAAAATCCAAACTTGATGATACAGTAACTAAACAATAAGGAAAACAGTATGTTAGTCAATTTTTATAGAAATGGAATAAGTAGAAAAAAAATAATTGCAATTGAAATGTCAACCATTTATGTTGTAAGCAACTTAATTTCATCCTGGATGTAAGAAAAAATATTAATTCACCAAAATATGTACATTTATAAAATAGTAATATATAATTGTCAGTTGATTGATAATGAGAAATTTTAATAATTTCTATTATACACTAAATTATGTAATTTTTTTCTTAACTTTCTTAATATTTAAACAGTTTAGATATTAAGAAATTATTTAATTAATCCTAAATTGTAAAAGAAACTGAATACTTAATGATAGAGATTAACTAGAACTTTTAAATGTATTTTAAAACATTTTGAATAAATTTCATCTTAATATATTAATTGAATTTAGATGGTTAGAGATCAGATATTTAGATACTTATTTGTTATATGTCTTCAAGTTTCAAATTAATCATGTTTGTGTTTTAATTATTCAGTAAAACATTTCAATTTTAAGTCACATTTATTAGAAAATAATAAGTCTATATTAGTAGTTCCTTTTATGTGATAGGGTTTTCTATATCAAATTATGATAGTAATTTTTAAAAAATAAAAATTATATCATTAACATACAGTATAATAAAAACTGGATAATGACTTCTATTTATCATAGAACAAAATATCTTGGGAAAAGAGAAAACTTTTTACTATTTCTGATCAAACTTTTTAAAGACATTGTAATACAGAAGAAAAATAAATAAAAATAATAATAACTAGGGGGCCTACCCCCTGCGAGCTACGCTCGCCAACCCCCGCTCAGACTTCGAAGCCTCTAAAAACATGACAGCGTGCTTCGTTTTAAAAATATTGGTAAATCTGTAATTGGGTTGCCATGCTTTTAACGTTTTAATGGGGCATTTTTTTATTATCATGGCCTCATACACAGCTGTTGCGACAACTGACGACTGTTTTAGGGATTGGTAAGTAAAATCAATTACACCTTGAAAACCAGCTTGTATAAAATGGTTAGGTTTAAATTGTGGCTACCTCTCGCACTTTTATAACAACGAGCTGTATTCTATTCTTCCTTTGCGTTTAAGGATGAGAAAAATTCCATCTGCTTGTGAATAACATTAAGAACCACGGTATTGAAAAATACTATGTTATAGACAGTTTCAGTAACAGGTTTTAATTTTCTCTGTATTTTAGTGCACCATCATGCATATTTTCATGTTATTTTAAATATGTAAATTATTTATTTTAATTAATATGTATATACGAATTTTCTAATAATTATTTTTCATACAAAATTAATTAAATATTTTGTGCATGCATGCATGCATTTATTCGGCATCAATTGATGAGATATTTAAACAAATTCGCTATTCGCGATAATTTTACACCATGTTATGTCACTTGAATACTGTTCATAAGAAAATCGCGTACTTTTCCATTATAGGATCCTTTGCTTTTAGGTTTGTCGTAATTCGAGTTTCAAAAACGAATAGATTCGTTAATATACATATATTTGTTGCCAAAAGTTATGAAAACAAACCCAATGAACTTATGGTGATTTTCTATAATAAGGGTCTTGACGCTTTTTTAAAAAGCTTGGCGCAATTCGGCATCAGAAAGTGAGATTTGGTGCCAAATTACATAAACAGCCAAGGAAACAAATTCGACGGTTTTTTTTGTTTATATGCGTATTTTAATTATACGTATATTATTTTTGTTTTTTCTATACAAATTACTTCTGATTATATATAAAATAGGATAAATGACATTTTACGCTAAACAAATTCTATAAATATTGAAAAAATGCTTCTGTATACGAAATGACAAAGTAAATAGGTTGACAGAAAGTATGTTGCCAAATTTCCTTTTCCGCCAAGGCTATTTTCTCTGTTTCGTCAAAGCCCCATATACTGGAAAAACACCGAACTTTTATGCTTGTTTATACATGTATTTATATGTATATATACAATTTATTTATAATTGTCTTTCAATTTACCTCTTTTTGTACATAAAAATAGATAAATGGCTTCTTTATATTAAATAAATTGTATAAACATAAATGACGTATTTACATAAATGACGTCATTTGGACGAATTTATTTAAAATATTTTCAGTTTATAAATTAAATTAAATGCTGACAGACGATTGAATCCTGACGATAGAAATATGATTTTTTTTTTCAAATTTTCGTGAAAAACATAATTTAATCACAATCTTGTCTTCATTATCGATTGAAATAAAAGATAAATTCAATTTCAATTTGAAAATGGCGAATAAAAATAAATCAATAATCCCTATCGGGATCCTTTTTTATTTTTTTCCCTTTTTTGTCACAAAAAAACTGAGTAATTAGTTGCCATCATTACAGAAATGTCATTAAAATTAGAAAAAAATTAATATCTCGAAAACTAATTCCAATTTCAAAATTCTATTACCAGTTTTGACATCCGCGGATTTTTATGGACAATTGGTATTAATTTCACCATCAAGCGTTTAATATTTTATTAAAAATAGCCCTGAAACATAATCAGTCGTTTAATTAGTCGTTTCATAAAATCGTTTCATAAAATCGTTTCACAAATTCGTTTCATTAGGATTTTATATATATAGGGTAGATAAAATTTCATACAGACAAAATGAAATCAAAAATGGCTTCATGCTAAGATTAATATATACATAAATATATATATTAGGGTAGATCAGATATTATTAAGTTACTTATCAAGATAAAATTTAACATAAATATTAACATATGGTTCAACAAAGAAATCTGTAATCAACACATCAGTTGCTCTTCTTACTTGATATTTTTAGTGGATATTAATGATGATTATCCACCTAAAATCTAAAATGTGACTTTATCAACTATTATAAAATTTCAACTGCTTATGTGAACTTGTAATTAAAACATATTATTTGAATAGTAAGCTTTCCTGCCAAGCAGTTTTGTATGAGGGGGATATTGAGATTGCCTGATTAACACTATTTTTAACACTTTCCAACCTAGTTGAAAAGTGTTTATGACTTCGGTTTGTCTGGCCGTCTGTCCGTGCTCTGACTCCCGTAAATATGCTCGGATTGCCCGGCAATTTTTATATGTTATTGTCATTATCTATAGCATGTTCCCTATTTCAACTGAAGTATGTAGCACTTATAGTTTTTTTACAAGGACACTCAAAAGAATTCCGTTACATTACGGTCTATGGGGAAAAATCATTTGCGGTTTATTTTAATGATGTTACACAATTTCAAACACATTGTAATTGATATATATCACTAAGGTGCATTGCAAGAAGCTTAATATGGAATATGCTGTGCGTAGCACTTATAGTTACTTTACAGGGACAATCAAAAGAAATCCATTACATTACGTCTATGGAGAAAAATAGTTTACGGTTTAATTAAATAATGTTTCACTATTTTAAACGCATTGAAATTTATATATATCACTAAGGTACATTGCAAGGGTCTTATTACAGAATATTGCGTGTATAGCAGTCATCGTTCATTTACAGGGACACACAAAAGAATTCTCTACTGTCTGTTAACAATAACTTTTGGAAGTGCGTTTTAAGTTGCTGAACGTGATTTTAAATTTAACTCACTTTTTGTCTATTACTTGGTGTGTATAAATTCTGTAGATCCTATACAGGGCAGCACAAAAGTTCACGAACACATTTCTGTTTATTGACAGAAACTCCAGAAGGAGAATTTTAAACTGTGCTACGCGTTTCCTAACTGAACTCAAATCATATCTCATAGCATCCTATGTAGTATATATACAAATCTATAGATCCTATACAGGGCTGAATAAAAATATTCGTATATTTTTCCGAATATTGTATATGTTGGAAATTCCTGAAATTACGTTTTTAAATATGTTATGCATTAGATGTTATCTTTCAGCTTATTAAACGGTAATGATTTGTAAAATTATTTTGGAAGCGTTGGAAAGTGTTACATAATCTATGCTTGATGCATGATTTTTCGTTCTTGTTTTTTTTTAATATAGTTATATTCATTCTATTTAATGTTTTATTTAATGATAAGTTAAATAAGGTGAATATTACTATTAAAAAAAAAATGGTAGCAATCAAGCAATTTGAATTTAAAAAATAAAAATTAATTCTCCAAGCAAATGTATTAATAAATTAGTTATTATTATCATTATTTTATTTTTGTTTTTACTTTACATATTTCTCTAGACATAATTTATCAAGATAAAGAGTCATTTAAGCAGCTATTGAAATATTCACACTCTCTCAATAAATAATTAACAGGTTTCCCTACAATTTGAAAAGTAATCATCTCCATGTTTTTAGAAAAAAGCTGATGAATTTTTTTTCCCCCCAAGACACACATTTTACATTTAGTTATCTTATCAAAAAATTTATAAATGTAAAATATGGATGATTCATCTAAACAAAGCGCCAGTTCTAAAATCTAGGTGCCAGAATAACAGAAGTAGAATTTAATATATAGGACAACATGTTTTGGTCTACAGTTAAAGATAACCTTATAAAAGTTACAAACTTATCTTGATATACATTCGTTTAACATTGACAACAATTAGAGGCAATAAATAACAATTTTATTTTAGTTCACCATGTTTCAACCAATATTCCAAAGTTAAAATTTAAAGTTAAAAAAATAACAATAAAGCTAGGTGCCAAACCTATCTCCAGTCACCATGGCAAACTGGCGTCTAGGATTTGTGAACCCCTGTCTGTTCCAAATGATTTCTATGGCTACAAATTTTAACAATTTATTAATTTCCTTGTAACGAATGACAAGAAGACTATATTTGAGCACAATAAAAAAGGTAGTTCAAAGTTTTGTTTGTGTAGCTTACAAGTGTCATATGTGACTAAGAGGTCAGCAACATATCGATATGTTGAAGATATTGATATATAGGATAAAAAACTATCAATATTTTGACATCGATGTTATGCTGTCTATAGTTATAGAATATCAAAATTGCACCTCTGATGCATCAGTATTTCTTATATTTTGCATGTGAAATCATTCTTTGTGTACATTTTTAAATAATATATCAATTTATCAGTATAAATCAGTTTTATTCTTTCAGAAAAAAAAAATACTCAATTTAAAAAATCTTTTTATAGGTTTATAATTTAATATGGCTAAGAATTTCGTTAAAATATTCTTCACACCATCTCAATCCTTTTCTTCAAATCTGGATTCTGTGATAGTTTTTGTATTTATCAACAATAATCAATTATGTAACTACAAATCATAAAGCAAATCTTTCCAGTAATCTGGAAAGACCTACAATGGATAGGCATGTTGCCCATCCAAATATTAATGTTTTAGAAAGACTTACTTATGTGTTGTTTCAACTAGATATGCACCATATAGTGATTTTGGCTGAATACTGAATATTCAGCACATTGGTGAACCAAATAATGAATATTTGGCTGGCTGTATAATAACTATTTGGCTGAGTACTGAATATTCAGCTGGCCGAACACTCCTATATTATATTACAGGGCTTAAAAGTTTTAAAAAGTTAAATTTAAAAATAATTTTACACCATATTTAACATGAACACAATTTTGATGAACAAAACCTTTTCAGAATTAAATGTTACAATTAAAAAAAGATCTATACTTTGAATAATTATTTAAGAACAGTCTTAAAACTTTTTTAATTAATTAAAAATTTAACTCCACAGCTTCTTCTCTGAACTAAAATAAATTAATAACATTTTCTTATGTTCTAAAACAAATATTTTAAAATCAAAAAGAAATTTTGAAGGAATATTTTAGTCATGTAGTGTCCATTTGCCAGGAAGTGAGTAATATATATATATATATATATATATATATATATATATATATTCAAGTGGTTGCAACTTAGCAAGAAAGTTTTTAAATGTATTAGAGGAGCAAAAGTGAACGATTATTTTCAGAGGTTGGAAATGTACAGGGTGTTCCTAAAAATTTAGAACAAACTTTCAAGGGAGATAATGCAGTCAAGACAAACATTTTCTGTACAGGAAACCAGCATCAAAATACATTTTTCAGTTAAAAATACTGGGTGTTTCACTACAAGCTGAACCCAAAATTTCATTCACAACTTAACAATAATGAAGATATTTTAGCGAGATTTTCATCATATTAACTTTGCTTTGAATGAAATGTGATAAATCATTGGACTGAATTTTAGTCAGTGACACAGTATATGTATTGTCAACTGCATTCTGAATAATAGTACAGTGGTGGCCAAAAGTGTGGACATTTTTTGAAAGTTTCATTTTTTTCAACTTTGTGTGCTTGTAGAATATATTAATTTTCACTTAAATACAAACGTTTATATATCAAATTGAAGGTAATTTAATGAAGAATTTAATAATAAAAACAGTATTACAATATCTGTATTACAAAAAAAGTTATGCAACTAATAGTAAGATCTATCTTAGATTTGTATTTTTTTAAAGTGATACTTACACAATCAATACTTAGTAGAATAACCCTTATTTTTTAAGACAGCTTCACGGTGTCTTTTCATTGAGTGAACGAGTGTTTGGAGTTCATCTTTCGTAATCACATGATGCCAAGAATCAATTATAGCTTCAATAAGTTGTCTTTTATTCTTTTATTGGATAGGCGTTTTTTCCGTGCAAGAATTTTCAAACGTCGCCACAAATTTTCAATTGGATTGAGATCAGGGCTGTTTCCTGGCCATGGTAATATATCTATGCCTTTATTTTGAAACCATGCTTTGCATACTTTTGCTGTGTGGCATGGAGCTGAATCCTGCTGAAAAATAAATGGTGCGTTGTTGGGGAAGAGATCCCTGATGGAAGGTATCAATTTTGGTTCCAGGACAGTTTTGATGTATTTTTTGGCATTCAGGATGCCATCAATCACTTGAATTCGGCCCACACCATCTGCAGACATACATGCCCAAATCATGACATTTGTTGGGGTTTTTGTAGTTGCTTCAATGCAATCAGGATGAAGTGCTTCTGCTACTCTACGTCTCATGTATTTTCTACCATCACTACCAAAGAGCGATATTTTACTCTCATCGCTCCAGATTACTTGCTTCCATTGATTTTCTGACCATTTAATGTGTTCTTTTGCCCACTGAACTCGTTTTTCACGTTGCTTTTGATTTAAATATGGTTTTTTCCCTGGAATTCTAGCTTGTTGTCCAAATCCTGATAACCTTCTTCTTATTGTTCTTGAACTTACTGCAATACCCGCTGCATTCATTTCACATCTAATGGCATCTGATGAAATTTTTCTATCTTGAAGGCATAGCCGTTTAATTTTTCTATCGGCAGTAGCACTTGTGCATTTTTTTCAGACTGATTTGGCCTTATTTTCCACTGATTTCGTTTTTTCATAACGTAAACAGAACTTTCGTACACCAGAACAAGTCACTGAACCACCAACTTGTCTTGCAATTTCAGCATAAGAGAGGCCATTTTCTCTCAATATGACAATTCGACTTCTTTTTGTAGATGTCCAATTAGTTCTTCTTGTTGATGACATTGTTTAATTAAAAAAAAGGACTTTAAATATTCAAAAACAGCAATATTCTATTTAATTGTACTAGTATGCATCATTCCGCAAAATATTTCCACAACAATAACTCTTTTACCATCCAAATAACCTAAACTATAGTTACAGACATTTGATTGGTCCTCAGAACAGTGTTTGTGATTGGCTAGTACGCTTTTATTACAAAACACGTCCTTATTCAAAACGATTTGTGTTTGTTCTACTAAAATGAACATAACTTTTTTTGTAATACAGATATTGTAATACTGTTTTTATTATTAAATTACCTTCAATTTGATATATAAACGTTTGTATTTAAGTGAAAATTAATATATTCTACAAGCACACAAAGTTGAAAAACATGAAACTTTCAAAAAATGTCCAAACTTTTGGCCACCACTGTATGTCGAGCTTAGTGTTGCTTGCACTGCAATGGTGGCAATTTCAAACACTTCTTGTCATATTTTACAGAAAGCAAAGTAAGTCTTATGTTTGAAAATATATCATTACAATATCTTCATTATTGTTAAAGTTAAACAAAAATGAAAGTTTGATTTGGAGCGAGATACACTCAGTTTTTGAATATGGATTGTGATCTTGGTTTCCCATACAAAAACTGGTTGTCTTGTTATTTATAATAACCCATGAAAGCTGTATACTATCTTCCATTATGTTTAGAAACACCCAGATGTGAAAAAGCAAACAATATTCTGGAACTTGCATTTATGCATCATTAGTTCCTATTAAAGTCTTCATTAACAGTTAATTGTTATTTTTCAAACAGCAAATAAATAATGTAAAAAAAAGCTCAGTTATTTAAATATGATTCTATTTCCTAATTTTCCTGAATATCTTAATTTATTGACAGTTAAAAATAAAAGTTATCTAAGGTTTTTAAAAATATTTTTAAAAGCATTTTCTTTAAGTATTTGGCCTAACCAAATATTCAGTAGTATGGCCGAATACTGAATGCATATCAAATACTCGGTGCATCCCTAGTTGTGACTTCTGCTTCTGTTGAGAGATTGCTTTCTAATTCTAAGTTTGGAAATACAATTATGGGAAAAATAAATTGTCTGATGGCAAGCTATTTACCAAAATTACTATTTTTAAATGGATTACCTCAAAAATACTGGACATAATTTCATCAACTTCATGAATTTAAATGTTAAAAATGTGTGTGAAAAAATTATTAAAAACCCTTTTTAAATAAAACATTTTGTAACACTGAAAATATACCTATATTTTGAAAAAATATATATCAATATTTTCTTCTGCTATTTTTGGTTATTTTTTGGCTTAAGACAATAATATATTGATATCTTGAAAAAAATTGTCATCACTATATGGGATACTTCTTGGTCACACAGGCAACATTCAAGTGGTAGTCTTTTTCACACCAAACATTGTGAAGCATGTTCAGGAGTAAAGTCAGTCTTTGACATGTCTCCACAAAAAGAAGTCAAAAGGAGTAATGTCAAGTGATCTAGCTGACCACTTGAAGAAACTCTGTCATTAAGAATCTCTGAAGATTTTGAAAAAAAAAAAAAGTAAACTTTATTATTCTGAAGTCATTTAAAGTAATTAAACATTAAGAGAAAAAATAACTTTGAATTTTTTTGTTAGTGGTACCCTGCACCCCCCCCCCCCCTCCCCCAAGACAATTTTCAATTTTGTTTATGTACATTTATGTGTTTAAAATTATCCAGAATGGGGATGCTCATGGAGGGAGCGGTGAGGGGGAAGGGGGCTGTTGATGAAAATAAAAACAACTGTTTTAATTCTCTATTTTGAGAAAAACTGGTTGAAGCTTTTTTTGGATTTTTAACATTTCTTATTTGTTAAACTTTAAAAAACATTGATAGAAATTTAATTTTGAATATTTCACATTTCTTAGTTATTGAATTTCTGTATATTGTTTTTAAAATTGATATGTTTAATAATTGTCTTACATGGGAGATTTTGTTAAAAAAATTCGTAGTTCAGCTTATTTCATGTTTATATTCTCTATTTTTAAAATGCCAGTCTAGGCTGTGGACCACAGGCTACAGACACAACCAAAAACGTGACCCTTCTTGAATTTTGTTCTGTTGGCACCAATGTTCTAGCATGAAATGGACTACCACTTGGATGTTGTATGTGTAACCAAGGCAAATCACATAGAAAATTATTATAAAGTACAAACAAAATTTTAACTTCCTTTTGTATTGTATTCCATTTTTTTTCTTTCTGTCATTGTTTACAACAAAATTATTGTAATTGCTAAGCAAGGCAATCATTTTGAATCATTTGGTACTTTTACGGATTTGTATTTATTTAAAGATGACAATAAAAATAACTGAGTTCTACAATTTAATTTTGAAAAATATACTTCTGAAAACTTATTATGGAAGTAAATAGAGAGTGATTGCTAAAGAAAAAACATATATTTAGCTAATACATTCTTTACTACCCAATTTATAGAAGTATAAAGATCCTAGGATATTTTACATGCCCTTAGCAAAAAATGTGTCAGGGATAGAATTCATAACATGTCAAACTTACAGCAGATTACTTCATTACTGGGAAAATCTTCATCTAAATTTTGAAAAGTGGAAAATGCATAACATTTAAATGGATGCATTGATTAAATGAGATTTGCAAAATTAAATATTCATTTGAAATAACTATTTGAAAATCAATAAAGAATGAACTAATAGTAAACTTCATTTCCTTTCCTGATCAGTTAATGAATTTTAAAAAAAATAACAATTTCTACATCAAATTTACAACGAACATTACATTTAACACAGATTTTAATTATGACTTTTATTTGTGTTTTTGAAATATATTTTTAGAAAAAAAGAGGGGAATAACCAGAGCATAAAATTCCACAAGTGTCTCATGGTAATTCTTACATATTAAATCCTAAGTCCACATAAAACTCATTATCATCCTGGAGAGAATTTTTGTCATAATGAGTATTTCCTATTGTCTACTTATAATAATTCATCTATTTTTGAATGATTCAAATAACTTGAGATCTATAATAGCTTAAGTATTTATTTTTAAATACTAATACATCTTATTTTAATAACATTTGCGTGTGTGTGCAAAACATATAAGCATCTTGATAAATTTAGTATCTTTCTTCTTTTTTTAAACTTAAAAAAGAATAACTATCTGTGGATGAACAGGAAGAAATGGAGCCTTAATGGTAGGTCAAAACTCTGATATCAGCAAATTGTAGGCCTCCTTCCTGAGGCATTCTTATCTAAACAGGAAATTTAGCCAGTTCAACTGAAGGTTGGCAATAACTTCCTATCACTTTAGAATAGATTATATGCAATTCTCTTAAAATAGTCCATTAACAAAAGAGATTGGTTTATTTTAAATTAATAAAAAATATTACAGGTTTTTGTTCTGTTTTTTTTAATTTAAGAAAATTTTACAATTGAACAATATGTCAAAGAATTCAAGGATTAAATAATATAAATTTGCAGTTTAAGATAATGATGTAAAAAGAAATGATTTTTTTTTAATAACATAATCAACAATAATTTTGAAATCTTAATAAATAAGATTAAAAAATATATATTATTTTGCTGTAATAATTACATAAAATCTACATAAATAGTTACTTCTCTCTCTCTATTTTTTTTTATGATTTGATTTTTATGTAATCAACTAACAATATTTAAAATTTCTGAAAAAACATAGATTAAAGGTAGAACAGCTCAAAATGAGATACATTTTTCTAAGCACAGACTATGCAGATTAAATGAAAACAATTTTTCTAAGCACAGACTATGCAGATTAAATGAAAAAAAAAAATTTTTATTAACTAAAAACTCAACTATATATATTAAGGCATAACAATTTAATATGGAACTTTCTGAGCACTAGCAAACTATAAGAAGTAAAATATTTCTGAATAAATATTTTGCAGATATGTGGATAGTAGGAATAAGCAAGTTACATAAATTATTAGTATAAAAAGGCATGAAATGCAATAAAATTCACATTTACTAAAATAAAATATTTTTTTCAAATATTACAATAGAAAATTAAAATATATAATTGACTTTAAGATTACAATACTTATGACACATTTGTGATATATATGACTGCAGTGTTTATAAACATTATGTTTTATAAAATTTGACAAAAGGAATTATACCTTCATATACTTTTCCAGGTTCATAATACTCAGGTGCTCCTTTAATACTAACAGATAGTGCAACTTCACCTTTAATTCCACCAGGCTGATCCAAATCATGATGGTATTGGCAAAGGAAAAAGAATGGGGATGCAACAGGAGCCAAATTTTGTCCATAGCTGAGATGAAAACTCACATAAAATTGCAACAGGAAAAATGAGAATGCAAGTAAATTATTTATGCATATAGCTGCCATGGTACTTGAAGAAGACTTCAATCTGAAACAATTCTGAATTCTAAAAAGAAGCCAAGGATGAATAAATTTAGATCTTTACATATATATCTTGATAAATATTTATAATATGTAAATATTTCTCAGGTTACTCGATAAATATGTATAATTTATAATTTACAATTAAAATATTGAAAACCACACCAAGATTCCGTAAAAAAATAAAATAGAAATGTGTTATAAAGAAATCTATTATCCTAAAAAATAAATCTTGTAATATATTTTTACAGATTAAAATGAAAAAAACAAAATATCCATTTAAAAAAAATAATGATGATGTGTGAAAATATAATATATATATAAATAAAATATTCATTCTTCTTAAGTTAACAAGATCAAGAAAAATAAATAAAATGCACAAAGCAGGAATGGGATACTATTAATTTCTACAAACATAAGCATCTTCTTTATGCCCAGCAGAACATAAAACATCTTTAATGGATGGTTAGCATATAAATAAGAATCAGCAATGTATATAATAACTTATCATTTTGTCAACTTTAAAACTGGAAATAGGTTTAAAAAATTTATTTTTTCAGCATTAGTTATCAACTTTTATAACATCTAGTGTGTAAAAGGAATTTTTAAAAAAACTGAAAATACTTATAATTTTATTTCATGCAAGATCAATCAATACACTAAGCAAAATTTTATGAAACTGAGATTTCTTTCTTTTTTCCCTAAGTTAAAGATTTTTTCAAAATAAATTTTTTTTTCTTTAACTTGAGATATTTAAATCTGATAAAGCAGCTTCTCCTTTAAAATTAGATCCATTCAGAGCATTTCTGAATTGTTCTAAAAAGGGAAGGGATAATAGAATTTCACAATTTTAAATATGTGTGAAGTTTATTATAACTGGTGTTCTTAAAGAAGTAAAACATACACATCACATTTTTTTTACATGAAAAAATAAAAATCATTCTATAAATATAAACAAAACTTTGAAAAATTGCTTTTCAAATATTTAAATAAACTGAGAATGTGACTATATTCAATTTATAATTTCAATGAAAAAAAAATTATTCATAATGAGCAAAATTAATTTATCTATCTTAATTAATTATCTTAACTATCTTAATTATCTTCTAATCGAATCTAATTTATCTATCACGTATTAAATATAGCATGAGACAAGAAATACCTAATTTCAACAACTCTCAGTTTACAAATTGCTCTATGCATTAAGAAAAAAAAGACGAGGGGGGATTAAAAAAGTTTAAGTAAATATACTAAGCACAAGGAAGAAACTTAAATTTCATATTTAATTAAAATAAGGAAAATGAATGGATACTGAAATGAAAGTTACATTTAATTTTTAATACTTACCAATTTTTTAGTTAATTTAAATATTCCAAAAACCATAAAAGGAGAAAAATAGTTTTTTAAAAATATGGTAGAATCATATAGAATATAATAAATACTTTTAAATATAAACAATTAGGTTACAGAAAACATTATGACACAATTCAATGAAATTTTTGATTCTGTAAAAAAAAACACAGAAGAGTTCTTGCACAACAAACAGACAGGAAGTTGTAGCTCTGAGAAAAGGAGATATTATGACCACAGAAAAGAAATGCTACTCTACAATGACCAAAGGAAAGGGGAAAAAATAACTTCAGATTAAGATGCATTTCCTGTCAATAACTTATGTCCATTAATCAAGTGCAATTTAACTTTTTTTTTAAAGTAAAAAACAGATAATTCTAAAAAGATGAAACAATGTTGTTTTAAACTGATTTTCACTTTAACTGAGATTTTTAATAGATTCTCTAAATTTATTTTTAAAATTTAAATCCAAATATATTTTACTTTTTTTTTAATTTTGACAAAATTCAATTAAAAGGCAAAATGTAAAAAAAAAGTAAATGATTTGCACAATATTATCTAATCCATCAATCCAAATTGGATAACTGTGGATGCAAGAAAAAGGAAGAAAACAGTATTATGCACATAAATTAATAATATATATAGCAATAATTGGGTTGTTTAAAATATATATGATGCTGAAGATTATATGCAACTGCATATATGGATTTTATGGCTTTTTACGATTAAAGCATATAAATGCTTAAAATGCCTTAAGATTGCACTTAAATGCATATTTTTAACTTTAAATCCAACAGTTAGCCATCAATTCCTTAATATAACTTTTTACAACACTACAGGCAAAATATATCGACAAAATTTAATGCAATTTTCATACCAGTAACATAGGTTTGATATTGAAAGAATTTTTTTTATTAAAAATGGTTTTAAAAGAAAAAAAAGACCAAGGTTAAATATTGGGAATTTAGAAAGATTTAGAAAATTAATTTAGAAAAGATAATTAGAATTTTAGATTTAAAAAAAATATTCTCGATCATAGGTCTTATAACTTATATTGAGAATTGGTTATTTTTTTTAAAAAAATAAGGTAAATAGTTTCCAACAGCCTGCTTCCAATTTTTGCAACAAGGAACCAATGGCAAAGTCAGTAGTATCACAGAAGAGAGCTAATGGAAAGTTAGAATTAGGATAACTCAATAAAGCAGCATCTGCTAGATCTTCTTTACATTGTTTAATTTTTTCTTTTGCTTCATCAGTTCACAGAATTTTCCTTTTATCTTTCTTTTGGGCCCTTTTTAAATATTCATGTAGTGCTGCTTAATTTTTAGCAGCATCTTTTATCTCCTGTAAAAATTAAGTACACCCAGGAAAGTGCGCAATTTGTGGATTATTTATAGTACCGCAAAATCCTGATTGTAAGCCCCCCCTCCCCCATTGTCAAAACCAAAAAGGATTGAATGTAGGACGGGGGGTTATAAACAGGATTTTAAAAAAAACCTTTAAAAACCCCTTTTATCATTAATTTAGAAGTAAAAAAGGGCAGGAATCTTCTGTATTTCGGCAGATTTTCACTCAAAAATAAATAAATCTAAATACACCCCCCCCCCCCCTCAAAAAAATTGAAAATCTTAATTTTTTTTTTATATAATATTTTTTTTATTTGTTATTTTATTGTAAGAATAAATAATCAATAATCTAAATTCCTCTCAAAATTACTGCTTCCACCTTTGCCCCCCCCCTCTCTAGTACCAAAACCCCATAGTTTAACCTTTATAATGCTTTAATTTTAAATGTCTTTTCAGACTTATTTAATACTCTATATTAACAATAAATAAACCTAATCTATCACCTAAATCAACCCCTTCTCTTAAAATCTCTGCTTTTCTCCCCCAGCCTCATGTCATGAAAACCATCCCCCTGCAAATGCATCTGATTAAATTTTAAATCTTTAAATTCTTATTTTTTTCTGCTCTATTTGTTATTTTTTGTAACAATATCTTAATAACAATCTAAATTATTCCCCTCCTCTCCTCCAAAAAGTCCTCTTTATTTTCATTCTCTCGCACCCCCCCCCCCCCCCCCAGTACATACTTTAAAATCTTTATTTTTTTTCTTACAATAATTAAATAATTTTCAACAATAATTATATAATTATCTAATTTGCTTCTCCCCCCACCCAAAAAAATTCTGCTTCTCTCCCCCAGCACACAAACTTTAAAATCTTCAAAATTATTTTTTTAAGATTTTTATGCTTTATTGCTACTTTGTAGCAATAATAAATGAATGATCATGTAACCCTCCCCTTAAATTTCTATTCCCCATCCCCAGAAAAAGGGATGAATTTCTAGACATGGGGAGGGGGGGGAGCAGAGAGAAAATTTTAGTCTTTTTTGTAGTTTGACACTGTTTTCACAGCTGATATTTTGTTAATGGGAGGGGAGTTATTTTAAAGAACATATTTATTTCAAAACAAAATATACACATACACATGATTCAGGGAGGAAAGAACAGCCAAACTGCAAAAAAGATGAAAATTTTTGCTTTCCTTTCACATATTTAGAAATCCAACCCCCTCCTATGGGAGAAAAGGACATAGCAAAAATTTCAAAGGGGATGATTATTTTAGATGAGTGATACTTATATGAGATGATGTAGATGAACTGAGTTGGCTTACTATAAAATAAGAAATAGAACAGTGTTTAAACAAATATATATTAAAGATTTTAAAGTATTTACTGAGTGGGGGGACAGTGGGAGAAACAGAACTTTTGGGAGAAAGAAGGGTATTTTAGATGATTGATTATTCATTAATTGTTACTAAAGATAATCAAATACAGCAGAATCTCTTAAAAATAGTTTTAAAGATTTTAAATATTGCATGTGTGTGTGGGCGGAGGGGGGGCATTTTTGGAGCAGAGAGAAAACTTAGTTGACAAATTATCTATTTATTTTTACTAGAGAGCAACAAATAGGACAAAAGATTTCTTCAAATAAGAGTTTTATAAATTTTAAACTTTGTATTCTCGGGGATGAGGGGGTAATATGAATTTCAAAGGAAGGGGATTTGTAATTTAGATAATTTGTTTTTTATTTATTGTTAATAGAGAGCAGCAAATAGGACAGAAGATTTTTTTTTTAATAAATAGTTTTAAAAATATATATAGGGGTTGACAAAGAGGGGGGGAAGCAGAAATTTTGGGGGTAGAGAGGTAATTATAATGGTTGATTATTTATTTATTGTCACTAGATAGCAACAAATAGAGCATATATTTTTTAATAAAGAGTTTTAAAGATTTTTAACTTTGTATGCTAAGGTGGGAGGGAGAAACATAAATTTTGGATGGAGGGGGAGATTGTAGTTTAGGGGACTGATTTTTTACTTGTTGTTATATTACTAGCAAGCAGTAAGAAGTCCAGAAGAATTTAAGATTCTCAAGATTTTGAACTTTTTGTGTTGGGGAGGGCAGAGAAGGGAATTCATGTGGGGGGAGGGGGGATTTCATTAACAAAATCTAAAAGCAAAGTGGAAATCTGCCAAAATTTTCAAAAGATTGAAAATTCTCTTCCTTGGATTTTTAAAATCAATTTTTTGTGCATTCTTTTTTTTTTGTTTGGGGGGGGGGGGGGGGGGGGGCTTACTTTCGGGATTTTACCATAATGTGTAATTCAAGATGGCTTTTACTTTTTCAGGACAGGAGATTTTAAACCTTCAGAAGTAATCATGTATCCTAAAAATTGCAACTGGTTTATTCCTAAAATGGATTTTCAATATTTATACAAAGGCCATACAGCTCTAATTTAAAAAAAACTAATTTTATGTGTTCTGTATGCTTATCTTCCATAAAGAAGCCACTAAAATGTCATTTAACCCTATCACTATGTCCTGGGGTCCACACAGACCCCAAGCACTTTCAACAAGTTGTCAAAAACTGTATTACTCACTGAGTAGTTTCATCTGGTGACATCTCATATCATAATGTTTGTAACACACGGCAAAAATTAAACTGTACAAATATAAGTGTTACTTGTTTTTGTTTTTTTTATTTGAAAAATAGATAGCATATTTGTCCTGGGCAACAACAGGGCATGTTTCGATAGGACATAGTGATAGGGTTAAATACAAGAAAACAAGGTCTAATTTTTAAAAAAAACACTTTGTCGTTGAAACGTAGACAGGACATTCCATAATTCAAAACTCATTACATTAAACTTGTATAATTCAAATGGTGACATGACAGATGTTTTTTGTTTATCTTCTTCAGCAATTGGAATTTGGAAATAAGCCTTAAATAAATCCATTTTGGAAAATATTTTCTTTTCCATTAATATATTCTGAAAATAGGGTAACGGTCAGCAATGGTTTGAGAATTTAGACATCTGTAATCACCGCAAGATCGTAGAGTTCAATCTTTCTTGAAAACTAAATGAAGTGGACTAGTCCCTGATGATTTGAAAAATCTAATTACTTCATTATGTAACACAAATTTGAATTCTTGTTTTGTTAACAGTAGTTTATTTAGTCTAACTGTCAAACTTAAAAACACTTTAGTAACATTGTGTTTGGAGTTGCAAATTAAAAGATTGGGTTTCATTAAATTAGGGTACTGTAATAACAGATGTGCATATTGAGAATTTTTATCAGTTGTACTTATGCTATCGGTACTTGATACACACATCACATCTGGGTTACCAATGTAATATGTAGAATTTTTTTATCACATACAGGAGTCTAGTTGTAATGAACTTGGTATATAGCAAAACAGATAGAAAGTCTCATTTTGTTTAATATACTTTACAATGCTATTTTTAATGGATATAACCTTTCTTATTGTATCCTCAATCTTTGTCTAGTTTTCCAAAAATAACAAACTTTTTTTTTTTCAAATTATGGGAAAAA
The DNA here is from genome assembly GCA_963931845.1 of Maratus michaelseni. Lineage (NCBI taxonomy): Eukaryota > Metazoa > Arthropoda > Arachnida > Araneae > Salticidae > Maratus > Maratus michaelseni. The sequence goes on from OZ007587.1 coordinate 122,753,179, forward strand.
ATTGATCACCCTTTTTAAATTTTCACATTTACAAAATGCTCTTATCTTACTCTATAGCCTTCTGAGTGTTATATTTTTAACTCTTCTTCTGCTCTCCACTCTTTACCTCAGTGTGTCAGCTTAAATGGAACACATACAGTAAATAATGTGTTGTGTGAAGAGTGGTGACGGATCCTATTCTTGAAAAAAGAGGATTTGGGTGCAATAGGTAGCAGCAGAAACCTGTGCGAATGTACACAATTATTGTCTCCTGGGTTCGTGGATTGGTAATGACAGCTAATCACACTTTAGGGAAATGTTTGTCACTTATAAGATTAGTGGTTTTATTCCATTGCAAAAGAAACCCCTCATCTTTCCATGTAATGTAGTAACACTGATTTGTGTGTTTGATAGGAAAGACGCCTCGAAATTTCAAAGTTTTCATAATATAAAGAAACTTGCTACTTGTTGGTCATATCTAATCTTTTAAGCGAGAATCGCAATCTGCAATTTTAAAATCATGAAAGATAAAAGAAAATTATTCTGCCTGAATGAAAAAGCTTAAATTGTGTTCAAAATAGATAGGTGCAATAGGTAGCAGCAGAAATCTGTGTGAATGTACACAATTATTGTCTCCTGGGCTCGTAGATTGGTAATGACAGCTAATCACACTTTAGGGAGGGAAATGTTTGTCACTTATCAGATTAGTGGTTTTATTCCATTGCAAAGGAAACCCCTCATCTTTCCATGTAATGTAGTAACACTGATTTGTGTGTTTGATAGGAAAGATGCCTCGAAATTTCAAAGTTTTCATAATATAAAGAAACTTGAAACTTGTTGGTCATATCTAATCTTTTAAGCGAGAATCGCAATCTGCAATTTTAAAATCATGAAAGATAAAAGAAAATTATTCTGCCTGAATCAAAAAGCTGAAACTGTGTTCAAAATAATTAAAGGTTCCAAGAAAGCTGAGAGTACATTTGCCAAGAGTCTACAGTTGGCACCATATGGAAAAATAAAATAGAAAAACAATAAACATGCATATGAGCAAAACATAACTAAATATGCATATGAGCAAAACATAACTAAAGTTAAGAAACTGAGAAAACCAAATCACGATGATGTTGTTTCACTTTGTTGAAATGGTTCACTATTCAAAGATCTCAGAAGAGTAGCACAAACAAAAGTGACAGAATTTTTTTTTTTTGACGTAAAGGTTTGCTTTATAATCAACCCTTATAAAATCATTCTAGTACAATAATGAAAATTTTTGAATAAATTTATGATGTAACAATTTAATATAAATTTTGATGCTTATAGTAAAAAATTAAAATTAAAATATTCAAAATTATTTTAATACCTTTAAAACAATCATTAAGATTCTTATATATAGTTAAAAGCATTTAGAAAATTACTTATTATAAAAAGTCATAAATTATTTATAATGAACCTCAGATATACCAAACCAGTTTTGATAGTGCGGCCAAGCTCTTTATAAGAGGACTTGACTGTATTAAAAATAAATATCAATATTTTAATATCTTACTTATTTGTTAAAAATAAGAGTCATTTTACAGCAACCAACAAAAACTTTTTTTTTAATTTTACATTTTTTGTTTTTGTGTTGCCATAACAACAGTTTAATTAAAATTCAATAAAAGTAATAATCAGCTCATAAATGTACATGGAGACTACAATCCTTTTCGAATTCTGAACTCTGATGCTGTTCAGTGTTCAGGAGCAATAGAATCAAAAACAATTTTTTTATTATTTTTGGAATGGGAAGAGTTCTCATTTGGATTGGTTATTAAATCTGTGTATAATGTTACAGTGTTTGTTTTTGAGAAGTAGACTCTCAATTCTTTAGTATTTTCACCACATCCAACAAAAGTTCCTCTTTCACTCTTAGCATCTAATTTTCCATGTTTTTCTTTTGGGATGTGAACCCATATAGTTCAGATCCCAATGTGCACTTTAAATTTCTAATGTCAAAAATATTGTTATCTCACAACTCATAAGGGGCTTTTTCTTTAACTGTGCTAGTTCCTGTTCTGTTAATTAAGTACACTGCTGTATTTGCAGCTTAAGCCCAGAAAGTATCTACATTTTTTGCCACCAACATAATTTTCACCTCTTCCATAATAGCTCTCATTTCTTGTTTGGCTCGTTCATTTTGCTGTGGATTGTAAGTAACAGAAGTTTGATGTTCTATGCCATTATAAATCAAAAGTTCTATAATTTTATTGTTCACAAATTTCTTGCTATTATCGGACCTTACTACTTGGATACTTTTATTCATTTGGTTTTCACACATCAATATGAACTCTGACAATTTGTGATACATTTTATACTTATTTTCTAAGAAAAAAACTTGCCTAAAATTAGAGTAATCAACTTTTAATAAGAACATTTAACAAGACTTGCCAATTAACGCAACTTCCATCGGGCCACATAAATGTGCATGAATTATGATACAAACTTTAGTAGGTGTACGATAACACAAGAACAAATACTTAAATTCTCGAAACCAAAACTTTTTATTAACAGCGGATGCATCGCATCCTGCAGCTTCTGTCTCTTTCAAAACAGATCAGAGAGGGAAAAAAAAAGAACACCTGGACGCCATGACGATGCCCTCTAAAGGCCAATACATTCTTCCCACCTTGAAATCCAAAGGCTTCAATTAAGCATCATTAACAATATTTTTACACATTAAAAATACAACAAATACAAAAATACAGTAAACTTAACACAATATCAACATATACACTCTCAAAGTATTAATGAAACATGAAATTCAATATTAAACAAATAATAGCAAGATTTAAAACAAAGTTACACCACATTATCAAAAATAGGTAAAATGCACACATTTGAAATGCTTCTTTTATAAGTGCCCTTAGGCGTTCTGACATGAATCACTCTGATTCTTCCAACCTTTCAATGAATAACACTGTCAATTCTACCAATCAACCAAGTACACACAGGTGTAGTTTCTCTTCTTTAGACCATATTCGGTTTAATTTCAGTTTTAATACAATGCCACTTAGATCTTTGTTGTAAGTTATTTAAACACTAGAATGGCAGAAAAATCTTACCTACTGTAACAGCAGGAAGGGCTCATTTTGAACCCTCACTGAAACTATACTCCGGTACTTCTCTGTTTTTAGTAAAAATTTAAATATTGGCCAGAATTCACCGAAGCTCATAAACACTGCTCTACGGAGCCCAGTGCAATAAAGCTACTGAAAAACTAATCTTAAATTATCCTTTCCTTTGCCTCCCATCTGCGATCTTTTGTATCAAAACACTTATAAGTGACGTTATGTGTTGCTCACGTAAGAGATGGACATGAAACAGGCTTGATTTTTATATCAGTCTTCGAGTTTGGGCAGGCTCAAGCTCAACCTGTTTTAAATTCAAAATTTTATTTATTTCCATTTCAAATCATTTTAATGCTGTTTTGATCAGAATAAGATTAAACATAAATAGTATTTTTCTATTCTGCATAGATGCGAACTATTCATTTTTTTATTAACACTATTTCTGAATCATAATCCTGAGCTTATTTAATCACAAAACTGTGCAATTAATTAACATTAAGATTAGGCAAAGGTTTCTATTTGAAAGTAGTAATACCTAAAAGTGGAATAGTTGATAGCTAAGTATACGCAGATAGATGTATTTAAAATTTTTATTTTGCTAAATAAAAAAAGAATGCTTTAAATTTTGAAAATAATGTATGAAATATAAAGATGCAGATTGGACTGATGGTGGAAGGGGGTAGGGGTATAGTACAGGTGTTAGTACTGCAGAATATTAGAGCTCTGGTACTTTTTTTCTTAGAAATTAAGCCCTATATATATATTCAATATTTTCCAATAATTCAAAAACTAACAAATCTAGAAAGCTGAATTTTTTTTTAGAAATATTTGTTATCTATTTAGGAAAAGTAAAAACATTTCAGTACTTTTCGGTTAGCCGGGTGCCAGTCAAAAAATATAAATATATATATACATATATGTATATATGTGTGTGTGTGTGTGTGTGCGCATACATATATATATATATGTATATATCTATACTAATAAAATAAAGTTTTGCTCTGTGTGTGTATCTGTCTGTCTGTCGGCGATGGATAGGAAAATCTAGCCCACCTAGAAGCCTGAAAATTCAGATTTAGGTAGTCCACACAATCTCCTGATGCACCTGAGCCTCGGAGTTTTAATATTTGAATTATTTAATGAAATATTAATTTAAATCCACAAAGAACTCTCATCAAAAATATGCTTTTTTTTCCTTGGGCTGGTTGGTTGCATAAAGTCTTAACAGAAGTAATTAAATAAACCAGAGTAGCGATGCATAGATAAGGACTTTTAAAGAAATAGTGTCAATTGGATTGCAGTTAATGGCGTACAGCCATGCTAGTGAAGCGCCACCTACACACGACAAATTACACAGGCACATTTTTCTTCATGATAATTAGCCGGGTTTAAGGGGTTTTAGGTAGATTTCATAAGAAATACTACCTATTACATTCTCCCCTAAGTTAGAATTTTTGCAGATCTATGCCGATTATGACTCCCAGAACCCAAAACCACCCCCCGTTCAAAACTTTATCTATCTTTCTATCTACCTATGTCATATTTTTATGGACACAATAACATCAATAAATCTGTACAAATCTCTTCCAAAGTAATAGATAAAATCAAGGGGCATAAAATCTCAGTCAAGTTCGTTAATGGGCAATATCTAACCAAGGGAGGGGGGGGGGGGGGGGGATCGAGGGACTTTTGTGAAAACAGAAAAAACCCCATAATTTCTTAGTTATGATATATATCGAATCCGTTTAAAGTTATTATTACTTCTAGGAAAAGGGTCGAAAATTTATGTATGACAGATTTCTGATATCATTAAAAATGGCCCCAAGGCCAATCTTAAAATATTTCCTCCATATGATTAACATTAGGGAGAGGGTGTTTTCATCTGAGTGAAGTAGCCTCTTAAGTTCCTAACTTAAGCAAACGAACAAATTTTGAAAGATGCATAGTGGTCCTCCTAGTTACCCATTTGCTGAAGAGCACTTGAATATCCCCTCCTTCAAGGTTTATTCTCTAACTATGCCCCGTTTCCATATCTCAGTAACTATCTTTCTGATTTCAATGCAACTGATTCCAAATATTATAATTAACTTAATAGTGACCCTTTATAACATTAAACTAAATTTATGAGCAGCAGTTACGACTATTTCCGAACAATAGTTTAAGCCAAATTTGCAATTCAGTTCCTAGCTTAACCAAACGAACAAATTTCTAAAGATGCATAGTGGTCCTCCTAATTAGTCATTTTCTGAAGGACACTTGAACATCCCCTCCCCCCGGCACCTCACTCAATGTTCTTTTCTCTAACTGTGCCTTATTTCAATAACTCGGCTAATAATGTTCCCATTTTCTTGAAACCAGCTCAATTTTGTAGCATGCCTACTATACAGTACCATAGGCAGCATGGACCTGACTGAGAAGTTCGTTTGGAAAGAGGTTTGCTTAGAACAGAATGACCCCCTGGAGGTGAAAGGAGGAAATAAAAGATTTTCTAGAGCGCACGAGCATGCCCAGTATACGGTGCCGAAGCCATTATAGACTGTGGCCAGAGTTTCGTTTTTCAAGAGATTTAAGTTTATTACATGGGCTTGGGCAATGCCGGGTGGGTCAGCTAGTATATTTATAATTTTTTCACAAGCACCTAGCTAACCGAAAAGTACCAAAATTTCAAACGATTTCTTTCAACCAAACAAAAGTAATCAACAGACAAAAATGCTCTGGGTCAAAATGACCCCTACCGCCATTTTAGTGTTAAAAAATCTCTTTATCATTTCTTTCATACAATTTTAACACATTCTGTTAACAATTGCCATTTAGAAAGTCTACTGGTTTCTACAGATAAGTCTATATCAGGCAAAGAATTAAGTGACCTACCAATCAAAAAAGGACCTGGTGTTAAAACATTATAATCATTTGGATCAGATGAAAGAGGTGTAAGAGGTCAGCTATTTAAAATAGCTTCAATTTGATTGCTCACAGCCAGAAAATATGTTTTTGAAATATGGTGAGTTTATACTCACCAACCACTCTTTTGAAATGGTGTTTAAAAGACTTTAACCCCACCTCCCACAGTCCCCCAAAATTAGGAGACTGTGGAGTGATAAAGCTCCATGACACACCTTCAGAACACAAGTAATCAAGTACATTTATTTAAATTCATAACTTAATTACTACAAGAGGTTAAAAAAATGTATAAATTGACATTTGAATTGATTTTACAATCTTATCTTTTACTTTTTATTTTATCTTTTACAAATTTTATTTATAAACGCTTTCGAAGTTCAGTGAATGCAAAATGTTTTCATCTTGAACAGATAATGAAGATTCCATTAATCTATCTCCTTATTTGAGAGTTTCCTGAGAGGATAGGGCAGGGAATATACTGTCTGGCACTCTTGATTCGTCATCAGAATTCGATTCATTGCTTGAAAAGGCACAGAAGGGGTTTAAATACTTAAAGGTTACTTGAATTTAAAAAATCTAAAAAAGATAAAAGACCAGGAAAGAACGGAATTTATTTCCATTTCTTCAAACAAACTGGTCGCTCATGGAGGGAGTTCCACAGAGAATAGTCTCTTAATGGAGGTAAAATTAGCATTGAGCCTATGGGATTAAATTCTGTTCCATGAAAAAATGGTCATTTAGAGAGATGGTCGCTCAATGGAGGTGGTCTCACAGGGAGGTTTCACTGTAATTGTATACCAAAAAATCTTTTTATAACTTCTAAAATAAATATAATAATATTTTTTTTGTTCTCTCATAATAAATCCAAAAAAGTATTTAACTTCCATTTCAGAGTCATTAATCTTGCAAATGTTGACAGTTCAAATTATAGCAATAATTATCTATATATTAATAAAAGAAAGTTTCGCTCTGTGTGTGTGTTTGTCTGTCTGTCTGCGATGGCTAGCAAAATCTAGCCCACCTAGAAGTCTGTAAATTTAGATGTGGATAGTCCAAGGTCTGGCCATGTGCACCTGAGTCTCAGAATTTTAATATTTTGATAATTACCCAAGATATTAATTAGATTCTCATTAACCATCACTTCTAAAATGACATCTTTTAAATCAAAATGGCTAAAGAAAAGAACAGGCGCATTGGATTTGCAAGCGGAAATGAACGATTTTGAAATTATTTTACTAATTAGCGAATTTTAAGAAAACTAATTTAGATATCAATTTGAAAATTTCTGAGCCTACGTAAAAAAATATTCTGCATCTGAGTATTTTTGAAAAATTCGGTCGGTCATTTTTCTTAATTTATGCAAAAAATCTGCCGGGGCCAGTGAAAACAATCCGAGAAAGTTTCAGACAGGGATCTGCTTTCATTAAAAACTGAACTACAAAGAGATCTGTTTCTCTGGCCGATCCCTCCATTTAGTTAAATTAAATTAAATGAAAGGAAATAATTGTCAATTTTTACTAATGAACAAAAATTTAGGTAACTAATTAAGGTATAGATTTGAAATTGAGGTCGGAAAGGGGTGTCATCTGCCGGCTATTTTAGCGTAGCGTCTTCGTTATGTTCTAATTATCAGAAAAAATTAAATTCTTTTTTTAATGATAACGTTAATGTAGGTGACCATGGTTTTCTTGAACAAATTATTCATTATATTTGTGGGTATGGGGAGGGAGGGGGTTAACGCCTTTCTCTGAGATTGTAATTATCTCGGGCCCAGGCAACGCCGGGCGGGTTAGCTAGTATCAAATAAATATCTCTTCATCTCATATTAAAATAACATTTCCTTTTTAAGTTGTCAAATAGATTATCCATAATATATCTTTTCTCCATCTTTGATTACTCAAGAAGTAACTCCTGTTCATGCTTCATTCGCCATGGCATCTTCCAGTCAAATCAATGTGTGATGATGTCATTTTCTAAATTTAGATGAACATATCCAAATATGGTAAGATTTCTGTCTCTGATGCAGATAATTATTTTAATTTACTGGAAATTCCACACCTAGCCAAAAGTATCTTGTGTTTTCGAATTCTAACGCCAAAAGAAATTAATAATAAGTGTTTAATAATGTGTTTTGGCACAAATTGTTCGCCAAGTAATGTAAATCTCTGGCAATAATTTTATGTCACAATCACTCTCTGCTGTGAATACTCATGGTGTGAGTTGCATTTTTGTTCTGGCTCCTGCTTAAGAGACACCTCTCCTATACTATATTATATGATCATGGCATTATTAATAAAAAGCATTGAATATTTATTTATGGAGTTTTTTTTTTTATTGGAATACTGAACCTGGAAAATATTTCTAATCTACAAAATTTCCTTCATTCTCAACAATTTACAATATCACATTGATATAATTGAATTACATTAAAATTTGCTAAATAAACCTATATTTCTGATCTAGTATAAACACATTTAAACAATTTTCAAATACAAATTTGGCAATAAATATAGCAGTGATGGAACACCAGGATCATCATTTTGGAGCAGCAAAACACCATTTTGGAGCAGCAAACCGCTCATTTTGGAGCAGAAATCGCTCATTTTGGAGCAGCAAATGACTCATTTTAGAGCAGCAAATCGCTCATTTCGGAGCAGCAAAACGGTTTTTCAGCAGAAAATAACTATTATGGAGCTGCAAAATCCCTCTCTTTTAAGCATGAAAAAGCTTTTTAGAGAAAACGTACACACACACAAAAAAAAAAAAAAAAAAAAAAAAAAAAAAAAACTATGTTACAGCTATCACAAAACTTTTTTCTATATCAATCAAATCGTTTGTAACCAAAATTAAATGACAATCTACTCGTTCTTGAGATAGAGCTATCGCGGAAATTCTGAAAAACAGAGAATAGCAGCACCACCTGGTGGTCAGTATACATCCAAATCTAATAAGAATATATTTATGTCAAGGTTTAACATAATATGAAGTTTGATGAAATTCCGTGCATTAATTCTTGAGATATAGCTATTTCAGAAATCGTGATAAATGAAGTGCAATAGCGCCACCTGTTGGGCGATTTACACCACAATCTAACTGGCATCTGATTCAGGGGTAATTCTGAGTAAAAAAAAAAAAATCTGAAATTCACAACAAATTTTCTGAAAGGTTACAACAAGGGAGACGGGGGAGGGGGAATCCACTCCCGGCACAATGATTTTTTTCCGCACCCCACTGACAAAATTTGCGGTTTTTCCTCGATCCTTTGACGAAATTTGCCGTTTTTCTGCGATCCTTTGACGAAATTTGCCGTTTTTCCGCGATTATTTGACGAAATTTGTTGTTTTTAAGCGATCCTATGACGAAATTTGTGGTTTTCCCACGAACTTTTGACGAAATTTGCCGGTTTTTCCGTGATCCTTTAACGAAATTTGCGGTTTTTTCGCGATCCTTTGACGAAATTTGCCGTTGTTTCGGGATCCTTTGACGAAATTTGTTGTTTTTAAGCATCTTTTGACGAAAATTGCGGTTTTCCCACGATCTTTTGACGAAATTTGCCGGTTTTTCCGCGATCCTTTGACGAAATTTGCGGTTTTTTCTCGATCATTTGACGAAATTTGCCGTTTTTTCGGGATCCTTTGACGAAATTTGTCGTTTTTTCGCGATCTTCTGACGAAATTTGCGGGTTTTCCGCAATCCTTTGACGAAATTAGCGGTTTTGCGTTATCCTTTGACGAAATTTAACGTTTTTACGCAATCCTTTGGCTTAATTTGCCGTTTTTTCACGATCCTTTGACGAAATTTGCCGTTTTTTCACGATCCTTTTACGAAATTTGCCGTTTTTTCGCGATCTTTTGACGAAATTTGCCGTTCTTTCGCGATCTTTCAACAAAATTTGCCGCTTTATCGCGATCCTTTGACGAAATTTGGCGTTTTTCACGATCCTTTGACAAAATTCGGCGTTTTTTCGCGATCCTTTGACAAAATTCGGCGTTTTTTCGCGATCCTTTGACGAAATTTGGCGTTTTTTCGCGTTCCTTTGACGAAATTTGGCGTTTTTTGTTTTTTCGCGATCTTCTAACGAAATTTGCGGGTTTTCCGCAATCCTTTGACGAAATTTGCCGTTTTTTCACGATCCTTTGACGAAATTCGCCGTTTTTCACGATCTTTTGACGAAATTTGCCGTTTTTTCGCGATCTTTTAACAAAATTTGTCGTTTTATCGCAATCCTTCGATGAAATTTGCCGGTTTTTCCGCAAGCTTTTGACGAAATTTGCGGTTTTTTCGCGATCTTTTGACGAAATTTGCAGTTTTTTCTGGTTCCTTTGACGAAATTTGTCGTTTTTTCGCGATCTTCTGACGAAATTTGCGGGTTTTCCGCAATCCTTTGACGAAATTAGCGGTTTTTCGTTATCCTTTGACGAAATTTGCCGTTTTTTCACGATCTTTTGACGAAATTTGCCGTTTTTTCGCGATCTTTTAACAAAATTTGTCGTTTTATCGCGATCCTTTGATGAAATTTGCCGGTTTTTCGCGATCCTTTGACGAAATTTACCTTTTTTTCACGATCCTTTGACGAAATTTGGCGTTTTTCGCGATCTTTTAACAAAATTTGTCGTTTTATCGCGATCCTTCGATGAAATCTGCCGATTTTTCGCGATCCTTTGACGAAATTTGCCATTTTTTCGCGATTCTTTGACGAAATTTGCCGTTTTTCCACGATCCTTTGACAAAATTTGCCGTTTTTCCACGATCTTTTGACGAAATTTGCCGCTTTTTTGCGATTTTTTTGACGAAATCTGTCGTTTTTCCGCCATCCTTTGACAAATTGGCGATTTCTTTTCGAACGATTGACGAAATTGATTTTTTTTCGGCGACCATTTGTCGAAAAACGCGATGTATTTTATGTCCGAATTTTCGGATTTATGACCTTTTTTTTTTAATTTTAGGAAATGACCTTAATTTTTCGGAAAATTCGGAACAGAATCACCCCTGACTGATTATGTCAAGGTCTAACAAAATATGAAGTTTAACGAAGTTCTGTGCATTAGTTCTTGAGATATAGTTATTGTGAAATCATGCAAAAGTAGAATAGCAGCACCACCTGTTATGGGATATTTATATCAAAACGTAATTAGCATCTATTTATGTCATATGTCTAACAGAATCTGAAGTTTGATGAAATTCTGGGTATTAGTTCTTGAGATACAGCTATCGTGAAAATCATGAAATAGTAGTATAGCAGTGCCACCTGTTGGGATAGCTACACCAAAATATAATCAGCATCTATTTATGTCAAGGTCTAACTGAATCTGAAGTTTGGTGAAAATAAGTGGATTAGTTCTTGAGATGGAGATTGCGGAAGTCGCGAGAAATGCAGGATAGCAGCGCCACCTGTTGAGCGATTTACACCAAAAGCTAATCAGCACGTACTCCCGTCACCTTTTTTTTGCGTTCCTTTGACGAAATTTGCAGTTTTTTCCGAGATCTGTTGATAAAATTTGCGTTTTTTTCGCTATTTTTTGACGAAATTCGCCGTTTTTCGCGATGTGTTAACAAAATTTGCCGTTTTTACACTATTCTCTGACGAAAGTCACGCTTTCCCCGCGATCTGTTGACAAAATTTGTTGTTTTTTCGCGATCTTTTGACGAAATTTGCCATTTTTCGCAATGTTTTCGAAGAAATTTGCCGTTTTTCGCAATGATTTTGACGAAATTTGCCTTTTTTCGCGATGCTCTGACAAAAGTCACGTTTTTCCCGTGATCTGTTGTCAAAATTTGTCATTTTTTCGCGATCTTTGCCGTTTTTCGCAATGTTCATGACGAAATTTGCCGTTTTTCGCAATCTTTGACTAAATTTGCCGTTTTTTCGCGATCTTTTGACTAAATTTGCCGTTTTTAGCAATGTTTTTGACGAAATTTGCCGGTTTTTTTCGATTTTCTGACGAAAGTAACGTTTTTCCCGCGATCCGTTGATAAAATTTGCCGTTTTTTCGCGATCTTTTGACGAAATTTGCCGCTTTTCGCAATTTTTTGACGAAATTGGCCGTTTTTTCGCGATTTTCTGACGAAAGTCATGTTTTACCCGCGATCGTTTGACAAAATTGGCGACTTTTCTTCGAACGAATGACGAGATTGATTTTTTTCGGCGATCATTTGCCGAAATACCGATACATTTTATGTCCGAATTTTCGGATTTATGACCGATATATATATATATATTTTTTTTTTTTTCGGAAACCATTGCCTTAATTTTTCGGAAAATTCGGACCAGAATCACCCCTGTAGCAGACTGTGATTGGTGTCTCGCGAGCCGAGCTTCCTAGCTGCTAAGCTCTAGTCATATATAGTTGGTTCCTTTGCAGGAAACTCAATCCAATCAGAGGATCGACTGATCGGCGCGCGCGAGCACGTTTCGAATCGTAACAGGCACTTTAAAGAGGGAATTTCGTACCGCAAAGAATGACGAAATTTTTCTTATGGCAAAATGTTGCTAGAAGAAAATTATCGAATTGGCGCAGTTGGGCGCAATTTTGTTGAAAAATGATCGTTTTGGCGCAGAATGGCGCAGCATTATCGTTTTGGCGCAATTGGAGCAATTGGCGCAGCTGTTCCATCACTGATATAGGTTTTTAATTATATTAAAACATTTTATATAAAAAAATAATAGCTAATAAACAACTCTTCAAGTGGCGGATGGGCAGAAATCAATGCTTATCTACCTCTTTCCTTTGTAGAGGAATGTTTACCAGCCTCAGCACAAAAATTATATTTCAATCCAATATAAAATATGTAAAAGTTCATTATTTTTAACACCTTTGCCAAGGTGCAGTTACTTTAGAGCGTATGCATCAATCCCAGATTTTTATAGAATTATAGATCATGTATCACTACTAGAATAGGGGTCTTCAACATTTTAAACTCAAGGGCCACATCAATAAATTTTTAGTCTCCCAGGCCACTCAAGTCAGTTAAATAGCATAGACAAAAAATGTATACACGACAGAGGCAAGACGTATATAGGCATTGTGGATTTCAGAAGTTTTTTTTCTTGATTCAAACAAAACATTGTATTTATTTATATTTGTACATAATATATTTTATCATCAGAAATTCTATATAATTACCTCACTTAATAATACTTTTGTAGGCATTTGTGTGAATGTGAAAGAAAATTATGTGTAGCAAGTGTTTCTTTTTAACATTTTCCAAAATAGTTAAAAAGTGTTTATGAATTTGGTTTGTCTGCCTGTCTGTGCTCTAACTCACGTAAATGTACTCGGATCGTCATGCAATTGATATATGTTATTGAGGCTTATTGTGGCATGTTCGGTATTGAAAATGAAGTGTGTAGCACATATAGTTTTTTTACAGGGACACTCAAAAGATTTCTGCTACATTGCGGTCTATGGAGGAAAATCATTTGCGGTTTATTTTAATGATGTTACACAATTTCAAACATATTGAAATTGATATATATCACTGGGGTGCACTGCAAGAGACTGATTATAGAATGTGGTGTGCATAGCACTTACAGTTCCTTTACAGGGATACTTAAAATAATTCAGTTACATTACGGTCTATGAAGAAAAGTCGTTTGCAGTTTATTTTAATAATGTTTCACTATTTCAAACATATTGAAATTGAAATTGATATATATCACTAACGTGGATTACAAGAGGCTTACTATAGAATATTATGTGTATAGCTTTCATCGTTCATTTACAGGGGCACACAAAAGAATTCAGTTAAAGTACTACTTATTAATAATAATTGCTGGGAATGCTTTTTCAGTTGCTGAACGCATTTTTAAATTTAACTCATTTTTTGTCTATTACTTGGTGAGTATAAATTGTATACAGGGCTGCACAAAAGTTCTCGAGTACATTTTTGTTTATTGTCGGAAATTGCAGAAAGGAAATTTTAAACTGTTCTACGCATTTCTTAACTGAACTAAAATTTAGCATTCTATTTAGTATATATACAAATCTATAGATTATGTACAGGGTTGCACAAAAGAACTCAGATATTTTTCCGAATAGTGTTGGTAATTCCTGAAATTGGATTTTTAAATATGTTATGCGTTTTCAAAATAGTTTAGTTAGATATCATCTTACACCTTACGGTAAAGATTTTCAAAATTATTTAATAGTGTTACATAATGACGCATGTTTTTTTGTTCTTGTTTCCAATGTTTTCGTGGTCATTTTTTATCTGAAGAATGGATTTCCCCTAATAAGAAGCTTCTAAAGAATTTTTCGATGTCGTTGAAAGTATTTATTACTACATATTCAAAATAACACAGCAAACAACAGGTTGAAAGATATATGGGTTGTAGCCTTTTTATTACATGTATCTACTAGTGGATACATGGGAGCAAACAGGTTAATAGGAACTTGTATTATTTTCTAGATCATTTTGCATTGTTATAAAATTCATTAAATATATATGATATGCCTGAATATAGATATCAATACAAATGAATATTTAAACATTCATGCAAATAGCTGTTCTGAAAACGCAAGATAAAAATACTTAAAAATTATTCTTACCAAAGTTCATCCAATGTTTCATAGAATACATCTATTCTTTCTTTGGAAAAGGGTAAAGTAGTATTTATATTTAAATATAATATAAAACAGCATTTTATAGCTCAGATTCAATATATGGTGATATTCAGTCATTCCCAGTTTATGTATCTGAAACAAATAAAAATCTTTTAATTTAAACAAAGTCAATCTTTACTCTGTTTCATATGAACTGTAGAACATAAAAGGAAAATAATGATAATTTAAGCTTATGATACAAAACAATTATAAAATGCTAATAACACACATAGACTTTAAAAATCAGAGCAAATTATTTTCAATTTAACCAGTTAAAACTGGATTAACAAAAATTAATATTAATTACCAACAAAGAAAATATAAATTACTAACCATAAAATCCTGACTCACTTCCCCCCTCTTCTTTGACAATAAGCCCCCACCCAACTTTCAGTAATTTTGGTTTTCTTTTTCACTCACAAAAATAAGCCCCCTCAAAACTTTTTTTGCACAAAAAATTTATATAAGAAATCCGAAGTGAGAAAACTTCCACATTTCAGCAGATTTCTGCTTTTTTTTTTTTTTTTTTTTTTATAATTTTAACGATTCTCCATCCCTCCCTACATGAAATTTGAGCTTCTCTGTTTCTCCCACCCCCAGCCCACAAAGTTTAAATTTTTGAGAACTCTTTAAAAATTCTTCTGCTCTATTTGTTGCTCTCTAATAACAATAAGTAAATAATCAATCACCTAAATTACAAACCTCCTGCATCCGGCATTTATGCTTCCCTCTCTATCCACTTTTGTCTCTGAATCAATCCAATTTAGAAAGGTTCAGTGTTCAGATAGTCTAAATTTGTGCATTTTGAGTAATTTAACTGTATTTTGATTTAGAACTTCAATTAATACTGTGCTTAAAACATTCTGTTGTGTACCATAAGTTCACTGTCCCTACTATAGAGTATCACATATACAAATATATATGTTTGTGGAGTAACAAATAGGTCAGAGATAAAAATTAAATTAAAATGTTTTAAACGTTGAACTTTGCATGTTTGTCTTCAGAATGAGGCAAAGGGGGATGCAGTAATTTTAAGAGAGGATTTAGAGGAGTGGTTATTTACTGTTACAATAAAGGAACAAATAAAACAGAATTTAAAAAAATAATAATAAAGACTTTTAAATTTTGTATGCTGAGAGGGAAACAAAATTCTAAATTCTAGAGGTGGTTTAGATGGTTTTTGTTTTTTTGTTTTTTTTTAAGTAGAAATTTGCTGAAACATGAAAGTTTCACATCACTGTATATTTACTTTTTTTTACTTCTAAATTAAAATAAAATGTTTTGTTGAATGAATTTTTGTTTAAATCCAGATTATAAGACCCTCCATGTTAAATTTTACTGTTTTTGCTTTTGAAAATGGGAACTTATAGTCGAGATTTTACGGTAAAATAGAAATATCATTAAGCATTACTCATTTATCCCTTAAATAAGATTTAATTTTAGTGTAAACTGAAATATAAGGGGAAAAGGGGCATATTGCAACAAAAATATAACTTCTTGATTAATGAAAAATTAACTATACAAAAAATTACATTAGATGGTGCCCATAGTACCTATTTGCATGCCTTTGATTTTAACTCATTTTTTAAAATATAGAGCTTATGAGCAAGATAAGTTGGTTTTGTGCTATTAAAAGTAGTTTTTTTTTTTTTTTTTTTTTTTTTTTTTTTTTTGTATTAGCAAAAAATTCTTGTTTTTAATGAAAACCAAAACATTTTAATTTGAGTTCAGTACCATTTATTTATCAATATTTAAGCTTTCTTTTCTAACATAAATTATACATTTATTCTACAAAATTAGATCTAAACATCTGTACTAAAAATGACCTGATGGGGCACAGTGGGATGCTAGTGAAAGACATATTGAGACAGACATGTTTTACTCGAATGTGAACATAATAGATATTTTATAAGTTATCTTTTTATGCAAGTTAATAGAACAAAATTTCTTTTAGATAGTATTTTTAAAGGACCAAAATTCCTCAATAGATTATCAAGAGAAAGTTATTACATTAAGTAGAAACTTATTAGTGGTCCTAAAATATTTGAATTCATTAATTTTGACCTTTTAGTAGATGAAATGCAGCTTCAGTAAAGCTTTCTCCAGGCTCCAAAATATTTTGCTACTCCTAAATGTTCATTATCAAAATAATACCATAAAAAAGTTTTGTATTTCCTCAGAAAGAAAAAACAAATCAAGGAACTTGTAACTGCGGATACAAGTTTGTTTTGCCACGTGGAAAAGTTACACATACTAGATGAAGGTGCTTTGAGCAGGTGATTAGGTGATTTAACAATTGAATTTGTGTGAAAATAATAGTCTAGAACAGAGGTTCCCAACTTGGGGTAAGCGTACCCCTGGGGGTACGTGGCGGGCCTGCTGGGGTACATGCAAATAATATGGGTAATGGTGGAAATAACAAAAATCTTTCAGCTGAAAACACATAAAGAAAGTTTAGAGTCTTGGATTACAAAGTTATTTTCATGGGTAACTTCAATACGTTACACTCAAAATGAGGGTAAAGGCCTACTAGACCTAATAATGCATTGATAATAAGTCAATGTCACTAGCTCCGCCCTCTGCTAATCATATTGCATGAGTAGTTATACATTTTCCCCAATCTTCGCGAAAATTGCCATCGATCGCAATACAATGTTCTTTAACCACCCCTTTATATCTTATTGTTCCGTTTTTAATAATAATTGCAAAATCCCTAAATTACACTACGGCTTCTGATTTTAATATTTTATTTTATAACGTGTTGAAAAGCATGCCCTTATTTTTGCTTTCGAATTGACGGAGTTATATCATTAACCTATATCAATTGGAAAGCTTCCTACCTTTTAATTAGTATTTAATTTGAAGTGTTTACTTATTATTTGAATGATTTGATTTTATGCTTAAAATGCATAACTGGTTGAAATCCGTAATTCTTAAGAGTACTGCAACTGTGATTGAAATTCAACCTGATGATTCGGAACTGCAAGTTCTTCGAAATAATCTGATTATTTAGAATTGCAAGAGAATCTGAGTGCAGCTGTTAATAGGCCTGTTCTGATAACCTAATACTTTAAATAAAACTGAAAAAATCAATGCTCCTTTTGTGAATAGAAAATATAATAATGAATAATTCTTGAAATATGGATTTTCATTCACGGGACATGAAGATTTTAATTTTGGGGAGGAAAGGGATGGGTGGCAGATTATGATAAATGGGGGGGGGGGGGCGGTACTCCGAAATGAAAAACCTGAGCAAGGGGTACGTGAAAGAAAAAAGGTTGGGAAACGCTGGTCTAGAAGTTCCCGTGAAACTCCATAGCTCCCCACCCCCACCCACCCCCCCCCCCCCAATACATACACACAGCTGCCAAAACCCATAACATAGGAAAATATATGTGGGGAGGGGGCATTTTTGTGGCCAGGGATGCATTTTTTAATTCAGGGGGAAAGGTTATAGGGTAGATGTGCCAGTAATGGACACCCTTAAAGAATTTCTTTCAAAAATATTTTAAACTAATAGTTATAATTGTTATATTCCATAATTTTTAATATTATATTAATCTACCAACAATATTTAACCATGCTCATAGTCACATTTCCCAATGTGAATCGAAATTTAATTGTAAATAACAGAAATAAATCAAAACACCCTAAATTCCAGTAATGGACACCCCACAAAAAGTAATAGATAATTGATATTATGATTGTATTTAAAACTAGAATTTAAAGAAAAGATATTAATGAAATAAAAAAAGCTGATTTTTTATTGCTTATTATTTTATAAACCAAAAATGTTGAAGGTGGCCCATTACTGGCACATCTCAGTGGTGTAGTCGAGGGGGGACGCGGGGGGACGGCGTCCCCTCACTTTTTTATTTTATGTCGAGCGTCCCCTTACTTTTTATTTTCAAGGGGGACGGACGCGAGAGGACGCCATCTTTTCAAACTTACTAATTTTTTTTTAAATTATGAGCACACCAATAAATCAACAATTTTAAGAAATAAGGCATTGATTTTTAATACTTTTCAACAACATGGAAAGTGTTTACGGTGTCAGATCGCTTGTCTGTCTCCATCTGTTCGCATTCTACTTGTAACTTCCAAAAGTTTGCTTGAATTTCGACAAAATTTTATGTATATTTTTTCAATGTAGCCTTATGACTATTGTGAATTATGTGTATAGCATCAGTATTTCGTTTACGAGTGATAAAAAAAGAGTTCTTTCATATTACTGTTTACTGGGCGGAGATTGTTTGAAATACACATAAATGAAGTAATGCCATATGGTATTGAAATTCGTTACAACATATTCCCTATCAAAAATAACATTTATCGTTCGTTTACAGGGACGTTAAAAAGTATTTCGAAACACCATGAGCTATTAACAGTAATTGTTAACAGTTGTTGTCAGACGTGGGTTCAGTTGCTCGAAACGTGTTTTCGATTATATTTTGTATTTTTCAGCTGAAGAAAATATTTATTTGCTAAGTGATACGTAAATGATATTCGTATAACAGGGCCACACAAAAATAATCCAAATACACTACCGCCATGGCCGGATATTTCTTGAAATGCGTTTTGCAGCTGGTTTAAATTTTAGTGTGTTATGTGATGAGCATATGATCATTAATTTCTATACATGACCAGACCACTCAAAATAATTCGAATGAATACGTTACCATTTATAGATAATTATTGCTTGGTATGTGTTTAAACTGAACGAAATTATATTTTCGATAAAAAAAAAAAAAAAAAAAAAAAAAAAAAAACGCTAGACATGCTTTTCCTTCACACATTGTTGCACCAAATTAATTTTACAAACATTTGTGTGTAATGAATATAATATATATTGGCCGGTATACAGTGTGTCTGTGTATTATAAAAGTTGACACGCACTTTTATTTGTTACCTGCTGGAGATAAGTAGATAACGTAAATTATAAAAAAGTTTAAAATAAAGCAAACAAAAAATAATATTGAAATAATATTGTCAATGAAATAATTATCTTGTTAATTTTCAAACATTTATACAATAACTCTTTATGCGACTCTTCTATTCAAAATTTGTCAGTCAGAAAAATTTTCCTTTTTGCTGCAATAAAATCATTAAAAATCTGTATATATTTAAAACTAGCTGTTACCCGTGACTTCGTTCACACAACATAAAAAGAAGAATAAATACATTAATTAAGCAAAATATTTCACTCCCGATAGTTAAACAACGTAAATAATTAACTAACTCTTTATCACATTTCATAGGAGACTTTACGGTATTTTTGTTATAGGATTTTGACATAACTTAGTTTTTAAAAAGTGAAATTTTTTGCTAAATAATCTTGAAAATGAAATTGCAACCAATGCAAAAAGGAGGGCCAAATAAAATCGTGGAAATAGACGAATTGGGTAAAAACAAATGTCAATTTTACCTGATAAACAATTTTACTTTTAACGCCATTGTGAAACATTTTAACAGCCAACCTTCAAAAGTAATTAATTGGAAATAGCACATGCTTTTTCTTTAAATTCAATTCTACCTGTTCAATTCTGACAGTTTGTGTGACATCCTCGGATCAATGATTACCGATGTTAATTAAATCGCGTTGCGTTCGATAGTCTAGGAGTAGTTACGAAATACAAATAAATGGTCAGATTCTTATATAATAGATTCGTGTTCATTTTCCTTTTCTTAAAACTGAGATGTGATTTTTAGCAGAAAACTCTCATCTGTATATAACGGATACTCATGCTTAATAATCAGTATAGATAAAAAAAAAAAATATTTAAATTTTTCATTTTAAATATGGCATGCAACTCGTCTACTTTCTATACTTACTGATCCTTGTATTTTTAATGTAAGGAATTGATTCACACTCCTTTTAAAACAAATTGGAAAATTCCCGTTTTGTTTCAAATATGACGTCACTTTTCCCCCAGAGAAATCCCTTTTTAATGACATAATTCTTATTAATTTTCTTTTCCAGGCAATCAGGACGTAAATTTTAGCAGAAAGCTCACATTTGTATGTAAATGATATTCAAGCTTATTATTAATAAGTATCGATAAAAAAATATTTCAGGTTTTCTGCTTAAATATGACGTCCATTATTTGTCTACTTTCATTATATACTGATATTGATGCTCCTTGTATTATTACGAATATTTGAAAATACATGTTTTATTTATGACGTAATATTTGTCCAAGCCAAGGACGATCATTTTCATAGTTCCATGGTCCAAGCGAAATTTTTTCTTAGTAAAATAATTATTGTTCATTTTCCCTTCTAATCATAGCACAGTCTTTGACAGAAAATGTCTTTTCAACCTAACCGATATTCATACTTCATGTATAATAACAAATACTCCATATTTCCGTTTCAAATATCATGGAAATTCATCTTCTTTTGAATTATTTTTAATTTTCATTTTTATATGTGGAAATCGTTGTTGAAAAATAATTGTTGAGGAAAAATTATTATTCCATGTTTTGTATTTATTGGCAACGTTAATGCTTAGCAATGTAAAATGTTTAATTAAATTTTACAGAAAAAATATTCATTGATTCTCTAAGAAAATTATAATTTTTTTAATTATTAAGAAAATTATTTTGACCTGAAATTATTCTTTCGAATATTCTTTTGAATTGAAAAAAATTGAAACCTTGTAGTATTATCAAAATCTAAAAAAGTACATTTTATTTCTAGTAATGTTATTTAATCTTCTTTTTAATACTTAATTTTTTTAAATTTCATTTTCATTTTTCACGTGAAAATTTTTCAATTGAAACTAAACTGTTGAGTAAAAATTATTATTATGGGTTTTGATTTAGTGTTGGCAACGATAAAATAAATTTAACCATTTTAAAATTTTATAAGGAAAAAATGTCCATTTATTCTCTATGAAAATAATGAAATTTTGAATTATTATGAAAAATATTTGAATAAAATAAACAAAAACCAGCCTATGTTCATTCCCGTGTTATAATCAACCTATATGCAAAAATACAAGATCATTAAACGCTCAATTTTGACGCTGGCTTCAGCCTAACATTTGCACACAATCGGATTTATAATATTATTAGGATTAAATTAAAAAAATGAAGGAAGAAAGCTGACTTATAAAACCTTTTCGAACCATTTAAATATTACTTTATCAGTGAAAATGGTCCTATGCACATATTGGCGATAGCATTTTTAGAACAAAATTAAATATTAAAGAAAAAGAAAAAAAAAATGCATCGCAAGTGTATCTACATAAAAAGCTGCACGGGCAGAAATCATGTAAAGAGACAGTGTAGTTTTAAAAGAAGTTCACTTTTTTTCCCGCTTTCTTTTATCTTACATTTCTGTATCTATGTGACAGTCAAATCTTGTGATTCATTTTTCACCCACTTCCTGTTGACGTAGAGCTTTGAAATTTGGAATATATATATATATATATACCTGAGGAAAATACATGAATTGGACATTAATTTTTTTAAAATTAGATCAGTAAGGGGGGGGGGGGGTCAACGTCGGCACAAAAATGGCATTTAACCCCATAGAAATAACATTACGATTGTTTAATTGAAAAAAATAGCTCCATTGTTTCAAAATTCATCCATTTTCACCACATTGCTGCCCGCATCAGTATGACATCATTGAGCGACGCACACATTTGTGCTTTATAATATAAGTTGACTTTGTGAATTTTAATGAAAGTATGTTTTTTTTTCTATATTTAATTTATTTTTATTAACGTTAAAAGTAATTTTATTAGGAAAGTGTTTCTTAAATAAGTCATCTGGCACAAGCATAAGTATTATTTGCCATAGAAACTCTACTTCAAAATTATATCTTTAAAAAATTTCCGCTCAATTCTTTAAACACTTATAGAATGGCATGGATTCAAATCAATTTATAACTAGAGTAGACTTTTATATCGCTATTAATAGTGTGGTAACATTCACTGAGACGATTCCCACATTAAAATTTCAATTCATCGTAGAGAATATTTACGAGTTAAATAACTTCTATGTCAAATTTGAAGTTTCTAGTACTGATAGTTTCAGAAGAATAACAACTTTAAAAAGTTTTCGGCTTATTTCAGCACTTAAAATTTCGAATATTTTAAAAGCCATTCTTCGTGAGCATCTGCATGTTAATAGCTACCAGATAAATCGTGATGAAACGAGTTTAGAAGATTTACTTAACAATCAGGGCTCCCAAATGGTCCGCTTTATGAATACCAGTCTTTTCTTAGAAAAATTTTATTTTTAGATTTTTCTTATAAATTTTGCAGAAACAACCTTCGGAAGTAAATTTTTGCAGAAAAGTTTTAGAAACCTACTAAGAAATTTTCTGTTAAAAAATATTGGTATTCAGTTTGTAAACCATTTGAGAGCCCTGGACAATTCATCCTTTTAAAATGTAAATTAAAAAAAAACAATAAATAAGATTTTACGAGCATGTAAGTCCTGAAAGTATATGTGTGCCAAGTTTTAAGTCAGTTACTCTTGCTCAAATATTTCCACACAAATCATGATGAAACCAATATTTTTGAACGTCTTTCTCCATTTCATCCCGTAAAAATTCAATACTTACAGATTAGAAGTAACCTAGTAACTGATTTAAAGAGTTACTAATTCTACAAAAATCTTGATAAAACGCGATTTTCAGAAATTTTCTTTATAAGGATACTGGTTTATTTCACCTCTTTCAAATTTGTATTGGGATGTTCAGAAAGTTCCTTTCATTTGGGAAAACTAATTCGTACCGGAAAATTCTGCCCGTCAATTGACATTAGGTAATGAAATTAATGTCTAATAATTAAATGATAGAATTTTCCTGTACGAATTGGTTTTCCCAAACGGAAGAAACTTTCCGAACAACCCAATATTTTTACACGTTGTTCAAAATTTTGTATAGAGTTTGGGCAGTGGCATATATAATCCAGAATGTTTAATAATCTTTTCATCATATATAACATACCTGCGAAATTTAATCTCAGCCGAAAACACCGTTTAAATGCTACCCTGCTCAGACACATACACATATTGACTCATTGCAAAATCACCAAACACTTGGGAATCTTAAAGAAAATACCAACTCGCACACATGCCTACGCACATACATAGAGAATTGTTACAGAAATAGGAAAAGCGGACTCAGGGAACCTATAAAAGTAAAGATATAAATTTCATAGTCTTTTTTCTTGTCATGATTACAATATTTTCCTTACATTATACGTGTCCGTAATGTAAAAATGCAATAATTTTCAATGCTCTTAGTATACAATGGTTATTCTTTGACTATCTAAAAAATAAACAATGTGTAACAAATGTCTCGTTGCGTGTATTAGTGTTATTAAATTACGAATTCTATTTCAAATACGTATTTTCACACATGAAATAAGGTTAACAATATTTTAATTTATGGGAAGCTATGAACGACCAACAGATAAAAAACTTTAATTAATTTAATTTAAATTAATTTTAATTTAAAATTTAATTTTTCAATTACTTTTCTCTGCGATTCAAAATGAAAAGCAAGATTCATAATCAAGTTTGCCCTATGGGTGATACAGATACAGACCTAATGATCGAGACTATGAGCGTCCCCCCACTTTTTTCCCCAGGACTACACCACTGGCACATCTACCCATTATAAAGAATGTACAGTGTCTCACATAAGTGATGGGACACTTGTGCTTTACAAAAGGAAACTAATCAAATAAATTAAAAAAACATGTACACATTTTTTTTGTGGGTGTGTTTCATACTTAAATTTAGTAAAGATTATTACATAACATACATTTTGTCAAAATATTAAAATATTAATTTAATAAAAATACAAATGTTTAGAACGGAGCAAAAAATAGCTCACATAAGTGATGGGACACCATTATATATGCAACAAAAATTGTCTGAAATAAGCAATAAAAATATTTTTTGGGGTTTTATTTTTACTTAAAAGCAATTGGCAATAATTTATAAAATCGTCTGCAGTATTTCTCTCCAGTTTGTTTTGGAATTTTTGTGTTTTTTAGCTCTGTGTAGTCATGAATGCTAAACGAAAAGAAACTTCGCCTGAAATTCGAAAATTAGTTATTAATTTGCATATTGAACGTGGAAAATCTATTAGAAAAACTGCTGAAACAGTTAACTTGAGTCGTTCAACAGTTTTCAATATCATTAAACGATATAAAAAGAATCACATGATTCAGGATAAAAGAAGACCTGGCTGACCATCAAAGCTATCCAATGGAATAAAGCGAATTATCGTTCGAAATATTAAAAAAAATCCAAGAATTAGTGCTTCAAAAGTTGCTGCTGATTTACAAGCATTATATGGAATAATTGTTAATCCTGAAACTATTAGAAGGGTAATTCGATCTGCTGGATATCACGGTAGAGTAGCCAGGAAAAAATTCTTCGTAAGTGAAAAGAATAGAAAACTCAGACTAGCTTTCGCAAAATCCAACATAAATAAGAATTCTGATTACTGGAATAAAGTTATATTTGCTGATGAGAGTAAATTTAATATATTTGGTTCTGACGGTAGAATCTTGGTGTGGAGAAAACCCAGGGAAGAACTTCACAAACAGAACTTGGTACCAACAGTAAAACATGGTGGAGGAGGAGTTATGGTATGGGGGTGTATGTCGTCCGCTGGAGTTGGTAATCTTGTTTTTATTGACAGTATAATGGATCAGTACAAGTATATTGATATTTTAAAGCAAAATTTGAAATCTTCAGCACGAAAATTGAACCTTCATAACGATTTTAAATTCTACCAGGACAATGACCCCAAGCACACTGCTCTGAACGTTAGACTCTGGCTGCTATATAACTGTCCTGAAATAATAAAAACACCACCACAATCTCCAGACTTAAATCCCATAGAGAATATTTGGCAAGAATTGGAATCAAGAATTCGCAAACACACCATTTCTTCAAAACAACAACTAAAATCGGTGCTTCAAGAAGAATGGGGTAAAATCACTCCAGAAATCACAAAATAATTAGTCGAATCCATCCCAAAAAGATTAAATCATGTTTTAAAAGTAAAAGGAAATCCAACAAAATATTAAAACCTTTTAAAAAGTAAAATTTTTGGATAAATATTTGATGGAAAAGTAAGTGTCCCATTACTTATGTGAGCCATTTTTTGCTCCGTTCTGAACAATTGTATTTTTACTAAATTAATATTTTAATATTTTGACAAAATGTATGTTATGTAATAATTGTTACTAACTTTAAATATGAAACACACCCAAAAAATTTTTGCACATGTTTGTTTATTTATTTTATTGCAGTTTCTTTTTATAAAGCACAAGTGTCCCATCACTTTTGTGAGACACTGTAGCTCTTCAGTTATACTGTAGTTCGGAATTTTTTATTTTTTTCGTGTGTGCGTGGGGGGGGGGGGACAGTACACTTGATATCCCCCCCCCCCTCCGGTGAAGTGCCTGAAAGGAACGCAACAGCAGCGTCGAAAAAATACATCGTCCTGGGCACCGTGGTTTCTTTGCCATTATATTGTAAATACAAACAATTATCGATCCAATACCCGGATAGGGATTGTATTTACATTTGTTGAGTTTTAAAAGTCTTAATAAACATTTTAACTAAGTAAATTTTAAAATTTATAGATAAATTTTAAAATTAAATATCTGAAATGTTAGGTGATTTTTGAAACTGACAACGCAAAAACAAAAGATCAATAAATACATTTAGATGGATCAAACATCATGGATGTAAGGATACATAGTTCAAAGAAAAACATACACAATTTATAAAAAAGACAAATAAAAAAATGAAAGAAAAGCGTAACAAACTTTTCTACAGAGCAGTGAAAAGTTTTAACGATGAAATATGAGAATCGCGCGCATTTGGAGCAGACGATAGAGGCTGTCGGTTGGTTGGCTCAGTGTGACCGTTTTTTAGGCTGCAGACCACAGAGGAAGAACAACAGAACCAAAAATTTCCCCTGCGAAAGTCTAAAAAATAGTCACATTTTAGCATTATTGGCAAATCCAGCCACTTCATTGGTCATTTAGTCGTGTCCTTCTCAAACAGTAATCCCTTGGTAGTAGTACAGTGCCTAGAATACATTCATGTATTCTAGGCGCTGTAGCAGTAGTACAGCTACAGCGCCTAGAATACATAGTGTGGAAACCGGCAAATGGTGTAATGCTTTAAAAAGTGCTAAAAAGTTGTAGCCTATAAATGTGCAACGGTGCTCCTACGAAGCCTACGATAATGTTGCAACCAGAGACAAAAAAAATGCGTATCACGTTTTTTAGCCATGCTTTCATAATTACAAAAAAAAAAAACTTATAAAAATCACTAAGTCAGAGGAGAAAATGATATAATTTAAGTATTTAAAATACTTACCACCAGCCGAAACATTCTAATACAATGTCAAGAGCTAGCAGATGGCGCTGCGAACCCATCCTAATATTTTCAGCAACGTTGTACATTTATTGGATACAATTTTTTAGTACTATTTTGTAGCCGGTTTCCACACACGGCCGTATTCTCCCCTCACGCGGAATCGGAATATCGTACTGAATTCGATGATTCCAGGTGTTATTTCGAAGATCGCGATTCTCCCCTCAAAATCCGGAATTCAGGCATTTCGGAAATGTGGAATATCCTTTACTTTCTTTCGGCTGCTCAGAGGCAGCCGGAATATCGTTTTGGAAGGTGGAATCTCTGTTTGCTAATAATGGTGGACGTAAGCAGTTATTGTTGATGTTTTTTGTGTAACATTTGTAGAGTTTATTTCTTATTTTATATGTTTTTTTTTATTAATTCCTGTTGGATAATTAAAATGTGAATATTTTTATTTTCCGTTCTTTTCAAATTGGTAAGTAATAAATATTATTATCTCCTGAAGTAAAATATTATTATATATTGTAATAAGTTCAAAATTTTTCTATGACAGATTCTGTCTCTTTTTCACTCCGTATATTTGTTTGTTTAGAGACATGTATTAAAAGTATCTCTATTTTTTAGAATCTAAATATTGATATGCCCCGAATTGTTTAAAAGACTTGGTAATATTTGATTGGATCTGTTTAAAATATGCATCTTTAGATATTTTGAAGATTTTTTTTAAACTAAATTTCATATTTCTGAATAACCTTTGTACATAACTAAAAAACCTGTGCTGTACATATCTATACTTATTTGTGTGATATTTTATATGCTTGTGTGTATTAGAACTTTTTAAAACCTATTATTGTAATGTAATCTAATAAAGTTAAATAATTGCCTTATGTTTTCACATTTCACTGCTTAATAAGTCTTGTATCCTACATTATCACATGCAAATTTTCGTGTGATATTTTAAAAATGAATTTAAATGCTACAGTAGCAGTAGCATTGCACCATTTAAAGTGTATTTGTTTAAAAAATATATGATCCAATCTCTGGAATTATTTATAAAATTAATAGCAAGTGTCAATTAAAGAGGGGTGAAAATTTGATTTTTTACATTGAATTAAAATATCCACATGATATGGCAGCTTTGTGAATTTTAATCTAAAAATATTATACAGCCTTGCAAAAAGAATTCTGCATTTATCAGTATACTATCAAAATAACTTTTGGCTAGTATACATGTTGCTATGATTTAAAAAATATATATTTGGCTATTTTTTTTAAGTGATAACTAAAATTTGAAATTTTTTGTCAGTACTATTTTCATATTTTTAAGAACTATATTTCTCTTTCAAAGTAAAATGAGTTTAACTTCATGAATAGATGTCTTAATGTCAATGTTTATTGCAATTTTATTTTTCAAATATTTATTTGTTAAATACTAATTGCTAATAAATCAGAAATTGGTTCAAATTTGTCATAAAATATTTAATTGACCACTGGTGCCAATTTTATCACTCTCATAATTTTTTGGAGATTTGTTATTTTCTTGAGATTTAACCAGTACAGTTACCTGTTCAACATATAAAATAACTAACCCTAATCAAATATGTTGCCCCCTCTTTTTTTGGGGGGGCAAAATTACTTTTTATATGCACTACATAATATAAAAATAATGCCATTTTATTGAAGGCTTTTAATTGCAGAAGGACATTCTACTATATTTTTTCAATTTAAATTAATCTTCATTGACTTACTCATACTGGCTAAACATACTTATTTTATTTTATATTTAACTTAGTCTTTATTTATTTCTTATATTATGCAAAAAAAAAAAAAAAAAAAAAAATCGCTAAATAAACAGTTGCAATGTTATAAATAATTAATGCTATTTTGATTCTAAATTCAAAATCTTGAGTTTCTTTATTTCTAACTATTTACTTGAAAACAGCCTGTGTATGGGCTGAAAAATACTTGCTGCCTTTTCTGAAAACAACTTTCACAGTTCTCAACTTGCATCAATATAATATAATATCCAAGTGGAATAAGCTCAGTCGCTTATTTGTTTATATTTTCAAATTTTTATGTTCATGTTGCACGTTAACGAATAGAGGTAGAAAATAACATAATTATTAAAAAATCACATGTTATTGTTGTATAATAATTTCTTCAAATAAGACTTTTTTTTTTTTTTTTTTTTTTTTTTTTTTTTTTTAAGCAAATCTTTGGTAGTGCAGTTAATCTTTTTATCATTTTACAATAGTAATTTAGCATTTATTGGAATCTTGTGTTTTTTAAAAAGCAGAAAAAGATTTTTTAGATGTTGAAACCCTAGTATAACAGTTGTGTGTAATATTTGTTAGCTCAAATATAATTTGTAAGTTGCATTTTCAATTTTTTGTCCACTGTGAAGTATACGTGCATGAGTATCAGATCCAACAGCAAGGCTTACGAGTTAAATATCACACCCCCAAGCTCAAACTTTACCTAATGTGAATACTACACAAATATAAAATTTTTCTTTTGAATGATTTGTAAAAACTTATTGGAGTCAGCAGTCTTTGGTTTGGCAAAAACAAATTTCATAATTATTAATAAAAACTTCCAGTTGGTGAATTTCACTTGTATAAAAAAAAATCATGCTGGCAAATGAGACCCAATGAAAATAAGGATAAGTTTAAAGTCCCTATAATAATAAATATTTTTTGAACATTGAAAGGAAACTTATTTATCTTAAAAGTTTATTTTCTTTTACTTCATTTTATCTATTCAATGTATTTCAGAGTTAAAAAAGTTTTATTTAAATTCTGATTTAGATGTGTTTATCTTCCAAGATATAGATTTATCTTACAGCATAAGTCATCTGTTTAAATGTATTTATCTAATAAAATAAAAATTTTGATTTTTTTTTTTCAAAAGCATATATTTATTATTACTGTTTTTTTAAAACTTCCATTATCAAAAATTATAGAATGCTCTCTGTGGAAGATTCTTCGATTTAAGTGTATATTTATAAATTTTTAGGCAAATACTGATATATATTGATAAAGTGATCAAAAGTCTTATGATAGAAGTAGGGAAACTGCCGTAGACCCTAGTTTTCTCATAGTTTGTTGTGTAAAATGCTGTTTTGAGAGAATATTTAGCGAATAATGTTCTTTAAAAAAAAAAAAAACTAGTTTCTAGGGTGCATCGATTTTATTTCTGATATTACTTCTAGAAACAAATACAATATCATTCCATAAAAAGTTCAGAAGGAGATTAGTAGATCTGGTGGATCCTGTGGTGCCTGAATCCTGAATAGATGTTTGATTGCTCTCAGAAGATCACAAGTGTGTAGTTTTATTGTATAATAAGTGACTATCATTAGTGATCTTTTGCAAGCAAGTAGAATTTGATGCCTTTGGACTAAATGCTACTTTTGGAAGGATTGTTGATACATCTTTGCCTCGAAGAAGTACAACTTTTAAATCTGCAATATGATACGAGTCCCACTGCTATGCCAAAAGAGAGGACAGTGAAATAAATTTAATGAAGTAGCATCAAAAATAATATTGTTGCTCCCTACAAACTAGTTTTTTTTATTACATTATACTTGCTAAATTAGGTTTTCTAAAAAATAGCATGTTACACTACAAACTCTGAGAACACAACAAAAAAAGTAATTACAAAAATTATTTAACATATTTTTAAATGACTATCATGCAATAATGGACAACATTCTTTCTTTTCGTTCGAGGCTATAAAAAGCTAACTGTTTGGGAAAACATTGAAAAATTGTTCCATTTGAAAACATGCTCTTGAATAATACTTATTTTTTATTCTGCTACTGAAATGATAGCAATGTATGCAATAGATCTGTATAATATAAGAAAAATAAATATTAATTTAATTTCTGATTAATTTACTGTTAATTATTGAATGTATTAGAAATATAACGTTAAAATAAATTATTGAATCCATTGGACACTACATTGTTAACTAGTTATTTTAAAAAAACACAAATTGTGCCAAAAATGATAAAAATTGGAAAATGAAAGGTAGGTGTCAAATATTCATTTTTAGCATTATATACTCCTTTACAGAAAAGCACAAATATTTTGCTTTTGTTTAAAATTGAAGTTCTTAATCTACCAGATTAAAATTATTTTAAGCAATTGTAAAGCTGATATAAAGCATTTTTAAGTATTACTGTATTCATAATTGAAAAATGCACTTAATCATGTAAAACAAAATTAAAACTGGATAACTTCCTACCAAGTCAGTAACAAAATTTTATCCCTTAACTGATGACACCTAAGAATTTAGTAAAAAGAAAAAAAAAAACTTATAATTTCATTACAGTCGAATCTTGTTAA
The DNA here is from genome assembly GCA_963931845.1 of Maratus michaelseni. Lineage (NCBI taxonomy): Eukaryota > Metazoa > Arthropoda > Arachnida > Araneae > Salticidae > Maratus > Maratus michaelseni. The sequence continues at coordinate 122,784,486 of OZ007587.1, forward strand.
TATGAAATCAAAAGGACCACTTTTTTTGTGTGTGTGTGTGTTAATCATTAAAATAATAGTACCATCTTATCCGTTGGTATTTATTAGTGCTAAGTGATTTAATGTCAACAACAATGTTCGACTTTGTACATAGATTGTATATGCATGTGTGTGCAAAGCTGGGCATCCATTCACAAAATTGGTGTCATCTGCTTTTGCAAATTCTTTACACATGGTGCATGTCATCAAATTTTGCTCTTGTGTAAACAAGAGATTTTCTTTTTTTCCTTTCATAAATGTGTTGGAATATAATGGAAAAGTACCCAAAATACTATCTTTGAATCACTGAACCAAGACAGATCATTTAATTGACATGTTACAGGTATTCTGAAAAATTAAGATGTAATAGTTTGCCACTTTGTACATTAAAGAAAAGTCAAAGGAATATATACCTACAGAAATAAAAGTTAATTAACATTACAAAAAAAAAAAAAAAAAAACTATTTGTCTTTATATAAATTAGATTGAATTATGTTTTTGGTTTCTCATTTATGATAATTATAAGTATGTGCAGAACTTATTTTAATGAAATATCTTTATCACAAAAATATTATTTATTATGAAATTTTAGCAATCATAGCCATCGTCAATGAATGTGTTATTTAATAATTCAACAAGTAAACAAGTAAAAAAAAAATAAATAAAAAAAAAAAAAATACTTTGTGTGTGATTTTATTGGTTTAAAGAAAAGAAGAATTATAAATTAAGAAAAAAAAATCAAAATTACAGAAAATTCAACATTTCATTTTCTAACAGCATTTGTATTATAGAAATAGATTTAAATCTTAGCTCGAGTTTTCTTTTTCAACTCTGAATGATAAAAATTTTAAATTATCATTGTTGTTTTGAGTTTATCAGAACTTACGATATATAGCTAATTTAATCCTTAAATCTTGATCTGAAACAAAAAAACGGGGGGGGGGGGGGGGGAGGGGAAATCTCTGATCAGTTGAAATTTTTTTTTCTTTATGAATTCTAACACTGAAGATTTAAGAAATGCCCTAATGTTAATATGTATTATTTGATGGCATTCTAATATTGTTCAATATCATTATTGTTTTAAATTATTAGGAGATTTAAGATATTTTAAGTAAGAGAAAAAATGTACAGCTCAAACAACACTTTCAAATCTTATATTTACTATTTAAGAATACACAATTTTACTTTTAAAATTTTACCAAGTTACAAAATTGAAGTTATTAATAATACTTTACTAAAATATTAATTACTGATATACAATAATAGTGATATTTTAAACATTGCTGTAATGTTGTAATACGTGTGACATATAATGTGAAATTTTAGATATCAATGTAGTATCTGAGGTTTTTGACAACATGGTTCACACCATGGTATAAACCGTCAAAAACTGACACATGTCAAAAACCTGCCAACCCTGATTCTTTATGAAAGGAAGAAAAAACTTAACTGAAGTACATATAATATTAATTATTATTTATGTGAATAAATATCAGTTTTTATTAAAGTCTTATGTGAATTAGTTAATTTTATTTAGTTAAATCAATATGCAAAAGAAAATTTTAAAAAGCTTGGATGATAAAAACAAAAACCTTTCTCATTTAAAGTAGTCAATTTTCAACCCAAACAATAAGTGAATACATTGACAAAAGAATTTTAATTGTATTGAATATCACCTATGAAATGCCATGACAGAGAATTTAGTCATTTGTTTATTAATTAGTGTTTTGTACGTGCAGCCTAAGCTCCAATATCTTTTGTGTAAAAACATTTGGTGCATTAGAATGTTGTTTGTGAATTTTTAGCACATGAAAATTTGCCCTACCTGAAGTAGGTTATGAAACGCATACACACACGTAATTTATGTACAAATGTATATGCATACATATATATAATTTTATTGTTCAATTTAACTGAATAATAATCCACAGCAAAATTAAACAAGGTGCTTATTAAACACTGGTTGGTACAGCAAAGAAAGGAGGGGGGAATTGAAGCCTTGAAGCCTATCTTGGAGCACCTAAAAATTGATAAGATGCAAACTAAACATTGTATTAAAGTGATGCATGATGTGTAAAAGTCAACATAAAAAACATAAACCGCTAAAGATATTTTAGAATGCATCTTCTTCAAGAACTTAAAAACTTAAAACTGCTCAATAAAATTTATTTTCACTACTTGTGCTTTTCATTATATAATTTTTTACACATTCATACTCAAAATATTTTATTAATCTGTAAAAAATGGATTTATTCATTTTATAATCAATAATGATTCAATAACCCTTCTTATTTGAAGATCCTTCCTGCGCCACTATATTAAAGATAACTAAAATTGCATTAACAAGAATAAAATGTGGAATGACTATTTGAAAAACTATACTTTAAAAAAAATGAAGAATACATGTAAACTAGAATAGGAACAATTTTAATATAACACAAAATGTACTTAATACTAGAATGCTAGCATTATCTGCATCTGTGTGTTATTTCAATAAGAAGTGTACATCAAAATGACATACACAAATATTCTAAGGCTACGTACAAAAGTATGTCAATAGTACAGTAGAGTACGCAGGATTCTGGTTTTTTTTTTTTTTTTTTTTTTTTATAGGGTGGGAGGAGGGGGGGGGGGGTTACTGAGCTTGGGTAATATGTGGGGTTGTGAAAATGGCTTAAATTGTGAGTCCCCCTGCAGTAGCATAATTAGCAAGAAGTTTTAAAGTGGCAAGATAAAATAATGATTTAGCTAAATAGTATTAACATAAATCCACAAACTTGTATAATAAATATATAAGTAGCTATTTTTAACTGATGCATTTGTAAAGTAAATAATATAGCTAGTGAGTAAATTTACACTAATAATAATATATATATATATATATATATATATATACTATCAGTATAGATTTATTCTTTAGATAAATTATAAAATAGAAAAATAAATTAAACTTATGTAAAGATTCAAAAACTGCATTGAGAAATTCACTTTATTTAATATAATTTATTATTTATTTGTAATATGTTCTCCATAAATCTTGAAATATACTGGTTTAAATTTTGGATCCAATATCATGAATTATTTGTTGATCGAAGTACAAAATTAATAAAAATGATAACAAATGAATATATAATAATTATGCCTTTAAAACTCAGATATAAACAGTTCAATAATAAGAAATTAGATTAGGTGTTAGATTAATCATCCGATTTAAATATTTCATATTTAACGTAAGAATAAATACACCAAGAAAAAAAAAACGGACATTCCCCCCTCCCCCTTTTAATCTTTTTCAGAAATATCCCCTGCAGTATTGAAAAACATTTTATTTTCCTTTAGGTATTCATTCCTTTACTCAAATTTATTAAATAAATGTTATTTTGATTAAATCATAGTAACTATGAACATCGTCACTAGTTAATGAAAAAATAAATAAACATGTGCAGTTGCATATGTTTACGTTCATTCTGATTGGTTTTTCACACGTCTTATGAATTTGAAACGTCACTTCCTTTGGAATGTTGGGGAAGAAATATCGATGATTCCGAATCTGGAATCGGACTAGGGGAGAATCGCTCTTTCCCACCGAACCGGAATCCAGGCCTGATTTCGGATGAACTGAATTCCGGTTTCGTTCCACTTCGGTGGAATGGGAGAATACGGCCGCATGTATTCTAGGCGCTGTAGTACAGCGCCTAGAATACATAGTGTGGAAACCGGCTACAAAATAGTACTAAAAAATTGTATCCAATAAATGTACAACGTTGCTGAAAATATTAGGATGGGTTCGCAGCGCCATCTGCTAGCACTTGACATTGTATTAGAATAATTCGGCTGGTAGTAAGTATTTTAAATACTTAAATTATATTATTTTCTCCTCTGACTTAGTGATTTTCATAAGTTTTTTTAAAATTATGAAAGCATGGCTAAAAAACGTGATACGCATTTTTTTTTGTCTCTGGTTGCAACATTATCGTAGGCTCCTAGGAGCACCGTTGCACATTTATAGGCTACAACTTTTTAGCACTTTTTAAAGCATTACACCATTTGCCGGTTTCCACACTATATATTCTAGGCGCTGTAGCAGTAGGGAAAACGCGAGGCTAACGAAAAAGAAAGGCTACCGCGGTATCTTTTTTTACAGACCGCCGGAGTCACGTGATCCTCGAATGCACCAATGCAGGTGTACGAAAAGAGCACCACGTCACTCTAGCGGTCTGTAAAAAAAGATAAGCGCAATGCACCGCGGTAGCCTGTCTTTTTCGTTAGCCTCGGGAAAACGTCGCCAACCGAGACCTACGTTATACACGGCCGATGCATGACGTTTAAAACGTCACTTGAAGTGGATCATTTTTACATGGCGAATGGTGCATAACGGTGGGCGCGCCGTTTTGCGTCGTGTAAAAATGATCCACTCCATGTGACGTTTTAAACGTCATGCACCGGTCGTGTATAACGTAGGTCGCGCACCAACTCGTTTCTCAGGAAAACGAAAAAATTTAGATGGTAATTTTGAAATTTAAAATAATCCATTGAAAATAACTTCAGACCAGAAGGAACCGTGCGAAGCTTTCGCACTGCAATCTTTGAGATTATTTTCTGGTACGTTTTAGCGCTAATTTTTAATTAACTGATTTTGTTTTTTTAATTTAATCACCGCGTTTTAACGAAATGCAGTTGTACTTTCTCAGAAACTTGTTCAAAAACTTTTCGAATACCTCATTCATCGTTGTATGTTTTGTATGTGCATAGAAAAAAGTATGTTCACAAATGAAATATATACTAGATGGAACCCGTCAAAACTTGACAAAAAAAATACTATAACAATATCAATAAAATAAGCTTCTTTATTACATAAGCATGGGTGCGTATGAGAGAGCCTTTCAAATATTTTAAAAGTTTCCCCCCCAGTGAAATACAGTACTATTTCCGATGCAAACTCCAAACAAATTATCCGCAAAGAACTGCGTAATGCGAATCAGTTTGACATTACTGCCATATTCCCCACGGCAAGAAAGAAAATTTCATGGACCTATGAAGTATCATACAAATAGTATATCCCTACTTTCATCTCATATTCAGTAAATAAAAGAACATAGTAAATAAAGCACACATCCCCTCCCCCCGTGATAATGCCACCGAATGAGTTCATATGCGCATGTGCATTGCATCTACCCAAAGGCACCGTCGGAATTCGACGTTAAAAAGAGTTTTAAAGTGTTTAAATTAAAAGTTTTAAAATGTCCTCTTTAATCATTGTTCGTTTCAAATCCATATTTTCTAAAACGCATCCATTGTTTTAAGCTAATAAATTTTTATGTAAAGATGAAGAATTTTTTTAATAATAATAAATCAATCTGCAGATGAGGGAGATTTTTAATGTTTTTAAGTGTAATTTATTTGTATGGTTTCTTCGACTCCTTTACATAATCAGGATGATTATTCCATTTTCATCACAGTCGGGGATCTTTTCCCTCTTATGCAGTTAAATATCCAATGGATATTTAAAAAAAATAACAAAATACAGTTCCTAGCGCATTCTGAAAATTCTTTCTGTGTTTTTTATATGTTCTTCTTTCTGTGTTTTTTATATTCACATATACATCAGCGAATTCAACATATCAATTTTATGTTAATCATAAACAGGAAATAGTTTTTTTTTTGGACAGATTATAGTTTAGCGCCAAAATGCTCTATCTTATGGATAATCTGATCTTATGATTTGTCAGGGTTTTTTCCCCTCCACTTTTCATGATGGTTAGGGAAATCTATTTTCAATTGTGGCAACTTTCCCAGGTGCTATTTTACATTATTAAAGCAAACTGATGGTTATTGTTGAGATAGAATTGAAAAATATGTCATGCTTGAAAATTATTTAAAAAGTCGCTAAATTAAGCGGCAGTTTTCAAATAAATTTCAATCGAAAACAATTTTTTTTTTTTTTTTTGTAATTGATGATGTAAGAATTAAAATTGTAAATTGTAGTGAAATGCAGTAAAAAATGGAAATTTGTAGCATTTAGAAATGATGTAAGCGCGATGAAAGCTAAAGCGATAGCGCCGTTTGTTCTCACAACCGTTATACATTTCTAAAAATTGCCACTGTGTTTTGGCTGGCGTCCATATGTAGACTGCCATTTTTTGACATCGAAAAAGAAATTCACAGTGAAAGAAATAGGACTTTGCCGCTAATAAGGAACTGTTAAATGAACTTATAACAAACCTACCAAAATAATTCCTATAAAATGTTAGCCTTACATTGTTTATTCTAGCTAAAAATACAACCATTATTTCAAGTTTTTTACTATAACATTATTTTTAATAATTTTAATTTTCCTGAAATCTTTTACTTTTGTGATTTTTTTTTATTAAAAAATGAAATCTTAAAACCTATAATTTAAAAATGTAATTGGTAACATGTTATCAAGGTATACAATTAAGATGACGCAACCAATAAAGGCTCCTGCTCGAATCTTTAAAATTAAAAATTGAAAAATCAGTTAAAATTACGTCATGTTGACACAATCATATAAATTTTTCTTTTTAGTTTTATCAATGTTAAAATGCATTTCAAGCTAAGCATAACGTCATTTTCACAGGCGCAAATTTTTACACGTATTTTGCATACGTTACTTTTATGCTTAAATACCATGTATACAAATAAAAATATATTTTGTATTTAATTGTAATGAAAAAATGGCATCAACAAAGTTATAATGCATAATGATAAAATAAACCCAATGGACAATATTCCCGTGACGTCGCAATAAATAGGAATTTTTATTCGCTTATAAAACACGCGGATAAATATTTTTAACGAAAGTTAACTTACAAATTAAAAAATTCGGCCTAAAAGCCACGTGCTTTTACTTTTAATATTTATTATTTCTCTTTTATCCTCGCAACCACAGAGTTCAGAGAGTAAACTCTATGTCCCGCAACAGTGGGCGTTATCCAAATGCCGACTTTATGACGTCATAAGCAGAAGTAAAAGTTTAATTGAAAATTACTGCTAATCAATTAAATTTTCGAACAAACGAATGTACGATAACAAATCTGTGTCCAAATATCTTTCATTTAAAAAAAGAATGATGCAGTAGTTTGTTCTCACGGATTGTCGAAAGAAATCGCTTAGCGTTTTAAATATATAGATAATGATTGCTTGTGCACATAGATTGCCAGAAAATATTTTGCTAAATTTTCTTATCTCGCCAAGGTTATTTCTCTAGGTTGCCAAGACCCCTATACTGATTTTTAAAAAAATTAATTATAAAAAAAATTTAAACTCTGAATCAGATGTTTGGGGAATTTATATGCCAGCATGGCCCAGATGTCATATACTCACCACATTGGCACGATTTTTTCCAACGCCAATTTGGCGAAAATTTTGTTTTTGAATATTAGTTACAAATAGCATACAATAATAGCACGTAATATTTTATTTCACTATAAAATAAAATAATGTAATAAATGAAATAGCTTCTACTATTTTAAAGGAAATACAAATAAAGAAATGATAGTTTGATATAAATAAATGTGGATATACATAATAACAATAATTTATAGAATTAAAATACGAAATAAAGTAAATAAACAACGTTTAAAAAGTAAATAAACAAAGTAAAAAAACAAAACTAAATAAACAAAGTTTTCGCCAAATTAGCGGAGGGGGGGGGGGGGGAAATCACGCCAATGTGGTACGTATATGACAACGACATCTGTGCCGAAAGCATTTCCTCAGATTTTTCAAAACTGTTAAAGAAATGTCTTAAATACGTAAATCAATATTTGGTACACCACTTTTTTGAAACCCTATGGGAACTTAAACATGGGGCGTTCAAACTTTGTGGTCCAGCAGCCATTTAAGTGACATCAGACTTCGCTGGCATATTAACAGTTTAATGAAATATTAAAAAATAAATATTTACAATTTTTGTAAATCCTAATGAAAGGTATATGTCGGATTCCACTTCTCCGTCCACACAACTTCGAAGTATAATCCGGTCTTTTGATATGCTGCCATCACCGATATGAATACGTGATATCGGACACGTTACGTGATGTATATTAAAAAAACCTAACTCTTTCAATTAACACTTTATTAACAATATTTACACTTAACTCGGATGTAACTTATCCGGTTCAATATTAAATAAAAAAAATACAGAAGACTATCCTCTGTGCACCGTTAGGCTACGTTAATTCACTCAGAACCGAGATCTCTATTAATCTCACACGCTTTATCTCTTCCCTTCGGGAAAAATCGTTTCACACACGTGTCCAGAGCTCCTGTCTGAACAACCAACACGTTTCACTCCTACGCTCCAACTACACACGGGTCTCGGCGTTCATTCTCCGAACAACCTTCCTCCTTCGCTCCTACGTTCGAACTAACTCACTCCCTCGACATCCACCCGAGAACCCTTTCTCTCTACGGGGCTCGTGGTTTGTTCCCAAGGGTTACTTGACAACACTTCCTCCTCTCTTGATGGGTTGTCTTCCTAAATAATGGTTGAAATATCTGTCTTATCTATGAAAGACCACATTACAAAGGACATACTTCTTCCATTGTAATTCGCTACCCAATTCGCTACCCTCCGGATTAAGATTTTTCTTAAGCAAGCCTCTAACGGTACACAATAGATACATATACAATAAGGTAATCCCTTAAGAATAGCTTTTAACTCTTGCCGCTACCAGAGAAACCTGACACCCCCCACCTTAGCGGAAAATATGCCTTTTAGGGGCTAATTTTCCTCAAAACTATGTAATGGCTGAGAAGAGTTCAACAGTTCCTTGATAGGTTTCTTCATTACTACAATTACATAAATATTTCAAGGTGTCTGAAAATTACCTACTGACATCTCTAATGAACCAAATACTAATGTGATAACTACAGAAAAAAAATTACACAACATGCTAATACACTGCTATAAACACAAGATGCAAATAAAATTATAAATACACACAAAAAAATTACACTAGTATTATGTCATTTCAATGTCAGTCCTTAGGCTGATATTACTGGAGGCGGTACAACTTTTTCCTTCCAGTCCTTCCTCGTTAACTTAATTGGTACATCCCTTTCCGCAATGCACCCGCTTGAATGGATAACTTCTCCCTCTGATGTCCTAATTAAATTTTCCTCTATCCAATCAGGCACTTGTCTGTCCAAGTCCTCTTTGTACGTGATGAGAACATTGTACAATTTTTGTTTCATCTTAACCCACCCCGGTTTACGACCAATCCGATTTCTATCCGTTTCTACCAGTTGTATAGGACCCATAAATAATTCCTTATTTTTCCTTAAGATTGATTTTATGTCCCCAACTTGAATATTGGTTAACCCTTTTATTTCAAATCCCGTTATGTCTTTAACTTCCGATTGTTCTCTGTCTAACAACAGATTTTTCCTACAGTCTTCAAACTCCCCGTCACTATCAAAAACAATATCGACTGCTTTATTTTTAGCCACAAATTCCCTCATTTCATCTTGATACACCAGTTTCTTACTCCCGTCCAATAACTCAATTATATATGCATGTTGACCTGTTTTCTCTTTCTCCTTATCACCCCCATTCATTTCCCTCGTTACTCGACATTCTACACATGATTCACAAAACGTTTTAGCTTCCTCCGCCATATTTTCCCAATAAATGAATGCTCGATTCTTTCTAACATTTTCTTAACCGCGTGATGTTCTCCATATAAGGAAGTATGCGCTAATTTTAGAATTTCCTCCCTTCTAATTTTAGGTAATACTAATTGAGCTACATGTGATAAAGATATATCACAGTTTTATCTTTTTAATTATTTTATATTTCAGCTCAACGTATTTCTGTATTTTATAGCCCTTCCAGTTTAATTGCTGTTCTTTTAAAATGCCTTTTTACCAGCGATCGCGCGCCTTGTACGTTGCTTTTTCAGCAAGGCTGCTTCTCCCTCCTTTGCGCTCTGCATCGTTTCAATCGGCGCTGATATTGAGCTGTGACGTCATCGTATTCGGCGGCTTCCCGCTCCTGCGTTTTACGCATGCGTCGCTGTTGTTTTCTGCCGATATGTTCTCCGGACTTTAGATGTATTTCATATTTTGGCCGCGTAGCGCTGCAGGTGATTGGGCGTGTCTTTCAAACACAAATTAGAAGGCTTCTTTTAATTGTTAAATGTTAATGAGTTTTTGATTTGTTATTTTAATTTTCACGTAATTCATAATCAACAAATTAGTTTAAATTAATCTTGCTGTCACATTTGTGCGCCCCTGTTATGGGTATATATACTAATGTTGCGCATTTTTCCAACAGAATTTTAATAAAAAATGATGCCGCAAATTGATTGAAAAACGTGGTGTGATCTGAGGCCTGCTGGCCTGTGCCGGCGCTCGTATCCGAGAAATTCACCCAGAAGCGGATCCAGCTTTCCATTTAGAGGGGTGTCAGGTCTATTTTGGAGGAAGGGGGAGGGGGGAGGTCACATGTCTTCTTGACAATTTTTGTATCTTAAGTCCAAATTTGCTATTTTCTAACCTAAACTGAATTCATTTTCATTCCTAAATGCATGAAATTTGCAGTATATTCATAAATCGGGGTTGCTACTGGTCAGAATTTTTTTCAGAGGAAATACCAGTAATTTTTTATTAAAAAACTCGCCATATTTGATCGTGCGATTAGGCAAAAATTTCAATAAGAAATTACGGCTATTTTCTCTGAAAAATTCCTTGAGCCATAGCAGCCTTGGTAATTGTATAAAATTTGTAGCTTCTATGTTTTATTCAGATGCCAAGAAATAGGAATTACCATTTTTAGTTTATTTAATTTTACAGAAAATGTCACTAAAGTTCACATTTTAAGCCGATTTTTGAGGCTCAACAGTCATGCAAATGTCGTCTTGAGGTTGCAATTGGATACAATTCAAGATGTACGACATTTATAGAAAAATATAAAACGTTGTTTGATTTTTTTATGCTTAAACAATAACTGCAATTTTTCCTGCATTTCTGTATAAAAATAACTCTATGAATGTATCAATAAGATTAGCATTTTTAACGGAGAAAAAAATATATATATCAAAACACCTTTTATATATATTTATATTAAAAAAAGTATTATTATATAGAAATGTTTTTCGTTTAGAGGGGGGTCATGACCCCCATGACCTCCCCCTTGGATCCGCACTTGAATTCACCGTTGTGCTGAATTCTTATGGAGATCAATTTCGCGTTTTCAAAGTTTTTAATTATTCAATAAAAATGCTGTTGTAAATTTTAAATTTAATATTTTAAAAGTTTAAATCAACTGGTAATTTAATTGACTCCTGAATTAATTCTATAATTTTTCATGGACGTGGCCAGAAGGTATATTTCAAAGATTCTTCGAATTTTACGAAATTTGAGCCAGTACTTTTTAGCTCACAGGCTATCAAAGCCTGAGAGCTTATGAGCCCGCCGGTTCTGTATGTACGTACGTATGTATGTATGTACGTAACGCGATAACTCTTGATAGAACTAACCGTTTTACTTTAAATTTTGTTTATAGGTTCCTTGTGATAAGGCGCTTCCCTGATTAGTTTTGGAGGTTCATTGGTTAAGCATAAGGGGGGGGGAGAAATGGGGGCTAACGCCCCATAATTTAAATAGGTTTTTCATGCAGAATTATCCCATTTTCTTCAAATTTTGTATAAAGGTTCATTTTGATAATGCGCTTCTGTCAATAGTTTTGGGGGTTCATTGGTTAAGTATAAAGGGGGAAAGGGGGGATAACCCCCCCTAATTTAGATAAATGAGTTTTTATGCAGAATTATTAAAGACTTGATGTGCAGCTGATTTTATCCTCATCCTTCCTCCTTCCTCAAGAATTACAATAAAGATTTTATGGATCCAATTCTTATGGAGTATTCATTTATAATAGTCTGCGTCTATTACTTCACACAAGTAAGAATGTTTTACTTATTTTATTATTTTGATTATCTTCTCTTCAAGAATATCGACCTAAAGAACAGATGCACAAATTGTGCAGGGTTAATTGCTATTTCAATCACAACTGCAATATTTAAAAGTTCGCTATACGATTTATTCCTCCTGTTATCAAAGAAATTCACATCACATTTTGGCGCCGTATTGTTCTTTTATGAAGAGAAAAGTTGAAATTTTTTTTTTCTTAAAAATTATTCTGAAAATTTGAAACTAATTTTTATGATGCAAACAATATTATTTGAAGATTTGATGCTCTCTTAATTAATTTATATTAAAATTGGAATATTATTTGAAGATTTGCTGATTTTGATTAATTTATTTAGAAGTTAAAAAAATATTCTTGTGCTGCTGAAATTAAAGAAATTTTTTTCACAGAAGATCGATGTTTGCAATATATCGTTAATTTCGGAACTTTTATTCTCAACTGGCTTGCATATATTTAATAATTTGTTTAATTGAAAAATTATATTTTAACAGAAATTAATTTTATTCTGGTATTTTTCCATGAGATTTCTTGAATATTTTATGCAAATTTTAATGAAGAATGAAATTTTAGAAAATGAATTTATTCTTTTTAACAAATGAAAATATGGTGCTCTTTATATATAAAGTTTAAATATATATAATTCATGATGAATTCAAGTATTTTTGAGAAATGTAAAAATTGTTCTTGCTAAATTTTTGAGAACAAAATTTAAAGAGGCTATGTTTGTTCTTATTCTTATTTTGGGTTAATTTTTGCTAATTTATTGGCACTTTTAAATTAAATTGATATTTTTATGAATATTAAATATTATAGCACTCACTGTAGAATACTTTACTTTTCGTATCTCGGGGCTGAAAGACTATTTCTTTAATAAGACCAGAAGTAAAAGATTGCTGGCATTTTCAAATTTTTGTTTATTTCTTGACACAAAGCACACACATTACGACACATTACACGAATATATAGAACTTCACTTTCACATTTCCCGCGAACAAAACAACCCATGACATAACAATATTCTGTTTACAACACCGCTCTTCGAATAACATACATCTTACGGCAAAACTCACATGACAACTGCACTGAACGAACGAAAATATTTTTAGATCACGTGATGCGTTTCGCCAGGAAGAGTCTATTTTCGGGAAGGGGTTTTCTGCGTTACATCCTCCCCTTCTGTTTCCGACATACGTCTCGGAGAGGAAACAGGATGTTTTCTGGGTCTCCCTCTTTTTCTCAGGGGTGCAACTGAAGTAGTTTCAGTTTCTTGGAATGGTGTCAAGGCTGAAACATGATAAGACCCAATTCTCTGAGTAGGATTGTCTAGACTGGCAATGTCATATGTCACCAGTGATTTTTGAGTCAAAACTATATATGGCCCATCCCTCTTAGGCATAAATTTTGCTGTTTTCTGGTTACTTGCCTTGCTCACAGGGTGTAAGGTAACCCATACTTTTTCACCAGGTGTAAAATAAACTCTTCTACGCTTTTTATCATAATATTTCTTACGCTGATCTTGTTTTATTTCAACTCGCTCTTTCACTCTCTTTGAGACATCTGCAAGACGTTTAAGATATGAAGTTATTTCAGGAACAAAATTGTCATTTTCAACAACTGCTCTAAAATCGTTCACCACATCATCGATTGTTCTTAGTTCTCGACCAAAATGCAGATAGGCGGCAGTTTGGACTGTTGTATCAGATTTGGCAGAGTTCATAGCAAATCTAATAAAAGGAAGTTTATCAATCCAGGAATCGTGTTCATCCCCAACAAGGATTGCTATTCGAGGTTTCAAGTCTCTATTTTTCCGTTCGACTGGGTTGGCCTGAGGGTGGTACAAAGGCGTCAATGATTGGTCAATTTCAAGAATGTAACAAACTTGTTGTAGAACAGCGCTCACGAACTGAGGGCCATTATCACTTAAGAGTCTTCTTGGGATACCGTAACGAAGGAAAATCTCTTCAATCAGCGTAGTCGCACATTCTGGGCAGTGGCAGTTGTTAAGGCAAACAGTTCTACCCATTTAGTGGCACAATCTTCTACTATAAAAATCCATCGGTGCCCATCTTTACTACGAGGCAATGGTCCAAAGAGATCAATGCTGAGGGTCTCAAACCGCTGAGCATAAGCAGGTGTTCGCAATAAACCGGCTGGTTTCTGATTTGTTGATTTATAACGAGCGCATTCTGGACACTTCTTCACGTATTCAGAAATGTAGGATCTCATGCCTGTCCAATAATATCTCTTAGCAATTCTCTGATAAGTACCTGCTTCACCATAATGTCCGGCTGAGGGGTCGTCATGATGAAGTTTCAAAATGTTTTGTCTTTCTTGTACTGGAATGACCAGTTGCGCTTCCTCGGCGTCTGATTCAGGAGCATACCGGTAAAGTACGCCTTGATTCATCAGGAATCCTCTATCAGTCCAATTGGCGAAGTCTTCACTTTTCTGTTCGTCTTCAAAACAATCTATAATCTTTTTTAAGATTTTCATCTTGCAACTGAGCTTCTCTGATATCCTTTGGGCTTCTTGTTGGCATGTCTATGCTGACAAAGTTGCATGTCTCACAGAAAGCAGACTGATGACTACAGACAGGACGTGATAGCATGTCAGCCACAACATTAGATTTTCCAGGTTCATATTCAATTTTCAATAAGAACGATTGTACTTGTAGTGCCCAACGGGCTAATCTCCCCGATGGTGACTTAAGGCTCAGAAGCCATTTTAAAGGTTGGTGGTCCGTAGCTACAACTACTTCTTGACCTTCCACATAGCCACGAAATTTTCCTAAGGCCCAGACTACAGCTAATGCCTCGCGTTCCGTAGTGGAATAATTTCTTTCAGCACTTGTAAGAAGACGGCTAGCGTATTCTATGGGATGTTCAGAGGTCTTGTCATCACCCTGTAGAAGAACAGCGCCAAGAGCATAGTTACTAGCGTCAGTACGCAGAATAAATGGTTTGGTCCCATCAGCTTGCTTAAGCACAGGAGGTGTTATGAGACATTGTTTTAGAGTTGCAAAAGCTGTTTGCTCTTCGTTTCTCCATTTCCAAATAGCTTTCTTTTTCGTTAGATTGCTAAGGGGCCTTGAGATATCAGCAAAATTCGGTATAAATCTTCTGTACCAAGAACAGGTCTGTAAGAAAGACTGGATCTCTTTCACATTTTTAGGAGGAGGTATCGCTTTAATTGCAGATACTTTATCTGGATCTACTTCTAGACCATTTGGTGTTATCCAGTGCCCAAGGTACTTGACCTTTTCACAAGAAAAATGACATTTTTCACGCTTGGCATCTAATTTAAGTTCTATGAGTCTCTCGAACACAGCCGTAAGATCTGAGAGATGTTTCTCAAAGGTGTCTGATAAAACGATGATGTCGTCTAGGTATGACAAAGCAAGGATGACATCCTTAAGACCATTTCTAAATTGATCTATCATTCTCTGAAACGTAGCTGGAGCGTTCTTAAGTCCAAAAGGCATCTTTAAGAAACGAAAAGTACCGAAAGGGCAGACAAATGCAGTTTTATCTTGATCTGGTGGGTAGACTCGGACTTGTTGATATCCTGAACGAAGATCTAAAGTTGACATATAAGAAGTATGCTTGGCTTCATGCAAAAGGTCGTCCATTCGAGGCAATGGATATTTATCTGCCACTGTAACTGCATTTAGTTTTCTGTAATCAATGCATAACCTCATACTACCATCCGGCTTTGGAACGAGAACCACCGGTGAAGCATAAGGTGATTCACATTCCTCTATGATTCCCTGAGCTAGAAGATTATCTATTTCTTTCTTAAGAATTTCTTTCTTAGCAGGAGTCATCCGATAAGGTGGCACAGCAATAGGAGCACTATCACCTGTATTGATACGATGCTCAACATACGGGGTTGTCTCTCCCCCTGGTTGAAAACATTTTTCATACCTTTTTAGAAGACCATTCAGTTTTTCTCTTTCGTCAGAAGTTAAATTTTTTCCTTCATCTTCACGTAAGGCGTATGGACTGACTTCGACCGCACCAGCTGATGAATTATTTTCTTCAACGTATTCATCTACAAAATGAAACTTTTTCTGAGGTTTATTACTGAAATACCACGTTTTGTTGGCAGTATCTAACACCATGTTAGCATTGTGCAAAAAATCCATGCCTAAAAGCGTTCTATTACCCTTAGCATTTGGTAATACAATGAACTCCGTTTTGAAGACTCGACCTTCAATCTCTACTGGAACTGTAGCAGACAAAGTTTCTCTGGCTACTGTAATTCCGTCAGCCAATGTGACATCATGAGTATGGGGTTTCAGTGCAACACCAGTTTCTAAAAATAGCTCATACATACGTTCTCCCGCAATGGAACGATTTGCTCCCGTATCTGCACAGACTAACACTTTCTTATTGCAGATCGTGATAGGCACATTTGGAGCTGAAACTGTTGAAGTATTTAAACTATACAACTTAAGACGATGTGCTTGCACATTTTCTTTTTTAACCGAAGGGGTACAATCTGGGCATTTCTTCTTTATAAATCCCACTTTACCACATCCATAGCAAACAATATCAGATTCTAAGCGTCGATTACCAAACTTATGAGATCTGTCTTCGTTTGGAGGCTTACTCTGCTTCCAATTATTATCTCGACGAGAAAACTCTTTTTTCACTTTGGGTACAACCGGATCTCTTTTTGGGAACATACTTCGTATAATTTCATAGGCATCTAGTTTTTCGGCGAGGTCGACTGGCGAATTTAAATTTTCCCAGTCATCTAACATATGCTGTTTGCATTCAACAGGCACGCGCCTTTTCATTTGATCTGCTATGATCAGATCCTGGAGTGCTTCAAAAGACGTTACAGTTAACTCTTTAAGCCAGTTTTCAAAATAATCTCGAAGTTCGAAGTAATAATCTCGCCAAGAGATTTCTTTTACCTTGCGATGAGCAAAGAACAACTGTCTGAACTTTTCGGCATTAATTTTAAACCGTTTTAGTAGTAAATCCTTAACATGCGAAAAATTTGAAGCGTTTTCTTCCGATTCACGAGCGATAAGCGTAGAAATAGAAGATGGGACAACACTGAGTAAATACGATACCCATAGATGCTCAGGTACCTTATAGAGCTTTAACTGGCGTTCCAGGAGAACCAAAAACAATGTTACATCATCTGTTTCTGGCCTGAATGTAGGAAACAACCTTTGGACATCTATCTTACTTTCCGCTAGTGATATTATCCCTGTCGCATTACCACCTACCACTCCACTGGAAACACTTTGGCTCTGAACCTGTAACTTAAGCTTCTCAAGCTCAAAATTCATCTCAAGCTTTTTAAACTCCATCTCTTCTGCCCTACGCTTCTGTTCTAATTGCAGCTCTTCTGCCCTACGCTTCTCTTCTAATTCCAGTTTACGCTGTGCTAACTCTGCTTCTTTTTGTTTATCCTCTAATTCCCGCCTACGTTGTTCTTCTTCCCGAGTTGCAATTTGATTCCTGACTAATGAATTCACAAAATCAACATCGAACGAGGGGGAGGATTTGATTTTTTCCCGCAATGTGACAACGGTCATAGTGGTTTGCACATCTAAATTCATTTCTAACGCAACCTGGAACAAATCCTCTTTGCGAGCTTTATTAAGTTCAGACATTTTAAATTTTAGCAAAACAACCAGCCGAAAACCCTATAAATGCCAAAAATTTCGTTTAAACCGTACCCTAACCCAAACGTGAGTTTTGCCGTTACAAATCATATAAACTTTTAATAAAACAAAACAGTGAGCTTTAACCATAATATAAACTATTACTACAAAACAGAACAAATATAAAGTCAGATGATAATAATAACCAGTTTATTGAAGTTGTTAGTATATATTCAGATTGTAAAATGTTAAAAATGCAGCATGAGTAGATAGTAATTATTTCAGGAACAAGAATATGCAGCAGTTGGAATGGCTACAACTTCTCAAAAAAGAAAAAAATATAATACCAGTCTCTTTTTTGTGATTATGGTATGAGAATTTTAATGAAAAGATGCAGATGCTGTGTAATATAAAACTTATATTAGGATGAAGCAACAATTCCTTGAAATACGAGTAGTAATTTTCCAACTGGACGAAAAATGTCCGGGCCAGGATTCGAACCTGGGATGGCTTGGCTGAAGCCGCCACGCTCTAACACTGAGCTATCCCGGTCGAATCTGGAGGGCATAATTCATCCAGTTAACCTTATTGATCAGAGAATCTGGTCTGATATTTTAATCAGCTCAACAGAAAAGGTCGCAAGTAAAGGAACTCCAGTAAACGCTGGATACGTGATTACACTAGATTAATTTTAACACAATTATTTCAAATTGGTAAATAAATCATACGTACGTATGATTTATTTACCAATTTGAAATAATTGTGTTAAAATTAATCTAGTGCAATTCCATGAAATTCAACAAAAAGAGTTCTCAAAATGTAGAACAGAAAATGCAAATTATTTTGTAATACTAGCTGGCTTCGCCCGCCAGCGGGCCCCTAATTTACATCGGTGCCTCGAATTGTAGAAAATCTCGAATCTTGTAAAACCTCAAACCGGACGAACCGCCGACCCGGGTCCCCGCTGCCTTCGGCACCGTATACCGGTCGTGCTACGCACGCACCGGGTAATCCCTTAATTAGCACATTGAATTGTACAAACCTCTAACCGAACGAACCTCCGGCCCTGGTCCCCGCTGCCTTCGGCACCGTATACCAGTCGTGCTACGCACGTACCGGGTAATCCCTTAATTAGCACATTGAATTGTACAAACCTCTAACCGAACGAACCTCCGACCCTGGTCCCCGCTGCCTGCCTGGCCTGCTCGGATCGGATGATGCAGGCGTGCTTTCCAGGAGCTCCCATGAAGTGCTAATTTTCTACAGGACCCAGGCGAGTGGCACCCCTAATTATGGTAAATATCTTTCCCTAAACTCTTTCTGAGTTGTTTGGTACAAACCGCGTCCAAATCGGTTATTTAGATCAAGAGTTATGTGCAAAATACTAAAAGTCACTTTCTATGGCATTTTAACATTGGTTTTCAGCCTATAAGGCAGCCATGTTTTTTCCCTCACTAGAGATTTTAATTGCTTAATTTCTCAGCTTCCCGTGCTCAGATGTGCTTAAAAATGACATGTATCTTATTATTTTAATGAAATGATCCATTTACACTGTTTTTACATTGTTATAGGCCCTCAAAAGGGTATTTGAAAATTTGAAATTTTAACATGTATTGTATGGGATTTTAACATGTTGATTTTTATGTGAATTTTTAAAGTATACTTCCAGTCTCCAGATCTTTTTAATTTTTTACCGGGGGGGAGAGGCATATTTATACTATGTACATAAAAATTTGTAAGTCATTTGGACATTTCTAACTATTTTTAAAATTTCATAGTTTGTTTTCTGGTTCTGAGTGCTGACGTGCACTGTGTGGATGATCGGCATGTCATTTTTAATTTGAATTTTTTTTTTTCACATACTTCCCGTCCCCAGATCTTTTTAACGAGGGGGGGAGGCATATAAATCCTCTGCTCAAAAAAAAAAAAAAAAATAAATAAAATAATTTGCAAGTCAATTGGACAATTTTAAGTATTTTAGTAATTCAATGTTTGTTTTCTGGAGCACACTTGCTCCGGGTCTACAATGCTGGTAAGCTGTGCTATCATTTTGTCCTAGTTTTTTAATTAATATTAATGTTCAGACTCGTTTAATTGGTCATTTGACTTTTAAAACTTAATTATAAAGGTCTGGAGATTATTTTTGTTAGGTTTTTTCATTGTTTAAGTACTTAAAAATGTATCCTAGTACAGGCTTCTGAGATTTACATTGCCGAGATTGGCCACTGTTTACTTTTTTGAAAATGCTTTTATTTAATAATTAATTACTTTAAATCTCATAAAACTATTCTCTTTCATTAAATAGACATACAAGGTGTTCTCCGTCTCCTTTTTCAAAAAATTTTATGTTTATTTTTAGTGTTTTTGTGATATAATTTGTAAACTGTGCTATCGTAAATCTTAAGTATGTGTCATAATGCTATTCACCCATAGACTTTTTCATAACAAATGGAATTTTGTATTTTTCAATTGGAATTAGTAAAATTATTTAAGATTTGACGTTGAATTTTAATGTAGGATTAAATGCTGTACATAAAAAAGTCTTCATTTTTGAAATTGGTTGGATATGAAGTGTATTATAAATATTTAAAGTAAAAAATTCTTTATGAAATTCTGTGGTATCCAAGATGGATGCCTTTGCAGTATCATCACGCCATTTCTTTTTGGCTGCTACTTTCGGTTCATTTATAAAGTTCCGTAGTGTTGAGTTGTCACTCAGTATTCAATTGTAAATATCTCTAGTGATTAGCTCCAGACCTTAGTGTAGAGTTAGTTTGCCTTATGGTTTTCGGGAGTTTAGTTATTAATATACAGCATTGTTTACAGACCCAAGGAGCATCTAAATAAAGTTAGGATTCTAGGTAAAAATATAGCCCAGTTTCAAAACAGAGATTGGTTTTCAAGGTGGAATTGTGGGAAAATATATATTAAAGGATACAAATAAACATTTGATCAATAAGAAATAATGAATTTTAAGTTCTAGGGTGGACATGGGGTCTAGATTACAGTAGTTACACATTGGTTATTTGGTGTAGACCAATTGGGACTCATTATAAGGGATTATGGGATTTTAAAGGTTTCTGTTAATATGTTAAGGTCTAGGTTCAGTATTTAGTAATAAATATACAATGTTATGGATTAATATATTTAATAACTGAAGTAACATGGAGTTTGATTAAGAGTATAAACATGGTTGTTATATATTACAAGGGTTCTTGAATAATATGTTTATTAAGGGGGCAATGAATATTTCTTGAAAGGAAAGGGAAAGAAAAAACTTTGTTTTTGTAAAACTTTTGGATAGCAAGGGGGTCTATGAGAAATACTCTATCATCAAGAATGTAGTAATCATAATCTGATTTAACCCTCGGTTTGCCCACAGTATTTTAGGTTTAACATCGTTTTAATAGTATTTCTCTTTTTACCTATTTTGAATTTGTGTTTTTTTTTTTTTTTTTTTTTTTTTTTTTTTTTTTTTTTCAATTTTCTCCCTTCCTATGGGAGATAGAGCTTAGATATTTTTCCAAGATTAGCTCTCCGGCGCCTAGGGAACTTTTTACGCTGCATCTTTTGGCATCATCGGTTTTTCTCTATCTCATATAGGGGACCGGCTATGGGGGCAGGGGGGGGGCACTTTATTATTTTCATTAAACTTTTCACTGTTCTTAAGTAATTATAGAGTTTCTTTCTGCACATTCCTTCTAGTGACTCCCCCTTACACTGTCCCCGCCGGCAGCAGTTCCCTCCCCCTATTTTTATTTCCCTCTAACATTAACAGCTTTTTTACTTTAATTTCTGTTCTAGTGTTGTAATATTTCATTCTTCTAGTCATAATGTTTAGAATTAGTCCTACCAGCTGTTTATTAGCCATTTGGTTTTAAAGTTTTAACCCTTGTTGCACAGGTAGCCCATCACTGACTCATTCAATAGAAAACATATAGCAATAGAAATACAATGGGGGGCTTATGTGAGGTACTTTATCATTAAGAAATGTTGTACTCATAATCTGTTTTTACCCTTGGTTTGCTCGCAGTAACTTGGGTCTTACATCCAATTATCAGCATTTTTCTTTTCTTTTTTTTACCAACATCGAAATTCGGTTTTCTCCACTTTTCTCCCTTCCTATGGGAGAAAGAGCATAGAATTTTTCCAATTTAGCTCCCCAGCGCCTAGGGAACTTTTTACGCTGCATCTTTTGGCATCATCGGTTTTTCTCTATCTCATATAGGGGACCGGCTTTGGGGGCAGGGAGGGGCACTTTATTATTTTCATTAAACTTTTCACTGTTCTTAAGTAAATAACAGAGTTTCTTTCTGCACATTCCTTCTAGTGACTCCCCCTTACACTGTCCCCGCCGGTAGCAGTTCCCTCCCCCCATTTTTATTTCCCTCTAACATTAACAGCTTTTTTACTTTAATTTCTGTCCTAGTGTTGTAATATATCATTCCTCTAGTCATAATGTTTAGAATTAGTCCTACCAGTTGTTTATTAGCCATTCGGTTTTATTAAAGTTTTAACCCTTGTGGCACCGGTAGCCCATCACTGAACTCATTGAATAGTAAACATTTTGCAAAATAGTAATACCATATTTCGTAGGTTCGGTTGTAAGCACTACACTGATATTTTCACTTCCGGCTTAGGCGGGCGTGTTTTTTTTTTTTTTTTTTTTTTTTTTTTTTTTTTTTTTTTTTTTTTTTTTTTTTGGGGGGGGGGGGGGGGGTGGGGGGTGGGGTGTGTTATTGCCATACTCTATTTTATAGCTCTATGTAGTTCAAGCGCAGCGAGGAGTATCTATAGCATAGGCCCACATAGGTAAGTTGTGACCCTGTGTGATTCTTTGGTCTGGAGCAATCATTTTTACTTTTAGTTTAGGGCATTTTGATAACTCTTCATAACAAATAATGTAAATAATTATATATAAAAAGTCCAACATTATAACAACAATAATACATCTCAATTTCTCAATTATTGTTATAAGGGTAATTCTTATTATACAGTTTTGCATATCATAGCAATTTGTTATTCATGTATAGAAGAAAAAAAAAATTTGTACAAACACCTATAGCATTGTCCTTCCTTATTATTGTAAATTATTGAATATTATTTCTGGCATGAAAATTCCTGGTATGAGCACGGGGAGTTCTTTCCGGTTTGGACGTGGGGGTACCATTTTTCTTTGGCTTATTCTTTTGGCTTTTATTTTGATCTTTCTTCTACAAAATTTTCTTCAAAATTCAAAATTCTTCCTCATATGTGGGGTGCCCGTATTCCTGGTTCTAGATTGATTAGAGGCATAAGTAGTTAAAAGGGAAATAAAAATAGTTATAAGATAGTCATAGTTTTATAATCATAGAAAGAGGTATATTAATCAGTTTGCAAATAAAAGTTAGAATGGTGGATTCAGATAGACAACAATCCCATGCTGAGATAAAAATGAACTCATATGTCGACATCTCTCATACTTATGCATATGTTGACGTCGTTCCAATCAGTTCAATCTCTAGAACTGTAGACAAAAATCAGACTGAAAAGTTGACTTTCAATGATGCATTCACGAAGAATTTAAATCTTAGCGATATAGCACAACAATACTATATTCATATAAAGAAAAGCAAAAAAGGTGCTATCCAACCAATGGCATTTTTGGAATGGTTTATAGTAAAACTAGAAAAATATACAAGCTATATAAGCTACTACACCAACTCAAAAGGAATCAAAAACAAACTCTCATGCCTAGAAATAGACCTAAAATCAATTTCAAAACATTATGCCACAGAGGACGACCATCTGTCAAAAGGTATAGTCAACATGATAATCGATGAAATTACCGACAAAGGAGAATTTCAAGAATATGACAGCCAAGAGGCAAGTTGTTCACAAGATGTTATCGATCTAATTACGCAGTTGACAAGGGGTGTAAGAAAACGCACTAAAGGAACATCTGCAATAGTCCACCTATACTTAGACGAATTAAAAAGACGACTTAAACTAATACAGACAGATTTCACCAATATCTATATACTAAAGGCACCATCCTCAGAGATATCCCCAAAAATGGCATTAAATATAGCTGAATTACAAAATGCCTCTTACAGTCTAACACATATTGAAGATGAAAAACTGATACACAGTGGAAAATCGATACAAGATAAAGACAAAGGAAATGAAGGTGGTGATAAAAGTGTTTTAAGTAAGGAAGACTGTGGAAAAGAAATGATTCAGGAAGAGTTGGAAACAGCCCATCTGAATTTACAGGTACTTTCTGGAGAGAGTTCCACTCTTAGTATACCAATGACATTGCAAGAACTAACGAGCTTAACACAAGAGAAATCTCCACTACATCAATTGGAAGATATCCTAAATCAAATTGAAAGTAATTCAAAAATTTATGATGAAGACATCCGAACACAAATAGCGAACTCAATACAGCAGATAAAAGAATATCTATACTTTGAACAAGAAGAAAATAACGTCCTGAAAACTACGACAAACGAACAAGAGCATCAAATAAAGGAAATGAAAACTCAAATCACTCAACAATCAAAAATAATTGACAAAATGGAAAAAGAACTTCAGAGCAAAGAGATTGAAATAACCGAAAAAATTAAACAAACATCACTTATAGAAGAAATGTTTCATACCATAAAAAATCAACAAAACTTAGTTAATAATCAAGACCATCTGGAAGATGGAATCGATTCCGAAATATCGAAAAGAGCACAACTCAAGAGTTATGCTGCTGCAATTACATCCGATCAACCTATAAAAACACCTTGCTTTAAGTACTCTAAATCAGCAATAATAATAAGAAGAAGTCAATCAACGAATATTCCCATTAATGTAATACGAAACATGTTAAATGACAAAATAAAAGGGAATAAAAAATTTAAATACATCTCATGTTCGTTAGGAAGAGATAAAAACTCGCTCATAGTCCAAACAGAATCGGACGAAAAAACAGCGGTTTTAATTGATTTTATAAATCAAATAGAAGGTTTCAGAGATTTGGCCGAAGCAGATCTTAGAGATGCTAAAAGAAAAAAAGTCATTATACTGGGAATTCCAGTAGATGTGACTGAGACTGAAGTAATTGATAAGATACATCAAGAACTGGGACAGAATTTTCCTCTAGGAATAGCAAAAGTTCTCAAAAAACAAAAAATGAAAACATACCAAATAGTACTTGATGCAGAAGAACATTACGCGAAAGCATTATTTTCAAGAAGAAAATTACCTATTCATTTTAATTTATGCCGTATAGAATATTACAATCCAGTGGTTAGGTGTAATAAATGTCAACGTTATGGCCATACAGTTGATAATTGTAGAAGTTATTACTTAACATGCGCATATTGCACAGGTAACCACAAAACAGACACATGCAAAATAAAAGAAAATTATGAACGTCATCGTTGCATCAACTGTGAAAGAGAATATAAAACCGCAGTAAAACCTGAAAAGATTGAAAGGCATAGTGCAAATTCTAGATTCTGCCCAATTTTTCAAAGATTGTTGCAACGAAAACAAAATATTACTATCTCCTATGATCCTTCAAAAGTATGTTCTCAGAACTAAAATCACTCAATATCTCTGATGACTCTATAGAAGATTCAACTGTAGAACCTCCAACCAATGCTACATATATAATAAATCAGACTATCCCATTGGACAATAGATATTATTTCGGAGAATCCAAGACCCCACCAAATCATTTAAAAATAGTTCAAATAAACCTTAATAATTGTAAGGCTGCAAATCTCCAATTGCTGAAGCACATACATGAAAATAAAGTAGATTTAGCTTTAGTTCAGGATTATCACAAAAGTAATAACACCTTCACGGGAATCCCAATTTCATGTTCTTTCTACCATTCAATAAATCAGACGTCGGGAATACTCGTATCCAATCCCTTATTAATTCATATTCAGACTCTACAAACAAATAACAGTGTATTTATAAACCTATCACTGTCATCAAAATTCATTAAAGTCGGATCACAATATTCAAAACCGAGTGGAAATCTTGATGAAGACTTCCGAGAATGGACCACAGTCATAGAAGATACATCGAACCTTATCCTTGGGGGTGATTTCAATGCACACCTCCAGGCGTGGGGTTATAAAAGAAATAATGCTAGAGGATATATCCTACTTGACTATCTAGCAATGAGCAGATTAACTATTATTAATGATCCTGATTCAGAATGTTCTTTTGCGCGAGACAAGTTTAAAGGCAAACCAGATTTGACCCTCTGCGGTGAACATTCAAAAAATATTATAGATTCATGGAAAATAGACTCGACATTTAAATCACTAAGTGACCATCAATATATTACTTTTACTCTGAATGTCACACCCACAATAAGAAATTTATACCGTTTCAAAACCAAATATGAAACGTTTAAAAAATTCAATAAACTGTTTCAAAAACATGAAGAAACATTACTTTCAACACTTAAAGCAGTCAATTCTGTTCCAGAGTTAGAGAAGTGGACAGAGGAATTTAATGTTATCCTTTTAAACATCATGCAAAAATCACTTAAAAAGAAAAAGTTGTCTCATGAAATTAATGTATCCTGGTATACTGACAAACTTAAAGTACAGCGAAGCCACCTAAATGCTATATATAAACTACATAAAAGAAATCCAGATTTTGTAGAACTCAAGATTAAATATAAAAAAGCCAAAGCAAAATACAAATTAGATATTAAAAAAGCTAAAATTGATTCTTGGATAACATTTTGTTCGGAAACAAACAGTAAGTATGGTACTGCTTTTAAAATTCTGAAGCAGAAATATTTAAAAAATACAGATCTCATCCACTCTGTCATGGAATCTTCAACTCAAAATGATACATACAAAGAGATTCAAGAAACGTTACTTCATTACCATTACAATACAAGCCCAGAATTCGAATCATCATTTCAAAACACAAACACACTATCAATAAAAGAATATAACAATTTTAAATTTACCCATAGAGAAATTCAATATGCAATTAACCAACAAAATAAAAAGAAAGCCCCAGGATATGATCGGGTAGATGGCAGAATTTTACAAAATTTGATAAAAAATAATATGAAGCTTATAAAGTTATTATATAACAAATGTCTCTACCTTGGACACTTTCCAGAAACGTGGAAGAAAGGAGTAGTCATCTATTTTAGAAAGAAAAACAAAGATCCATCAAAACCTGATTCATACCGTCCAATTACACTACTACCCATGATTGGTAAAATCCTAGAAAGATTAATAAAAAATAGAACTTTAACTTATCTTGAAGCAATAAACTATCTAAAAGATGAACAGTTCGGCTTCCGTGAAAACAGAAGCACTATATCAGCTCTGGAGAGACTTAAAGAGAAAATTGCACAATTATTACAAAAACATACTTATGTGGGCATCATATCATTTGATATTACAGGTGCTTTCGATTCAATAAACTGGCACCAATTATCAGAAATAATTGATGACTCACCGTTACCCAGATACCTCAAAACCTTATTAAAAAGTTATATAAGCAAAAGAAGTATAGGCTTAAATCAATATGAATATATAGAATGGTTCAGGGTATTTAAAGGATGCCCTCAGGGATCCTGTCTTGGACCACTCTTATGGCTTCTTATAGCTAACTACATAATAAAAAATTATAAAAATCTATATGAAGATATTATTGTTTACGCAGATGATTTTTTGATTCCAATAGAGGGAAATACCGTAATAGACCTGGAAGTTACAACCAACAACAAAATAGTCCATTTTAAGAATATATGTGATGAACTCGGTTTAAAAATATCAACTCAGAAAACGCAATCAATGCTTTTCGGTAGCAATCTCCTCGAAAGAAGACTTCCGAGATTTAAATTAGAAAATATAAAAATAAAAGTAGTAAAAAATATTAAATATCTTGGCGTACTGTTAGATTCTAAATTCAATTTTACAGATCACATGAAAGACCTTCGAACAAAGATTGCAAACTTTGTAAACGGATTTAGAGGATTTCGATTCTTTAATAAAGGTATCAAACCAGACATCCTGAAAATATGGTATCAAACAGTCATAGAACGCCAAATACTATATGCTTACGAAATTTGGTATCCAAACTTGAATACTGATGGCCGCAAATTACTACGTTCAACTCAGCGTTTGGCATTATTAAACTTAATACGGACCTATAGGACTATCTCTCACGAAGCTCTGTATCTTCTTACAGGAACTCCACCAATCCTAATAAAAATACAGAATGAATTTCAGTACTACCAACTGAAAATAGGAAATAGAAATTTGTTAATCAATAACACACAGCTAAACATTAACAATATAATGCAGAAAGAAAAATCGTATCGATTCCTCAATTACTACAGAGTCCAAAATATCAGAATTATAGAAGATAAAAAATCCATCCATCCAAAAGAATACGATGTGGAAGCCTACACAGATGGTTCTGTCATGCCAGGGGGTGTAGCCAGTGCTTTCACCATATATAAAGATGGAAATAATATACATGATGAAGCAATACGACATCATCCACTGAATAACATATATCAAGCAGAATTAATGGCAATTTATAAAGCAATAAAATGGTTCTCTACCTCCGACTACAATAAACTACTAATTATTACAGATAGTTACTCTTCTATGGAAGTATTAAAAGTTGCTTTTCCTAGAAACTACATTATCAAAAACATTTACAATCAATTACTTCAAATTCCTGATAAATCCATTATAATAACATGGACTAAATCTCATGTGGGTGATACTGGCAACGAAAGAGCTGATCTCCTAGCAAAGCAAGCCATCTTACAAGACCAATATCAATCAAGAAAAGATCTGTTGTTCCCCATTTCAATAGCAAAATTGTATTTTAAAAAGAAAACCATCTCTGACTGGCAAGCCATTTGGGACTCATGTAATAAGGGCAGAGATACCTATAAAATTATAAATAAAGTCGATCCAAATTATCTCTGCAAACAGCCAACACTGCCGTATTATCTGAGTAACCATGGCAGTTTCCCACAATACTTACATAAAATAAGAAAAAGAGCCTCACCTAGATGTCCATGCGATAAAGCAGAAGGAGATGCAGTTCACTACATATTCGGATGCTGCCCTCTTATGATCCATCACTTCCCTTTTGATAAGAACGAAACTCTCAGATATAACCTTCGTAATATCATTTTCAATCCTTCAAACTCTCGAAAGTTAAAAGAGAATTATAATATTCTCAATAAAAATTTCTCTTTCATTACGAAAGAATTTTAAAAAAAAATTGACTGAACTGACCATTGACTTTCTGAACTAAAATACCATAAATTTAGGACATTATGAACTTATAGTACTTCGAAAATATTTTATATTTAACTTTCAATTTGCAAAAAATTGTTATTTTTTACCTTTTATATTTTATTATTGTTATGTAATTATATTCATTGTTTAAAATCTAATAAACAGGCGCCTCCTGCGGTGGGGGTTGGAACGGATGGGTGCTATCGGTGCCGGGTAGCGTTTATTTTTCCCCTCGTGGACTTATTGTTCCTATACCTCACGGGTGGCTGTCCTTGAGTGGGTGATTTCGGTCCCCGCTGCCTTCGGCACCGTATACCGTTCGTGCTGCGCACGCACCGGATAATCCCTTAAATTGCACATAGAATAGTATAAACCTCTAACTGAACGAACCTCCGGCTCGGGTCCCCGCTGCCTGCAGCACCGTATAGCAGTCGTTCCGACCCTGGTCCCCGCTGCCTTCGGCACCGTATGACGGTCGTGCTACGCATGCACCGGATAATCCCTTAAATTGCACATGGAATAGTATAAACCTCTAACTGAACGAACCTGCGGCTCGGGCCCCCGCTGCCTGCGGCATCGTATAGCAGTCGTGCTGCGCATGCGCTGCAGTATACGTTAGTTCCACCTTCCGCCACCAGGTGGCGCAATCTGTTTATATGATCATAACTGAAATCGTTAAGACTTTCGATGTCTAGTCGAATGAGCCATACCCCGTCGTTTTCATGCCCGTAGAACCGAAGATAGGAAAGCGCCCCCTAGTGGTGAAAAAACGAAATAAAATCGGTAAGCTCTATCGATGTGATTTAGACTACCTGAGTTCTAGTTCAAAGACAGGGACCTGTAGAAAAACTTAAAACTTAAAAAAAAAAAATCGATAACGGGCGAAGCCCGCTTTTCCCTATCATAATATCTGGATAGGGGGTCCTTATTACTTTAATTATGATGTTTGGAATCAGTTTGGTGGACATCCGTAACATAGTTTCTTAGTTATAGAAACGGACCACAGTTAAAAGAAAAAAGCGGGGGGGGGGGGGGGTTGGCGATGACACTGCTTTTCCTCAAACAATTTATGTAAACTACCTGAGTTCTAGTTCAAAGACAGTGAGCTGTAGAAAAACTTAAAACTATAAAAAAAAAAAAAAAAAAAATCGATAACGGGCGAAGCCCGCTTTTTCCTATCATAATATCTGGTTGCCACTCTAAAACAAAAACTGAAAATACTCGTAATGCAGTTTTTAGACGCGGCCTACTTCTTAAAATCGTAATATCTAGCCGGCACTGTAATGGAAATCTTTCTTTTGCTTTAATTATACAAATAACGATGATTAATTATACAATAAAATAATATATCGGCTCCTAATGAAGATATGAGAATAATTTTTAGATATTCTGAAAGCAGAATCCATTTTGAGTCGCCCTGTCAAAGTTTGAAATTAATGCGCCCCTTAGATTCGGAAATGCCCCCCCCCCCCCTCTGAAAAAACGCAGTTGACTATTTTATCTCTTTCAGAAATGACTTATCGACAGACGATTTGTCTCCGTTGAATGTTGAAATAAAAAAGAAGCTGTCTCTTCGGAATAGAAATAAATTCATTTGCCGTGTCATTAATGAGTTTTAATTGATATCTTCAAAAATTACTGGTCGATTTTTACGAATTTTTTTTTGTTGAATTCGCGATTTTTTTATACACGTGTTAGCAAATTTTCGCGAATGTAGAGTCATTATTTCCACTTGTTTCAAAAAGGACTGGGGCGATTCGATCTCGGATCTGTCGACCTGCATTCTTTACGGCAACCTCTTTTTACATCTGGGGTCGATGTTGGATGTCTGGTCAGTTTTTGGCCGAAATAAAGAAAAGTTACGGTCCGAATTTCAAAAAATTTGACGTTTTGCAACGACAAAAATCGGCCGCGTGTGTACCCCGATTTTTGGATCGATACCTCCGGTACATTTTTTTTTATTCGATGATGCGTTAAAAAGCGACGATTTGGATGTCTGCGATTATCAAAACGGAAGGCGAACTTTTCGCTGTTTTGACTTCTCTTCCGACTTCGGTTTCGGTCGGTAATTAAAACACTTTCGCTCATTAATAACTCCCCGGGTCCGGGTCGGAATCCCGACCCGATCGAAACTTGAGCGTCGCGCCTTTTTTGCGAATTTTTCGGTCCGCGTCCGCCGTCGGTGCGTCGATTAGTCCAGGAGCCTTTGCGGGTACAAAGGCGGAGTGCACACACACACACACAGACGTTTACCGCGCTTAATATTAGTGACTAGCTGGCTTCGCCCGCCAGCGGGCCCCTAATTGTAAAACCTCTAATCTTGTAAAATCTCGAAAAGCTATCGATGTCGAGTCGAATGAGCCATACCCCGTCGTGATCCGGCCCATAGAAACAGAGTTCGGAAAGCGCCCCCTAGTGGTGAAATGTGGAAATAAAATCGATAATCTCTAGTAAGCTCTATCGGTGTCGAGTCGAATGAGCTATACCCCGTCGTGATCCGTCCCATAGAAACAGAGATAGGAAAGCGCACCCTGGTGGTGAAACTCGGAACTAAATTCGGTAAGCTCTATCTATGTCGAGTCGAATGAGCAAAACCAGGGCGCGATGGGACCCATTCGAAGGGAGATATTTTGAAAAGAAATAGCAAATTCCTTAGCTTTTTTTTTTTTTTTTTTTTTTTTTTTCTATACAAAAATGACCATTATTTAAGAAATTCTAAAACTTTTAAAAATAAATGTTCCTGCGTTGAATCATAAACCGGGAGTTCAACAAACTATATAGAAACCGATATATAAAAAATATTAATATAAAAAAAATTAATTTAATATCTTTTGGAGTTTTCGAAAAAAGTACACACAGCAAGTATATTTGCAGTGCAATCGGCTGCTTCAAAACACAAATATCCTAGTAGAATAGAATTTTAACCATGAAAATATAATTATTTCTCAAAATAAATCATATTTTCGGAAAGCCCATTCAATTCTGTACGCAAAATGAACAACGATTTTTGATTTAGGATCGTTAATAAATAAGATAATTACGGCGAAAGCAAAGTCACTTATTACACTTTGATTAAACTGTGCTTGCGCCGAAAAACACTCATTTCTAGAAACGGGTTTCACAAAAGAATTTTTTTTTAATTGATAATAATCGAATTTTTTTAAGTCGAAGGCATCTTTCTATAGCTGAATGTATGCACTTTTAGCCTCTTTTCTCGGAATTTGTGTAATTGGATAAAAAAGTCCTCCAGCGGGGGGTATACAATGGCAAATTAGAGGAAATCGCGAAAGTGAGGTACGGGAACGACCGGTTTCTAAAGGGTTAATATACATATTTTTTAAAACTGAAATATATGTTTCGAAGAAAAATAATGTGGCTATCATCTGGTGTATTTTATTTGTCTCTATTCACATTTTCCGAATCGATGCGGATTTTTAAACACGGGCCGAAAGACGAAAATTCACGCGAGTGAGTTTCGGAAACCATTTTTTTAGAAGGGTTAAGAAACGAATTTTTCAAAACTGATACCTGATTTTAAAAGGAAAAAGAACGTAGATTAGGCTCGCTATTTTTATTTATTCGTATCTTGTTTAGAAGCCCAGAATTGAATTTTTAAATATTGCAGAAATCGCTGAAAAAGCGAAAGAGAGTTACGGAAAAAAACGTTTTCGAAAGGGTTAACTGAAATATTTTTTTAAACTAAAGCTTTTATAGTGATCTCGAAAGGAGGGAAATGTACTTGGGTGTGTTTGTTTGTTTTTTTTGTTCTTTCAGAGAGCCGATGCGCGATTTTAAAAATCGCAGAGAATCGGAATTTGCAAAAATGAGTCTGCGCGCGAATTTTATTCGAAGGGTTAATATTTGTATTTTTTAAAAACGATCGCAGATTTCGATAGGAAAAAGAATGTAGATCTCGTCTGGTATTTTTAGTTTTCTCTAACTTGTTTGGAACCGCCTCTGCGAATTTTTGAAAATCGTCGCAATTGCCGAAATCGCGAAACTGTGTACGGAAAATATACATTTTTGAAGGGTTAACTGACGTATTTTTTGTAATAGAAGGTGACATTGGAGAGGACAAGGACCGATCTTTTATTTGGTGAAATCCGTTTATCCGAATCTTTATTAGTCCGGCGGATGCGAGGTTCGGACAAAGGGAGAAAATAAAAAACACGAATTCGACCCTTTTGATTATTTTTTTTGAAAGTGTTAATATCGAAATTTTTTCGAACCGACCGGATCGTTAGAGATGTAAAAGTACGTTCTTTGAGAATATGTTGACGGTTTTTTCGTATTTCTGTCGGTTCGCCGTCGGCGAGTTTAGACAGTCGTGAAACGAAACCGGCCGAAGCGATCTTTCCTTCTTCTTTTTGCGGAAGATGAGGATTGAGCTCTTCTGGGCATGCGCGGAATAATTTCCACGTAGGTTTCTTTTTAGTATTTAAAACAGTTTTGTTCGTTAATAACTCCCTTAATTAAGGGCCGATTTTTTTCGAAACTGCAATTCCTGGAGGACCGGATTTTTCTGAATTTTTTGACACAAAAAGCGCTTCGCTACTCGCTACGCTCGCACAGTTTATGCGGGTACAGATACACACACAGACAGACACACAGACGTATACGAACATTAATAATAAGGACTAGCTGGCTTCGCCCGCCAGCGGGCCCCTAATTTACATCGGTGCCTCGAATTGTAGAAAATCTCGAATCTTGTAAAACCTCAAACCGGACGAACCGCCGACCCGGGTCCCCGCTGCCTTCGGCACTGTATACCGGTCGTGCAACGCACGCACCGGGTAATCCCTTAATTAGCACATTGAATTGTACAAACCTCTAACCGAACGAACCTCCGGCCCTGGTCCCCGCTGCCTTCGGCACCGGGTAATCCCTTAATTAGCACATTGAATTGTACAAACCTCTAACCGAACGAACCTCCGACCCTGGTCCCCGCTGCCTTTGGAAGAGTATACCGGTCGTGCTGCGCACGCACCGTATAATCCCTTAAATTGCACATAGAATAGTATAAACCTCTAACTGAACGAACCTCCGGCTCGGGTAAAAAGAAAACCATCTCTGACTGGCAAGCCATTTGGGACTCATGTAATAAGGGCAGAGATACCTATAAAATTATAAATAAAGTCGATCCAAATTATCTCTGCAAACAGCCAACACTGCCGTATTATCTGAGTAACCATGGCAGTTTCCCACAATACTTACATAAAATAAGAAAAAGAGCCTCACCTAGATGTCCATGCGATAAAGCAGAAGGAGATGCAGTTCACTACATATTCGGATGCTGCCCTCTTATGATCCATCACTTCCCTTTTGATAAGAACGAAACTCTCAGATATAACCTTCGTAATATCATTTTCAATCCTTCAAACTCTCAAAAGTTAATAGAGAATTATAATATTCTCAATAAAAATTTCTCTTTCATTACGAAAGAATTTAAAAAAAAAAAATTGACTGAACTGACCATTGACTTTCTGAACTAAAATACCATAAATTTAGGACATTATGAACTTATAGTACTTCAAAAATATTTTATATTTAACTTTCAATTTGCAAAAAATTGTTATTTTTTACCTTTTATATTTTATTATTGTTATGTAATTATATTCATTGTTTCAAATCTAATAAACAGGCGCCTCCTGCGGTGGGGGTTGGAACGGATGGGTGCTATCGGTGCCGGGTAGCGTTTATTTTTCCCCTCGTGGACTTATTGTTCCTATACCTCACGGGTGGCTGTCCACGAGTGGGTGATTTCGGTCCCCGCTGCCTGCGGCACCGTATAGCAGTCGTTCCGACCCTGGTCCCCGCTGCCTTCGGCACCGTATGACGGTCGTGCTACGCATGCACCGGATAATCCCTTAAATTGCACATGGAATAGTATAAACCTCTAACTGAACGAACCTGCGGCTCGGGTCCCCGCTGCCTGCGGCACCGTATAGCAGTCGTGCTGCGCACGCGCTGCAGTATACGTTAGTTCCACCTTCCGCCACCAGGTGGCGCAATCTGTTTATATGATCATAACTGAAATCGTTAAGACTTTCGATGTCTAGTCGAATGAGCCATACCCCGTTGTTTTCATGCCCGTAGAACCGAAGATAGGAAAGCGCCCCCTAGTGGTGAAAAAACGAAATAAAATCGGTAAGCTCTATCGATGTCGAGTCGAATTGATTTAGACTACCTGAGTTCTAGTTCAAAGACAGGGACCTGTAGAAAAACTTAAAACTTAAAAAAAAAAAAATCGATAACGGGCGAAGCCCGCTTTTCCCTATCATAACATCTGGATAGGGGGTCCTTATTACTTTAATTATGATGTTTGGAATCAGTTTGGTGGACATCCGTAACATAGTTTCTTAGTTATAGAAACGGACCACGCAGTTAAAAGAAAAAAGCGGGGGGGGGGGTTGGCGATGACACTGCTTTTCCTCAAACAACTTATGTAGACTACCTGAGTTCTAGTTCAAAGACAGTGAGCTGTAGAAAAACTTAAAACTAAAAAAAAAAAAAAAAAAAAAAAAAAAAATCGATAACGGGCGAAGCCCGCTTTTTCCTATCATAATATCTGGTTGCCACTCTAAAACAAAAACTGAAAATACTCGTAATGCAGTTTTTAGACGCGGCCTACTTCTTAAAATCGTAATATCTAGCCGGCACTGTAATGGAAATCTTTCTTTTGCTTTAATTATACAAATAACGATGATTAATTATACAATAAAATAATATATCGGCTCGTAATGAAGATATGACAATAATTTTTAGATATTCTGAAAGCAGAATCCATTTAGCGTCGCCCTGTCAAAGTTTGGAATTTCTGCGCCTCTTAGAATCAGAGATTGGGACCCCTCTGAAAAAAATCCAATTGAACGTCACGTGACCACAGTAAAAAAATTGCGCCTCTACTCTTGAAAATATTCCTCTTGTCTGAAAATATCCGGTCACGTGTCGTTTTTCTGCATTGGTTACAAATGATTAGAAATAGATTGCTTCATTAACCGGTCGCCCGCCAGCGGGCCACTAATTTACATCGGTGCCTCGAATTGTAGAAAATCTCGAATCTTGTAAAACCTCAAACCGGACGAACCGCCTACCCGGGTCCCCGCTGCCTTCGGCACCGTATACCGGTCGTGCTACGCACGCACCGGGTAATCCCTTAATTAGCACATTGAATTGTACAAACCTCTAACCGACCCTTAAATTGCACATAGAATAGTATAAACCTCTAACTGAACGAACCTCCGGCTCGGGTCCCCGCTGCCTGCGGCACCGTATAGCAGTCGTTCCGACCCTGGTCTCCGCTGCCTTCGGCACCGTATGACGGTCGTGCTACGCATGCACCGGATAATCCCTTAAATTGCACATGGAATAGTATAAACCTCTAACTGAACGAACCTGCGGCTCGGGTCCCCGCTGCCTGCGGCACCGTATAGCAGTCGTGCTGCGCACGCGCTGCAGTATACGTTAGTTCCACCTTCCGCCACCAGGTGGCGCAATCTGTTTATATGATCATAACTGAAATCGTTAAGACTTTCGATGTCTAGTCGAATGAGCCATACCCCGTCGTTTTCATGCCCGTAGAACCGAAGATAGGAAAGCGCCCTCTAGTGGTGAAAAAACGAAATAAAATCGGTAAGCTCTATCGATGTCGAGTCGAATTGATTTAGACTACCTGAGTTCTAGTTCAAAGACAGGGACCTGTAGAAAAACTTAAAACTTTAAAAAAAAAAAAATCGATAACGGGCGAAGCCCGCTTTTCCCTATCATAATATCTGGATAGGGGGTCCTTATTACTTTAATTATGATGTTTGGAATCAGTTTGGTGGACATCCGTAACATAGTTTCTTAGTTATAGAAACGGACCACAGTTAAAAGAGAAAAGCGGGGGGGGGGGGGGGGTTGGCGATGACACTGCTTTTCCTCAAACAACTTATGTAGACTACCTGAGTTCTAGTTCAAAGACAGTGAGCTGTAGAAAAACTTAAAACTAAAAAAAAAAAAAAAAAAAATCGATAACGGGCGAAGCCCGCTTTTTCCTATCATAAACTCTACCACTCTAAAACAAAAACTGAAAATACTCGTAATGCAGTTTTTAGACGCGGCCTACTTCTTAAAATCGTAATATCTAGCCGGCACTGTAATGGAAATCTTTCTTTTGCTTTAATTATACAAATAACGATGATTAATTATACAATAAAATAATATATCGGCTCGTATGACAATAATTTTTAGATATTCTGAAAGCAGAATCCATTTAGCGTCGCCCTGTCAAAGTTTGGAATTTCTGCGCCTCATAGAATCAGAGATTGGGACCCCTCTGAAAAAAACCCAATTGAAGGTCACGTGACCACCGTATTGCGCCTCTACTATTGAAAATATTCCTCTTGTCTGAAAATATCCGGTCACGTGTCGTTTTTCTGCATTGGTTACAAATGATTAGAAATAGATTGCTTCATTAACCGGTTTTTAATTCATATCTTCCGATTTTACTGGTCGAATTGTACAATCTTTTTTTTGTTGAAATCAGGATTTTTTTTTACGTGTGATGGCCGATTTGGGGGTCCAGAGATTAATTGTTTCATTGTTTTTCGAAAACGGACTTGAGCATTACATGAAAGCTGTCAGGTGAATTTGCTCTTTCTTCCTTCCAAACATCTGCGTTCCAGGCAGTCTGCGGTCTCGACATGCTGCGCCGAAAGAATTAAAAAATTATTTTTTATTGATCGATTTTTAAAGGATTTTTTAAGTTCTAATGGTCGTACGGGAATGATTTTTCGAATTTCTGAAAGCAGATGCTCTCCTGAATCTGTCTGTCCCGTTTCCGAATTTCTGACCCCCCGACTTCCGTAGATCCGGGTCGGTTTAAAAACCCGCACTGCGGTTTGGGGCTTAATTTGCTCCTGGCAACCCTGCCTTTTTCGAGAATCGTCTCCACCGGCAACCCTCGGCGGAGGGGAACTTTTCGCTGTTTTGACTTCTCTTCCGACTTCGGTTTCGGTCGGTAATAAAAACAGTTTCGTCGGTTAATAACGCCCCGGGTCCGGGTCGGAGGCCCGACCCGATCGAAACTTGAGCGTCGCGCCTTTTTTGCGAATTTTTCGGTACGCGTCCGCCGTCGGTGCGTCGATTAGTCCAGGAGCCTTTGCGGGTACAAAGGCGGAGTGCACAGACACACACACACACACACACACACACACAGACGTTTACGGCGCTTAATATTAGGGATTTTCAAAATATAAATACATTTCTTGAATTTTAATTTCTAGAAAGAACACAGACTGCTTGCACATCATAATCATACTAAATATTTGTAGAAAAATGGCGAGAGTCAATGAACTTAAGTTCATTGACTCTCACCATTAGCAAGTATACTTGCTAATGGTTTAACGGGAAAAGCGCTATTAGCATTTTTGTAAGTTTTGATGAATTTATATTATGTTTTATGCTTATTTGATTTACAGATTCGTCATCGGTTCTGGAGATCGCCTTTGACAGTCTTGTAAGTTTTGGTGTTTGTTCAGTTTGCAGATCTACTAATTGTTTAAAACGGGCTGCTATTAGTGTTTTGTGAATTGTAATGAATACATATTAATAGTTTATATTTATTTAATTTACTGATTTGATAATGGTCTCAAGATTGTGGGAGGCTATTAACACTTTTGGTAAGTGTTGTAAATATCACCCAAATAATTCACATATTGTCAATAGCTGATTTTTCTATAGGATATATTATCCTTTTCACTCATGTTATATAAATTTATGATTATAACATGCTTTACATAACGGTGCACTGTGTTTGTTTTTATACTCTCATAAAATGTGTCATTTGTTTTTTAGCACTTTCCAACCTAGTTGAAAAGTGCTTATGACTTCGGTTTGTCTGGCCGTCTGGCCGTCTGCCGTCTGGCCGTCTGCCGTCTGCCGTCTGTCCGTGCTCTAACTCCCGTAAATATGCTCGGATTGCTCTGCAATTTTTATATGTTATTGTCGTTATCTATAGCATGTTCCCTATTTCAACGGAAGTGTGTAGCACTTATAGTTTTTTTACAGGGACACTCAAAAGAATTCCGTTACATTGCGGTCTATGGGGAAAAATCATTTGCTGTTTATTTAAATAATGTTTCACTATTTTAAACGCATTGAAATTTATATATATCACTAAGGTGCATTAGAAGAAGCTTAATATGGAACAGGGTGTGCATAGCACTTATAGTTACTTTACAGGGACAGTAAAAATAATTCCGTTACATTACGTCTATGGAGAAAAATCGTCTGCGGTTTATTTAAATAATGTTTCACTATTTTAAACGCATTGAAATTTATATAGATCACTAAGGTGCATTACAAGAGACTTACTACGGAATATTGTGTGTATAGCAGTCATCGTTCATTTACAGGGACACGCAAAAGAATTATCTACTGTCTGTTAACAATAATTCCTGGAAGTGCGTTTTAAGTTACTGAACGCGATTTTAATGTTAACTTGCTTTTTGTCTATTACGTGGTGTGTATAAATTCTGTAGATCCTATACAGGGCAGCACAAAAGTTCGCGAACACATTTCTGTTTATTGACAAACTCCAGACGGAGAATTTTAAAATGTGCTACGCGTTTCCTAACTGAACTAAAATTTAGCATCCTATGTAGTATATATACAATTCTATAGATCCTATACAGGGCTGAATAAAAGTATTCGGATATTTTTCCGAATATTGTATATGTTGGAAATTCCTGAAATTATGTTTTTAAATATGTTATGCGTTTTCCAAATTGTTTACTTAGAAGTTATCTTTTAGCTTATTAAACGGTATGATTTGTAAAATTATTTTGGAAGCGTTGGAAAGTGCTACATAATCTATGCTTGACGCATGATTTTTCGTTCTTGTTTTAACTTGTCTTTCATTATAAAAGTTAATGGTTAAATTATTTTTTTTTTTTTTTTGAGGATCCTCACCTTTTCTTATTTTTTTCTCTGTTTTTTTTTTTTTTTTTTTTTTGCAGAAAAAACATGGTATATTAAAGGAAAATTTATCGTGTATGAAGAGAAAATTCATTGAGTATTAAAAATAAAAAATGTATTGAGTATAATTGAAAGAATTTTGTTGAATATTTCAGAAAGAGTTTTATTGAGATTTCATGAAAAATTATTTTTACTGAATATTTACAGAAAAATTTTATCGAGTACTTGCAAATATAAAGTATTTTACTGAAGAAATGTGTCATTGTTGGTTAAAAACTTATACATTATTTGTTATATATTGGAAAGTTTTTAGCTCACAGGCTATCAAAGCCTCAGAGCTAATGTGCCCGCCCATTCTGTATGTATGTATGTATGTACGTAACGCGATAACTCGTGATAGAATTATCCGTTTTGCTTCAAATTTTGTTTACAGGTTCATTCTAATAAGGCGCTTCCCTGATTAGTTTTGGGAGTTCATTGGTTAAGTATAAAGGGGGGAAAGTGGGGGCTAACTCCCCCTTAATTTAGATAAATGGGTTTTTCATGCAGAAGTATCCGTTTTTCTTTCAATTTCGTATATAGGTTCATTGTGATAAGGTGTTTCCCTGATTAGTTTTGAGGGTTCATTGGTTAAGTATAAAGGAGGGACAATCCCCTTTTAAATTAGGCAAATGAGTTTTTCATTCAGAATTATCCGATTTGCTTCAAATTTTGTATATTCCCAACGAACACAGAACTTGCGGGCCGCTGATGGCTACGTTAGCCTTGGCCCAAACTAAGAGATGAGGGGCCGCTATCGTTTGCCGTAACGGCAACTTAAAAAAAGTGTCACGCCAGCCGCCACATCGCCGCAACTCCATTGGCCATAAGTACATTAGAATGCCCATAATTAGGTCACTAACGGTTAATCATAAATGATATATTGCCTAAAACTAGCCATAATTATACTTTAAATGGCAATTATTAATGGAAACTTGCCACAGCTAGCCCACTAACGATCATAATGAATAAATGCTAGCTACAAACTTGCCGTAGCTATGCCACTTATAGTGGTTGTCAAAAAATAAATGTAGCCCAAAGCTGCCCAGAAAAGAGTGTTTTATGGTTATTTTAAATGTAAACTAGCCTAAAGCTAGCCACTCTCGTGCCATAAAGATTATTTAGGCATAAATCAAAATTTATTCTACAAAAGAAAATAATTTTTAGAGGGTTAATTAAATATAAAATGTTTTTGCTTGAAAAAAAAAATACTAATAATCATTTAGGTACAATTTTCAAGAAAGTTATAAGTTCACATACCTTGAACTTTTTCAAAAAATTCCAAAACAGAATAGATGACATAGTGAATTAAATTGTTTATTTATTAAATTATATATTTTTAAAAAGTATTAATTGAAAAATAAACTAATTAATTAACTATACCAATCATTGTATTTTGAAATATTTTTAAAAAGTTCAAGGTAAGTGAACTTATAATTTTCTTTAAAACTGTATCAAACTGATTATTAGTATTTTTTCATACAAAACATTTTTATAATTCAATTAACCTTCGAAAAAGTATTTTCAGTTTTAGAATAATCTTTTGAATTATGCACAACTAATTCATATGATCTTAACAGCAGCTAATATATAAAATATGTTATGTTAGATTAAAATATGCATTTCTTTTTATTATTTTTTCACTGGTTTTTACACATTTATTTTGTAAGTCTGTCAGCAATATATTATGCTTATTCATTAAAAAATCATTATTAAATCATTATAACATGTTATGCATCACTTTAATTTTATGATCGTTTGAGTTTAATTGTCTGAGTGCAACGAAGACTCATACACAGCGCAGTATTACTTTGCCCCATATATAGCTACGATGGACATTAAAACCTTTCGTTAAGCATAACTCAAAAAATATTTAACGGATTTCGTTCAAATTTTTACAGCAGGTACCTATAAAGGTGACAACGTCGTCTATTTATTACCAAGAATAAGTGTCAAACCGTTTGGAAGTTATATTAAAAAAAAATAGATAAAAAAGCCCAATTAAAGTAAGAATTTTGTTGAATATTTCAGAAAGAGTTTTATTGAGATTTCATGAAAAATTATTTTTACTGAATATTTACAGAAAAATTTTATCGAGTACTTGCAAATATAAAGTATTTTACTGAAGAAATGTGTCATTGTTGGTTAAAAACTTATACATTATTTGTTATATATTGGAAAGTTTTTAGCTCACAGGCTATCAAAGCCTGAGAGCTAATGTGCCCGCCCATTCTGTATGTATGTATGTATGTACGTAACGCGATAACTCGTGATAGAATTATCCGTTTTGCTTCAAATTTTGTTTACAGGTTCATTCTAATAAGGCGCTTCCCTGATTAGTTTTGGGAGTTCATTGGTTAAGTATAAAGGGGGGAAAGTGGGGGCTAACTCCCCCTTAATTTAGATAAATGGGTTTTTCATGCAGAAGTATCCGTTTTTCTTTCAATTTCGTATATAGGTTCATTGTGATAAGGTGTTTCCCTGATTAGTTTTGAGGGTTCATTGGTTAAGTATAAAGGAGGGACAATCCCCTTTTAAATTAGGCAAATGAGTTTTTCATTCAGAATTATCCGATTTGCTTCAAATTTTGTATATTCCCAACGAACACAAAACTTGCGGGCCGCTGATGGCTACGTTAGCCTTGGCCCAAACTAAGAGATGAGGGTCCGCTATCGTTTGCCGTAACAGCAACTTAAAAAAAGTGTCACGCCAGCCGCCACATGGCCGCAACTCCATTGGCCATAAGTACATTAGAATGCCCATAATTAGGTCACTAACGGTTAATCATAAATGATATATTGCCTAAAACTAGCCATAATTATACTTTAAATGGCAATTATTAATGGAAACTTGCCACAGCTAGCCCACTAACGATCATAATGAATAAATGCTAGCTACAAACTTGCCGTAGCTATGCCACTTATAGTGGTTGTCAAAAAATAAATGTAGCCCAAAGCTGCCCAGAAAAGAGTGTTTTATGGTTATTTTAAATGTAAACTAGCCTAAAGCTAGCCACTCTCGTGCCATAAAGATTATTTAGGCATAAATCAAAATTTATTCTACAAAAGAAAATAATTTTTAGAGGGTTAATTAAATATAAAATGTTTTTGCTTGAAAAAAAAAATACTAATAATCATTTAGGTACAATTTTCAAGAAAGTTATAAGTTCACATACCTTGAACTTTTTCAAAAAATTCCAAAACAGAATAGATGACATAGTGAATTAAATTGTTTATTTATTAAATTACATATTTTTAAAAAGTATTAATTGAAAAATAAACTAATTAATTAACTATACCAATCATTGTATTTTGAAATATTTTTAAAAAGTTCAAGGTAAGTGAACTTATAATTTTCTTTAAAACTGTATCAAACTGATTATTAGTATTTTTTCATACAAAACATTTTTATAATTTAATTAACCTTCTAAAAAGTATTTTCAGTTTTAGAATAATCTTTTGAATTATGCACAACTAATTCATATGATCTTAACAGCAGCTAATATATAAAATATGTTATGTTAGATTAAAATATGCATTTCTTTTTATTATTTTTTCACTGGTTTTTACACATTTATTTTGTAAGTCTGTCAGCAATATATTATGCTTATTCATTAAAAAATCATTATTAAATCATTATAACATGTTATGCATCACTTTAATTTTATGATCGTTTGAGTTTAATTGTCTGAGTGCAACGAAGACTCATACACAGCGCAGTATTACTTTGCCCCATATATAGCTACGATGGACATTAAAACCTTTCGTTAAGCATAACTCAAAAAATATTTAACGGATTTCGTTCAAATTTTTACAGCAGGTACCTATAAAGGTGACAACGTCGTCTATTTATTACCAAGAATAAGTGTTAAACCGTTTGGAAGTTATATTAAAAAAAATAGATAAAAAAGCCCAATTAAAGTACATACGTCACTAAATTTTGTGCGTACGTCATTTTCACCGGCGGGAGATTTTCGTAGACAATCGGAATTGAAAAGTTCATGGAATACATGGAGCAAAAAAATATGCAAGCACTAATATTCAGCACAATAAAATATATTTCAATTTAATAAAAATGGAAAGTTAATCTGGAATTTTTTCTGTTTGAAAAGTGTTAGAGATTAGTAAGAGTAGTATTAGTATTAGAGATTTGGCGTAAATCACACCATTAGCAGCTTTTTTATTTCGCGTGTGTATGTTAGGAACAATTCTTTGATGTTTAAATAAAAGGTTTCGATTTGTGGCATTAGTTCTTATTTTCTTTTCCTTTTTAGTATTTTAAATGGAATTAGTGAAAGGCGTGTATTTTAAATTAAATGAGTGAAAGACGTGTATTTTTAATGTATGTATTTCAAATGAAATCAGTGAAAGATTTATATTTAAATGAAATGAATGCAATATGAAGATGTTATGAGAAAAATATTTGGCGATTTATCAACTGCGCCAAGTTAACATAAAAGTAGTAATACATATGTGGGTACTTCTCTATTATCCCGTCGACCACTTTTCATAACAAAAAACTATCGCCAAATAAACGGGAGAACGTTGTCATTGAAATATCAAAATACATAAATAAATAAAATATAAGAATTTAAGGACACAATTGTTATTTTAATGAATGAAATAACTAATAAATCAGTAAAACATAATGACAAATACACGCAAATGTCGCGTTAAAAATCACTTGATGACGTAACAAACACGTATAATGCTTCTGATATCAAGTAAATGGGACTGCATTTTTGGCGTTTAATCTAACAGTTTGGCGATAGTTTTTTGTTATGAAAAGTGGTCGACGGGATAATAGAGCAGTACCTCTATGTGAAATGAAACAAGGCACAGATGTCATATACGCACCACGTTGGCGCGATTTTTCCCTCCACCAGCTTGGGGAAAACTTTGTTTTTAAATATTAGTTACAAATAGTGTGACAAATAGTACACGTGATTTTTTATTTCAATATAAAAATAAAATAACGTAATAAATGAAACAGCTTCTATTATTTTAAAAAAGGAAATAAAAATAAATAAAT
This sequence comes from Maratus michaelseni, assembly GCA_963931845.1. NCBI lineage: Eukaryota > Metazoa > Arthropoda > Arachnida > Araneae > Salticidae > Maratus > Maratus michaelseni. The sequence continues at coordinate 122,829,394 of OZ007587.1, forward strand.
AATAGTTTGATATAAATAAAGGCGCGGATGTCATATACGCCCCACATTGGCGCGATTGCAACAAAATGGCAATGTTATGCCTCACATGGTAACCCGGTTATTTTGTTTCAATTGTTTATTAACTTTTATTTTTAGGTGCGTTCGTAATTATATAAATACGTAGCACCTATAGTCGTCGTTTGGTCCGTCCGTCTGTCCGTCCGTCTGTCTGTCTGTCCGCATATAACAACGCAAAAACTACCCAACCAAATGGTTTGCAATTTGAAATATATTATCTTTGCATAAATTTGTCGAGACATTTCAAATTTTATCAAAATCGAATCAAAACTTTAGGAGATATTAATAAAAATATTTATTAAGAAATTTGATTTTTTTTTTAAATCGGTGCTTTTTTGTTATATGAGCTTCCGATGGATGTTAAATCGTCAAGCGACCGAGATACTTATTTTATTACAGAAATTAATCTGCAGACGATATAATTCATTTCACAGAATTAAAAATCATCAAGATCTGAATATTTATATAACTAGCTGATACATATATATCTGAATATTTATATAACTAGTTAAGATATTTGTATGAACAGTGTCATAAAATATATACTTAACTAGCTGTTTAACCCGTTCTACGCACGGGATATCATGAATTTAATTCTAAAACGTGCGTACGAACGCACCTCGTTTGTAACGTTTGACGTACAATTTCCAACTTGTTTATTTTAATTCTATAAATTGTTTTTATTATATATATCAATATTTATTTATATCAAACTATCATTTATTTATTTTTATTTCCCATTTTTGAATAATAGGAGCTATTTCATTTATTACGTTATTTTATTTTTATATTGAAATAAAAAATTACATGCTATTATTGTATGGTATTTGTAACTAATATTCAAAAACGAAGTTTTCGCCAATTGGCGGGGGAAAAATCGCGCCAATCTGGTGCGTATATGACATCTGTGCCTAAATTAATATTGATATACATATAAAAATAATCTATAGAATTAAAATAAAAAATAAAAGTAAACAAACACAACAAACAGTTTTCGCCAAAGGGGCGGGGGGAAAATCGCGCCAACGTGGTGAGTATATGGCATCTGTGCCGGGATTTTTACCCTTTTATCTGTGCTTTCGGAAATATAAAAAAATTAAAAAATTCTTATATCAGGTGTATAATGTTTTGCATTTTTATACGGACCACTTCTCCATTTTAAGATTTTAAATGTTATTTATATCAGATATTTCTTTCTTGAGATTCCCACAAGTTTTTTCCGGTAATTTTTTTAGTTCGCTTATTAATTGTTTACAATTTGCCCCCCTGGCAATAACAATTATTTATCACAAAAAATGGGTACTTTTCGATTATCCCGTCGACCACTTTTCATAACAAAAAACTATCGCCAAACTGTAACGCTAAATAAACGGGAGAACGTTGCCATTAAAATATCAAAATAAATAAAATATAAGAATTTAAGGACACAATTGTTACTTTAATGAATGAAATAACTAATAAATCAGTAAAACATAATGAAAAATACACGCAAATGTCGAATTAAAAACCACTTGATGGCATAACAAATACGTATAATGCTTCTGGCATCAAGTAAATGGGACTGTATTTTTGGCGTTTAATCTTAGTTTGGCGATAGTTTTTTGTTATGAAAAGTGGTTGACGGGATAATAGAGAAGTACCCAAAAATGGCTTAGTTTTGTTAAATTTGTTTGTTATGTATTTTCATTTCTTATTAAAATATCGAAAATGGCAATAAAATTTTATTTTAGCACCGTACTTAATTTTTTAAAATGGCTCAAAAACATGGTTTAATAAACGTATATTTGTAAATATTTTAAAAAACATGTTTTTCCGCTCTCTAGAAAAATTTGTAAGATTCTACAACTGCCTTTGGCACCAACCAGTACATGATACGGAACTTTTCCCTATTCAGATACACAGAAGAGGTTGGTCACAAACAAGAGTAATGCTAGCAACAATATTGTTTTAACTCTATAAGAGTTAGAAACAATAATGATATTAAATTCCCCTATTAGCTTAGGGATTACGGAACTTTCTTCTAGAAAAAAAAACTGCAGAAGTCTTTTACATTTGTTTCGAATGAAGCTCGATCAACAAAGTATTAATTGATAATACAAACAACACTAATATTAACATGGGTGCAAAAGTTTGAATTTAAGTGTATATATTTGGAACCCTCCCCCCCCCCCCCAACCACCCACCAAAAAAAAGAAAAAGAAAGTTACAGAAATGAATTTAAAATGGCGTGAAGCCACCCTTTCTGACATAAGAAATTGGCTGCGAACCCGATTACGAAACTGTCACTTAACTTAATAACATGTATCTAATAGCCCTGAGGACAATTCCCCTTCCCAGTTATACGGACCTTAGGGCTTTTTTAAAAAGCTTGACGCAGTTCGGGTTGAAGAAGTTGAGATTTACTGTCAAATGACATAAACTACTATGAAAATAAAACTGGTGAATTATTATGCTGGTTTATGTATGTATTTAAAAAAATTGCATCTGATTACACTCTTTAGATAAATTACTCCTGTTTGCATTTAATAACAGATAAACGGCTTCCGTTTACTAAATTGTTTAAATACTGGGAAGAGTTGGCGAGAGATAGATAGACGTGTAAACAAACGGGTAGACAGACGGGTAGAGAGACGGATAGCGACAGAGATAAGCTAACGGGTAGCGAAACGAATAGACAGACGGGTAGCGAGGCAGGTGCAAAAAAGGGTTGACAGAGGGGTAGTGAGATGGGTAGGGAGACGGGTAGCGTGGTGGATAGAGAGACGAGTACAGAGACGACTTGACAGACGGGTAGAGAGAGGGGTATATAGACAGACAGACGTGTTGTTAGACGAGTAGTGTAACGGGAAGGTAGAGACAGGTAGAGACACGATTAAAGAGTCGGGTAGAGAGACAGACGGATACTGAGACGGGTATACAGAAGAGTAGAGAGACAGTAGACAGATGAGTTCGGAGAGAGACACAGCTAAGACATACGAGTAGTTAGACTGGTAGACACGTTTGTAGCAAAGCATGTTATCAATGTGGTTTGAAGTATACGAGTTTCTATAAATAGTTGTACAAATAAACAAAGGAAATTTTTTTAATTCAAATATTAAATATTTGATTTAATATTTCAATATTTAATATTTTATTTTTTAATATTTTATTTAGATATTTGTCACAAAGAAAATGTTGCAAAAATTAAATTAAATTTGCGTTAAACTACGCTTGTTAAAATACGCTATTGGCTGCAAATCTGATTATGTGACTTTAAAAATATCGTTTTAAAAGATCCGGCGTTTTTTTTTTTAAGTTTTGAGCAATTCCCGCTTAAGAAAATGAGATTATTTGCCAAATGTTATAAAAAAATGCATATGAAAACATAACAGTATACGAATTTATATATGATATTTTGTAATTATATCATTTAATTTGCTATTTTTCATATGTTGTATCTTTATCTATCTCTTGTCTATCATATGCTGTATATTCACTTAGATTCTTGTTGATATCTTCTTTATATCGTAATTGTTAACTTTATGTTCTCAGCAATATCACTCAGACTAATCCCTTTGAGGGAAGTCCTAGTTGTCTGAGTGCAACGAAGACTCATACACAGCGCAGTATTACTTTGCCCCATATATAGCTACGATGGATATTAAAACCTTTCGTCAAGCATAACTCAAAAAATATTTAACGGATTTCGTTCAAATTTTTACAGCAGGTACCTATAAAGGTGACAACGACGTCTATTTATTACCAAGAATAAATGTCAAACCGTTTGGAAATTATATTAAAAAAATAGATAAAAAAGCACAATTAAAGTACATACGTCACGAAAAATTTGTGTGTATGTCATTTTCACCGGCGGGAGATTTTCGTAGACAATCGGAATTGAAAAGTTCATGGAATACATGGATCAAAAAAATATGTACGCACTAATATTCAGCACAATAAAATATATTTCAATTTAGTAGATATCGAAAATTAATCTGGATTTTTTTCTGTTTGAAAGAAAAACCCCGCAATAACTTGGTAGACTTGGTATTAGAGATTTGGCGCAAATATCAGCAATAGCAGCTTTTTTTATTTCGCGTGTGTAAATAAAGAAAAAAAAATCTTTTGTGTTTAAATAAAAGGTTTCTATTTATGGCATTATTTCTTTTTTTTCTCTTTTTAGCATTTTAAATGGGATTAATGAAAGGCATGTATTTTAAATTAAATGAGTGAAAGGTTTATATTTAAATGAAATGAATTCGATATGAAAATGTTATAGGAACAATATTTGGCGATTTGTCAACTGCGCCAGGATAACATAAAAGTACCAATATATCAAACGGTATGTATTATGTGAAATGAAACAATTATATTATAATCACCCATCGTACAAGAAAAAAAAACTAATATTCTGCATTCAGAGGGAAAAATCCATCTCCAGTGCCGTAAGATTTGGCGAGTTCTTTTTTGGTGATAAGTTTTTCGGTGTGATTGTTGGGATCTGCAGGATTTGGCTTACTTTTTCTAAATCCTATTTTTTTGCAGATGTAGTACAGTAAAACCTCTAAATAACGGACACCTCGGGAGCGCAGAAATTGTCCGCTATTCGGAGGTGTCCGCTATTGGGAAAACTTCAGAGATTCACAAAATCGCTAAGAAATACTTAACGTTTCATTCATTGGCTTTTATATGTCCGAGAACTTCTATTATATGATTAATCAGAAATTAGAATTACTTTTTTAAGCAATAAAACTGAAATGAAATTTTACATACATTTTTCTACTGTTTATTACATTCTTAAGGAAAAAAAATCTGTTACAAAAGTTTGCTTTTGCTTGCGATTACATGTATCTATGCGACGTCTTAATGCTACCAGTAGTTTTAATCCTTCTGAATCATCATTTTTTGGAAAAAGAAAATAATCACTGCTCACTGTGTTTTGCCGCTTCTTGGAAATTCTCGATATTGCAGGAAACATCCCCTCGTTTCAGTATCTGATTCATATCACTAATAGAATCGGCTTTTGTCGAAGATTCTGAAGGAATATAATCGCCTACGTCAACTGATTCTTTTTCAGTAGGTCCTCATCAATGTTGATGGACATTTCGGCATTTCTTCACTCCTGATACATTTCATTAATTCACTTATTGCGATAGTTCTTCATTTCTATCGGAAATAAGTGTTTCATTTTCTTTTAATATAAAGCCTGCTTTTCTGAAACATTGTCGTACGCATTCCAGTTATATGTTTTTTACAGCTGAAGAAATCCGAATTTGAAAGCATTTGGAACATTAACTAATTTTAGGCTGTTCTCAACTGTATTCATAGAATTAAACTTCGAAAGAATATGGCTTAATAAAAGCTTTCTCTACCAGTGTTTACAATTGTGTATAACGCCTTGATCAAGGGACTGGCATACGGAAGTTGTCTTTTTTTTTCTTTTTTTTGGGGGGGGAGGGGAAACACAGTTTTAACATTGTACAATTTAAAATGTTTTGGATGAGAAGTTGCACTGTCCAAAAACAAGACAACTTTTCTTTGTTTTTTCATCCTATTATCAAAGGAAGTTATCCATTTAATCACTAAAAAACTGGTTATCCACGCTTTTTCATTCGCTCTTTTTAATTGGATGTTCTTTGAGAAACACATGGGTTTCAGATATTTTTTAACTATAAGAGGAATTTAAAATTCCCCTAATACATTGCAACATAATAAAATAGTGATTCGCTTATTTGTCATTTTTTCGCCGATACAGCCATCCTTTTTAAAGCATAAAGTCTTATTCGGAAAAAGAGTCTGTTTTCCTCGGCATTAAAAATGTTTCTCTCCTCATAACTTTTACAAATTGATTGCAGTTATTCATGCCAATCCTCCACTTATTTCAGAGCTACAGATCCACATATTGTTTTGAAAGAGATGTTGCGCCGAGACAGGAACTTTTCCAACCATCTACCCAAAACCTTAAAATCATGTAATCCGAGTTCTTTGGCGACTTTTAAAGCCTTTTCCTGAATCAAAGGCCCACTGATAGGAATTTTTTTGAACGAAGTGAAGTAAACCAATTCAGAAATATAGAATTAATTTCAATGGAATCAGTATTCCTCAATTTCACATTTTTGGTGTTCTCGTTAGTTATTAATCCACAAATTCTTTATTTCGTAAAATCTCTCCCACTTGTGTTTTACCTATTTTAAAACATTCGGCAAGTATCCGTAAACTCTATTTCTGTTTTTCAGATTCACTTACATTTACAATTTCAATTTTTTCTTTTAAAGTTAATCGCTTTCGTTTTGAGGTCATTCTCGAAACATTAATCACAAACAAGACACTATATTCAGAATATGCAGAACCCAGTGTATTCAAAAAATGATAAAAATGGTTTAAACATATTTTAAAGCTTTGAATATTGTATGTCAATTAAATCTGAAGAATCAAACAGTAATCGATACAAAATACATAGGATATTGAAGGATTCCCCAGGCCATTGGGGATTTTCCAGAGACCACCCCCTATATTTATATGTGGTCAAAAAATTTGTGACACATTGCCTTGATAAATTTCGAGTAATTAATAATTTTCTTTTTTCCCCATTTTCTTTCTCATTTAAAAATCATTTTTCACCCTTGATCGCCAAAACTACTGTCCGCTATTCAGAGGTTAAACATACAAAAATTTAGATTTTGGGAGTGGGGATTTGAAAAGTGTCCGTTAAATAGAGATGTCCGTTATGGAGGTTTTACTGTATTATGTAAATATTTTTTTTTGCAGATATTTTTCTATTTTGTATATATATATTAAATTGTAATGGCATTTGGAAAAGAGATTTTTACCTTTTTATCTGTGCTTTCGGAAATATTAAAAAATAAAAAAATATTTAGTTATATCAAGCGTATAATGTTATGTTTTGCATTTTTATACGGACCACTTCTCCATTTTTAGATTTTAAATGCTATTTATTATTTACTAGCCGTTTATTAATTGTTTAGAATTTACCCTCCTGACAATAACAATTATTTATCACAAAAATACCTCTTATGTTTGTTAAATAAGTTTGGGTACTTACGTATTATCCGTGCCAGTTTTAAGCCAACTGCGCCATGCATGGAGCCAATATTACTAATTATAGTAACCCTTATATTTTTTTTCTTGCTACATGGTACATGCCTGGGAATAATCTATAATATTATTCTTTCTTATTTACTATGATATCTACCATTTGTTAATTTTACTAAAATAATGTTATTTACTATTTTAAACAATGTTATAAATTTAATAAACATATATTACATTTTATTTATTTTATATTAAATACCATCTTTAATAATGTTATTTGATAAAGTTAAATTACTGCGTTTGAAAACATGATTGGCAACGATAAACAAGATTGGTACTTGGCAAACATTTTTGGCGATCAATCTCCTGGCACGGATAATACGTAAGTACCTAAGTTTGTTTATGTATTTTCATTACTTATTAAAATATCGAATATGGCGATAAAATTTTATTTTAGCATCGTGCTTAAATTTTTAAGATGGTGCAAAATTATGCTTTAATAAACGTATGTTGGTAAATATTTGAAAAACATGTTTTACCGCTCTCTTGAAAAAATTTGTAAGATGCTAAAACTACCTTTTGGCACCATTTAAAATTTTTTTCGCCAACCGACATAGGGTACGATACTTTTCCCCATTCAGATACACAGGCAAGGCTGGTCTCAAACAAGAGTAAAGCTAGCAACAATATTGTTTTAACTCTATAAGAGTTACAATAATGATATTAAATGCTCCGATTGGCTTTGGGCCCAATTACGAAAGTTTCTCCTAAAAAAACTGTAAAAGAAGTCTTTTACATTTGTTTCAAATGCAGCTCGGTCTACAAGGTATTAGTTAATAATACAAACAACACTAATGGCATGGAGACAAAAGTTTTAATTTAAATGTATATATTTGAAACCCTCCCCCCTCCCCCGAAAAAAAAAATGGCACTCCGGGAGTGACGACAGAAGTGAAAGCTTGAACAATTACGTGTGTATTTTTTGAATCGTCAGGAAATGTTTTATTGTGCAGGAAATACTTTTAAATGAAGTGTTTTTTTTATTCATTATTATAAACTTACTACTACTACAAAAATTATATTACAATTTTCGTTTAATGCACTATTGTACATGAAAAATAATGCATATTATTTTACATACAAAAATTGCAATATATTGCTTAAAACGTAAATTTACAAATACATAAAATATGAAATTTAATTAAATGGTATTCTTTGAAATGAATACCAATGAAACTTATGAATTTTCATCCACAATTTTAACAACTCTCAATACATTCATCATTTCTTCCTTGAGATGTAGTTTCATATCTTTTGTAATAACATTTATCTGCAAAATAGGGTTCCCGCTTCCTATTACTCCAAAAATTATGACTTCTTTGCTGCCTGTCTTGTTTACGGTATTCGTGAACATTATGCTTTTTTTCTATCTTCATACTGCGAGTAATGTTTGCGGTATCTATGATTTATGTCAACAAACTTTTCTTTTGTATAAAATGTTTTCACTTCATTTCCATATCTGTAACCACGTTTCACAAAACTTTCATGAAATATTTCTTTATTTTCATTTTTTCTTTTTATATTACTTTCTGTTATTTCTTTTCGCGTGCTCGTTGAATTATAATATTTTCCGTTTTTTCCTATTTCATTTTCATCTTTTGATTTGGTCTCGTGAGTTGAGTGATTTTTATTTGTTTTCACCGCGCGTGCTAAATTTATCTTAAAATAATTTTCTGAATTATTTTTATTCATAATACCAATCATTTCGTTTTCTGCACGTGAGCTATTTCCTTTTGATACTTTCGCTTCATTGTATGAATTGGCAACATAATTTAATTTGGTGTCGGTAACAGTAACGGTGACGGATCGCGAATTCAATGTTTTTTTGCCATCTCAAAAATGCCCAACGCGCCTAAAGAAGTTTTCACTTCAAAAAAAGAAAAGAAAAGAAAGTTACAGTAATGAATTTAAAAGGGCATTAAGCCACGCTTTCTGACCTAAGCAATTGGCTGCAAACGCGATAACGAAACTTTCACTTAACTTAATAACATGTAGCTAATATAGCCCTCAGTGTACTTAGCAGTTTTACAGACCTTGTGGTTTTTTTTAAAATCTTGAGACTATTCAGGTTTAAGAAGTTGAGATTTACTGTCAAATGATATAAACAACTATGAACACAAAACTGATGAATTATTATTCAGGTTTATATGTATGTATTTAAAAAAAATTGCATCTGATTACACTTATTAGATAAATTACTTCTGTGTGCATTTAATAACTGATAAACGGCTTCTGTATATTAAGTGAATTGTTTAAATATTGGGAAGAGGTGGCGAGAGGTAGAAAGACGAGTAAACAAACGGGTAGACAGACGGGTAGTGAGACGACTAGCGACATAGGTAGGCTGACGGGTAGCGAAACGAGTAGACAGACGGCTAGAGAGAAAGGTAAAAAAGAGGATTGACAGAGGGGTAGCGAAATGGGTCACGAGACGGGTAGCGACACCGGTAGACAGGAATGTAGGGAGAAAGGTTGCGAGACGGGTAGCGACACCGGTAGACAGGAATGTAGGGAGAAAGGTTGCGAGACGCGTAGCGTGGTAGTTAAAGAGACGAGTAGAGAGATGAGTACAGAGACGAGTTGACTGACGGGTCATGAGATTGGTAACGAGACGAGTAAAGAGTCGTGTACAAAAATAGACGGATAGTGAGACGGATATAAATACGAGTAGAGAGACAGTAGATGGGTACGGAGATGGGTAAGAAGATGGGTAGAGAGGCGTATAGCCAGACGGGTAGAGAGACAGATAGACAAGTTGTGAGACAGATAGACAAATGGGTAGCGAAGTGGATAGAGACACGGCTAGACATACGAGTAGTTAGACGGATAGACAGACGGTTAGAGAAATGGACTGGCGGGTAGCGAGACTGATAGAGAAATATAGAGACAGGTAGCGAGACTTGTAAAGAGATAAACAATCGGTTAGAGAGACGGGCAGAAGAACGGATAGGGAAACAGACAGATTGTGGAGAGACAGACAGACAGGCAAAAAAGAGAAAAGTCTGCGGTTTGGCGCAGTAAAGGCGAAAGGGGACAGAGCCTCCTAGAGAATAATCAAGAAGTATCTGCTAAGCTTAACTTTGAAATATATATAATTTTTCAATTTTGCCGATATGGAGATTTAATGTCAAAGTTATTTTACAGAAGTCATCGAAAGATTTTTTGTATACTTTAATAGTAATTTAGACTATAGTTTTGCAATCTGGTTTGTAGCAAAGCATGCTATCAATGTGGTTTGAAGTGTAAGAGTTTCTATAAACAGTTATACAAATAATAGCTACATAATCAAGGAAGAAAATTTTTCAATTCACACACAAAAAAAGGTGCAGCAATGAAATTAAGTTTGCGTTAAGCCACGCTTGATAGAATAATCTATTGGCTGAAAATCCAATTACGTAACTTTAAAAAGCTTGGCGTTTTAAAAAAACCGGCGTTTTTTTTTCTTTTCTTTTTTTCTTTTTTTTTTTTTTTTTTTTTTTTTTTTTTTTTTTTTTTTAAGTTTTGTGCAATACGCGCTTAAGAAAATGAGATTCTTTGCCACATGTTAAAAAAAAATTATGACAACACATCTGACGAACGGTACTTCTTTTCTATTTTTTAACAGTGTGTAATAACTCCTATATACCGACCTGATAAACATGTTGACTGGTAGCGAGGTCAGATCGTTGGCAAAGAGAATCTCTCGCATAAATTAGAAAATAGAATTTTATTGCATAATAATATTAATTCTAATAAAAAATATGTACAAGATGTTAATACAGCATTTAATTATTTTTCGTGAGTCAATCGCTAATAAATTAATGTTCTCTTGACTCTGAGTATAACTGGAACCAAACTAAAGTCTCCAAATGTTACGATCAGTCGTAACTTCTAGCCAGAGTTCATACGGATCAAGGCACGTCCGTTCCTTCTCTTTCGGAAAAACTACTCGTTCTCAATCATTCAGAGTTTAAGAACTCTCACTCTAGCACGGGTCGTGCTTTTCTCTTCACTAGGATTTATATCTGATACCTGCCGTATCAAAACACATAGAGGTCAGGCCTCACTAGCGCTTCTCCTGCGCTAAGTCCGGAAACTCTCGTTCCTTCCTCCTTTTACCAGAGAGTCACCACTCTCTTTTCGATCTCTCCAAAAACAACCCCTCTCTCTAACTTTTCATCCTCGCAGAGGAACTTCTTCTGGGGGCGGGGTTTTGTCGTGGCGGGCCCCTCGAAACTCTCCAGCCTCTTAGCAGCCTTGAGATCCCTCTGTTTCGTTTTCACTAAGTCCGTCATTGGACGTTCTAAGACAAAGGGCAAAGTTTCGGACGCAAACCTAAAAATCGTGTGCAGAGATCGCTTCTCTCGCAGATGCTCTCTTTCCCACGACCTCGGCAAGGATCAAAGCATAAGACCCCTCTTTGGGTAACACCTTACCACTACATCACTGTCCGAACTTTCCGCTCACAGTACAATAGAATTCGGCGTCTGCTAGTCTTCAAGGCAAAAATAGCGAGGGAAGGTATGCAGTTAAGTGTACTCACAGGAAATGCTAGAATGACACATAGTGCACCTGGATGAGGAGGCTCAATTCTTTACAACACCCCCTCCTCAAACGATTCTTAAGGGTGAAACACTAAGAATCTCTAAGAGTCGAATAAAGAATTGCAAGCTCAATTTACATCAGAGTGGCAAGAGATAAAACATACATGAATAAGATAATACTACTTTCATTTTCTTCATGCACGCTCTGATAAGAAATCATGAACATATATTGAAATAAAACACAGTGAAATAAAAATAAAAAGAACTTAAAATAATTATATACAAAAGTTTATCAAGAAATCTCATTAAACTCGACTCAGACAATCAACATGCGGAATGTCTTTGCCTGCGCGATGAGAAATGGCATAATTATAAGGTTGCAGAGCCAAGGACCACCTTAATAACCTGGGATTATTTCCAGAATTTCTTTTTAGAAATACCAAGGGATTGTGACCGGTTTCGATAGAAAAGTCTTGTCCATCAATATAATGCCTTAACTTTTTTATCGCAAAAATAATTCCAGCACACTCTCTTTAAGTGGCGCAGAAACTTTTCTCACTATCAGCAAATTTGCGACTTAAATATATTATGGGGTGCTCTTCCGATCCCTCTCTTTGAGCCAATACCACGCCAATACCTAAGTCACTAGCATCAGTTTGTACTATGAATTCTTTCTGAAAATTAGGAGCGTAAAGCACCGATTCTTCAGTAAGTTTCATTTTCAAAGTCTCAAAGGCTTTTCCCATTTCGTCGCTCCATGCAATCTTTTCTTTTTTATTTTTCCCTTTAAGCGCCCTCGTTAATGGTTCTACAATCACTGCATAATCTTTTATGTACCGGGAATAATATCCAGCCATTCCCAAACATCTACGAATTTCAGTTTTCGATTTCGGAACCGGTAATTCCTTAATTGCCTTCACTTTCGCCTCAGCTGGCCTCCGTCTGCCCTCCCCTACAATATGCCCAAGATATTTTACGGTTTTCTGAGCGAACTTGCATTTCGCCAATTTGATTTTCAGTTTCGCGTCATTAACCCTTTTTAATACTATTTCTAGATGACGCATATGGTCCTCCCAACTGTCTGAAAAAAACGCCATATCATCTAGATACGGTAAACAGAATTCCTCAAGTGCGTTTATTTCCCGCGTTAAGATATCTGCTAACTCCACCCGTTTTCTGTAAGGCTTTACTAAACTCAAGTGAGAAATCTGGGATTTCTGTCGCCTCCCAGGAACATTCACAATATAATTTGTTTCCGTAATTATTGACTCCTTTCTTCCCGGCCCTATTTGACTATCTGACATTTTAATTGGCTTTCTGGTAGTTAAAACTAAAACCTCATCTTTCACATTAAGCTTCCGTTTTACCGCCTTTCTGTCAAACCAAAATTTCCTCTTTTCTCGTTTTTCTGACACATTTTCAACGGCTAAAACTCGACCTCTTTTTAACCTGTTCGTGAGATTAAACACACATCCCTTCACGAATTTATTTTCCTCCGTTTCTCTTATCCATTCTCCAAATACTAACGCTTTCAAAAGCTTTCTAACTTTTCGATGCCAACATGCAATACTATCGCTTATTGTGCGACACACTCTCGGATTTCTCAACTTAACACCGAACCTTTTTAGAAATGCGGTAGTTAAATCGTTTATCAATCTTTTCCCATGGTCCAAGTATTCTGACACATTTCCTTTAACTTTCCTTTTCCCTAAGTGTAATGACACTTTTTCTAGGCACGCGCCAAAAATATCTACCTGATAAGGCAATGGGACAAGCACCTGCTTCCCCCCACTCACGCGATTGTCTCTGGCTTTTGCCACTATCAAAGAATCTCCTGCATTACAATGCGATTCTTCACCTTCCGTTTTTTTACTAATCTCATTGAGAGATTGATCTCTGTCTAATTCAATTTGACTATCCTTCCCTCCAATTTCTGCTAAGATCGAAGATCCCTCACATATCGACAAAGGCGATAATCCCTTATCCACACTAACCAATTCAATAGGGCTTTCTAGATTTTCCCCCTCTAGTTTTGAATTCAACGCTTCCGCTTCACTGCACTCGCGAAAAATTCCCCCTTCTTTTTCTTTTACTGAATTCAAAGTTTCCGCTTCAACATTTCCGCTAGAAATATCCTCTTCTTTTTCTTCCTCGGAATTCAAAGTTTCCGCTTCAACATTCCCGCTAGAAATTTCTTTTTCCCCCTCGGAAATCATAATTTGTTTATTTACCGGATTCGGAGCTGGGCCACCCTTTTCTCTCGTTTGAGCGCGTGTCAAAACTGCATTCATCAATTCGGGTTTTTTCTTCGCCTGTTCGAACAATTTCTGAGTGCGATTACCCAACAAATAGTAGTACATATCCGAACCTCTATTGTTAACTCCTGCCTTGGTTTCAATGACCCCCACACCTTCAATTTCTAACGTGACTTCTGCTATAGGTAAACAATACAATTTCCTGTCCACCAGGGTTTTAATCCAAACATGATCTCCATTCAAATTATCTTGACTGACTAAATGGTGCGGGACCAAATCTATCTGGCTCCCACTGTCCGTTAAAGCAGTTGCCTGAATTCCATTCACTAATATTTTGCTCAAATAGGGGGAGAAGGTTTCTCCAAGTGTCGGCTTACTAGTTAAGTGACCGACCAACGCAGCCTCTTTCTTTTTAATTTCGGGACAATTAACTTTGTAGTGCCCGCTTCGAAAACACGCATGACACTTAACTTCTCGCCTTTTTTCGAACGCCTTTTCCCTATCTTTGTTGTCACTTCGATCCCTCCAGTTAAAGTTAATCTCCGGATTTCTGTTACCGTTTCGCCCATTTTCAAAAGTCCTGGGTCTTTCAAAATTCTTCTCTAAAGGGAGTTTCGGATTCCACGTCTTTTTAGAGGGGCGCTTGATTGCCTCGTACGCATCTAAAAGCCTTACTAATTCTTCCGGGTGTTTAATTTCTGCCCAGTTATCCATAAAATGTTCGCGCATTTCTGGAGACGCCCTCCGTTTGATCTGGTCCGTGACAAGCAAATTTTTCAATCCTTCAAAATCCGAAACTTGTAAGCATGACAGCCATCCTTCTAAAAAACTATTAAGTTCGAAGATCAGGTCCTTCCAAACTGAGTTAGGATTTCGGGGATGCTGACTAAATTTTTGTCTGTACGTCTCTGCATTCAAACGATATCGTTCTAACAATTTTTCTTTCACATATTGAAAATCAGCAATTTTGTCTTCGGGTTCTCTCAAAATTAACTCGGCCATTCCCACAGGTAATAATGATAGTAAGTTCGTCACCAACTCATCCGAATTTAGATTACATTTTTTTGCCTGTCTCTCGAATAAATTCAAAAACAACGAAATATCCGAATTCTTTTCATCAAAGCGATGCATAATTGTTTTTAGGGGTAAATTAATCGTTGTAACTGAGACACTACTGGATGCTGTACTTCGGTCATCTGACTCTTGTGTTGCTTTTAATCTAGCCAACTCATGTTCCCGCTCCAATTTATTTTCCCTATCTTTTTCTATAAGTTTAATTTGTGCTAAAGCTAGCTCTTTCTCAAAACCCTCTGACGACTCTATTTTTTTTTATAATTTTCGGTACAGTATCATTTTCCTCTAAAATGACCTCAAATTCGTAAGCTAACGTTTGCAAATCAGCTTTCCTAAAATATTTAAGCTCCGACATTATTAAAGTTTAAAATTAGAAATTATCTTTCCCACAATTATAAAACAATACAATAAGATTAAATGTAATTTCTACCAAGTGCGCTAAAATAATACTGAAATATACACTCATAAAAAGTACGCATAACAATAATATATAAGAAATATGCAACATATAAAAATAAGCAACCCTATCCTATCGTCCACATTCACCTTGGTATTTGGTTATAAAATACATATGGGATCAATTTTACACAAAACAACAATTTCAATTTCAAAAAGCACAGTAAAAATATTTTTAATTGCAAAAGTCTTATTCAATTCCTTTCTCTTTTAATCAATGGTGGTCTTAATCTCTGCATCCACTCTTAAAAGATTTAGAATAATTCACAAAAATCATACAAAATCAACTCTGTTATCTTAAAATATGAAATGCGTTCGATAATTTTTTTTTTCAATGATCTCTCATTTATAGATTCAGCTAAAATTTTGTAACACTGCACAACTCTCAGTTTGCATTAAATTAATTCAACAATAATTTAATTTTAACTAAAAAAATTGTCTATTAAATAAGTTACAGTTATATCGGAAATATCTCATCATACTTTTTTTTTCTACCGGAAAAATTTCTCAAAATATTTACTCTCACAAAAATAAACATACAACTTTTTTTTTGAAGCCTACAACATCTATACAAACACTAATAACAATTAAAGCCACTCTGAGTATAAAAAGAGCTTACCTCCATTACTAAGAGTCTTTCAGGGCGTCAGAAGCACAGACTTCAGAGATTCTCAGGAGCACAGACGGGGTTCTCTATCACACTTTTCGGATGGGGACTCTTCCGGATGGGGGAACACTCTCCAGAATTCTTGGTAGATTTCTCTTTCTGATGGGGGAACACTCCAGAATTCTTGGTAGATTTCTCTTTCTGATGGGGGAACACTCTCCAGAATTCTTGGTAGATTTCTCTTTCTGATGCTGTGTTGATCCACAGGGTAGTCTAAGGAGACTCAGGTCACAAGTCACAAGGAGACTCTTTCTTGGAGCACTTTGATGATTTAAATTTCAGAGTCCACTCTTTGTCTTTAGAGAATGTCATTAATTTTTGCTAATTAATCCATCACCGCAGGCCACCAGTTGTAATAACTCTTCTATACCGACCTGATAAACATGTTGAGTGGTAGCGAGGTCAGATCGTTGGCAAAGAGAATCTCTCGCATAAATTAGAAAATAGAATTTTATTGCATAACAATATTAATTCTAATAAAAAATATGTACAAGATGTTAATACAGCATTTAATTATTTTTCGTGAGTCAATCGCTAATAAATTAATGTTCTCTTGACTCTGAGTATAACTGGAACCAAACTAAAGTCTCCAAATGTTACGATCAGTCGTAACTTCTAGCCAGAGTTCATACAGATCAAGGCACGTCCGTTCCTTCTCTTTCGGAAAAACTACTCGTTCTCAATCATTCAGAGTTTAAGAACTCTCACTCTAGCACGAGTCGTGCTTTTCTCTTCACTAGGATTTATAT
Source organism: Maratus michaelseni (assembly GCA_963931845.1). Classification (NCBI taxonomy): domain Eukaryota; kingdom Metazoa; phylum Arthropoda; class Arachnida; order Araneae; family Salticidae; genus Maratus; species Maratus michaelseni. The sequence goes on from OZ007587.1 coordinate 122,846,267, forward strand.
CTGATACCTGCCGTATCAAAACACATAGAGGTCAGGCCTCACTAGCGCTTCTCCTGCGCTAAGTCCGGAAACTCTCGTTCCTTCCTCCTTTTACCAGAGAGTCACCACTCTCTTTTCGATCTCTCCAAAAACAACCCCTCTCTCTAACTTTTCATCCTCGCAGGGGAACTTCTTCTGGGGGCGGGGTTTTGTCGTGGCGGGCCCCTCGAAACTCTCCAGCCTCTTAGCAGCCTTGAGATTCCTCTGTTTCGTTTTCAATAAGTCCGTCATTGGACGTTCTAAGACAAAGGGCAAAGTTTCGGACGCAAACCTAAAAATCGTGTGCAGAGATCGCTTCTCTCGCAGATGCTCTCTTTCCCACGACCTCGGCAAGGATCAAAGCATAAGACCCCTCTTTGGGTAACACCTTACCACTACATCACTGTCCGAACTTTCCGCTCACAGTACAATAGAATTCGGCGTCTGCTAGTCTTCAAGGCAAAAATAGCGAGGGAAGGTATGCAGTTAAGTGTACTCACAGGAAATGCTAGAATGACACATAGTGCACCTGGATGAGGAGGCTCAATTCTTTACAACACCCCCTCCTCAAACGATTCTTAAGGGTGAAACACTAAGAATCTCTAAGAGTCGAATAAATAATTGCAAGCTCAATTTACATCAGAGTGGCAAGAGATAAAACATACATGAATAAGATAATACTACTTTCATTTTCTTCATGCACGCTCTGATAAGAAATCATGAACATATATTGAAATAAAACACAGTGAAATAAAAATAAAAAGAACTTAAAATAATTATATACAAAAGTTTATCAAGAAATCTCATTAAACTCGACTCAGACAATCAACATGCGGAATGTCTTTGCCTGCGCGATGAGAAATGGCATAATTATAAGGTTGCAGAGCCAAGGACCACCTTAATAACCTGGGATTATTTCCAGAATTTCTTTTTAGAAATACCAAGGGATTGTGACCGGTTTCGATAGAAAAGTCTTGTCCATCAATATAATGCCTTAACTTTTTTATCGCAAAAATAATTCCAGCACACTCTCTTTAAGTGGCGCAGAAACTTTTCTCACTATCAGCAAATTTGCGACTTAAATATATTATGGGGTGCTCTTCCGATCCCTCTCTTTGAGCCAATACCACGCCAATACCTAAGTCACTAGCATCAGTTTGTACTATGAATTCTTTCTGAAAATTAGGAGCGTAAAGCACCGATTCTTCAGTAAGTTTCATTTTCAAAGTCTCAAAGGCTTTTCCCATTTCGTCGCTCCATGCAATCTTTTCTTTTTTATTTTTCCCTTTAAGCGCCCTCGTTAATGGTTCTACAATCACTGCATAATCTTTTATGTACCGGGAATAATATCCAGCCATTCCCAAACATCTACGAATTTCAGTTTTCGATTTCGGAACCGGTAATTCCTTAATTGCCTTCACTTTCGCCTCAGCTGGCCTCCGTCTGCCCTCCCCTACAATATGCCCAAGATATTTTACGGTTTTCTGAGCGAACTTGCATTTCGCCAATTTGATTTTCAGTTTCGCGTCATTAACCCTTTTTAATACTATTTCTAGATGACGCATATGGTCCTCCCAACTGTCTGAAAAAAACGCCATATCATCTAGATACGGTAAACAGAATTCCTCAAGTGCGTTTATTTTCCGCGTTAAGATATCTGCTAACTCCACCCGTTTTCTGTAAGGCTTTACTAAACTCAAGTGAGAAATCTGGGATTTCTGTCGCCTCCCAGGAACATTCACAATATAATTTGTTTCCGTAATTATTGACTCCTTTCTTCCCGGCCCTATTTGACTATCTGACATTTTAATTGGCTTTCTGGTAGTTAAAACTAAAACCTCATCTTTCACATTAAGCTTCCGTTTTACCGCCTTTCTGTCAAACCAAAATTTCCTCTTTTCTCGTTTTTCTGACACATTTTCAACGGCTAAAACTCGACCTCTTTTTAACCTGTTCGTGAGATTAAACATACATCCCTTCACGAATTTATTTTCCTCCGTTTCTCTTATCCATTCTCCAAATACTAACGCTTTCAAAAGCTTTCTAACTTTTCGATGCCAACATGCAATACTATCGCTTATTGTGCGACACACTCTCGGATTTCTCAACTTAACACCGAACCTTTTTAGAAATGCGGTAGTTAAATCATTTATCAATCTTTTCCCATGGTCCAAGTATTCTGACACATTTCCTTTAACTTTCCTTTTCCCTAAGTGTAATGACACTTTTTCTAGGCACTCGCCAAAAATATCTACCTGATAAGGCAATGGGACAAGCACCTGCTTCCCCCCACTCTCGCGATTGTCTCTGGCTTTTGCCACTATCAAAGAATCTCCTGCATTATAATGCGATTCTTTTACCTTCCGTTTTTTTACTAATCTCTTTGAGAGATTGATCTCTGTCTAATTCAATTTGACTATCCTTCCCTCCAATTTCTGCTAAGATCGAAGATCCTTCACATATCGACAAAGGCGATAATCCCTTATCCACACTAACCAATTCAATAGGGCTTTCTAGATTTTCCCCCTCTAGTTTTGAATTCAACGCTTCCGCTTCACTGCACTCGCGAAAAATTCCCCCTTCTTTTTCTTTTACTGAATTCAAAGTTTCCGCTTCAACATTTCCGCTAGAAATATCCTCTTCTTTTTCTTCCTCGGAATTCAAAGTTTCCGCTTCAACATTCCCGCTAGAAATTTTTTTTCCCCCTCGGAAATCATAATTTGTTTATTTACCGGATTCGGAGCTGGGCCACCCTTTTCTCTCGTTTGAGCGCATGTCAAAACTGCATTCATCAATTCGGGTTTTTTCTTCGCCTGTTCGAACAATTTCTGAGTGCGATTACCCAACAAATAGTAGTACATATCCGAACCTCTATTGTTAACTCCTGCCTTGGTTTCAATGACCCCCACACCTTCAATTTCTAACGTGACTTCTGCTATAGGTAAACAATACAATTTCCTGTCCACCAGGGTTTTAATCCAAACATGATCTCCATTCAAATTATCTTGACTGACTAAATGGTGCGGGACCAAATCTATCTGGCTCCCACTGTCCGTTAAAGCAATTGCCTGAATTCCATTCACTAATATTTTGCTCAAATAGGGGGAGAAGGTTTCTCCAAGTGTCGGCTTACTAGTTAAGTGACCGACCAACGCAGCCTCTTTCTTTTTAATTTCGGGACAATTAACTTTGTAGTGCCCACTTCGAAAACACGCATGACACTTAACTTCTGGCCTTTTTTCGAACGCCTTTTCCCTATCTTTGTTGTCACTTCGATCCCTCCAGTTAAAGTTAATATCCGGATTTCTGTTACCGTTTCGCCCATTTTCAAAAGTCCTGGGTCTTTCAAAATTCTTCTCTAAAGGGAGTTTCGGATTCCACGTCTTTTTAGAGGGGCGCTTGATTGCCTCGTACGCATCTAAAAGCCTTACTAATTCTTCCGGGTCTTTAATTTCTGCCCAGTTATCCATAAAATGTTCGCGCATTTCTGGAGACGCCCTCCGTTTGATCTGGTCCGTGACAAGCAAATTTTTCAATCCTTCAAAATCCGAAACTTGTAAGCATGACAGCCATCCTTCTAAAAAACTATTAAGTTCGAAGATCAGGTCCTTCCAAACTGAATTAGGATTTCGGGGATGCTGACTAAATTTTTGTCTGTACGTCTCTGCATTCAAACGATATCGTTCTAACAATTTTTCTTTCACATATTGAAAATCAGCAATTTTGTCTTCGGGTTCTCTCAAAATTAACTCGGCCAATCCCACAGGTAATAATGATAGTAAGTTCGTCACCAACTCATCCGAATTTAGATTACATTTTTTTGCCTGTCTCTCGAATAAATTCAAAAACAACGAAATATCCGAATTCTTTTCATCAAAGCGATGCATAATTGCTTTTAGGGGTAAATTACTCGTTGTAACTGAGACACTACTGGATGCTGTACTTCGGTCATTTGACTCTTGTGTTGCTTTTAATCTAGCCAACTCATGTTCCCGCTCCAATTTATTTTCCCTATCTTTTTCTATAAGTTTAATTTGTGCTAAAGCTAGCTCTTTCTCAAAACCCTCTGACGACTCTATTTTTTTTTATAATTTTCGGTACAGCATCATTTTCCTCTAAAATGACCTCAAATTCGTAAGCTAACGTTTGCAAATCAGCTTTCCTAAAATATTTAAGCTCCGACATTATTAAAGTTTAAAATTAGAAATTATCTTTCCCACAATTATAAAACAATACAATAAGATTAAATGTAATTTCTACCAAGTGCGCTAAAATAATACTGAAATATACACTCATAAAAAGTACGCATAACAATAATATATAAGAAATATGCAACATATAAAAATAAGCAACCCTATCCTATCGTCCACATTCACCTTGGTATTTGGTTATAAAATACATATGGGATCAATTTTACACAAAACAACAATTTCAATTTCAAAAAGCACAGTAAAAATATTTTTAATTGCAAAAGTCTTATTCAATTCCTTTCTCTTTTAATCAATGGTGGTCTTAATCTCTGCATCCACTCTTAAAAGATTTAGAATAATTCACAAAAATCATACAAAATCAACTCTGTTATCTTAAAATATGAAATGCGTTCGATAATTTTTTTTTCAATGATCTCTCATTTATAGATTCAGCTAAAATTTTGTAACACTGCACAACTCTCAGTTTGCATTAAATTAATTCAACAATAATTTAATTTTAACTAAAAAATTTGTCTATTAAATAAGTTACAGTTATATCGGAAATATCTCATCATACTTTTTTTTTCTACCGGAAAAATTTCTCAAAATATTTACTCTCACAAAAATAAACATACAACTTTTTTTTTGAAGCCTACAACACCTATACAAACACTAATAACAATTAAAGCCACTCTGAGTATAAAAAGAGCTTACCTCCATTACTAAGAGTCTTTCAGGGCGTCAGAAGCACAGACTTCAGAGATTCTCAGGAGCACAGACGGGGTTCTCTATCACACTTTTCGGATGGGGACTCTTCCGGATGGGGGAACACTCTCCAGAATTCTTGGTAGATTTCTCTTTCTGATGGGGGAACACTCCAGAATTCTTGGTAGATTTCTCTTTCTGATGGGGGAACACTCTCCACAATTCTTGGTAGATTTCTCTTTCTGATGCTGTGTTGATCCACAGGGGCGTCTAAGGAGACTCAGGTCACAAGTCACAAGAAGACTCTTTCTTGGAGCACTTTGATGATTTAAATTTCAGAGTCCACTCTTTGTCTTTAGAGAATGTCATTAATTTTTGCTAATTAATCCATCACCGCAGGCCACCAGTTGTAATAACTCCTCTATACCGACCTGATAAAGATGTTGAGTGGTAGCGAGGTCAGATCGTTGGCAAAGAGAATCTCTCGCATAAATTAGAAAATAGAATTTTATTGCATAACAATATTAATTCTAATAAAAAATATGTACAAGATGTTAATACAGCATTTAATTATTTTTCGTGAGTCAATCGCTAATAAATTAATGTTCTCTTGACTCTGAGTATAACTGGAACCAAACTAAAGTCTCCAAATGTTACGATCAGTCGTAACTTCTAGCCAGAGTTCATACAGATCAAGGCACGTCCGTTCCTTCTCTTTCGGAAAAACTACTCGTTCTCAATCATTCAGAGTTTAAGAACTCTCACTCTAGCACGGGTCGTGCTTTTCTCTTCACTAGGATTTATATCTGATACCTGCCGTATCAAAACAGATAGAGGTCAGGCCTCACTAGCGCTTCTCCTGCGCTAAGTCCGGAAACTCTCGTTCCTTCCTCCTTTTACCAGAGTCACCACTCTCTTTTCGATCTCTCCAAAAACAACCCCTCTCTCTAACTTTTCATCCTCGCAGGGGAACTTCTTCTGGGGGCGGGGTTTTGTCGTGGCGGGCCCCTCGAAACTCTCCAGCCTCTTAGCAGCCTTGAGATCCCTCTGTTTCGTTTTCACTAAGTCCGTCATTGGACGTTCTAAGACAAAGGGCAAAGTTTCGGACGCAAACTTAAAAATCGTGTGCAGAGATCGCTTCTCTCGCAGATGCTCTCTTTCCCACGACCTCGGCAAGGATCAAAGCATAAGACTCCTCTTTGGGTAACACCTTACCACTACATCACTGTCCGAACTTTCCGCTCACAGTACAATAGAATTCGGCGTCTGCTAGTCTTCAAGGCAAAAATAGCGAGGGAAGGTATCCAGTTAAGTGTACTCACAGGAAATGCTAGAATGACACATAGTGCACCTGGATGAGGAGGCTCAATTCTTACAAGTGTATATGAATTTATATATGGTATTTTGTAGTTCTATCATTTAATTTACTCTTTTACTTTATATTGTAATTGTTAACTCTATGTTCTCAGCAATATCACTCAGACTAATCCCTTTGAGGGAAGTCCTAGTGTTTATCTAGTTAACAAACAACAGTTTTAGTATGATTTTTCACAAATATTTTTAAATTATCCTTGAGAATTATTTGCAGTAATTTGAATTGTTAACAATATTCTAATGAATTTTCTAAATTTTATTAAATTAAATTCATTTTGATTTTTGTAAGTGAAATTTGCTCGGGGAGAAACTTAACTTTCTTCACTTTGAAGAAGAAAAGAAAATTTTACTTTCAAAGCCGTATTTTTTTTTAATTGCTACGTTAAAACAAACCATTTTAAGGAATCTAACGTGATACCGATAATTCGTAATGTTAAAAAATAATTTAAACAACCTCTACAAAAATAAATTAATAAATAAACAATCATCTATTGGACAGCATTTTACACTGGAGGAAATTTTACACTAGTAATAAGAACGAGATTTGATGAAAATTACGTGTTAAGTACACTTTAACAATAACAAAAAGAATAAACTTTATTTTAATTTAAACTGATCTAACTTTCGCGATATTTTTTATCATATGTGCTATCGGTAATATTATAAAGTAAATATTATCTTACGTTTGCCGAAATGAAAATATGTATAAAAATTTCTATGGATTCAAAATAATTAATATATAAATATTCTAATGTACATTAATAAATAAAATGATGCAAAACAACAAAAATTATAATGAAATAATTAAATCTTTAAAGAATCAGCATAAAATATAGTCAGACTTACGTGTGGTTCGTGAGATCTCTAAACAACTGTGTGTTGTTTACTCGATCGCTCCATACTAACTGATCATTCGTGAATCGTGACAAAGCAGAATTCATTCAACGCTGCGATTGCGAGCAAAAATTCTCAGTATTCTCTCCCCTTCCCGCGGACTTACGGAGTAGTATTTGACCTTGGAGTGATTTGAGTTCCCTCCCCCTCTCTCTTTCTGACCCATCTAAAGGTTTTTTGAAGGAATTTTTTTGAACCGATTACTTTAGCAAGAAAGTTTTAAGCCCTGAAATCAGTTTTTTTCGCTTGTTTACGAGATTGATGCAAAAACATGACCTAAAAATTGGTAGAGGGGGGAAGGGGAGGGGAAATATATGAATTAGTAATACTGTACAAATTCAGGGCTTTTAACAATTTTCCTTGTAACATATAAAACTGTAATAAAAAAGTAATAATATAAGCTTAAAAAAAACTGATTTTAAGATGCATAAAAAAATAATTAATAAGTATATAGTTAAGCTTAATAGATGTGTGTAATAATGGCATGCAATTCCCCGAACTTTGCTGCAGCACCCCCCCCCCCCCCCCACCCACCCAACATTGCTTATAACAGATTCCAATTAGCTTCTTTTCGGCTTGTATTGACACAGTTATTTTCATTTTTAAGCACGAGTTATTGTTATTCAGATGCAAATAAATCGAATAGCATTTCTTATTTTCGGGTATAAGGTGACCTATACAGTGATCTTTCACTGAAAAAAAAACAAAAATTCAAATTATATTTATACTTTTAAAGCCAATTTCAGAGACACGTGGTCATACTTTTAACAGAAAGTGAAAAATGCTATTCGGTTATTTGATATTTCAGTAATATATTTTTTTAAATTACATATTTATGTCTAAAAAATATTTTATGTATCTGAAAGTTTTACATTGCTGAGGCCAGGTAAGGGGGGGGGGTGGCATTATGCACAATCTAAGGCGATTCTCTATGGTTCTAATAAAGTATTCATTTTCTTGTAAATTGTAAAAAGCATAAATAAATTCACACTTATTATTACATTTTAATGCGTTTATATAATATTTCACTTGTTCTTTATGGGTGAATATTTTTCTGTTGAAACTGAAAATAAATATATAAATAAATTGGCATTTAGCATTAAAACTTTTATTAGATATCTATATAGTAAGTATGCTTAAACAGTGCAGTTTATTCCAATTAATTTCGTATCGTTTAAAAGGGCATTTGGATATGTTTGCTATTAATTTTTGTATCTGTTTATCTTTTCAGTTAAAAAATGTATGAATTAAAATTAACATCTATTAAATTTCACTGTAACGTGCTCATAAAAGGTATTTATGTATACGTACATATTTTAGACTCAAAACACCTTTACTTGTAATATATTTCTTTTAGCGCATAAAATATAAATTTTGCACCCCATTTAAAACTTTCTTCTGACATATTTTAAATATCGAAAATTATGTTGAAAAGAGGGAAGAAAAAATATATTTTATATCTTATAACCAATGTATCAAATACAATGCATTAGCCCTTTTCATTTTATTTGATGTCAGGCTTTTAAAGCCTGACCGGAAGCTAATCTTCAATGGCTACTGGACACTGATAATCAATTACTTTTACTGTCGCTCGCCCGTTATCAATAAAACGGCTGTCAGCGGATATAGTGGCGCGTCATTTAAAATACAACGGTGGCTGGGTACATATGGCCCCAAGTCTCTTTGGCCTTAATGTTTGCAGAAGGCGGCCACAGATCTTGTGTATGTTGGGTTGGTCCATTGTGATAATACGCTTCCCTGATTTGTTTTGGGAGTTCATTAGTTAAGTATAAAGGGGGGAAACGGGGGGCTAACCACCTTAATTTAGATAAATGGGTTATTCATGCAGAATTATCCGATTTTCTTCAAATTTTGTAAATAGGCTCATTGTGATAAGGCACTTCCCTGATTAATTTTGGGGGGTTCATTGGATAAGTATAAAGGGGGGAAACGGGGGGCTACCCCCCCTTAATTTAGATAAATGGATTTTTCATGCAGAATTATCCGATTTTCTTTAAACTTTGTATATAGGCTTATTGTGATAAGGCACTTCCCTAATTAGTTTTGGGTGTTCATTGGGTAAGTATAAAGGGGGGTAAACGGGGGGGCTAATTCCCCTTAATTTAGAAAAATGGGTTTTTCATGCAGAATTATACGATTTTCTTCAAATTTTGTGTATAGATTCATTGTGGTAAGGCGCTTGCCTGATTAGTTTTGGGTTTTCATTTGTTATGTATAAAGAGGGGAACGGGGGGGAGGCTTACCTCCCTTAATTTAGATAAATGGATTTTTCAAGCAAAATTATCCGATTTTTTCAAATTTTGTGTATAAATTCATTGTGTTAAGGCGCTTTCCTAATTAGATTTTGGGGGGGGGGGGGGGTTATTGGTTAAGTATAAAGGGTGGGAACGGGTGCTTATCCCCCCCCTTAATATATTGTCGATTTCTTTATTTTTCGAGGGGCATTATTCTTTGAAAAAATAGCATAATATACAATTAGTGTGAATAGCCTGTGAGCTCAATGACCTCAGTTTAACTGGGCAGTTTTCTTTATTACTAAATCCAACTATTTTGATGAATTTACTATTATGTATGAAAGATGAATTTAAATTTTATTGCAACATAATTTTATGCAATTTTCATATAAATTTTGGGTAATAATTGTTATGCACTTATATATACTTGTTTAGAATTGATATCAGTATTTTGTGCATTATATTGATTGCTTACTTTATATGATTTGAATTATTACTAATGCAATGTGTATGATTTAAAAAAAAAGTACATACTTAGGCCTTTGAATGAATTTAAATCCTTATAATGGATTGTTTTTGTGAACATATATGTTATGTAGAGTTAACTTTATATGCTCTATATTTTAAAAAGTCCTAGGCAGTCAGAATTTAAAGTATTCTTGACTTTTTGTTGCTTTAAAATTGCAACTTATTATTATTTTAAATATTTGTCTAGACAAGTCGAAATAATGGAGATATTACCGACTCTTTTTATGTTGCTTTACTGTTGCAACTATTTTGATATGATCTCATTGCTAATTTAAATTAAATATTAGCTTTTTTTATATACATATGATGATATTTGTTTAGAGATCAAGATTAATGGAAGGTATTCTTTTCTTTGCTAAAAAAAATGCAATGGGGCTTCTGTATACTCTGTTATATGTATACTATAACATCTTGTATAATTTGTGATGAGATTTTTGAATGTACTACAATGATGTATATTCTTTCTCTTTTTCTTTTTGGTCGCTGCACATCACATCAAATTTCATTAATTAATAATTAATTTACTTTTCATGGCTCTAAATTTATGTAATTGTGTCATTTTTACTTTGGCATTTAAAAATTTTGTCTTCCTTTTGTCGAAAAAGGCTTTTAATGTTTTCTACCCTTTTTCTCCTTCTGGTCAGTCAAAAATTTTTCCGGTGAATGGGGGTATTGTGATAAAGATATATCACAGTTTTATCTTTTTTAATTATTTTATATTTCAGCTCAACGTATTACTGTATTTTATAGCCCTTCCAGTTTAATTGCTGTTCTTTTAAAATGCATTTTTACCAGCGATCGCGCGCTTTGTACGTTGCTTTTTCAGCAAGGCTGCTTCTCCCTCCTTTGCGCTCTGCATCGTTTCAATCGGCGCTGATATTGAGCTGTGACGTCATCGCATTCGGCGGCTTCCCGCTCCTGCGTTTTACGCATGCGTAGCTGTTGTTTTCTGCCGATATGTTCTCCGGACTTTGGATATATTTCATATTTTGGCCGCGTAGCGCTGCAGGTGATTGGGCGTGTCTTTCAAACACAAATTAGAAGTCTTCTTTTAATTGTTAAATGTTAATGAGTTTTTGATTTGTTATTTTAATTTTCACGTAATTCATAATCAACAAATTAGTTTAAATTAATCTTGCTGTCACATTTGTGCATCCCTGTTATGGGTATATATACTAATGTTGCGCATTTTTCCAACAGAATTTTAATAAAAAACGATGCCGCAAATTGATTGAAAAACGTGGTGTGATCTGAGGCCTGCTGGCCTGTGCCGGCGCTCGTATCCGAGAAATTCACCGTTGTGCTGAATTCTTATGGAGATCAATTTCGCGTTTTCAAAGTTTTTAATTATTCAATAAAAATGCTGTTGTAAATTTTAAATTTAATATTTTAAAAGTTTAAATCAACTGGTAATTTAATTGACTCCTGAATTAATTCTATAATTCTTCATGGACGTGGCCAGAAGGTATATTTCAAAGATTCTTCGAATTTTACGAAATTTGAGCCAGTACTTTTTAAAGACTTGATGTGCAGTTGATTTTATCCTCATCCTTCCTCCTTCCTCAAGAATTACAATAAAGATTTTATGGATCCAATTCTTATGGAGTATTCATTTATAATAGTCTGCGTCTATTACTTCACACAAGTAAGAATGTTTTACTTATTTTATTATTTTGATTCTCTTCTCTTCAAGAATATCGACCTAAAGAACAGATGCACAAATTGTGCAGGGTTAATTGCTATTTCAATCACAACTGCAATATTTAAAAGTTTGCTATACGATTTATTCCTCCATCCATTAAATAATAATATTATTACGACAATTGATAATTCCATCCCATCAATAGAATTTTCATCGCCACACTACAGTTTCATCTACTAATTTCTCTTTATGATATAATAACCCATTAACAATATAGTAAGACCCTCTTTCCTTTTCAGCTAATTCCCAAGCTCTCTCTAAATCCTTACAATTCATTTGGGATTTCTGAAATCCATTTGAACTACTTTCCGTAACTTGATCAATCTTAGTTTTCTCCACCTCGGCTTTTTCCTATTCATGAAATTTTATAAATTTTCATAAATTTACCGATCTCGTTTCTACGACATAACAGTCACTCTTATCATTTCCAATCCTTTCCCCTTCCTTCACTTTATCCCTACTACTTTCCTTACATTCCCTTTCTACCGATTCTCTTAATGATTTCTCGTTGTTTAACCCTGACAATTCATTAGCGACGTCAGGATGTAAAATTATCTGTTCCTTACTATTATCAACTATTGCGCAAAGTACATCCTGATGAATTACATTAGTTTGACCGCGTTTTGGAATAGCTAAAGGTAATTGAATTAACGGCGATTTAACTGCCTTACCAAATATCCCTTGTAAATAAATACTACCAGCCCCTCTTAGTTTCTCTGCTGGTACTAAATCTTTATGAACGACACTAATGGACCCTATTCTCCGTTTGGGTTTGGGGCTACGATTTCCGAAATGTTTCCCCAAAGTACGTGACTCAACATCACGAAAATCTGGCCCGTTGCTGCTCTATGAAATGCAGGCTTGAGTTGCAAACGAGTGGTTGCATAATTAAGGGCTACAATGTCGGCAATATTTCCCCAAAGCACGTGACTCTGACGTCAGTAAGAATAGGGTCTATTTCGCAACCAGAATCCACTAACGCTTTTGCTATTTTCCCATTTACACTAACTTCCACTTTCTCGAGTTTATTTAACTTCTCTCCAATAACTTTAGTTTTCCAATTCCCTTTTGCTCCGATTCTTGCCATACTCGCTCCCCTTGATAATTCTTTAATTCCTCGCACTGTGACATTATTGATACTAGCCCTTGGTTCTTGTCGATTATTAATTTGATTACTTCCCTCATTATTTCCTTTCGTACAAAATCGCTGGACATGGCCTCGTAAACCACACTTGAAACAGATAGGCGTCGTATCATTAGGTTTCCTATATTCCGGTTTTCTACCCAAAAATGGACTAACTTCATTATTCCCATTTTGTCTCCAATTACTACTAAATCCCTCATCTTTTGTCCTTCTAGAATCTTCATTATTAACATACCTTTCTTTACCTTTATAACCCTTATAAGTTACCGCATAAGATTTTTGTTTAGCATCAAAGAAATTATCACATTCCTTAGCAATTTTAGAAACTTCTAACCAATTACTGTGCTGAGTTAATCCAATATGCGTCGCGGTTTCCTCATCTAAAGTATTTAACAATTTATCCGTGACAATTAACTGATTAACCTTCTCATACGTATCTGAACCTCTAATCTTACAATAATTTTCCCACGTTGCTATTAAACGCGATACAAATAATACATGAGTTTCATTTTGATTCCTTCTAGCCTTCTTAAAGTTTTCCAAACACGCCTTCAGTGTCGGCTCGTGTTCCCTTAGAACTAATTCCTTTAATTTCTCATAACTCTCAATTTGTTCCCTAGTAGTGTATATTAGCAAGTTATCGGCCTTATCTCCTAACATATTTAGCAGAATTTCGGCCTGCTGGGTTTCCGGTACATTTTTTGTTTGGAATGCCCTTTCTAAACTGCTAAAAAACAGATTCCATCCCTCAGTCCCTTCTGGAACTTTGATAGACAAAGTTTTAACACTTTTAATCAATTTCTCTAGGCTACTCTCATGATTAGATTCTCTAGTCCCATTAGAGTAGTTATTTGCCGAACTCTGAATTTTTATCCTTTCCAACTCTAACTCATGTTCCAATCTCAATTTTTCAGACCTTTCTTCTCTATCTAACTTTTCTCGTTGTAACTTTTCCTCCCGTTCTACCTTTTCCCGTTCTAACCTCTCATCCCTTTCTAACTTTTCCCGTTGTAACTTTAAATTTTCCTCCCTTTCTAACGTTTCTAACCGCTCCGTAACAATAGCGTTAGATAATTCCATAACGGCCCCCTCTTCATATTCGTCGCTCTCCACTATCTTTTTCTTAAGCTTAAACCTGGTATCATCTTTCGAGACTTCAATTCCTAACTCTTCACATATCGCCTGAAGATCCACCCTTTTTATTTTTAGTAAGAAAGCCATACCTTCTACTGATAATTATTACCACCCTACAATAATACTTAAGCACAATATCAAATTAATATTTCCTCAGATCCTACCCTCATAAGTTACCTCCACCTATTATACTATTTAACATATATTCAAATAAGTAATAATAAAATGATAAATTTCCTTTAACAATGGTACCCCACAATTTGCTTCCAATAACAAAGTAACAATAATTTCAATTTGATTAGTATGCAATACAGATTTTAAATTTATACAATTAAGTAATAAAATACAATTTACACAATAATACTGATACGTTGCAATTTGAGTAAAACACTGATGCCACTCACTACATAAAGATATCCACCTAACAAAAATTTGCGTGAAATACACATAAATTCCTAAATTTAATCTCAATAAAATATTTCAATTTCCACAATTAGTTCTCACACTAAAAAGTAAATCACAGCCCCTTTTTTTTTCTTTGGACCTTAAATTCTTCTTTGAAGGTTATTTCAATTTAATTTAAATTCTACACAAATTTGCCTTCCTCATTTACTATCAATATTTCAAACTTAAAACAATAATATAACTTAATTTAAATATTACTTTAATAATAATTTAAATTTAAGAAATTTCAATTACTCCTTCCAACTATTAACACAATGCATTAATTTTAATCATTAATCCTATCCGTAAAAAAAAATTAGAAAATCACCTCTAGTAATTAATATAAGATTCTTTTCTTAAAACAATAGTGTAAAATGGCTGTTAATATCTCATTTGATTTAGCTCAATTATTACATTGCACATAAATTATCATAAATTAACCACAACATTAACTTAAATTACCATCAATTATACACAATAAAAAACAGTAGGTTCGAGAATGTCAGTAGAATAAAATTATCAAAACACCTTACCTCGTACTTTATTTGCTGGGGCAATTCTCTGCTCACTTTTACACGGGGTAAATCTTGCACTCTCGGGAAACAATCACTGTAACTTGCTTCACTATGCACCAAAACACTACACATAACACTACACTAACACCGCACAACCACTAGTTCACTTCACTGTAATGACGATAGGCTAGCTGGCACTGGTCTACGATGATAGGGCATACACACTTGCCCTAGACGATCAGGCATAAACTGACTGTAACACGGCTAATTGGCGCCGGTCTAGGACGATAGGGCGCAAACACTTCCGCTGGGCGATCCGGCACAAACTCTCTGTAACACGGCTAACTGGCACTGGTCTACGACGATAGGGCACGAACACTTCCGCTGGGCGATCCAGCACAAACTCTCTGTAACATGGCTAACTCTGGCACTGGTCTTCGGTGATTCAGATCCCGTCGCTGCCAACATTGTCGGATTCCACTTCTCCGTCCACACAACTTCGAAGTATAATCCGGTCTTTTGATATGCTGCCACCACCGATATGAATACGTGATATCGGACACGTTACGTGATGTATATTAAAAAAACCTAACTCTTTCAATTAAACTTAAATTAACACTTTATTAACAATATTCACACTTAACTCGGATGTAACTTATCCGTTTCAATATTAAATAAAAAAAATACAGAAGACTATCCTCTGTGTACCGTTAAGCTACGTTAATTCACTCAGAACCGAGATTTCTATTAATCTCACACGCTTTATCTCTTCCCTTCGGGAAAAATGGTTTCACACACGTGTCCAGAGCTCCTGTCTGAACAACCAACATGTTTCACTCCTACGCTCCAACTACACACGGGTCTCGGCGTTCATTCTCCGAACAACCTTCCTCCTTCGCTCCTACGTTCGAACTAACTCACTCTCTCGACATCCACCCGAGAACCCTTTCTCTCTATGGGGCTCGTGGTTTGTTCCCAAGGGTTACTTGACAACACTTCCTCCCCTCTTGATGGGTTGTCTTCCTAAATAATGGGTGAAATATATGTCTTATCTATGTAAGACCACATTACAAAGGACATACTTCTTCCATTGTAATTCGCTACCCAATTCGCTACCCTCCGGATTAAGATTTTTCTTAAGCAAGCCTCTAACGGTACACAATAGATACATATACAATAAGGTGATCCCTTAAGAATAGCTTTTAACTCTTGCCGCTACCAGAGAAACCTGACAGTATATTTGGAAGTTAATCCTTAAATTACGTAATCTACTGGTGCTCCGATTCCGATACAGTACGCATATAAACAGCCATGATTAAACAAAGAAAACAAATAAAAAATAGGTGACGCACGAGTAAAAATTAAATTAAAAACCCGATTAAAAGCTCTATATTTTTTCAAAAAGCACGCGCAAGAAATAAATTAACAATCATATTTTAATTGCATTAGAGGATGACGTCATACAATAATGCAGTATTTTATTTTTTGTGGCAACACTGATTTCAGAAAACCTTTCATTTCATTTATGAAATCAATGTCGATTAATTTTCAATTAACAGCAATTTTTAATCCAAAAACATGTTTAAAAAAAATGTAAGTGTACTAGTACTACACCTGCAGGTGTGTTTCCGATGACAATACAACATTTTAATATTTTTAGAGCGTAATTTTAAATTAATTTTAACATGAGCAAGGCAAAGCTGGTAAATTGCCAAATATTATTTATAGTTACAAGGGTAAACGAGTTACAACAACAATGGAGGTTATGTACCAAACCATTCTCTAAAATATACCAACTGGCTGGGAAAATGCACCAATGAAATATTTAAACACTAAAGAGTAAAATATACATAAAAAATGAAGTGTAATTTAAAAAAATGTATTCTTTTATCAATTAATAGTTTAAAAATTAATTAAATTATGATTATACGTTGTAAAAACAATTTAGATATCCTAAATAAATAACTTAAATAATCCTTTTTCTCTTTCCTGTTACCATATATTAAAACAAGAAACAGAGCAAAAATTATAATTCTTAATAAATTCACTAGTTTGCGTTTTCTACCACGCATAAATCAAAGCGATGAATTTTCCCTAATCGGGGCCCACATCAAATTAACACATTGTAACAGAATTTGTTTTGGAACAACATGAGTTGCCGTCATGAAATTAGGCGTGATTTTTAAATTAAACATTTATAAAAGAGTGTTTAAGAAGAAGCTTTTTTTACTTTCATACTTATTTTATGGGGGAGAGAATCTTAGGTTTTTAGCTACAATGCCTTTCTTTAGGATAAAGTACATGCTAATTAATTCACCCCCAAATTTTATTCTTTTTGGGGAAAAAATTTCCCCATTTTTATCCAAACTTGATAAAATTAGGTAATAATTTTAAAAAACATTATTGATGTTTTTTTTCGTTTTTCTGATGTTGAAGGTAGATAATTTTCATTCCTTCTGCTACAGCGCCTAGAATTCTAGGCATATATATAGTATTATATAGGCATATATATAGTATAGAATTCTAGGTATATATTCTAGAATATATACCTAGAAGATATACCTAGAATATATATCAGAAGTACAGCGCCTAGGCGCTGTACTTCTGATTTATATTCTGCCACGCCCCACCCATAGCATTTTTTTTTGTACTTACTTACACTGATATTTAACGAGAATTTATAATATTTATAATATATTTTTATACAATTTTAAAGTCTAGAAAAAGTCCTTTCTGATGATAGTTTGTGGCGACGACATCTTGTACGGGCAGTAGAAAACGAGTATCTCGCAGGAAGCGATCAAGCTCGGCTCAAGCGATCAAGCGACCTTTTGCTCGGCTCTTAAGATCTCACCTACTGCCCGTGGCTTCCCAGGTTCAATCCTGGCTCTCGCACCTACTCCCACATTGGTGACCTTGGACAAACGAACACGCACCTTCACCGACATCATCACCTCCTCTGGAGTCCAACAGATGGCAGCACTGAAACACCCCAGCACGCAAAGCCTGTGAAACGATCACAGCACGAAAGCCTATGACGACTCTCATAGCACAAAAGCGAGGCTAACGAAAAAGAAAGGCTACCGCGGTGCTTTACGCAAATCTTTTTTTACAGACCGTGGGAGTCACGTGATGCTCGAATGCACCAATGCAGGTGTACAAAAAGAGCACACGTCACTCTAGCGGTCTGTAAAAAAAGATAAGTGGAATGTACCGCGGTAGCCTGTCTCTTTCGATAGCCTCGCACAAAAGCCTGTCACGCCGCACATATCGGGGACACACGTGCGCACGCCGTGACAGCAGCAACCTGGCAACCGCCGCGCAACACGAGTGATCATCGCTCGTTCAACGTCAACGAAACGTCCTCCTCACTGGGGTGGAATCATCAAGATAGAGAGAAGGAGAACAAAGATAATGTTTCTACTTATGGAACTAAAAGCGGTACCTAGTATGGCGGCCATGAACCTCTATAGAGGTTCATGGCCGCCATAGAGGTATAGAGGTTCATGATGGCGGCGTTTCTGTTTTTTTGGGTCTTTGGGGAGTGTAGCGCCCTCTATTTCCGGTTTGGACTGCAACTCTTTACCATGCTCGAAACCAAAATGCAGGAAGTGCAGACGACAATTTGTCATGTTTGATAGGTCACATGACCGGCCTTTGGGAGCACCAGCGCCACGAACTGGGTACTACTTACCGGTCCATGTTCTGATCTTGAAAGCCTATCTTCACTGTTCTCCTTCTTATTTCTATCTCCATGGGTGGAGCATTTTTGCCGATCCTACCGAAGCTAGCATAGGGAAGAAAATACGGGCTTCTGATCGGTTGAATAATTTAAAGAACAGTTTGTTTTGATTCTTTTTTGAGTTTACGTTTATTTAAGCATCAGTTTCTGTTTTAAAACCTTTTGGAAGATGGATGTTGATAAATTTCCTTATGAGTTTACATATTTATTTATAGATAAAGAGAAAGATTTTTTGGAATTTAGAATTAAAGAAGTAAATGGTGATGTTTCTGCTAAAGTAAGTTAAAAAGAATTATGCAATATCTTTTTTTCGTGATTAAATTTTGAAGGGGAAAAAAGTAAAGATATTTGTTGAAAAGTTATATCAAAAGCTGATACTCAAGAAAAAAAATAGAATTAAAATACGAGAGAATCCTTTCATTATATCAGGATATATATTTATTATACCGATGTTTATAGCTATTAATATTTAAAATTTCAGCACTATTTGTATACTCATATAAACACAATAATAACATTTCCTTTTTATGGCGTCAATTACGAGATATTTATAAACTCAATTGTTCTTTATTACTTAAATTTTTTTTTTTTTAAATTGCCATTTCTTCTTATTATTAATATTTTAACATGATATGCACATATACGTCTCTAATACATACATCCACATTCAGAACAATTTATTTAAAAACAGCAATTGCTCTTCAAATTATTCAACCAATCAGAAGCCCGTATTTTCTTCCTTATGTTAGCTTCGGTGGGATCGGCAAAAATGCCTGTGGCGACGCCATCTTGTACGGGCAGTAGAAAACGAGTATCTCGCAGGAAGCGATCGAGTTAGCCTTTTGCTCGGCTCTTAAAATCTCACCTACTGCCCGTGGGTTCCCAGGTTCAATCCTGGCTCCCGCACCTACTCCCACAAGTTGTTATTTTTTTATAGGTTAACTTCTATGTTGTCTTAAATTAGGTTAATTTGTATGAAAAAACAGAAGCATGATTTAATATTAAATTTACTAAAATAAAATAATAACTTCAATTCATTTTATAAAATTTCCTGTATTTAAAATCTACATTTAAACGAAATGCACAATATAAAGAAAATTTACAGCTTTTTAAATTAATTTATCAGTTCAAGCCAAACGTGACTATCTTTTAGAATCGCGTATCGGTCATAGGGCATGATACTCTCTATTAAAGCATTCAAAATAGTTCTGGTTTTTCCAGAACATTGGCATTTCTAAAGTATGAGCTTGAAATTCCTATAATTTTCCTTTTGTCCCAGGATACATTTCCATAAATAATAATAATAATAGTAATAATAATAATAATTTAGTGATGTTTCGATTGAGAATCGATTTATTTTTTTCTCGTTTAAATTCTCGTTAGCAGATGAATTACCATTTTCCATATCCGTTTTGCCTTGCGTTTTGCCGTTGTTAAGCTCTTGAAGTGAAGTGTTGAAAACTTGTGTACATACCATACCATTGCGAGCCGTACGCAAACCGTTTACACCCTTTAAATTGGTTGCTGCGCGAACCGGAAACCTCTTTTTCTTCCTAATTTGGAATTAATATTCGCTGAAATTTAAGTATGTAATGAATAATTTAGGATTTTGCCTAATTTACTGAAATGATTTTGCATATGTTTCTTAAATATTTATTTTCGTGTGTCTGGTTAAGCCTATAAGAAAATACAGATGTCAGTGAACTGTCACTGAGCAATTGAACATCAAAATACTAAATGTATTTTAGTAGCTCAATTAAATATAACTTTTGTATATAAAATCATGTAGTATATAGGCTTTCGTTGATTTTTCGGTTTGCTAATTGTTTATTTTTTCATGTTATCCACTACATGTAATTTTATGCGTTTATTTCGTGTGCTATTATATTATGTATGATTCGACAATCTTTGGACTTTCATATTTATTCACCAATTCTTAAACTTGATTAGTATTATATGGCAGTTACTTTTATAAAATATAAAATGTTTTAACTCTCAGTATGTATTTGTCAAATGTATGTGTTGTTAAATATTGTCTGTGTAGTGTCGGTTAAAGTGTGTAAAAAAAAAAAAAAAAAAAAGTGTAAATCATACGCATGAATGTCACTTAACATTTTATTTAGATTTTCTTTTCAGTTATTCAGGAAAGTTAAATCCTATGAATGATTTCTCAGCTTTGAGTGCAAAATGTAGCAATGGTATCTTTACAAGAATAAATTGAATTTTTTTAGTAGTTTATTTGTGTAAATAGAGATCCCTCTTGCATTTTGCATACAAATCTAATATGTATATATATATATATATATATGTATAAAATGTGTGTGATTTATTGTTATAAACAGATCCTCACTGTACTTTGAACGCAGATCTAAAAAAATCATTCATAAAATTTAACTCTGAATAACTGAAAACAAAATCCCAATAACTGAAATGTAATGTGTGATTACACTTTCACCAGTCATTTTATTAAATGGCGATACTTCCTATAATATTGGTATACTAGTTTTTGAAGTTTTTTATATTGTACACACATTCTCTCCTACATTTAAATTCCTATGTTTAATGCATGTACATAAAAAGTACAACCCAGGGCACTTTTAGTAAATATTTTTATATAATAATCTAGCTCTGTGAAATTAGTTTTAGCATGGTTGCAAAGTTCATAGAATTGATAACTCCTTACTTTACAATGTGATATTCTCCATTGTACAGAGGGGTGGGGAGTCTCGAAATTCTTTTGTAAAAAAAAAAATACACACCTTCTCCCAAATCACTATGTAAACACACACACTTAAATTAAATACTTAATTTTTTTTATATTTTAATATTTAAACAAAATTTTAATTGTTCAACCACATTCCTACTTCCTACTAAAAAATAGAGAAAATCATAAATTACACTATTTCAGGATTTCAAAGGAATATTTAAAAATACTGAGTGCACGGTTATTTCTTATGTCTGATGCAATGTTAAGTTCAAACACTTTTAAGGGGACTCTTCACTCAGGCAAAAACACCCGCTCACTAATGTTAAACCCATGGGCAGGTATTTTATAACTTTTTGTGTGAATTGGAATATTTTTAAACATTTTTTTGCATAGAATAGCTGAAGTTTATATTTAATGACTATTTTTTACTTTTTTGATTTTGTTCTAATAAAAGGTTTTTAATAAAGGTACTTTTACTTTTGGAACTTGTTTCAATTTGGCCCGTGTGCATATGGTATTTAGAAATAAAGTAAAAAAAAAATTCTGGACAAATAAAGGCTTATTTCATAGTTATAATGCGTAAGTAATTAAATTTTATTAAAGTTCCATGAAGTTTCTAAATTATTCAAAATCAATGATCATTTTAAGGCAGTTCTCAAAAAAATATGGCAAAATCCTCAAACAAGGGCGACCCCCGATTTGGCGATTTTTTTTACGCGCGCCAAGCACGGACGCGCGCCAACCTAAAAAACGGCAGCCTCCAAATTCCACCCAATCAGAACACGTACTTTTTGGCAGACAAGTCACTACTTACACAGTTCCTAGGCCAATTTCTTTCACAAAGTAAATACTGATTTTATTTAGTTTTACTGCTATTTACAAAGTTTTTAAAAGTTTTTTTTACGAGATTTCTCCATTTTTACATACTTTTAGCAATATTTTCATTCAGATTTTTTAATTTTTACAACTTTTAGCTACTTTTTCTTCCGGATTTTCTCATTTTTTACAAATTTTTAGCTATTTTTCCTCCGGATTTTTCCATTTTTACAAATTTTTAGCTATTTTTTCCTCCGGATTTTTCCATTTTTACAAATTTTTAGCTATTTTTTCCTCCGGATTTTTCCATTTTTACAAATTTTTAGCTATTTTTTCCTCCAGATTTTTCCATTTTTACAAATTTTTAGCTATTTTTTCCTCCACATTTTTCCATTTTTACAAATTTTTAACTATTTTTTCCTCCACATTTTTCCATTTTTACAAATTTTTAGCTATTTTTTCCTCCAGATTTTTCCATTTTTACAAATTTTTAGCTATTTTTTCCTCCACATTTTTCCATTTTTACAAATATTTAGCTATTTTTTCCCTCCACATTTTTCCATTTTTCCAAATTTTTAACGATTCTTTCCTCCCGATTTTTACAAAGAATTCGCAAATTTAACAATCAATTTTTTCCTAACAAATAAAAAATCTCTAAGAAAATACCCCTTAAACTTTGTAAATTGCAACAAAACGAAATAAAAGCAACGTTTACGTCGTGAAAGAAACTCTCATAGAAATTGTGTAAATAATCACTTCTTTGCCACAAAGTACAGATATTATAATTGGAGAAAATCTCTAAATTCCTAATTTTTTAAATACATAAAATTCATTCAGCAACTTATGTATGTACGCTTCGCGTACATTAACCGAAAAAAAAAACATCACTGGATGCATGAAACTCGCTGTACAGCAATCTCTAGAATGCATGAAACTCATTCACGCAGCGGTCAGAAACTTATGTATGTACGCTTCGCGTACATTAACCGAAAAAAAACATCACTGGACGCATGAAACTCGCTGTACAGCAATCTCTAGAATGCATGAAACTCATTCACGCAGCGATCAATAACTTATGTATGTACGCTTCGCGTACATTAACTGAAAAAAGACATCACTGGATGCATGAAACTCGCTGTACAGCAATCTCTAGAATGCATGAAACTCATTCACGCAGCGATCAATAACTTATGTATGTACGCTTTGCGTACATTAACCGAAAAAAAACATCACTGGATGCATGAAACTCGCTGTACAGCAATCTCTAGAATGCATGAAACTCATTCACGCAGCGATCAATAACTTATGTATGTACGCTTCGTGTACATTAACCGAAAAAAAACATCACTGGATGCATGAAACTCGCTGTACAGCAATCTCTAGAATGCATGAAACTCATTCACGCAGCGATCAATAACTTATGTAGGTACGCTTCGCGTACATTAACCGAAAAAAAACATCACTGGATGCATGAAACTCGCTGTACAGCAATCTCTAGAATGCATGAAACTCATTCATGTAGCGATCAATAACTTATGTATTAACCGAAAAAAAACATCACTGGATGCATGAAACTCGCTGTACAGCAATCTCTAGAATGCATGAAACTCATTCACGCAGCGATCAATAAGTTATGTATGTACGCTTCGCGTACATTAACCGAAAAAAAACATCACTGGATGCATGAAACTCGCTGTACAGCAATCTCTATTATGCATGAAACTCATTCACGCAGCGATCAATAACTTATGTATGTACGCTTCGCGTACATTAACCGAAAAAAAACATCACTGGATCCATGAAACTCGCTGTACAGCAATCTCTAGAATGTACGAAATTTGTTCACACAGCAATCAATAACTTATGTATGTATCCTGTACACATTATCAAAAACAAAAAAACAACACTCGATGCACGAAACTACCTCTACAGTAATATCTAAAATGCAAGACACACACTTATCAAATAAAATCAATAAAAATTCACTTACTTTTATTTTTCAAATTTACCCTTTTTTTTAAGGCTTCGGTTTGTCATAATTGCTATCGCCGATCACTTCTGATGAGGCAGCAGTATTTATACAAAAATAACCCTTAAACTGATGTATATTGACGATATAAGCAGGCACTTTATGTCAAGCACACAAGTCAGATGTATCTTCTCAAGAAACAAACAAACAAACAAACAAACCCTTAAACTGCTCACTCAAGAGGACAAAATTCAAATTTACCTCTAAATAATCTATCAAAAACACCTAAAATATCCTAAATTTTCATTAACAACACACTACACACACTATTTCAAATTCACACTTGCCGCTTCGCCGAATTCTTCATAAAAAAACAACACGTCAAAAGATTAAATTCACTTCACTTCGCAAATCCCAGAGTTCAAACAAAAATAAACATGCGATGTGCCGTGATGCAACACTAAATTCGGCCCAAACAACTTGGGACTTGATTTGAAAACCTCTCACTGTCCAATAAATTCAGCCCTTCTTCCATACACTGTTAAAATTATTGTGAAAAATTACCTCTGTTTATAAAGGCTCTCTATTTTCTGACCAATGAGAATGCTACATGAACGCCCTTGGCGTTCTCATTGGTCAGAAAATAGAGAACCTTTAAAAACAGAGGTAATTTTTCACGATATTTTTAACAGTGTATGCTTCCTTTTTTGGGCCTAGTAAATTCCGAAATCATCGGTTTCATTCTCAAAGACATTTTTACGGTATAGTGCACCTCTATCTAACTCATCACTCTCTGAATCCAACAATACGGCACACAATAAACCAACCAACCCAACCAAACGAACGTAATTCACTCATAAACCAATCAAATTTCTAGATCAAACCGTAGTAGGCGGGGAAGAAATGCAAGGAACAAACCGGTAGCAAGAAAAACTCATTTATCGCTTTGCCAAATTCGACGCAGCCAAGCATCGCCTTTGTTTGAGGATTCAACCAAAAATATTTTTCCCACTCAACATTGCGAAGCTTTCTGACACATTTTCTGATTCATTTTTTAAAAATAAACTCATGATATTTGCACGCATGATTATTAAAGTGATTTGTAAAGTGAGTAAGTGTATTAAAGTGAGTTTTTTTTTTTTCATTTTCCGATAAATGAATTTCCTCTTGTGTTATAAGCAATTGTCTCAAGAAGGCAGTTTTTTCTCTTCCTGTGCTGCCTCGTCCTGAAATTCTGTTCAAAACGCCTTCTGTAACAGCATTGTCTGAAAAATCTTCTACCTTTATCGAAAAATAGAAAAAGCAGTTCGATTACATAGTTTCATAACGAGCACTTACCAATTTGATGCATTGTCGAACAAAAATAAATTATGCGAAGAAAAATCCTGCATCAAGCATAGATTATGAAACACTTTTCAACACATTCAGGATACTGAAATAGTCTCGCATCATTAAAATACATCGCAAAATATTATTCGCCATAAACCATAATATATCTAAATCCTTTTGAGTGCTAACTAAGCAAACTATAAGTGCTACATACTTCATTTTGAATAACAAACATGCCACAGTAAATCTCAATAACATATATCACATATAGCAGGGGTTCTCAAACTATGGTACGCGTACCAGTACTGGTACGTGAAGCTCTGGTTACTGGTACGCAGAAGTCCGTTACTGGTACGTGAAATAAAATACAAAATGCAGCATATTATTAAGAAATCGAAAACGGCTTGTCTTTATTAACTTGGAAATTTTCAAAAAAATTTCGAACGCGATTTAGGATCTGTAAACGCTTTTTCTATTTTTTTTTTGTTACCAGAAATGTTTGTTATAGTAGACTTGCTGAATTTCGCACACAACCCTTATGATACAATACGTTTTCCAGAATTAAAAACACAATTATTAGATTTATATAGATCAAAGTTGAATTTTGTAATAAAGACCTAATTTTAAAATTAATGAATGTATGAAGTATTTTTAATTAGCGGAAGAGCTGTTTTTAAACATGTTTTATAAATTGAATTATCCGAAGGTAAAGTCTGAATGCTTGCAAGTAGGAGGAGCTTGTGTGAGTAGGAGGAATTAAAACAAAATAACATTCCAAGTGTAATTTATAATCCATTGTTCTCTTTGCATTAGAAGAGCTTCTAGGAGGTGTTGAAATAAAAGTCTTATTTCAAACATAATCCATAAATTGATTCATTGTGTTGATTGAAATATTTTTCTTCGCTTGTGCAAAAAGTGTTATAGTTTCCTCCTATTTCACGAAAATTAGTTTTTAAAAGAGTATATTTATTTAAAGTGGTCAAGAGAGTAAGATTATGTAAATCAAACAAAAACTGTATCATATGCAGTGCGGTTTTGAGGTAAAGCATTGTACATATGTATTGAGATGGTATGTACATAAATGTATGAAGAAACTTGTAAGTGTTTGCCTACTGAGCGACATTATTGTCGCATTTAAAGATATGCAGATTATTAATATGATTGTATTGAACCCATGTTAAATGCGCTAACTAAGTTTTGGTTAAAAAATTCGAAGTGCCGGATTAATGCAGAGTCCGACTAGGCCGTGGGCTAGGGCCCACCACTGATGGGGGCCCCCAAAGTAAATAAAATTGTTTGCAAAAAGTTTCTTAAAAATGCAGTTTTTTGCAATTATTTCCCCCAACACCAAAAAAAATTTTGATTAACTTGGTAACCATATCATAATATCTAATGTTAACCACCGAACACTCCCCCAAAATATTTATAGCTATTATCTTGGTTTGCGACTGGCTCTGAAAAGGTACTGGGCCTTGGGCTCCACATGACCTTAGTCAGGCTCTGGAAATTAGTTTCTCATTTGAGGCACCCTGCCACTGTATCTCACGAGAGAGGAAATAAGTAAACTTATTCAACTCTCATCTCCTGTGATGGATTACTGGAGTCCACATTCAAAAGGATGAATGTAATAGACTTTTCGCTGACGAGAATATCAGAGTACCGTCTAATATTGTCAAAGTCTGTTTGTGTTTAGCACAACATATCTCTGTGAATATTCTTTTCTGCCCTTTGTTATATGAAAAACAGGTACAGGAATAAACTAAACATCGAATCTGACTTATGACTAAAACTTCTTAATATTGAGCCAGATATGAGGAAGTTGTTCTTGATGAAACAAACCCACCCTTTTCTTTGGCCTACTACAACAGTATATGAATATGTATATGCCAATATGTCATTAAGTATTGTGGATTTTTTACTATACCAAAATACTGTATTTTGATATTGTATGCATTATAATTATTTAATGATGATACTACATTTTACTTGAATGTTTATTATAAAGCAGTCAATTTAGTAATGTAATCATTTATTTTTAAATGCAGTAAAATCTGCTATGAAGGAAACACAAAAGACCGGAGAGATATTTCGTTTTAGACAGGTTTTATTTTTATTAGCTTTACGTTTGTTACCTGGTAGTACGCGGAAGTATGAACTTCGATTTAGTGGTACGTTGGTCTAAAAGTTTGAGAACCCCTGACATATAGTAATCAGAATCAGAGTATATTTTCGCAAGTTGGAGTGTGGTAACTATAAACACTTTTCAATTATGTTAAAAAGTGTTAACCCCCTAAGCACCATATTCAATTTAGTGATAGTATGCTGAATACCAGATATATAAAATTTTGTCAAAAGCAGTTTATGTTGTTATTTATCTATCGGAGACAGCAAAATGGTACTGTTACAATTTACAAAAGACAACTGAACAGAGTGGCCAACACATAAATAAATGATCAACGAGGAAAAAAACAAAGCAGTGGGAAAACTAAAGATTTTTTTCTTGGACACGTAATGTCATTATTGTTGGTCTATTGGGTGCAAAAACAATTATTGCTATAAAGCCCATACAAAACAAATTGCACTAGCAATTAGAAACGTAAAAAACCAGATATTTAAAACATTAGTCTCGACTTAAAATGAGGATGTACACACATACATCCTGATATTTCAAATAGAAAAGTTCATGACGTACTTAGGTAAGTCGTGGTGCTTAAGGGGTTAAAAATGCATTTGAAATAAGCCAGTTTGGATTGAAAATAGGGATGCACCGAATATTCGGTATTTGGCCATATTACCGAATATCGAACTATTCGGTTTGGCCGAATGTTTAGATATTCGGCCAAACCGAATACTGAATAAAACTTAAAGAAAACATTTTTAAAAACCCACAATTCTTTCTTTTAACTGTTCATTAATAAAGACATTCAAAATAATTAGGAATAGAATTCTATTTAAATGAAAGAGAATGCTTTTACATTATTTATTCACTGTTTGAAAAGTGTCACTTTAAGAAAATTAACCATTAATGATGACCTTCATAGTAATTAATGATGTACAAATAAATAAAAGTTCCTGAATATTGTGTAGTAAATAATCTGTTTCTTGCTTTTTCACAAACATGTTTCTAAACAAAATGGGGGAAAAAAAATTCACAGATGATAATAGACATCAAGACAATTATATATTTATTTATTATTAGCTAACTAAGGAAAAGGTTCCTACTTTCTAGTCCATAAAATTTTAAATAACTACAAATTCACAAACAGATATGAAAAATTTATCAGCGATGCCGCGGACATTGCTGAATATTACGCGAAAAATTGGAGTTGGGACGCAAAAAAATAGTTCTTACGCGTCCCATGGGATGCGTAAATTCTTCGAAGAATCGCGAAATCCATCCAAGGACCGCGAAAAACCGGCAAATTTCATCGAATGATTGCTGAAAAAAAGGCAAATTTCGTCGATGAATCGAAAAAAAAGGCAGATTTCATAGAAGAATCGCAGAAAGAAGACAAATTTCGTCAAAGAATCGCAGAAAAAGGTGAATTTCATTGAAAGATTGCGGGAAAAAATGCGAACTTTGTCAAAGGGCTGCAGAAAAAAGGCATATTTCGTTGAAGGATCGCGGAAAAACGGTACATTTCGTCAAAGGATCGCCCAAAACGGCAAATTTCGTCTAAAGAACTTGAAAAAAAACGGTAAATTTCGTCTAAAGAACTTAAAAAAACGGTAAATTTCGTCGATGAATCGAAAAAAAAAGGCAGATTTCATAGAAGAATCGCAGAAAGAAGACAAATTTCGTCAAAGAATCTCGGAAAAAGGTGAATT
Source organism: Maratus michaelseni (assembly GCA_963931845.1). Lineage (NCBI taxonomy): Eukaryota > Metazoa > Arthropoda > Arachnida > Araneae > Salticidae > Maratus > Maratus michaelseni. The sequence continues at coordinate 122,875,561 of OZ007587.1, forward strand.
TCATTGCAAGATCGCGAAAAAAATGTAAACTTTGTCAAAGGGCCGCAGAAAAAAGGCATATTTCATTGAAGGATCGCGAAAAAACGGCACATTTCATCAAAGGATCGCCCAAAACAGCAAATTTCGTCGAAGAATCTTGAAAAAATGGCAAATTTCGTCGAAGAATCTTGAAAAAACGGCAAATTTCGTCGAAGAATCTTGAAAAAACGGCAAATTTCGTCGAAGGATCTTGAAAAAACGGCAAATTTCGTCGAAGGATCTTGAATAAACGGCAAATTTCGTCGAAGGATCTTGAAAAAACGGCAAATTTCGTCGAAAGAACTTGGGGGGGAAAAAAACGGCAAATTTCGTCGAAGAATCTCGAAAAAACGGCAAGTTTCGTCAAAAGATCTCGAAAAAACGGCAAATTTCGTCGAAGAATCTCGAAAAAACGGCAAATTTCGTCGAAGAATCTCGAAAAAACGGCAAGTTTCGTAAAAAGATCTCGAAAAAACGGCAAATTTCGTAAAAAGATCTCGAAAAAACGGCAAATTTCGTAAAAAGATCTCGAAAAATGGCAAATTTCGTCGAAGAATCTCGAAAAGAACGACAAATTTTGTCGAATGATCACCTAAAACGGCAAATTTCATCGAAGGATCTCGGGGAAAAAACAGCAAATTTCGAAGGATCTAAAAAAACCCGCGAATTTCGTCGAAGGATCGCAGAAAAAACGCGAATTTCGTCCAAAGGCCAAGGAAAAAATGCGAAATTCACTCAGCCTGAAATAGACTCGAATCAAAAGCAGAGTTAATCTGACCTACAACAACAAAAAAAGTGCTAAGAGAGGATCCCCCCCCCCCCCCTTTTCTGTTGTAACGTAACCTTTCAGAAAATGTGCAGTGAATTTCAGAAAATATTTTTTAAATTTAGAACCACTCCTGAAACTCCTTTTCAAAGAAAATGTTTGATTCCAACACTGATCTATGCTGACAAATCATCCAATGGGAACTTTAATCAAAGCATCCATTCATTCAACAAAAAGTGCCCCTTTACTCAACAAAAGTATTTTTTTATCCAACAAAAGTGTCCTTTTCAATAAATCCGTCCTCCCCCTTTTAAAAGAAATGCAAATATTAGTGATACTTGTTATCTTCTACACTCAAATAATCATTATTTTATAATTAAGCATTTACATTTAAAAAAAGGCAAAGAAAATTTCTCTTAATAGTTTAAAAAAAAATATATCTTATTTGATTGGGAAATACTGGTTTTAATTATTCATTATTATCAAAACAATAACTATTGCATTTCTTTTTTCCAAATAAACAAGTTCACTTGTTCCTTTAAAATATGAATTTGAATTATTATGAATGGGGACCCGCTTTTATAAAAAAGGGACACAGATATTTGAAAATCCAGGGTCCCTGGGACCCAGGATTTTTAGGATCCAGTGACATCACTGTTTATGTATTCTATCATATTAATCAGTACTTAGCGTAAAAAATAACTGTTACTATAGTATTTTTAGAAATACTATTTAAAAACATCATGAAATTAAATGTTCATTTCACATAAGCATTTTAAAATTCATTCAGTTGCAGAATACAAATACCATAAAGATTGATTCAGTAATAAAAAATAACAAAGATATTTTAATAATTTATCCAAAGCATACCTTAAACTTATATTTTGGATTTTCAATCTTCATAGAATAACTTCTAATGTCCATTTATTAAGATCTTTTGTTTAAATACTAAGCAAATTAGTTTTCTTTTAAATTAACTTTTAAAATTTCTAAACAGTTATATTTCATTTAAACATATTTTTCTATTTAAAAAAGTGAAAAATGCAGATACTTGTCAGTTAATGCCTTTAGAACAAAAATTTTACTTTATTTAAAAATAACTTTAATATCAATGCCAAAGATATTTATGTTCAAAAATCAAAATTTAAATTTGAGATTGTAAGAACATCGTAATTGGAGGTATTCAATTTAAATTAATGTATTATTTTTTTAAAGAAATTTATTTTCTGTCATGGCAAAAATTCGCATACATCCAGGACACCCTCCTGGCTATATGCTTGTCAAATTCTGTTATTCTCAGGTGGAAGGTGTCTATTTGTAAAAGCTATTTATAAGTTCAAATCTTTTTATACTTATTTCTGTTACTCTTAAACTCTGCTTATGTTTTTCAAATTATGATTTATTTTTAGGAAAATGTCAGATGGTGATAAAAATGTTTCTGAAATTCATGATGAAGAAGATGTAAATTATAAACCACCTCCTGAAAAAACATTGAAAGAAATAGTTGAAGCTGATCAGAATGATGCTAGTTTGCAGAAATACAAAGAAGCGTTATTGGGACAAGCAATTAAGGAACCTGTTATAGTTGGTATGTGTTATTTTTACATTTCTTTATTTAATTGAAGATTAATATTTTTTACATTATTTGGTAGGACCAGACGATCAGTGATTTTATTTATATATATATAAATAAATGTGTGTGGTGTGTGTGTACCAAGTACTTAAAAAAATGAGATGAATGATTTTTAACTATAATAAAGTTGGTCCTCCTGAAGTATTAGGATTTTTTTACACAACTGGATTTTGTATATTGCAAATACAGTAGACTCTTTTAAATCTGCACATCTTGGAACCAGGGGTTGTGCAGATTTTAGAATTTTGCAGATTTTTGGTCATTTTTAAAACAGTAATTTGATTGTAATATTCGACAATCAGGAGAAGGCGGCTCTGACGTATGAGTCATGTGTGGTCAGAAGAGTTTATTTCAACAATTTAGCAGGCAGAAGAAAGGGAAGAGAATTTTTTGACAGTGAACTTTGATTTAGGATTACCTTATTTGGCTAGTTATCACCTTTCGACTTAGAATGGAAATAAAATTATGTGTATATGCGTTATGCTTACAAAATTTTTATAGAGGGAAAATATAAATACGTATTTTAAACAATGTTAGAGATAACATTTATCTTTAAAATGTTTTTATTTTTCTGATATTAGAAAAGAAATTGTCCTTAAAAATGAAAATCTCAGTATAAAGTAAAGCACATTTCATACGTTGAATTTTCATGCCTTTTTTTCATTTAAATGTTTTGAATCTTAAATCGAATTGTATTCCATTATGTAGTAATGTTAAAGTTAAAATATTTTCTTATATGATACAAATAAATTCTTAATTCATTTATACCTTTTTCCGAAGGATATTTCCGATTAGATTGACTAAGTATAAAATAATAAAATGTTTCTTTCTTTCTTTCTTTATTTTATTTTATGACAAATATTACTACTTTGTTTATATAAAGTTGTTATTTGTTAAAAGTTCTCTAAGAAAAATTTAAAATTTTATTTATAATAACATAGAATTTTGATTGAAAAAATATGACTCCTACTGAACCTGGCAAAAATCGTTCACTGTAATGTGCTTTAAAGGGCACTGTAATTTTTATATACAAAATTTGCAATTTTTATTTCATTTTATATTCATTTATAATTAGGAACTGTAACAATAAATGATCAAAGTATTGAATATCTTGTTGCTTAGGAAATATTATAGTAATTCGGTGCAAAACAATTTATTTTCAATGTTTCGATCAGTAAAATCTATCAGTTAAACAGTTTTCTATAAATTTTGTTAATGTATTATTTTTTCATAACTTATTAAACTAGATTACATTTACATATATAATTGTATCTAGATATAAAAATGCAATACTAAATATTCTTTTACAAAAATCAGTTTTAAAAAAATATAATTAATTTTTTTCCACATATATTAGTATAAAGAAGGGGAGGGGGTGGGGGCATATTTTTCAGGAAATGCCATTTTTAAAATTGCTGAAGGAGGAAGAATGCCTGCAGGGGAGGACTGTCTAAGGGAAAGTGACTTTGCTTCATTTTCCAAAAATACACGCACATTATTAACGATGTTACGTTCGTTGGAAAGGCATGAACCCCCTTTTTTTAAGTTTACCCTTTTAGGGACATTTTGTATTGTTCTGTAAAGAACAGTTTAAATACAAAATAATGATGATAATCAAGAGTGCTGAGAATGACAACTATCTATCTAGCAGAGAATACACTTTACCCTTGTGAATAAATAATATGCAGGACCCAACATGCCGAATTTTCACTATAGATATGCTAATTTACATCAAAATCAAAAGTAACATAACTTTATTTAGTGTAATTAATTAGCTGTAATAGCCAAAAGAGTATAGTTAACAAAATTTTGTAAAAAAAAAAAATGTTGTTGATTTAAACACCATCTTGAATTTTGTTCCTACAATTTTATGCTATTTATCTTAAGCAAGTTTATTTAATGCAAGTTTAATGTTTGTTTTAGTGCTGACACCTTTTTAAAATGTTTGCTTCATAATAATCTTAATTTTTTTTTTTTTTTTTTTTAAGAACCTGATAATCCCAACAGGGTGTTAGTTAAAAGACTAGCTCTGGTAGTAGAAGGAAGACCTGATGTAGTATTGGATCTCACAGGTAAGCAAAAAATTACGTGAAATTTATAAATTGGAGCTAAAATGTTAATACTTGAAGACCATTCCAGTTTTTATTTGTAATAAACTTTGTGATTTTCCACAGCGCTCCCAGATTAGTGTGCTATACCTAATAGTTGGCCTTTGTTCAAAGTGTTACGAGATTAGTTTTGGTATTTCATTTTTTTTAACACTCTTGGAGCTTTGGCAAAATTGGTCTTAGGGAAATGAGATGTTGCCAAATGTGATAAACAGCGACAGAAACTAAACTGATAAAAATTTTCTTTGTTATACAATAGATACTCATTACTACAAAATTTGACAAGTCCCTTTTTGAATTGCGTTAACCCCAATGTATCAGAAATTCAGATTTAACAAAGTACATTTTGTTAAGAATTTCGTTACAACAAAAAATCTTCATAAAGCTCAAAAAAAAAAAAAAAAAATTGAATTGCTTAACAGAAATGAAATATTCTTCAAATAGAATGCTGAAGGTAAAATGTAGCATTGTTGTTTTGGGGACAGGTGCCATTTCAACAGGTATTTCTCCCCTTTACACTATTTTATTTTGTCTACCTCTGCTCCTTTTCTTTTATTTCCCAATATGCTTCAAAATGAGCATGTGACAGACAGCAGGTGGCCATCACTGTAAAAGGAATGTTAGTTTATTCAGGGATTTCTCTATCGCCACTATCCGTTGCAGTTTGTTTCTTACTTCATTCGATGATAAAATGGCCTGTGTGAAATAAAAGTAATTTTCTTAGAAGAAAAGAAAACCACAATTTCTGATATTACTAAAGGATTGCGAAAAAATATGTAACGGCCATTATGTCAGTGTTAGTACCAGGCCGTTCAGTAGTACAGGGAAAACATCAGAGTTTAAGGTTTAAACTAAGTTTATTGAACCAAACGAGCAGGATATTAAGCGGGAACTACTCGTTTTTACTAAATCCAAAATAAACAGTTTAGACTTTGACTTGAAGTGGTATTTCGTACAAAATAAAACCCATCATGGAAGAATCACATGCCTGTGAAAGAATATAAGGGAAGAAAAATACCACACAGCATTTTTTATTAAGTGGGATTTTCCTATTTTATGCCCAATTCACTCAATCCTGCACTTTATTTCAAACGCTGCCCCTCAAAGAAAATGGCACCCTTGCTTCTGAGGAATGAAATTCGCCATGTAAATATTCACATAAACATGATTTACTCATAATTAATATCCATTAAGAGGATTATTAAAAAAAAGATTTTTTAATGTCTGAATTTTTGGACTGATGATAGATTTTTTTTCAAATATTTGGAACTGAATGCCTTAAATTTTTGGAACTTACGAAACAGGATCACCCTTGGCTCCGAGAAAATCGATGCATCATTCTCAGAAAATCGTCGATGCATTTAAAAAATTATATGGCACACTAAAAAAAAAATCACGCACACCTAAAAAATAGCACGGTGGACTTAAAAAATCGCGCCTTGTTAAATATTCCTAGAACAATTTCAAGTGTAATAAAATATTTTAAGATAGTTATGCAAAACAGATCTTTCCCCTCCAATTTTTTTAACTTAAAATATTAAAAATTTTCAAAAAAAATAATTAGAATAGATGGTTAGGAATAAAAATACAAAAATGATTAAAAAGTACCCTGTATTCAAAAATGCATGTTATGGTTCATTAGTTAAATTTATAGGTCCTTAATTTTTGCTGCTTTTGGTCCTTGAAGCCCTTAAAATAAGTCCTTTATTTTTATCAACTAAAAAAATGTGTACAAACACTGTTTTTGCATAACTACCACCATTGGTAAATTAAATAATAGTTCTAATCAATACATAGGATGCATGCTCAGCTCTTGTGTTAAAAACAGATCCAAAGAAATGTCTCCCTGTTATTACTTTATTAAAATAAATCTGGTTTACTTTGTTAAAGTAAATCTCTGTTATTACTTTAATAAGGTAAGACATTTGCATAAAGAGAGATATTTGCTTTGGCTAAATATACCAAAATTGGCTTTTTATAAACAAAAGCTGAGAGTGCCTCTTCGCATTGCTTAGAACTATGATTTTTCTTCTGTATTCACTAGAGATGGGAATGATCGGGGTAAAAAAAACTGAAACTTTGGAAAAAAACTGTTTTTTTTTTTTTTTTTTTTTTTTTTTTTCCCGAAAGTGTAATTTTCAATTTTTCCAAATTGGAAAAATTGAAGTTTAATTTTTTAAATATTACATTCAAAATGTTATGGCTGTATTCTGATATTTTTTTATGGCCAGTGTCTCATATGAAAATGTTAACACGAAAAATATGATCTGTAAGCAGTTTAGGAAGAACTTCAAGGACTTTTCACAATTTGTTCACCTTAAAACATTTAGCAATTTAGTTGAAACCAAGTATTCAAAAATCCACCTATTTTATTACTTTCATTAAATAAATATCATACGTATATATATTACTTTGATATTAAGAATCTAAAACTAAAACCAAAACATATTCACAAAATTCCTTTCACAAAATTCTGAAAAATTTTTCAATCTTCATTCTGATTCCTGAAATGTGATGATTTTAGAATAACAAAAAATCATCAATGAATCTATTATCTAGCTGTATGCTGTATATATATGTATGGACCTTATTAAAAATATCTAAATAGGAATCTAAATAACAACAATTTCTAATTCACAAAATTTTGATTATATTTTTTGTGACAATTTTGTAAGATTTTTTTTATAAGGCAATATTTTTTATACAAAGGTTTACATAAACAGGATCATGTAAAAAAAATGTAAGCAGACCCATGCAACTTCACTTGTTAAAAATGAAAATCCGTCTGCAAAATTATTTCAATAATATCAATAGGTTGAAAATTGAATATAAAATTTGAAACATGCATATTTATTTTTATTGGCATATTTGCAATTTTTCATGTAATCGGATGATAATCTCCAGAAATATTTAAGTATTAGGGGAGAAGGGGGCTAGTGTGGACACTTTTTATAAATGTTGCAAAAAAATGTACTAAATACCATTTTTAACACTTCAAATACTTTTTTTACAAGAATTTGCTCTTTTACCCTTAATTTGGTTGATATATTAAATTATTTGGTAATACAGTTTTTTTTAAATATATTTTTAAAAAAAAGTTGTGTTTGTCCACACTAGCCCCACCACATGGGGCTAGTATGGACAAGCTGGAATACTAATTTAGACAATGGAATATAACTTTTAAAAGTGTTTGTAAAACCAAAATAAAATATATTTGAACTTAAACAGCATAGTAAATATATAAATCTTAATAAAGCATAATTAAATTAATGTTATACCTAATATACTTTATTACTAAGGACTGCAGTTAGATGTGTTAAGCATCTATTTCAAAGACAAAATTACAAAGAAAAAAAAAAACACTGGTCAAAATAAAAAGATATGAATTTATTTACCTATCTTAAAATCTCAAGTTTTTTTACAAGGTTTAAGTATTTGAAAAAACAACTTAATGTTTTTCATTAGTGTTTACACAATACACAACTAGGAAATTGCATAACAAGCATTCTGCCTTCTTGAATAATGTCGGGTGTGGCAGTTTTCCAATGATGTTGTTGATGTTTATTTGTGAAACATCATTTTCAATATAAGTAAAATGATTTTTCTTAGAGTTAATACTCTTGAGGCACTGTATTTCATACTCGTCAACAGAAAGAGACTTTGAAATAACAGCTATATATTTATAAAATGTGCTGCGGCTGGACTTCTTCCCACTTAAAGAAAATTGAGCCAATACATAATCTCCTGGCTTGATGTCTGTTTTCTCACTCATTTCTACTTCTTCAATTTCTACTTCATCAACTTCCATATGAGAAAGGCTGTCTCCACTGTCTTCCCATGTGCTCCTACTATCTTCAGAACTGAATGGAAATTCTTCCTTTGACTTCATTTTAAGTTTTTGTTAGGTTTATTCCTTTTGAGCTTGGTTTTACTTCCTTTAGAACGGAGAATTTGTTCTTTTCTTTCCCTTTTTTTTTTCTTCTTCTATGTGTTTCATATTTTCCAAATCTTCTATCCTTCTTTTCTCAGACGTACTAGTATAAACTATAGATTTTCCTTTTTTTCCTGATATGTTTATATTCTTTCTCAATGCAGCTTTAGGATACGGAATTACACTTTCAAGAGTAGTTGGTTGTTGTACAATGTTGGATGATTCATTTTCTTCCAAATCATTTTTATGGAGGTCTTCATTTTCTTGCACACTAAAATTTTTTTTCCGTACTATTTAGAAGACTTTGTTTTATCTTTGCTAGTATCTGGACATTCACGGTCGGTAACATAGCTACAAAAAAAATCATCTCCAAATGCTAATCGATTTAATGGAAAAACGCCAGTTTTTGCAAATCCTGATATAATATTACTTGGTGTAAATGATTTATAATATGCTTTCACTGCTAAGGAAGGAATATCATAGATTGATACTGTTTTGCCGGGATGATTTAGCATCCAGTCATTAAATGCAACATTACACGCTCCTTTAAATGCACCATAAACTGCAACATCTAGGGGTTGAAGTTTATGGGAACAATGTGGTGGGAAAGACAGTATAACAATACCATTTTCTTTTGCATATGTAATTGCTTGAAGAGAAATATGTGAATTATGATTATCAAGGAGCAATAAAACAGGGTGGTCAATATCAAATTTTGTGTGTTCTTTTATATGCTGTAAAACAACTGGAAAAAGTTCTTTCAGCATCCATCCGCTTTTTGAAGCCAAACCTAGACTTCCAGTTGGAGCTCCAAAAAGAAAATTATCCTTAAAATTTACTCTGGGAAAAATTAAAGCAGGAGGAATAGTATTCCCAGTTGCGGAAATAATGCCGCAAAATGAAACTAATTCTATTATAAAAGTAAGTCTATTATAAAAGTAATACTCTATAGATTGGCATAAATAATTCAAGTGAAAAATGTTTATCAAAATAAATTCTACTATGTGTGCATTCTACATTTAAGTTCAGTTATAACTTTACAATTGAATCTAATTTAGTAAATAAATAGCATAAAATGTAATATATTTATATACCTAATTAATGTTTTTACATCTGAAAGCTGACTGGGGCTAGTGTGGACATGTCCACAGTAGCCCCACCACCATGTGTCCACACTAGCCCCATGGTGCCATTTATTTTTTAGGCCTAACACTGGTAAATTTAAACCATGCAGAGCAAAAGTGAATATCAAAAAATGTTTTGATTAGACTCATTTATAATATACTATCCCATTTCATTTGAAATAATGAATAAAAATAGTCTAAATTAGTAATTAAAAAAAAAGCCATGAACTTACTTTTTCACCTTAAAAACCTTGTTTTATAAATTGTTAATGAACCATGAAATGTATAATCATGTAACTGCACATGGAAGTGTATATCAGTGTTACCAAACTGCAAAAATTTACAGAGAAACTATAACTAAAAAATAACAGAATTATTCAAGTTGACCACACTAGCCCCATGTCCACATTAGCCCCCTTCTCCCCTATTAGAAACAAATTTGTTTTTAATAACATGCAATTGAAATTATTTAGTGTTTTCAAGCTTTTTTCTCCTATCTTCATTTTATTTAAAATATAGATTCTAAAACTTGTCTAACTGTTTTTTAATATAAATGCATACAAAAATAAACTTTGCAAAAGAAAATGTAAATTTTCTGTGAAAAATTTAGTTGAAAACAAGCATTCAAAAATCCACCTATTTTATATCTTTCATCAAAGAAATATACATACATATATATATATTACTTTGATATTAAGAATCTAAAACTTAAACCAAAACATGTAGGTTCGTTTAGGTTTAGGCTGGAAAACTATACCAAAACTAAATACACAGGATATGAAAATTCTAATTGTAAGAAAAAAAAATGTAATATTGTAAATTAGTATACATTTTTAAGGAATGGAAGATTTAAAAGTGATAATATTTATAATGTCAAAACTACAATAATTTGTTTCTTTAAAATGGCATCATTTATATACTTAAGCAATACTATGTTGAGATGATATTTAATGCAATTTAAGTTTTCTTTCAAACTGCAGTGATATTGGTTCAAACTCATAAGATTTTTTTTTGTTATTTTTAAAATTTTCTCTACTAGTAATTGGAGAAATTCAATTGAACAATCATTTAAACAGACACATGATATATTATAAACAGTGGTGTTAAGTTAAGCAAGAAAAGCTACTGTGAAATGTCTGAGAGTGAAAGGCTAAATTTTTAAAGCTGACTTTTTCTTTCTTGTAATATATTCATGTACAGTGAAAAAAAAATATTTTTTAGTAGGCAGAAATTTAAAAAATGTGTATTGCATATTTTCTAAAAAAATGTAACCTATATTTGAGAAACATTTGTAAAAAATCAATTTTTCCAGAAAAAAACTGTTTTTTTTCCTCCACTTCAAAATTTCCGAAAATTTTACATCTCTAGTATTCACTTAATTTGCTTACAACAAATATAGTCAATATGTCATCATTAGTATAATTATTTATTTATTGTAAAGCATAAAGCTGTATGTATTGACACTTGACAGCATGTTAGTAGTTTTTTAACTAACTAAAATATAGATGGATCAAAGAAAAGGAAATGTATATTAAAGTAATGCATTTTTATGGAAATTAACAACTGTCTCTAACTGGGAGGTGACCATTGGGGGAGTGTTTTACAACAATTTATCAGGGGTGATTGTGCTCCGGGGGTACCCCGGATTTCCGGGTTTTTCCGTCGACCCTTCCGGGTTTTTCTTTCGGCTCTTCCGGGGTCATAAAATCATCCTGTTTAGTGAAAAAAACGAATCGAAATTGAAAATATGTTGCAAAAACAATGTACGTGACGCTGCGACGGACATCGCAGACTTTTTAGGGCACCTGCAGACTAAAAACATACAGCGATGCCGCGGACGCGCTATAGCGGGTAAATTACGCGAAAAAACGGCAAACTTCGTCGAAGGATCGTTAAAAAAAAAACGGCGAATTTCGTCGGAAAATCACCGAAAAACCGCGAAATTAAAAACATTCGCCAAATTAGCGATAAACGTTTCAGTTACGGCAACCCTTACCCAGAGCCTGATCGGAGTGAAACTAGCAAACCCTCTGTCATGCGTTTTCCTAACCCCTTGTATTGTTTTAACCAAAGAATATAAACGAGAATACCGATACCGAAAGATATTCTTTGTCCTACCCCTAAACCAGGAGACAAAAACCAGTCTTTTAAAAGATACCTGAGTATGAATCTTCATCTCCCCCCCCCCATCTCCCTTTCGTTTAACAATGCCTCCCCAAATTCTGTTTTGGGCTGCACCAGATGTCAATGAGTGCATATTTTTCATAAACCTTCATTCAATACCCTTCCCCTCGAAATTTGCGCTTTTCTATGGCGAAATGGCTCTCGGTAGAGTATAATTTGAAAAGAAGAAAAAAATAAGTAGACTGTAGATTAGGGTCTGCACGGGCCGGAATTTTCGGGGCCGGGCCGAACGAAAGCTACCTTTTCCCGGCCCGTACAAAATTCAGTGAAAACAGGCCCGGCCCGTTTAAAATCCATTAAACCACGCCTGACTCAATATCTAAAAAAAAATCAGATTTTTCTTAACATACAATTAAGATTCTATATTTATGGGATAATTTTACGGTCCCTGTGGCAGAATGTACGCAACGCTGCGACGGACGTCGTAGACTTTTTAGGGCACCTGCAGACTAAAAACATACAGCGATGCCACAGACGCGCTATAGCTGGTAAATTACGCGAAAAAACGGCAAACTTCGTCGAAGGATCGTTATAAAAAACGGCGAATTTTGTCGAAAAACCTTGAAAAATGTCTAATTTCGTTGACAGATCGCGGAAAAAACGCAAATTTAGTCAAAAGGCCGTGAAAACATGTGAATTTCGTCATACGGCCGTCAAAAAGACATGTTTTGTTGAAGGATCGCGGGAAAATGCGAATTTTGTCGAAGGGTTACGGAGAAAACACCAACTTCGTCTAAGGATCGTGGAAAAAACGGTCAATTCTGCCGAAAGATCGCGAAAAAAACGGTAAATTTCGTCGAAGGATCGCTAAAAAACGGTAAATTTCGTCGAAGGATCTCGAAAAAATGGAAAATTTCGTCGAAGAATCGTCAAAAAACGGTAAATTTTGTCAAATGATCTCGAAAAAACGGCAAATTTCGCCGAAGTATTTCGAAAAAACGGCAAATTTCGTTGTCTAAAAGTGTGTATCTTCAAAATGTTTAGGCTGTAAAATGTTCATCCATTTGTAAATTTTGCAAAAAAAAAATGTAACAAATCAGTAATTTGTGCCTCAGAATCAGTTGTAAAAGTTACACTCTCAAATTCACAACTTTTAAGATTCTTTTGTGTGTAGCATCACAAAATCTCGATAACTGGATTTTTTTTTTTATTATTGGTATGGAAAACTTGAAAAAGTCAGGGAAATTTATTGCTGATCTGGAATAGACACCCTGTTGTTTGTTTTATGAATATTTGGAATAAATTTCTTCAATGATAAAAAAATAAAAAGACAACTTTCCATATCATATTTAGCAAGACAATGTTTACTCATCATTTAATGAAGTCATTCAATTTTCAGTGCAAATAAGGTAAGTTTATCAAATTATGTTTTCTTACAACTTACATTACAAAAACTAGCAGTAATTATGGTATTCTTATGTTATTTGAGTTTCATACAGTTATATAATAAGTTATGGTGTAAATGGATATCAGTATTTTGCATCGGTAATTTTCAGGATTTTTCACCTGTGTGTCAATAATTTTCAGGGTTTTTTACCTTGTGTCACAATCACCCCTGAATTTATAAGCTAAATTTTTATCGAGAAAGGTCAGGGAACTTTTTTGTCAGAATTGTGTAGGAACCCTGATTTTGAGCTGATTCAGACCAGACAAACTTAACCCTCTTCCGTTTTAAAGCATATAATGGTTCACAGATTTCCGAAAAGTGAAGAATGTACTTTTGAAACCAAGCCACCATACCCAAAAATGTCGCTACTTGTTTTGCATTCTTTGAAGGTACCATTGGTGTAATTACATCTGTTTTTTGTCTATCCGTTTGAATGCCCTCTTGTGTGATTCAAACCCCAAGATATTTTAACTCCTTACGAATAAATTTATATTTTTCCAATTTGACTGTGAGACCTGTGTTTCCTAGTAATGAGAAGACTTTACATAATGAAGTTATGTGTTCCTCGAATGTTTCGGACATAATGATAATATCGTCTAGGTAAACCAAAACTCCAAAACCAAGGAGGGGTTTCAGAATTCTATCCATAGCTTTCTGGAACGTAGCTGGGGCCCCCGATAACCCAAAACTCATCAGTTTGAATGCGTAACATCCGTTATGCGTGATAAATGCAGTTTTTGGTATATCTTCAGGTTTCATGCCTATTTGAAAATAACCTGAAGTTAAATTTAGTGTCGACATAAATTTCGTACTAGGAATATTGGCTAAAATGTCGTCTATTACTGGAATTGGATATTGTGGATACTGCATTATTGAGTTAAACTTACGATAATCTATTGCAAACCTCCAGGCCTCAGGATCCTCAACGCTTTTCCCATTGTTCTTTCTACATAACACTACAGGTGACGCATATGGAGATTCAATCGGCATGATAATGTCCTCGCGGAGCATTTTGTCAATGTGATAATCAATGATTTTCTGCTTAACTATGTCATAACGGTATGGTTTACTTGCGACTGGCCCGTTTGAACCAGTATTTATTTCGTGCCAAGAAACGTGTTTAAGACCTGGTTTATCTGAAAATACTTCCCTGAAATCATATAAAAATTCATTAAATTTATTTATCTCACCTTTTGTTAACCCAGATGCAGTTAAATCAATCTTGATTTTTCAATGATTGTTGAGAGTGATGAGGACTCGTTTGTACAAGTATTCTCATCATTATTAACCTTTAATGTACGTGTAAAGAAATCTAAACTCATACCTCTATCTTTCATAAAATCAACCCCGACAAACTGCCTTTAAACCATCTAATACTAAAAATTGCCAACTTGTTTTAACTGACCATATTTCTACCTCTAAATCCACCAGACCTTTTATGCTACACTGTACCCCCTGAGCCGACTGAACTACTAAATTAGCATGCTGCAACCTTTTATAAAAAAAAATATTTCTTATAAACATCGAAAGATATAAAACTCCTGTCCGCACCTGTATCCAGAACACTTTTCAGAACTATTCCACTCAAAACAATTAACAATTCAGGTAATTCAACTGGGTTAACAACTATTTTCATTAAGTCAATGACAGAAGGTTTTGAAGAATTAACCTGTGACTGCTGACCTTCTTCACAACAGCCACCTACAAGTTTAAACCCCACTGACGATTCTGAGCGCCAAAAGACCTATCCTCTTTCCGCTTACCTAAGTTTTCAGCAACCATTAACTGCCTAACCCTGGATGAGTTAGCATTCCTTGGATTAACCTCGTTCCTTCTATCCAAACCATTATTACGAGTGTTCATCCCCTCATTTCTTCTTAAACCACCATTATAATTCTGAGCATTATTTCTTAAACCACCATTAGCTTTACAATAATTCTTACTGTTACCATAAGTAGCATGACCACGAACATTATTTTCAAACCTTCTATTACTACCAATTAAACTCATTATCATAATTTCTGGACCTATTGATAAATCTATCCCCTCATTAAATTCCCGTGTGATTCTCAGTCTGTGGTGATCACCCTCATGTCGCGCCTCATATTTTAATAGAAGTTGGTAAATGTCCGCTTCATTTGGGAAAAAAATTACATTAATTTTAATAATTTGCCATGTATATTAGAAGGGATTACGGTACAACGAAATTTATTTATTTATATAAATTTTAGCTGTCCTGTGGTGTTTGTTGTAACGGGAATGTTACACAAATTGCTTCTGTCTGTAATGACAAAATATTCAGTTTTATAACTAAACACATAATTTTGAAATTAATTAAAACATTTTTAATTAACAAAAAGACAGTTTTTTAGTTACATTATTTGCTGGTAAGTTTTTCTGAAAATTCCCCAACCCTGTTTATCAAAATGATTATATTTCAAGGATTATGCCAGGAATGAAAGATGTTGTGAGCTTAAGGTGGGAAAAGTACACAGAAGAAAAATATTACTTTTGGGAAATTTGCATGAATTGTATAATAATTTTAAGCAAAAGTTACTGAACACTAAGGTGGGTTTTTCAAAATTTTGTAGCCTGCGCCCATAATGGTGTATTCTTGCTGCATTTCTGGTGTATTCAGATGCAAGTAAAATGCTTAAATTTCTTATGATTGAATTATTCTATAATAACGTTTAAACTGTATTGAATGCAAGGAAGAATAATATTAATCATTTAGCAAAGTCTTTCTAACACAATACATGACAGTTAATAAAAATACAACTACCGAGAATGTGTCATTTTAAGCTCTATATATATAAAATATTTATAAAATAAAGTACTAAGAAAAATGAATATTTAATTTAAAATAGGTGTTTAATTATTAAACTACATTCCACATATTACAGTTATGTGAAATTAAAATTATATTTGTTGTTTGTTTATATTTGTTGCCATGTTCTTTTTTAATTGACTAAAGATAACCATATTTTTTTTTTTCTTTTCAGAAGAAACAAAAAGACCATAATTTTTTTCTAGAATAAGATAAAACATATTTATGCTCATTTAAAAAAAAAAAGCATCAAAATTATACTTGTCCCTCTCCCTGATATTGCGTTTTTGGAAAATCATGTTTTTTCTAACAAAAATTTTAATTTATAATTTATTATTTTTTAGGGGCTAAAATAAATAGTTACAGCCCTCTAGTATTTTTTCGGTGTTTATCATAGTTTTGTTGGTAAGTAAAAATATTTTGAAAACAATTGAAAGGTTTGGGAACCAAATAGAATTTTTTTTATAACCAATTGCAGCTTGTTTAGTGCTTCTCAGATGTATTCAAAAATGTGAATTTGAAGAAATTTTGAATGGCTGTAAATAGAAAAGTATTGAAGCCAGTGATAAAAAAAATGTATGGTTATTTGATACCATATGTTTATTGAATATACCCCAGTGGCAGAAACACCGCGACACAGCGACGTAGTCGCGGACAAAGAAAATCTCTTGCAGACAATTTTTGTCTGCACTAATGAAATTAATTTTAAAAACTGTCTGCAACTTGTGGATTTCGGCAAAGGATCGCGGTAAAAACACGGAATTTCTTTAAAAGATCGCGGCCAAAACATGCGAATTTCGTCAAAAGTTCGCGTTAAAACACGCGATTTTCGGCAAAGGATCGCGGTAAAAACACACAAATTTCGGCAAAGGAACGCGGTAAAAACACGTAATTTCGTCAGATCGCGGTAAAAACACGCGAATTACGTCAAAAGATCGCTGTAAAAACACGCGAATTACGTCAAAGGATCGCGATAAAACACACGAATTTCGGCAAAGGATCGCGGTAAAAACACGCGAATTTCGGCAAAGGATCGCGGTAAAAACGCGCGCTTTTCGTCGAAAGTTCGCGGTAAAAACACGCGCTTTTCGTCAAAAGATCGCGTTAAAAACACGCGATTTTCGTCAAAGGATCGCGGTAAAAACACACGAATTTCGGCAAAGGACTGCGGTAAAAACATGCGAATTTCGGCAAAGGATTGCGGTAAAAACACGTGCTTTTCGTCAAAAGATCGCGTTAAAAACACGCGATTTTCGTCAAAAGATCGCGGTAAAACACGCGATTGTCGTCAAAGGATCGCGGTAAAACACACGAATTTTGGCAAAGGATCGCGGTAAAAGCACGCGAATTTCGGCAAAGGATCGCGGTAACAACGCGCGCTTTTCGTCGAAAGATCGCGGTAAAAACACGCGCTTTTCGTCAAAAGATCGCGTTAAAAACACGCGATTTTCGTCAAAGGATCGCGGTAAAAACACACGAATTTCGGTAAAGGATTGCGGTAAAAACACGCGAATTTCGGCAAAGGATTGCGGTAAAAAAGCGCGCTTTTCGTCGAAAGATCGCGGTAAAAACCCGCGCTTTTCGTCAAAAGATCGCGTTAAAAACACGCGATTTTCGTCAAAGGATCGCGGTAAAAACACACGAATTTCGGCAAACGATCGCGGTAAAAAAAAAAAAAAAAAAAAAAAAAAACCGTGATTTTCATCAAACGATTTTGGAAAAAAAAATCGTGAGTATCGTCAAAATTTACTGCATAAAAAGACTGCTAAAATATTGAAACCCAGTTCCTTTTACTTAATGTCTAAAGATCGTCGCAAAACGAGAAGAAATGCTAAAAATTGCATAAAAAATTCAAAAATAGATAGAGGAATTCCTAATTCCTTTTACTAATGTAGAAAATTCGCTGCAAAAAAAAAAATAAATAAATAAAAAAAAAAATAAATAAAAAACATAAAAAATTAAGAAAACTAGTCCAAAAATTGGCTTTGAGGTGCATAACTTCAGACTCTTCCTGCCAAATCTTGCAGCTCTGCACTTAGCGGTCTCTTCAGAAAACATCACACACAGACAAACATCCATATTTAATACATAATTTTTTTAATCTGAAACAATATACAGAACCAGCTTCTAAAAAAATGAGTTAACCGGAATCCAACCTGCAGGAATCTAAACTCAGCTCGAACTGAAAACAATGTTAACCTGATCTGCAGCTAATGCAGGACTTTAAGATATTTTCTCCAGAAGGAATTTCTGTAGCTGCATCAGGGGAAGTAAATTTCTCCCCCCCCTAAGCGTATCCTTCCCCTTTTAGAAATCCCACAAAAAGTGAGATGATGAAACGATATCTAACATCAAAAGTTATAATCAAAATTAATGAGTAGGCATCAAGCTTACCCTGTTTTAAATAAAAAGATGAAAAATTTCTAGTTTAGTGTATTATTCATTCATTAAAATTACACACAAAATTTGCAGACAGATTATGAAATTCTAAAAGTTTGTCGCAGACAGCTACAGAACTTTCTGCCACTGGGGAATATACCAAGTTTCATCAAAATCGGACACCATGGGTGTACAAATCTCATTTTTGTGGTTGAATTGACATGGAATGACCCATGACTGTAACAAGGAAATTCTGTTATCATACAAATTTCGAGCCAGACCTATAGCCAAAAGTCAAGGCTATCCAACAAAGTCAAATTGTTGCAAAGAATATGTCATTTATGCATAAAAATTAACTTTGAAAATCGTTTCTACAAAGTGTGAACGATCTTCTGTAAAATATTATGCTGGTATTTCATTTTACGTACCAGCATCACAGTTTTGCATACCAGTACTGGTATGCATATCATAGTTTGGATCCAGGTCCTGTCATGAAATTGTCTCCTGGTTTTGATATGTATACATTTTTTACCTACGCGTGACCTGCAGAGTGGATCTATAAAAAGTTAATTATGTGGCTTGCGAGCGCGAAAGGTTAAAGACCATTACACTAATGAATACATGCTTCATAGAATTACTCCATATGGGAGGGAAAGGGTTTTAATGGTAAGAGATGAAGAAATAGTTTTAAAGTAAAATTTACTTATTACTTACCCATCATACGTAGTATAGGGTAAGTCTTGTAATCGTTTTGAAAATCGAAAAAAAATTTTTGACGGATTTACACGTTTCAGACACTGGAGATTCCGAAAAACATATTTTTAGAAAAAAAATTTTGCCGTCCGTCTGTGTGTGTGTGTGTGTCTGTGTGTCTGTAAACGCTCTATCTCCCGAAAAAATTGAGATAGAGACTTGCAATTTGGTATGTACTTAGTATGTAATAATGGGAAGAAGCCTATTTCATTTCAATAACCTCGATTAACCGGAACAATTTTTTTCGGACTCTCGAAATATTCGTTCTGATGAAAGGTATATAAAAATTTTCGAAATTGTTTATTTTAAGAAATGAATATAAAAGACAATAAAAAAACATAAATTTTGAATAAAGCATGAAGTCGATCGGATAATTAGTTGCCGAGATATTTGGAATCCTATTTTCCACACTCTTCGATTTTTCATGACCCTGTATTTCATCCAAATTTCACTTCAAAGATATATTTTAATTGGAAATTTGACGCTTAATCAGATGCAATAAACCGCTAGTTAACAGGATTATTATTTTTGGAGTTATAAGGAAAAACCTCTTTCAAGCAATTCAGTAATCGAGCCTTTAAAGTTTGTGACGTCATCAAGCCACGATTTTATTTTTTGAATTGCAATGCATTTTATAAGTAGTTTACACATTTTTATTTTAATATTTTACATTATGCATATCCATGATGGGTAAGTATTACGGTGGCCCCCAACGACTAGTTTTTGTTATCAAATGGTAACAAAATATCCATTGTTAAAAACATTAAAAAAAAAATTTCTAATGTACATTTTGTTAAAATATGTGTAGTAGTCTATTGATTTACTTTTTATATTTTACTTACATTTTTTTTTTCTAACTCTGCAGATGACCTTGAAGCTTTGAAGAAAAAGACTTTTGCTGTAAAAGAAGGTATACAGTATCGAATCAGAATAGATTTTTATGTTCAGCGAGAAATAGTGACAGGTCTGAAATACATCCAAAAAGTTATGCGTCATGGCATCCAACGTAAGTTTTTGTTAATCCGGTTGGTTATATTAATATCTTTTAAAGAGCTATTTAATAATAGCAACAAACTTGCACACTTTTCTTCTTTATTTATCAGCAAAATTATTTATGAAGTCTAATTATACTAATATAATATGTTAATAGAAACACCGTTTAGTATTATTAAAATTATTTGTTTTTCTGATTAGTATATTAGTATTATTAAAGTAACTGTTTTCCCGCGTTGGCGACCCCCGTGGGCGCCTGACGGCGCAGGATAGTTTTATATCTGAACAAAAATGTTTCCAAATAATCCTAGTGCTGAGGGCCCTACTGCCTTTAGCAGTGATTGATGCATATGATTTTATATTTTTATATTTAGTTGTAAAAGAAGTATTCTAAATGTTTTTTTTTTTTTTTTTTTCCATTTTACATCAAAAGCAAAAGCTACTAGCAGATTCAAGATATATTAGAAACAAGCGGCAAAGCAGATTTCAATTAGTTTAAAGTACTTAGAATTGTCTGAAAGTTTTTAATTTTTTATATGTGATATAAAATAACACGTATGAAGACTGCGTAAAAAAAAAAAAGTGTTAAAATATCGATATTTAGTTCAGTTTCACCTAGAAAGAAAAGTGTATGAAGGAGTTAAAAAGTGACTTCCAGTCAATTATTGTTTTAAAAGGGTTATTAATATTTTTTAAACCAAAGACGTGCTTTTAAAGTTAAATATACCCTTGTTTTAGTGTATGCAATTTGAATTTTCAAACCAAATGTAGAATTTTACAGTGTGCATACAAAATGAAAGTCAACAGAGTAATGAGTTTTGGAATGTTTTTTTTTTTTTTCAAAGGATTAATATTAACATTTTTTAAAACTGAAGACATTGGCTGAAAGCTAAATTGTATGCTTGTTAAGTATGTATGATTTATTTTTTCGTATATAGATTAAAAAAGGCAGGTGTAGAACATTAAAATTGCAAAAAAAAAAAAAAAAAAAAAAAAAAAAAAAAGGCTAAAATTGCAAGAGTCAGTTTTGGAATATATATATATATATTTAAAGGGTTAATATTCATATTTTTTTAAACTAAAGACATCATTTTAAAGCTTAATGAATGTATGTGGATTAAATGGTTGTTTTTGGTTCTGAAGCGTTGATGCAGATTTTTAAACTTTGCATAAAGAGAAAAGAAAGAAAACTTCAAAACTGCTTTTGAATTTTTTTTTTCTTTTTGAATCTGTTGATATTTTTGAAACCGAAGATGTCTTTTTTGTTAATTGTTTTTTCTATATTTCTTTTCATTCGGCAGATGCAGGCTTTGACAAACAACAACAAAAATATTTTTTTAATTGCAATAATTATATATATTTTTTGAAAGGGTTAATATATATTTTTTTTAATGTATTGCGCTGTTAGAGAGAGCTTAAAGTACCCTCTAAAAGACTTTGTTTTTCTGTATTTTGAACTAATTAGCCCATGAGGGCCACAAAAGATGAAAAAGAACAGTTTTTGACCTTCGGATCTTCTCTGCTATCTCTCCAAGGGTATCATGTGTCATTTTGAGAAAAAGAATGTCTTTTGGATGAGTGTTCATTGTGTTTTTTAATTAATATCTCTGCTAATTATTAAAAAAAAAATGAAAAATCTGATCCCCAGGTACACCTGCCTTGGACTATCCTCATCCAAATTTTCTGAGATTTATCTTCATGCTGTAGATCTTCTCCAGCTGTCGCGTGCACACACACACACATACTTTTTTTTTATTAGTATAGATATATATTATAAAAATAACATTAATTTTTAACCAGTCCATTTTCTCGTTCAAGTTAATACTAAATCTTCATATGGCCTAGTTCTGCTAGAATGAAGATAAAAGTGGGATATTTTGAAACCTTTCTAGATTGACAGCTGAAATTGTATTGTTAGTAAAAAAAATGATTTTATGGAAAATTTACTGTTATTGGAAGAAAGAAAAAATTTGGCTTATGAAAATCTTGAATGTCTTTTTTTTTTTTTTTTTTTTTTTTTTCTCCTATTTTCTACGTTTATCATAAAAGTTGAATGTTGGTTCTCATGCAATTTTTTAATTTTTTTTAACCAATTTTGCAAATTTTACGAAACTAGCTGACCCGCCCGGCGTTGCCCGGGCAGACTGTCATTGAAAAATATAACAGTGGAGTGGCCTTCATAAAAAAAAAAAGACTGAATAATATTTATTTATACTAAAAGCTTGTAAAAAAAATTGGTACTTCTCTATTATCCCATCGACCACTTTTCATAACAAAACACTATCGCCAAACTGTAACGCCAAATAAACGGAAGAATGTTGCCATTGGAATATCAAAATTTCAAAATAGATATCAAAATAAATATCAAAATAAATAAATAAAATATAAGAATTTAAGGACACAATTGTTATTTTAATTAATTAAATAACTAATAAATCAGTGAAACATAATGAAAAATACACGCAAATGTCGAATTAAAAACCATTTGATGACATAACAAACACGTATATTGCTTTTGACATCAAGTAAATGGGACTGCATTTTTGGCGTTTAATCTTACAGTTTGGCGATAGTTTTTTGTTATGAAAGGTGGTCGACGGGATAATAGAGAAGTACCAAAAAATTAAATAAGAGCTAAAATCTCAAAAGTATAACAGTTACGTTTAAAAAATGAAACGGTCAGGGAAAATTATAAGAATATATCTATTTAATTTGTTTCGCTTTTATTCCTGTAGATGCAGCACAAACCAATGAGATGCGGTCCATTCGGGTGTTGCCACTAACAATTAACAAATAATAGCGATTTCTGTGCCACGTACGATAGCCTAATATATATATATATATATAGATGGGACGGATTTTGTAAAAATTGTTTAAAATTCAATATTTTATAAAGAGGGTTCTGAGCATTTTTATTAAAACAGAAGTTTAGAAAATGAAAGTGATTTTAGATTTTCAACAAAATTAATATTAAGAGAAGTAAGATGATCCAAAAAAATCAAATTTGTTTTGAACTTTAT
This sequence comes from Maratus michaelseni, assembly GCA_963931845.1. Lineage (NCBI taxonomy): Eukaryota > Metazoa > Arthropoda > Arachnida > Araneae > Salticidae > Maratus > Maratus michaelseni. The sequence goes on from OZ007587.1 coordinate 122,898,684, forward strand.
AAAAATAGCAAGTACCTCCCTCAAGTACATTTGATGTTATCATTGATGTTTAATGTAATTAGAATCTAACAAAAACATAACTGTGAAAAAGAGGACACTAGTTTTGTAAAAAAAAACAAAAAAACAATGGCACTCCGGGAGTGCCGACAGAAGTGAAAACTTGAACAATTACATGTGTATTTTTTGAATCGTCAGGAAACGTTTTATTGTGCAGGAAATACTTTTAAATGAAGTGTTTTTTTTTATTCATTATTATAAACTACTACCACAAAAATTATATTACAATTTTCGTTTAATGCGCTATTGTACATTATAATATTATATTATAAATTGAAATATTTCATTATTTTCATTTTTTCTTTTTTTATATTACTTCTGTCTATTTTTTTTTCTCGTGCTCGTTAAATTAAAATATTTTCAGTGTTTTGTTATTTCATTTTCATCTTTTGATTTGGTCTCGCGAGTTGAGTCACTTTTATCTGTTTTCACTGCACGTGCTAAATTTATCTTGAAATAATTTTCTGAATTATTTTTCACGTGAACTAGTGAACTATTTTCTTTTGATACTTTCGCTTCATTGTATGAATTGGCAACATAATTTAATTTTTTATCGGAATTATTTACAACTTTAAGGCAACATACTTGAAAAGTATTGCGCTCGCCAACAATTTTAATTCCCTCTTCATCTATCGCCAACTTTAGTTTGCTGATCACGTCTTGCCCTATTACAATATCGTATGCGAGAGATTTTGAAACATAAAATTTCGTTGATATAAGAAACCCATCGACACGTATTTCATACATCAAAATATCCAATTAGATTTACAGTTTCTCCGCCAATGTCAGTTAATAAGATATCAACAGAAGACAAATTTGGCGACCCAATATGACATAACATTCGTAACTGAATAAAGAAATATAGCTGTCTGTATCAAACAATAGATTTGCTTCTTTGCCTTTGATATTAATTATTTTACCCATTCCATTAGGTTTAGACTTATTTCTGATTCGAATTGTAGCAATGTTAGCTTTTTCCTGTACATCGGCATTAGGATTGTGATTTTGGCGATTATAATTTCGATAGTTTTCGGTAGAGTCTTGACTGAACTCATTAGTTTGACCGTTATTGCTATTATTACACTGAGACGCTATGTGGCCTTGAGAGTTACATCTATCTAAAACACCTAATTTGAGATTTATTTCTTTTGTTTTGGTATTGGGTATGAAAGAAAGATTGTGAATTTTCATTTTTACTTACTTCGGGTTTTCTATCTTCAAAGTGGTGTGAAATTCTATTCATGGTTTTAACATTACATCTTGTCGCATCATAATCGTCTAGTTTACTTACTAATACGTCTACATTTTTAATTTTTGGAAGATCATCAATAAAATGTTCTTTCATTTCTATAGGTAACCTTTTCTTAATTTGATCTACTACTATTAATTCTTTTAAGGATTCAAAATCAGATACTTTAAAACCGTTAATCCATTCTTCCAAAAGATTTCTTAATTCAAATGCTAAATCGTGCCAAGTGGCTGAAGATTCTTTTTTATGTGACATTAATTTCTGCCTAAATTCTTCTGGTGTCATTTGGAAGCGTTTAAGAAGTAAATCTTTCACATAATCGTAATTGTTCGCCAATGTTTCTGGCTCTCTAGCTATAATATTGGCGATTTCTAACGGAATTAAACTTAACAAATATGTGACCCAATTTTCTTTTACTATATTCATTCGAGAAATTTGTCTTTCAAATAATGCTAAATAGAGACTAATATCACTTTTGCTGTCAAAGTGAGATATTAATTTAAGCAAATCTATGGTTGCTTACCTGAACCAGCTATTGCAGAATTGTCGCCAAATATACAGAGGTGTCGGTACTTTTCGGTTAGCCGGGCGCCAGTGATATATGTACATATATAAATACATATGTATATACATAAATTTGTATATATATATATATATATATATATATATATATATATATATATATACATACATACAGTGAAACCTCTCTAAGGAGACCACCCATTAGACCATAAAAAATCTGTCTTTCAGAGAGGTGGTCTCTGAATAGAGGTGATGGGTAAAGCAAAGTGTTTCATGAAAAACATACTACAAAAAAAAATATATATTGAATTAGTTTATTACATTTCATGTCTATACAGTTTTAAAGAAGGAATTAATGGTAGTTTGCTTTGACTTTAACAGCTTTTCATTAACAAATTTTATTTCTAAACATTCTTTGATCTCTTTAAAGAAATTATTTATTTTAGTATCATCTCTAACAGGTATCGAACTTTCTATCAATCTATTGATTTCCACAAGTTTTTCTTGGCATGAAATAGATAATTAAACCGTTTAAATTAAATTAAACAAACGGTTAAATTAAACAATTAAACTCTGCCGCCAATTTCCTCTCTGATGTTACATTCTCGTGTGCTCTTAAAACTTTCACTTTGTCTTCCAACTCTCTTAGAGATCATCGAAATTGGTGTACTACGCACACAACAAGAAAAACACTTAGATGCGAATATCCACTGTGTTATAACTTCCACTATTAAACAAAACTGAGGTGATAACAAGAAGTGGAAATTTTTACAAGAAAAGGAACATAATTGAAATAAACTGAAATCTGGACCACCCCCACTCTCTTGAAAAAGACTCCTGCACTTTACAGGTGGACAATAGCCCTTCTCCCACCAACATCAACTATCCCTCCGTAACCTTATTGACATTAAACGCGGTAATGCACGAGAACCAGCTTTTTCCTCCTAAACGGAGGGTGGGGGGGAGGAGACATTAACTTGATTTGCCAAGTCTAAGGAAGTAGACTCAGCTGAGCGTGTTTTCCGGGGAAAATTGGAATTTCGAGATTTCCCCATGCAAAGGAAAGTAATCCTACTCTTCGACTGAAAAGTTAAAAAGTGGTCTTTCAGGGAGGGAGACGAGAAATAGTGGTCCTTTAATGGAGGAAAATTAACATTGAGCATATAGTCAAAAATTATAGACCATAAATAAACGGTCTTTATGAGAGGTGGTCTCCTTATAGAGGTGGTCTTTCAGGGAGGTTTCACTGTATATACATACATCCATATATGCATACATATGTGTATGTATATATATATGTGTGTGTGTATATACATGTATATATATTACTGGCGCCCGGCTAACAGAAAAGTACCGGTGTCGGTAACAGTGTCACGAATTCAATGGTTTTTTCCCATCTCAAAAAATGCCCAACGCGCCTAAAGAAGTTTTCACTTCAAAAAAGCCAAGAAAAGAAGTGATATGTAAGTGGGTGCCAAGTTCAAATAAAATTAGTTCTTCCTTGCAAGAAATTATACTCAACTGTCAATAGTTTCAGTGATTTTGCAACAAAATCTACACAAAAATGGATGGATGTCTATGTATTATATAAATTCATTTTTCAAATAAATACAAACTATAAGGGGCTGTACATGTATAACATTATCAACTTTTTGGTAATTTTCACCTCCCCCCCCCCCCATTACGATATCATACGTTATCATCCCTTGAACCCCCCCCCCCCCCCCCCCCCCCAATAATATCATTATCAGTGTCTTTTTTTATTTTTTCATTTAGACAAGCTATATATAGGTATGGTTATAATTTTTACTTACCCATCATACGTAGTATAGGGTAAGTCTTGTAATCGTTTTGAAAATCAAAATTTTTTTTTTGACGGATTTACACGTTTCAGACACTGGAGATTCCGAAAAACATATTTTTAGAAAAAAAATTTTGCCGTCCGTCTGTGTGTGTGTGTGTGTGTGTCTGTGTGTCTGTAAACGCTCTATCTCCCGAAAAAATTGAGATAGAGACTTGCAATTTGGTATGTACTTAGTATGTAATAATGGGAAGAAGCCTATTTCATTTCAATAACCTCGATTAACCGGAACAATTTTTTTCGGACTCTCGAAATATTCGTTCTGATGAAAGGTATATAAAAATTTTCGAAATTGTTTATTTTAAGAAATGAATATAAAAGACAATAAAAAAACAAATTTTGCATAAAGCATGAAGTTGATCGTATAATTAGTTGCCGAGATATTTGGAATCCTATTTTCCACACTCTTCGATTTTTCATGACCCTGTATTTCATCCAAATTTCACTTCAAAGATATATTTTAATTGGAAATTTGACGCTTAATCAGATGCAATAAACTGCTAGTTAATAGGATTATTATTTTTGGAGTTATAAGGATGTTTCTTTCAAGCAATTCAGTAATCGAGACTTTAAAGTTTGTGACGTCATCAAGCCACGATTTTATTTGAATTGCAATGCACTTTATAAGTAGTTTACACATTTTTAATTTAATATTTTACATTATGCATATCCATGATGGGTAAGTATTACGGTGGCCCCCAACGACTAGTTTTATTTGCATACTTTACTGATTCAAATGCAGAGAGTCAAATAACACTTAAAAAAAATAGTAGTTACATTTTAAAAGTAAATAATATTAGGTTTTTGTTACATAATGCATTCAACAGTAATAATGTATTTTGCATGTGTCTCCCTGCACAGGGAGGGGACAAGCAGAACTTCTTATCAACAAAACAGGAGGACAACATTCTTTCTCTTTTCTTCACTAGAAAGCACAGTTACCATTTCAAACATACTTTGCACCTGGTTTCTCCAACAGCAGATTATATACACATACACATATGGCAGAATAAGGATGCCAAGCGTTCGTGTATTCCATATTTTGGAATGAAAAAAAAATTATTTAATTATTTTGATAACTTTGTATTTTCATAAAAATAGTTAACAGCTCCCCTCCCCCCCAAAAAAGCCCCAAATATTTTCATATAAAAAAAGAGGTTTTGTTGGATCAAAAATAACAATATCAAAGACACCCCTCCCCCTAAAGCATGTAAAGTACTCCAAATATTACATATCAGAACCTTGGAAGAGAAAGGGCGAATCCTGATTGAAATGATTTTTCAAGTTCGCCCTTTTTCTTTTAAGCTTTTGATATGTTACGTCCCTTAACAGTAAGAAATAACAGATGTTTATAATAATTTGAGATACAAGTTAAGTAAATATAGCAGACATATTACATGTTTATTTTTATGAGTAATTTTTTTTTTTTTTAATCTTGTAGAAGTTTAGAAAAATTTATTATTAGTTTTGTTCTTTCAAACAAAAGCTTAGAAATCCCCCCCCCCTCCTTTTTTTCTGTGATAAACATTTAATCATACCAATCATCAATTATTTATCTAAGTAAGTATTTCATATTTCATTATTTTTCAAGAATTTAGCTCTTAGGTAAGCATTAGGATGTCATTGACATTTTGCATGTTAGTCCTGTTTTGTTCTCAAAAATACAAAATTTGTGTGGAACTATCTCTATCCCAGGCATGTCAAACACGTGGCTGCGGGCCACAACTGGCCCGCCGACACCTTATCTGTGGCCCGCGAAGCCTTTGGAATTTTACCTGAGTTTAATTTAGTTGTTACAGAACACGCATGCTGAAAATATATTTTGCACGAACGCAATTGCATCAACGAAGGTCTTACAGATGACAAACATCAGAAAAATATGCATATCAGTATTACCAGTTTGGTGAGCTTTTTTTTTTTTTTATTCAGAATGCTACCACGATTTCTGAATAGTAATATTTATTTATTCTGTCATTAAATAAGAATATTTCTCTAAAGAATGTGGTAGCATTCTGAGTTTTAAAAAAATCCTGTTCATCTGGCAACAGTGATGTATACAGACAGATATAACTCAATTTTACATTTTAGTACAGAAAAAGCAAAACATGTGGATACAAAGATAACCGATCAGAATATAGCTAAATGCGGGATATCGAGTTTGAAGATTTAAAGATTCGTAATTTTTTAAAAGTATTTTACTTATAATTTTTATGTGTTTTCTGTCGAAAGTAATATTTTATTTTACTACTCTCCTCGATTTTACAGCACTTCAGAAAACAATATGCTATATTTATTAAATATAGAAATGTATTGTAAAATTAATAAAGTTCGGTAATATTTCAGAACAGTTAAAATTTTAAAAAATCAAAATATAAAATTAAATAACTTTAAATAAGTCTCTTTGAAAGTGACACAAATCGTCACTTTTGTTCTTAGCACAAAAATTCCGAATATGTCATTCAGATTTTTCCCTTGGACTTTAGTCGTACATATAGATTATGGATTTAAGAACTTTAATTATTTTCACTACTGTAGCTTAGTAATTGTGTGCGATCTTTCTGGAATTGTGCGTGATCTTTCTTTCCTTTCTTTTATTTTTTATTCATATGCACAAATTTATTCTCCCACATTTCAGGATTTAAATATATATATATATATGTGAAAGCTTTTTACCACTACGATAAATATGATAAACTGAAAATGAACATCGCAGATTTTTTTAAAGGTGATTTACATTACAATTATATTAAAAGGGAAACTCAAATTTGATATTCGACATGTATTTATAAAATAATATAACATTAAGAAGTGCTACAGCACAAATTATAAAGAAAACTCACAAAAATCTGACTAAACATCGAAAAGATAAACTGTCAGAATTAAAACTGATAGTACTTTTAAAAAGAGAATCAAAGTACTTTCACCAAGCTTATTGAAGAAAATGCATTTTCTTTAAAAAATTAATTATTGTCTTTATTAGATTAAGTGTCCCGCGAGTCGAAATCATTCACTACGAAACTGAAGAAATGCAGAACAGTTAAAGAAATTCGAAAATACTGTAAGCATAAGTGCCATTGATAGAAAGATTTACAAATAACGTATAGGTTCACAAAAGCCGGGTATGTGCTTAATAACTTATAGTGTTCATAAACTTATATTATATTCGTACACACATGCTTAATCCTCCTCAATCTACAAAATATCTTGGAAATATGGGTAGTGAAGATAAACAGATCTACCGTCATATACAGATTTGACTGCTTTCCATCATAAAGTTTTAACCATTAACTTCGAACTGTTAAACATAGTTACAATTTTAATTTTAAATCGACAAATTATGAATGTGGATTATTAAAGGACTACAAATAGACAAAGTACTTGGAGTTTTCAATTGAAATTACAAAGTACCTGAGTAAATTTCAACTTCAAGGCAAATTTCATAACGCTATCTGGTTATTTGACTGTATTAGCGTTTTCAAATAAAATTTTTTACTTTGATAAGCATTTGGGATACAATTTTCAAAATGAAAATGTATTTCATTTTAAACGCCAGGTATTATTACAGAAATCATCAAAATACAATTTTTTAGAATATACTAAAAATATATTAAACAAGTGGGTAAGTGTGATCCAAGTTCGCACTAAGGGTTTCGTTTAATATTCCTTTCAAAACAATTTATCCTTTCTTTAAAAAAAATCCAAATAAATTTCATTTTCTAAAAAAAAAAAAAGAAACTTTCTATTTTTCTCTGTTTTTCGAATATCTGAACCGGCCCGATAGCGGGTGAAGCCCACTATTATATTCTATCATAATAATATCTGTCATGTGGACTAAATTCGATATTAAAAAAAATTAATTTCAAAATTAAACATGTTGTACACCTTCAAAATGTTAAAATATGCGAATATTTCCATAATGTGGTTTTTATCATGATTCAATACGTTCCTCAAACTCATATATTTACTATTCTCTATTACTCATATTCATACTCGCTTTGTATTATACTGAAACATTTGAAAAATCCGTTAAACTTGCGATATGACGTCAGATTTTTTTTTTAATTCTCTAATGACGTGTAATTAATCTGCTTTGTGTACATGCACACATACTCATACTCCTTGTATTATTGAGAAATCTTTCTGCTTTATTACCACTATGACGTCAATCATTTTTATTTCATATTAACCTTTTATTTTTCAATTGGTGAAACTTTTTATTTCACGTTATTTCATTTTATTTTTCACGTGGAAATCGTCTGATAGAAAATTAATTATTGTAGATAGAATTTCATCATGGATTTTTAATTTTTGGCATCGGCTATAAGGAAAAATTTTCAAATTTAATAAGAAAAGGCTGTTAGAATTTTGGTTTTTTATCTCGATTTATTAAAATAATACAAATTTTTCAAATTTTAATATTTTCAGCTCTTCGCAGCTGATATTCTGATTTATACACAAAGTTTCAACTCTGTAAGTTACACAGTTTTCGAGAATGGCTCTGTGACAGACAGACAACGGAGCGGGAGCAATAGGGTTTCGTGAGATGAATGAAACCCTAAAAATGAATTCCAAAAAAGATTTTTGAATTTCAAAAATATGAAAATCAGTTTAATATGTTTCCTTCACTTCTAATGAATGATTGATGTTGAAATTATTCTTTAAAATTTATTGCTGCAATTAACTACAATTCAGTGAAATTCCATATTAGAGTGAAAATATGTGAATGTGTGGTTTCCAAATTTATGTAATTATTAATCAATCGGCTGAATTTTTAAATAATAGTATGCAATTAGGTATATTTTAGCTATTGATAGCGCACTTATATCCCACATCTTTGCCTATCTGCTAACCTTTTGTTATTTTTCAAGTCAAATAAATATAATTTGTATCAGAAAATGTATTTAATGAATGAAATTAAATTAAGTAGCGCAGATACAAGACACATTTTATTAAATAAATTTTCTAATTCAAATTATGTTTATTTTTTTACTTGAAGAAAACACTGAAGATTGAGAGCTAAGCTTTGCTAGATCAAGACTGCATGCACAATAAACTTTTAAACTAATTACATTTTAGAAAATTCAATTAAATTTTATAGATTTGGTTGAAGAAAAATAATTTTGAGTATCTTTTCAAAAAATAAGATAAAATAAACTATGTATAATTATAACTCTGGAACTTTGTGTGATAATTTCTTTCGCACGTGTGTGTTTTGAACGTACAAATTTTATTTTGTGCAATGGGAATAACACTCATATTATCTACTTTTTTTGTGTGTCCCGCGTCTTTGCACATAATACTTAATTTGTCCCGTGGCGGTAAACGAGTTTGACATGCCTGCTCTATCCAATAGGTTCTGTAAGTGTTTGGTGCTAAATGCATGGGTCAGTGAAAAATATCAACATATGCAAATGTAGTTTTAAAACATGGCAGATTAATAATATTTAAGCCTCTTAAATGAGTTTTTGGTGTTTTGAGTGACCATCTCAAATTGCGATCGAAAAGCATAGCTTTTATCGGTGAATTGTCATTTAGAAAAGTATATTTTCATATAAAAATAAAATCCATTCCAAAAGCTCAAAATTCAATTAGTTGAAATATTGTTGAAGTTAGCTAATAAAGACTGATTTAGTTGTTTTAGATTATCTTAAATGTACCAATTTGAATTGTTAAAAATACTATCAACTAATGAATAGCTAATGTATGATTTAGTGCAAAACTTTTTCAAACAAGTATTTTAAGTGTTTAAATTTAAATTTATTTTGTAAAGTGATTTTATTAATTTTTTTTTCCTTATTTTCAGACGAAAAACTTACTCATATGGTTGGTAGTTATGCTCCAAAATTAGAAATGCAATCTTACTCAACTCCTGTGGACGAAATGCCTAGTGGTTTTGTAGCTCGAGGAAACTATACAGTTAAATCCCTTTTTACAGATGATGATAAAAATGAACATTTGAAGTGGGAATGGTGTTTCGAACTAAAAAAAGACTGGGAATGAATTTTTGTTTATTTTTTTGTACAGATTTTTAAGATTGTCTTTTACAAATGCTATTGTTTTTGTTATAGAAAAGTTAATTTTTTGCTGTTAGATTTCCAAATAACAGTAGCTGAATATCAAAAATTTTTGTATGTCTTTGAATCAAAATTTAAAGTTATTTAAATATTACTCATCTTTTCAATTTTTTAATCACTGAATTCATAGTTATGTTAGATTTTAAGTATGAAGATTATATTGTAGGTTTAAAAGATCAATTGTTTGATGCAATTAAAAGAATTTTATGGATCGTGCAATGCAAGTACTGTTTTATCATTTGCATATTATCCATTTCCAAAGTGCGATTGCTGAGCAATCATATTGAAATTTGTAATGTGCCTTAGATTAGATTATGTTGCTTGTCTGTTTTGTAAATGTTATGTACTGTTAACTAGCACTAAAGAAAGATAGTTTGTATACAATATAAAGTTCAAAATTTGAACAATGCCAGTTATTTATGGTGCTTATGTAGGCTTAAAATTTTTTAGATTTTCTGGCATTATTCATTACTTTCCCCATAAAAGAAACGTGATATTACATAAATTATTGACAACAAAACTATAAAAAGGTTAATGTAATATATTATATATTCTCACTAAAATTTAAAATGTAAAAAGCATTCACTTATTCTCTTGTTAAAATGGCAAATTTTTGCTTTGAAAATAGAAAATAAAACTGTTTATCTATGAAATATAAAGTTTTTTGTCTAGCTTTTATATGATATATTTGTAAAGTGCTTAATGATCCTGTATCAAATATAATCAATCATATATTATGAATATATCAAAATGTTTAATGACAGTAAGGGAAAAATAATTAGCTTTTTGATTAAAATTTAGGGAGTAAACCTAGCTGTTGCATAATTGTCTATCACTAATGAGATGCAAACAGTTATCTTCTTATAACAACTTATAAGTTTTATTTTACTGTTTGAATTATCTTTCATTTTAAAGAAATGAGTCATTGATTAGCTTATGACTTACAAAAAAGAAAATTTCTTTTTGATGACTGCAATAAGGAAGGAGGGAGGATGTTAAAATTAAAAATTGTGCCAAAGTTTCTCCAACATGCTTAAAAAACCATTTACTCCAGAGAGACTTAATTATTCCAAGCCTTACATACACAAGATAAGTTATCTGAACTAATTTACATGTCATAACCTGGTCAGGGATTAATTTGGGAGACAAATCTAAAAGTTAATAATTTCCCTTACTGATATTCTTGTTATTTTGAATAAAGAACTACTTATGAGGCCTTTCATCTAATAAATCATCTAATATATTTTTGTATTGAATACACATATGCTAGCTTCAGTTTATCTTTAACATAAAACTTCATTTTTTAAAGTTAATTTTGATTTATCTTTTATGTTGTGATTTGTAGTTTCTATAGTGTATGCATATGAAGTGCAATTATCATTCTTGATTTCAGTGGTCTGTAATGTTTGTATTCAGAAAAGAACAATGTAAGCACATTTTTTATTGACTGCAACATTTTATACAATTTGCTAGCAATAAATAAGTCATATTTTGCCTTATATTTCTTTATACAGCTCAATTTTGATTTATACTTAGTCTGTTCCTAAACATTTTTTTCCCATCTAACAAATAACTTCCATCTTCAATCTCTGAAATGAAAAAAAGTTTAAGATAATAAACTATGTATTTAATTAAAAGAATAGATATTTGAGAGGAATAAATTCGGGATGCACCGAATAGTGATTTTGTCTGAAAACCAAATATTCGGCACATAGGTAAACAGAGTACTGAATATTTGGCACACAGGTAAAATGAATACTGAATATTTGGCACACAGGTAAAATGAATACTGAATATTTGGCACACAGGTAAAATGAATACAGATTATTCGGTTATCTGAATAGTAACAATTAGGCCGAATACTGAATATTCAGCTAGCTAAGAAGTAACTATTCGGCTGAATATTTTTTATATTTCAGAGTTTATTAAAAGTTAAATTATAAAACAGATTTACATAATATTTAACATGGATACTTCCATTCTTTGAACAAGACCTTTTTTACAAGAAGGGGTAACATGGTAAGTACATTTTGGAAAAACAGAAAAAGTGCTGGAAAAAAAAAGATTCATTTTCAATGAATGACAAGTGCTGAAAAATGTTTCTAATGCTTAAAAGTGCCAGGAAAATATAATGTAATAATAGTCCTTAAATTTTTTAAATTTCTAACAAGCAAAGAAAAAAAAATACGTTCTTACATTTTTATTAAAAAAAAATGACATATATTCTCTTTCACTTAAAAAAAAAAATTGAATGCCCGCTGCTAAAGGTTACATTTTCTCTTCCAAGCGTACCTAACATTTTTTCTCGTACCAAACATTAGTAAGGCTCCTACAATCCGGGCTAACTCACGCTGCCATTTAATTGCCTGTAGAAGAAGAGCGATTGGCCACGCTGGGTGGGTAACAATTGCTGATTGGTCTTTGTGAGCATAAAAATGTTTGATTCAGCCTGTATTATAGAGTAGCCCTCGACATTAGTAACTGGGAAGCTTGGCTCAAAAACAACCAATCACAGTAAATGAGCAAAAAGGCTAATCCATTGTGGAAAGTCAATCGCAAGTTTCATCAAACAGATACGAAAAAAATCACATATGTCAGTCACTCACAGGGAAAAAAATTGTGAATTTCATCAATTATACATTTATAAAAATTACAAATTTCGTCAATTTGTCACAGGAAAAAGAAAACTTAACAATCGATTGCGAAAAATAATCCATGATTGTTTTTCACAACCAATTGTCAAAAAGTTTCTTTTTCCCACGATGAATTTATGAATTTCGCAATTTTTATCATTATCTTTACATTTTATATCATTAAAACTGAATTTTGAAACATCTGCGAAAAATAATTGTAACAACAGTAAAAGTTTTTTTTTTTTTTTTTTTTTTTTGTCTCAGAAAAAAAATCTCTAAGTTCGTCTATTGCTAACAGCAAAAAATTGTGAATTCTGTCTATTACATGTGGGAAAAGTCATGAATTTTGTCAATCTGTTGAAAATAATCGTAATTTTTCTCAATTGGTCACGGAAAAATATTGCAAAATTCATCAGTCATTGATAATAATTGCAAATTTCTTCAATCATACGTGAAAAAAAATTGCAAATTTTGTCAATTTGTCATTGTAAAAATTGCAAATTCTGTCAGTTAACCGTGGGGGGAAGAAGAAACTTTGTCATTCAGTCACAGAATAAAATTGCAAATTACATCTATAGTTTACATTAAAAAAAAAATCTCTAATTCCATCAATTATGATGTTTAAGTGACCTTCAGGAAATGACTAATTAGTAGAACCACTATGCATCATTAAAGTTTGATTCATTTGGTTGTTAGGAACATAATTTCAAATTTTGCTTAGATTATTCTTCGAAAATTGTGGTCACAGAAATACACCCTGAAGCTACAAATGGTTATTATGTCATTTAGCAAAATGGAACTGGTTTGGAGAAGCTCTGAACGTTATCAGCTGAGTCATTGAAATAAGTCACAGTTAGAGTAAAAACCTTTACAGAGGGGGGGGGGGGGGGCACGCACAATGTAGTGTTCAACCACAAATCACTAAGTTTGACTGTCAGTATGCATAAACTGAATGTGTGTTGTGTACTGTTATTAGGAATGTAAATGTAATTTTTACGAAAAATCTGGTATTTTCTTTATATAACAGGAATTAAACGGTACGTATGAAGCTTATAGGAAATTTAATTAGTTTTGTCAAAATCAGAGCAGTACATGTGGATTTAATAAAAAGGGAAACCCGCCGCCAAGGGGCGCGTGTTTAAGTACAATAAATGCAATATTTATTAAAAAGTCATTTACTCTTCTCCCTCTCCCCATCAACACAAATGTATAACGAATAATCTGTTAAAGAAAACCTCAATGTAAATTAGGGGCCCCATAGCAGGCGAAGCTTGCTTGTGTCTGTCATAATCTCACAATATCTGTCATGTGAACTAAATGCGATATTTAATAAAAGATAGTCCCCTCTCCCCACCCACACAAATATAACAAATAATCTGTTAAAGAAAACCTCTATGTAAGTTAGGGGCCTGATAGCAGTGAAGCATGCTTGTCTCTGTCATAATCTCATAATATCTGTCATGTGAACCAAATGCAATATTTAACAAGTGGGTAAGTGTGATCGAAGATCACTCAAAGGGTTTTGTTTAATATTCCTTTCAAAACACTTTATCCTTTCTTTAATGAATCCAAATAAATTTCATTTAGCAACCAAAAAAAAAAGTCATGTTTTTTATAAAGTAAAAAATTACCGGTCTACTTTTTCTTTTTTCGAATATCTAAACCAGCCCGAGGGCGGGCGAAGCCCGCTATTATATTCTGTCATAATAATATCTGTCATGCAGACTAAATGCGATATTTAGAAAAATAATAACAAAATTAAACATGTTGTACACCTTCAAAATGTTAAAATATGCGAAAATTTCCATAATCAGATTTTTATGATTCAATATGTTTCTTAAACTCATATATTACTATTCTCTATTACTCATATTGATACTCGCTTTGTATTATTCTCAAACATTTGAAAAATTTGTTAAACTTCCAATATGACGTCCGATTTTCTTTTTTATTCTCTAATGACATGATATTAATCTGCTTTGTGTACATACATACTCATACTCCTTGTATTATTGAGAAATCTTTGAAAATTTGTTTTATTACCATTATGACATCAATCATTTTTATTTCATACTAGCAAGCTATGCCCACTACGCTGGTCAATTTCTTATAACGAACTTTTAATCTAACAAAATATTGACATTTCATAATTCACTTTTATATTTTAACAGAATAATAAGGCTACTATAATTTGTGACTCGTGCTATAGCCAATATACACGCCAGGACACTTCACCCTTATTATCTTTTTACGCATGAAGGTTTTGCTAGGTACTCCATTGTAAAATTTGGTAATTTTTCAAATTCAATATTTGAAAAATGGCAAAATTATTAGATTTGAAATTTATATCAAGAAAAATACAATTTTTTACCTTTCAAACGCAGTTTGCCTAACAATTTTCTGACATACTTTTCGAGCTACTATTTTTTTTTCACTAACTTCAAATGTTTCATTTTCCGAGATTAATCTGTGGCAACAATTAGCGAAAAACCCAGTTGTCAGAAACGCATAGTTTTTTATTAAAGATGCTGTTGGAGCAGGGATTGTCACCACCAATTTGCCACCATCACTTTTGAAATCGGTTCGGTAGTTCTAGAGATTTCATAGAAATTGTAATTTAGAATGTTTTTAGAACGCTTTTCGCTCATTTCACCCTTTTAAATTTCGAATTTTTTTTTATTTTGTTTTTAGAGAGCATTTACATCTTATAAGTAACTACAATGCCAAATTTCAAATCAGTTCGGTAGTTCTAGAGATTCCATAGAAATTGTAATTTATAGTGTTTTTAGAATGCTTTTCGCTCATTTCACCCTTTTAAATTTCGTATTTTTGTAATTTTGTTCTTAGAGAGCATTTACATCTTATAAGTAACTACAACGCCAAATTTCGAATCGGTTCGGTAGTTCTAGAGATTCCATAGAAATTGTAATTTAGAATGTTTTTAGAACGCTTTTCGCTCATTTCACCCTTTTAAATTTCGATTTTTTTTTTAATTTTGTTCTTAGAGAGCATTTACATCTTATAAGTAACTACAACGCCAAATTTCAAATTTCTAGCTGCTTCAGTATAGAAAAGATCACAATTTTAGAACGTTTTTCACTCCTGCACCCCTCTGGGGTAGTGGCACCGACATAAAATATAGCCTATGTTGGAGCAGGGGTTGTCACCATCAATTTGCCATCATCACTTTTGAAATCGGTTTGGTAGTTCCAGAGATTACCCCCTACAAACAAACAAACAAAAAAACAATCTTTACTCCTTTATAATATTAGTATAGATTGATATTTTTTTCAATTGGTGAAACTTTTTATTTCATTTTCATTTTTCACGTGGAAATTGTTCAATAGAAAATTAATTATTGTAGAAAGAATTGTATTGTGGATTTGTAATTTTTGGCAACTGCTTTAACGAAAAATGTTTAAATTTAACAAGAAAATGCTGTTAGAATTTTGGTTTTTATTTCTATTTATTAAAATAAGATTTTTTCAAATTTTAATATTTTGAGCTCCATAGCTGGTATTCAGCTAGATATATACAAAGTTTCAACTCTGTAAGTTATAGTTTCTGAGAATGGTTCTGTGACGGATAGACAACGGAGTGGGAGTAATAGGGTTTCGTGAGATGAACGAAACCCTAATAAAAGATAGTTCCTTCTCCGCATATAACAAATGCAAACTTTTTTTGTTAATTACATCCATTGTCCCGATAGTGGGTGAAGCCTGCAAGTCTCTATTTTAATAATATGTGTCATGTTGACTAAATGCAATATTTAATAAAAAGTAGTCTCCCCTCCATACCCACAAATATGAAAAATTCCAACGTTTCTTTAATTATTAAAGCCATTGTCATTGAATTTATTTCTTTACCATAAAAATCGGGTTTAAAAAAAAAATAAAAACTTGCCAGTGATTATTTTGATTCTTAAAAAATTTTAATCACTTTCATTTTGCGCCTATATTCCAATTTTTAAATCCTTATATTTGATATATTTTTAAAAAAATTATCGTAAAATCATTGAGTTAAACAACGTTATAAAACAGATCTTGTAATAATTCCTGGAGGTTTGACACCATTGTTACAGCCTGCGGATGTGCATTGGAATAAGACTTTCAAAGCTGAAATGAAGTGATTATGGAGTGATTGGCTAAGAAATGGAGGACAGGAATTTACGAAGTCTGGTAAAAGTCGATCTGCTTCGTATCTTACGATAGCTCTCTGGGCAAAGGCAGCTGGGGGAAAAGTTTCCGAAAACTTAATTAAACAGTCTTCTATAGAATGTGGTTTAACTACGAAAAGAAACATAGGATTTTTACACAATCGTTTGAAAGAACTTGTTCAAAAGAATGCTATTCCTGATTCCAAAGACTGGTCTAACAGACGAAGAAAGCGAGTATAGTGATAATGAATGATAAAATATAGAACAAATTTTGTATTTTTAATTCTTTCTTATTAAATAAAACCCTGGATTTCAGTTAAATTTCAGTTTTTTGAATTATCATATAAAATTACTTTTTTGATATAAGGTAAGCACATATTTCTCTCTTTATACACTATATTTCCAATGATGATTGGTCACTTGCGATTTTGGACGTTTTGTTAAATATCTGGAAAGATACATGAGGAATTATCCTGAAATTTCCGGAGTGTAAACAACATGATTGACGTCATATATTTCCGCGAAGATTTTTTCCCGAAACCCCATAAGGGTTTGTCAACAAATTGAAGAAAAACGAATATATTTTGGATAACCCTGTAAAAAAGTAATATTGCAAAAGCATTCAAACTGTAGATTATGATTAAGTGGATTATTGTAATAATTTGGGTTCATTTTTATGAAGATAGCATGTATACTCTAAGAAAAGTTCAGGTTTTTATAAAAACAGTCCCAAATTTTATCAAGTTTTTTGCTTATAATTTGCAGAGTTTTTAATATAAAAACAAGTTATTTTCAGAAAATATGACAAACAAAATTGTACACAATACTCTGCAATCAGAATTAAAAAATAATAAAAATTGTATGAAAAATGAGCAGGTTTACTAAATATTGTTTCACTGCGCATGCGCGAATTCAATCAAAATATACTGTGCATAATATATTAGCTAAATATATAGACCAACTTTTATGAAAGTCCCAAAAACACAGCTTGAAAATTCTGATAGTAATCATCGATAGAATAAGCTCGAAATTCACTGTTTCCAAAAGGAAGCAAAAAGATGAGGGGTTGTATCAAATATAGAATGAGAGACACTTCATTCTTATTATGTCAACTTTCATAAGCTAGTATATTTGGATACAACCCCTCATCTTTTTGCTTCCTTTTGGGAACAGCGAATTTTGAGCTTATTCTATCGACGATTACTATCAGAATTTTCAAGCTATGTTTTTGAGACTTTCATAAAAGTTGGTCTATACATTTAGCTAATATATTATGCACAGTATATTTTGATTGAATTTGCGCATGCACAGTGAAACACTATTTAGTAAACCTGCTCATTTTTCATACAATATTTATTACTTTTTAATTCTGATTGCAAGGTATTGTGTACAATTGTGTTTGTCATATTTTTTGAAAATAACTTGTTTTTATATTAAAAACTCTGCAAATTATAAGCAAAAAACTTGGTAAAATTTGGGACTGTTTTTATAAAAACATGAATTCCTCTTCGAGTATACATGCTATCTTCATAAAAATGAACCCAAATTATTACAATAATCCACTTAATCATAATCTACAGTTTGAATGCTTTTGCAATATTAGTTTTTACAGGGTTATCCAAAATATATTAGTTTTTCTTCAATTTGTTGACGGCCACTTATGGCGTTTCGGGAAAAAATCTTCGCAGAAATATATGACGTTTATCATGTTGTTTACACTTCTGAAGTTTCAGGATAATTCCTCATGTATCTTTCCAGATATTTAACAAAACGTCTAAAATCGCAAGTGACCAATCATCGTTGGAAATATAGTGTATATTTAGATAATTATATTTTTTAAATTTTATATATGGAAAGAATAATTCTGTTCATGTAATAATTTAAGATCATCTATTTCTATATTGTAAATATCAGTGCTGGGGAAAGAGCTTTGTGTGAAATGATATGAGACACATGAAACACATTTTTATTCTCTTGAATATGTAAAAAAGGTAAACTAAATAATTAGAAAAGTGGGGAGAAACCCTATATTGCACCCCTCCTCCCCAACACCAATTGCTGCTATTGAATACAGCTAATGAATCTCATTCTTTTCTGTTTTCAAAGATCCTCACTTTTTCCGGCATGCCGGGAAAGACCAGGGACTAATATTAAAAAATCGGGTCTCCCCTGAATTTTGAGGCATGCCGGCTAATGTGGGGGAATACGGTATCACTAAATTGAATATGGTGCTTAAGGGGTTAATAAGAATAGGAAAGTTTTTATTGTCAAAAATAGCATCATGATAAGAGGATAATATTGATTTTAATCATATTTTGATAATTTATTTGAATTTTTACTATTATTTGAAATATTTAATTTTATTTTTAACATCATTATTTTGTTATCTTCTATATGAGTTTGCTTCCTATTCTTTTCTGTTGCTACATTTTTAGATTGAATTAAAATGTTGATAATCATTTATTAAATTTCAACTCCTTAATGTATGGTTTTTACATGAGAATGTGACATCATGAGTGCATTTGCATTTATAAAATATTAATTTTCAGTTCTTTTGTGCATTCTCTTCAAGACTATATTTAGATTTAGGAAATCTGTATTTTTAAATGCTGCCATAAAAGCTAAAATTTTAAACTCTTTTATATCAAGCATTGGTCTATATGATAAACTTTCCCTGGTGAAAGTGTCGTCATATTTTAAATCATGTGACTATTTTCATTCAGAAGAAATAAGTATTTTACTGAATTTCCACAAAGTGGAGTAATTTCCACATACTTTATTGTCCAGAAATTTAATATAATTTTAATGTACAATTTTTAATTTTGGTTTCACTAAAACTTTATAAAAGTTGGTGTAAAAATTGTGAACATTTAATTGTAAAATTAGGGCTTGACTGTGACATTGTTCATGTGATATTCGAAGAAAAAGCAATGCTACTAATTAAGCAAGAAGTTATTCCTCTAGCATCACTTTATTTTTAATGATATCTTGACCATGGAAAGCACAAATGAAAAGTATGCAAAATATCCTGGTATTACTGGGGGGGGGGGGGGGTGGCGGCTCAAAAGCCAAAGCACCGTGACCAGAGGTCTATTGTACTGTCCCCCAAAGATGAAAGAGGAAAAACCATCCCCACTTAGTCCCTAAACATGCCAGTAGCTGACATAAAATTCAGCAGACATTTGATAGAAATATTCTGAACTTCCCATGGCTCAATCAGATGTCGACCCAGGTGTTCGAAACGATAGGCAGTATATGCTTCACAGGTACAAAGGACATCTGAAGCAGTCTATTCCTCGTACTTACAACCCCAACAAAGAGGATCACTGACCACCTTCATAATGCAAAGGTGTCTATTAAGCCTACAGTGCCCTGTTAACAATTCCACCATATTTCGTAGACTATTCCTTCTGAGCCCAATGAGTTCCTGTGCCCTTTTACTAGGGCACCTACTGTTGAGCTCTTTCACTTGCCTCTGTCCACTTGAGTTAAGCCATTCTTAATATTGCTGCTCTCTTAGAATTTTAAAAACAGTAGTTCTGATGCAGTCCTTAGAAATGCCAATAGCTGGTTCTGGTCCAACAAAGGGAGTAATTGACCCTTTCCTTGCTAGACTATCAGCAAGCTCATTACCTAGGATGCCAGTATGACCTGGCACCCAATGTATAGTAACATTGTTGCCATTTCTGGCAAGCCTGTTCAAAGAGCAGTAACACTCCCAAACAATCCTGGAAGTAATTTTATGTTTCTCCAGGGCAAGTAACGCTGCCTGACTATCAGAGTAAATATTGACAGACAGGCCTCTATACTTCCTTTCAATGCAGATATAACTGCACATAAGTATTGCATAGACCTCTGCTTGAAAGACAGTGGTATAACTACCTAGTGGGTAAAAGAGAGAGAGGTACCATCAGCTGAGCAGCTAACCCCAGCTCCTGTTCCAGCATTTATCTTGGAACCATCAGTGAACCAGGTCATACCTGTCTCAAGTTCCATCACAGAAATATTCTTCCAGTCAGCTCTAGAATGAAGGCTAATTCTAAATGACTTGTCAAATACATGTTTTAAAGGCATAACACCACACTTCATGATAAAGACTGGGTGCTTGCTGATTTTACAATTAAGCCTACCCCAAGTAAGATATCTCGAGTAACTTTGTCATTGCCCATGTAAAATGAGCCTATGTGAGCAGATCAATGCTTCTGCCTCAATATTCATATACAGTGGGTACATACCCAACAGCAGTTCCATAGCAGATGTAGGCGTTGTCCTAAGTACACCTGTCATGGTCATGCAGATCATCCTCTGCAGTTTTGCTAATTCAGACTTGGCAATGTCAGTCATAGTTCTTGACCAATGACCACCAAGCTATACTGCCATAATTGATCCTAGGGCCGATCACCATATTGTATATCCACCAGATCACCTTTGGATAAGTCCCCATGTTTTGCCAATGGCGTTTCTGCATGACCAGAAAACTTTTTTGGCCTTATTGATGCAATAATCCATGTGCCTCTTCCAACACAGTCTCTCATCGAAGTAGACACCAAGATACTTCACTTCCTTTGAGTAACTTAAAGTGTGCCCATAGAACACTACCTCATTAAATTTAAGTGATCTTTTCTTAGTGAAGGCAACGAGAGTCGTCTTTTCTGGATTAACAGAAAGACCAACCTCCTTGCACCACCGCTCTACCTGCTTAAGGATATTATTAAGGATGTCCGAAATAATAGTTTCGAATTTACCCCTAATGATGATGACAATGTCATCAGCATACCGAATACAGTATGCACCAAGTAGATGTAACTCCACAAGGAGTCCATCCACCACCAGACACCAAAGCACAGGAGAGGGAACTCCACCCTGTGGGCAACCCTTCTTTGCCTTAACCTGAATTGTATCCCCCAACAACTCAGCATGTACAGACCTATCCCTGAGCAGGCATTTGATCCAATTCAGAATACCTCTATTAGTCAATGCCCTGAGGATAGAATCCATAGATACCTTATCAAAAGCAGCCTCAATGTCAAGAAAAACTGCAAAAGCAGTTTCATTTGCTTTAATACTTTTCTCAAGCAGGAAGGAAAGATTATAAAGAGCAGTGTCAGTTGACTTGCGGGTCTGATAGGCATGCTGGGATCATGATAGCGGACTTACACTCAAAATGCGCTCCCTGATGTGCCTACCTATCAACTTTTCCAATGTCTTAAGCATGAATGATGTAAGACTGATTGGTCGAAAAGATTTTGCTTCAAAATATGTGTCTTTTCCAGGTTTAGGGATAAAGATCACCTTAGTGTGTCTCCATGGATTTGGTATATATCCAAAAGCAAGACACGCCCTATAAATTTGACTAAGCACTGGGTTTAAGATTATCTTCCCTTTTTGGAACAAAACAGGTATGATTCCGTCTATACCAGGAGTCTTGTAAGGGTCGAACGAATCAATCGCCCAAAAGATCCTATCGTGAGTGACGATAACTCCAGCAAGATTCCAGCACTCCCTACTGCCATTGAAGGCAGTAGGTGTACCCTGAGCTACATCTGGATCGTCGCTAGTAGAATCAGGAAAGTGAATCCTCATCATTTCTGAGAGAATCTGTTTTCCAGTTTCAGCATATTCCCCATTTGGTAATTTAATGGCATTGAGATTGGTATTTTTATCTCTAGCCATAATTCTTATAAGTTTAGCACTAGTTGAGACATCCTTAATACCATCACAGAAGTTTTTCCAAGAGTGATACTTAGACTTTCTGATGGCCTTATATGTGGTGAGTGCAATCTTGTATTGCTGCCAATCAGCACCCTTCTTGGCTTTATTAAAAGCCCTGCGGGTAGTTCTCCTGAGTGTACTAAGCTCAAAAGACCACCAAGGCACAGGCCTTGGGGAACTAGCAGCAGGAGGATGACAACCATTATAAAAAAAGACTGGAGAATGGCACTGAGTCAACAGCCAATTCCACGTCTGAAGAATTGTTAAAATTTAACTTACCCCTTAAAGACAGGATCCTTTCTTCAAGCTCCTGTCAATAAGAATGCCAGTTTGTTTTCCTGGCATTCCTTCTCATCATTGCTGGTCATGTTGTCCCTGCAATGTTATGATTAGTTGGTGATCTGATAGTGAAATAATATCGGACACCTTCCAATCACTAATGATGTCAAAGCAGTTTCTGCTGCAAAATGTGACATCAAGAACCTCCCTCCTATTTTTAGTAATAAAGTTTGGTTCATTCCCCCTATTAAGAATATATAGGTTATAAACCAAAATATATTCCAGAAGGTCATCTCCCCGTTCGTTGCAGTCTGTACTGCCCCAAATAGTATGATGTGCATTTGCATCACACCCGAACACTAACTTGTGCCCCTTCCGAGAACAGTAACCCATGAGAGCTTTTGCCTCACTAGAAAGAGGGTCCTGTTTCTCAAATGGAAGATAAGATGAGACAATGATTTTTTCAGGCCCATTCTCACCCTTAAAATCCACCTTGACGACGACAAAGTCACCACTCAGGTAGTTCACCATATTAATTGCATTTAGCCTAGGGCTGACATAAATACAAGCTCTTGGCCTGAAACAGGTTCTATCATAATAAAGCCTATCCTTTCTACACCCTAGACCAAGAATGTTGCCATTTCCTGTCCAGGACTCCTGAATAAGTGCAACATCAACCTTACCTTCAGAGATCATCTTTCCTAAAATGGCAGATGAGCCCCTACTATGATGGAGTTTGATTTGAGTTACCTTTAGATGGGTTACCTGGTTCATTTTTACCAGCAACCATTTCGTCTTCCTCAGGGATACTTGTATCCTTTGAGCCCTCAGCCAACAACTGGTCCACCTCTTCTAAGAGCATGGAGGGGGAGTTCTGTTGGACATATACATTTCCAAGCCTAGTATTAATATCATAAATACTGCTTGTTTCACTTACCTGAGAGGAAGTTTCTGTAGCTGGAGCTTCAGACTCTTTCCCTCTCATCTTCTTAGTGTTTGGATCATTCAAGATTTTGAATGATCCCTTGTCAAGGCCTGTGTACACTTTGTAGTCGACTCTCTTGATGGCTTCAGATGCAGCAATATCAACCTCGAAGATGCAACGAATAGACTGGGGCTCTGCAACATGGTCCAGAACACGCCAGTCACCCGTCTTCAACTCCGGGTTGTATCTGTTGATCCTTTTCAACAGCTCATTGGGATCTTTGGTGTAAATATCCCTTGTTTTAAAAGCCACTTTGACCGGCTTCGGCATCTCATTCATGGCAAGTACCCTTAGAGGAATACCCTCAAAGACGGTAGCATTGCCATGATAAGTAGACCTAATAATCCAGTCCTCAGTGGCATCTCCTTCATAGCTGAAGATTAAGGCTCCAGTAATAAGCCTGGAGTCAGTTATAAGAGGTAGAGGTCTATCATCAGGAGTCAAATCAATACATCTGATGACATCCTTCAAGATAATATCCAAGTCTTCTTGTGTCAGCCTGGTCGCTGGGAAGTCTTCCTTGACCATGGCTAACTTCCTGAGTGCTGCTACAGCGGCAAAAGACCTCTGGGTATCTTCCCTAGGCCTCTTTGCTGTCGCCGACATTTGTGGTGAAGGTGTCAATACTGTCACCTTCCTTTTGTTCCGATTTTCCCCAGATCCCTTCGGTTGAGCATAAGCAGTGTTGGTTTCCACCTCCTCCCGCTTCTGCTTCCTCCGTCAGTTTCTTCTTTGGGTCTTAGTGAGTAATTTCGGCCCTCCTGCAGTGGTTCCAGAGTGTTCCCCACCTAGATGGGTTCCGCCTCCGTTCCCACCAGCTGTCATGCCGATTTCCACTTGTTGTTTTACTGCACTCTTTTCCAAAGAATCGAGCACAGTCTTTGATTGGGTTTCACTAGAAGTGACCCCCAATCCTTGTTCTTCACTTTTCTTGCTGTCACAACCATCGCCAACCTGAGAAAGCATTATATCTTGATCAGCCATAGTTGTAACCATAAGAAAAATTTTAAATCCACGGAAAACTTCAAGTTTGCCACTACCCCCGCATAGGTAGTGGTTCCCCACTCTTTCCTATCGTGTACAGAGTAACCTCCGGAGCCATTCGTGAACTGGAGATTCAATTGCCACTCATAGTGTGTACCAGGTACACAGTCTCCAGCGAACCAGAGAGGATTTCCCACTATGAGCTAGCCCCCGCCCCACCCCCAGCCTAACGCCACCGAGAGAACTCACCTCTTGGACCGTTTTCTAAAAAACGTTCCTTAAAAACGAAATTATGGTAGCACGCTACTCCTCTTCCCCACACTGCATTCAAACTGGAGATCACTCCCACACCCAACTGGATACCACTAGACAGAGCCGGAAAAGCCGGTACCGGTTCCCCATAAGTCCAAATGCTGAATGGGGAAGATCGGTGTTGATACTACCATAACCAGAGAATAACAAACTGAAGAGAGAGAATTAAAAAGAGTGAAACAAAGAATAAAGGATAGACAACTAAAATGAGAAGAATAGAGAAAAGAAGAAAGATTGCTCAGGAATCCGAGGTCGTGAAACCCGTGAATACCTAAAGAAGGTATCCCCCTGGGGGAATCTTGGTATTAACCCATTATTCTGTTCAGATACTTATCATATTGTAGGTACGTAGATGATTAATTGTAGATGATACGACTGATAATTCCTTTAAATTTTAAAATATCTAAATCTATATTCGAAAATGTATCTGCTTTTAATAATCTTTGCCTCACATTGGAATATATTTCTGCCAAATTTCTAATCTATAATCCTAAATTACAACAAAATTCCATGTCAAATCAACACAGCTAAAAACCTGACCACTTCAGAATTTCATGATATTAAGCTCAGTTGTTAGGATCATAGAGAAATGAATAAATATTCCGTGATAAGTCTCTATCTCACTTGGTTTTGGAGATAAATAGCTTCAAAGATGGACAAAAATCGTAAATTTTTGCATTTCTTGCATTACAAATTTAGTCATATTTGGTTCCTTAACTGTCACAGGGACTTACTTTTGTTGTCGTTAGAAAGTGTATGAATTGGGCTTTCATATGATGATATATCACATGCACATATTTAAAAAAAAATTAATTTCAAGGTCAAACATTTTGACCTTTGACCTTTAATATCTTAAAAAATGGCATTTTAATTTTTTTCCAAAAAATGTATGTTATTATTATGCTTATTTTATATAATATCTGAAAGTATTATTTTGGGACAAACATGGGATGCTGAGTTATAAATTAAAATGCAAACTGCTATTCCTAATTTCAACACCAAAATTGCTTATTTAGGTGACTTATCTACATAACTATATCTTTACCCCCCCCCCCCACTCTTTCTCTTTCTCTCTCTCTCTGTATATATCATCATCATCATCATCATCAACCGTTTTCAATCCACTGCTGGATGTAGGTCTCCCCCAGATTTTTCCATTGTTGCCTGTCTAGTGCTTTAGTCATCCAATTAACACCGGCCACTTTTCTGATTTCGTCACTCCATCTTACTTGAGGTCGTCTTCTTGGTCGTTTTACATCTCTGGGATACCACTGTAGGGTGTTTGTGCTCCATCTATTGTCTTGTCTTCTTGCAATGTGCCCAGCCCATTTCCATTTTAGCCATTTAATTCTCTCGATAATGTCAAAAACTTTCGTCTGACTTCTTATCCACGTTATTCTCTTTCGGTCTCTTCTGGTTATGCCTAGCATACATCTTTCCATACTTCGCTGTGTTGTTTGTAATCTTTGTACCATCCGTTTTGTTAGTGTCCAAGTTTCTGCTCCATAAGTTAGTGCAGGCAAAACACATTGGTTAAACACCTTTCTTTTCAAACAAAGAGGCATGTTACTTTTCAGAATAATATTGTTCTTCCCAAAAGCACTCCATCCATTTCTTATTCTTCTATTGATTTCATTCATGATACTGTTGTCTGAAGATATTTCTTGTCCAAGGTACACATAACTTTCAACATCTTTAATCTCAGTGTTGTTGTAGACGATTTTCTTTTTTGATGCAAATGAATTGAACATCACCTTAGTCTTTTCCAAATTTATTTTTAATCCCACATTAATGCTAGCTTCTGCCAAATCTTTTAGCATATTTTGCAATTCTTCAGGGCTATTACTGAAAATTAAAATGTCATCAGCAAACCGGAGATGGCTTAAATATTCCCCATTTATTCTAATCCCTTTGTTTTCCCAATCCAGCTTCTTGAAAATACTCTCTAAGACAGCAGTAAAAAGCTTAGGCGAAATGGTGTCTCCTTGTCTTACTCCTCTTTCAAGCTTGATCTTCGCTTTTCCTTTGTCCAAACGGATGGTGGCTGTTGCTTTCTTGTAGATCTTCTTTATGATATTGATATAAGGTTTGTCTATACCAATGTTCTCCAGAGAAGTAATTACTGCAGATGTGTAGACCGAATCAAATGCTTTTTCATAATCAATAAAGGCAAGACAGAGAGGTAAATTATATTCTTTATGTTTTCCTATAACTTCCCTTACTGTTTGAATATGATCCATTGTGCTAAATCCACTTCGAAATCCTGCTTGTTTTCTAGGTTGAGCTGAGTCCAGAGCTGATTCAAGTCTTGTCGTTAAAACTTTGGTGAAAATTTTATAAATCACTGACAGTAAGCTGATTGGACGGTAGTTTTTAATGTTTTCCTTTTCTCCTTTCTTATAAAGTAACACCATCACAGCATTATTCCAATCTTCTGGTACATCTGATTTCTCGAGACATTTGGAAAACAGTAAGGCTAGCATTTTTGCAAATTCTTCTCCTGCTTCTTTGATAAGATCAATTGTAATTCCATCTTCGCCAGGGCATTTACCTTTTTTCATGCCTCTAATGGCTTGTACAACTTCATCTGTCATCACTGGGATTATCTCTTCAGTTTCTGTTATGTTTACTAGTGGATCACGTAGGTTGATTTCCCTTTGATCTTCACATTTATATAGATCGTTATAGAATTTTTCGACAATGTGTACTATTTCATTATTGATTTTGGTGATTGTTCCATCTGCTGTCTTCAGTGCAAAAATACCTTTTCTTCCAACACACAGTTTGCGCTTAGCTGATTTTAAACTTTTGTTATCTTCTAGAACTTTTTTGACAAGATCACAGTTAAATTTTCTGATATCTTCTGTAACACATTTTCTTACCGTTTTACATAATTCTGCATATTCAACTCTTGATTTAGGATAGTTTTTCTTCATTTTAAATTCTCTGCGTTTCTTCATCAGTCTTCTTGTTTCTTCTGTTATTTTCTTTGTTTGCTTTACTTGTGCTTCACCAGCTATCGTCCTTGCAATTTCTTGTAGAGTATTTGTTATTTTCTTGTTCACTACTGTAACATCTTGTTCTTCTTCTAAGATTGATTGAAGTACTTGAAAACGATTTTTAAGTTTTAAATTAAATTCTTCTTTATGTTTCTGGAGATTTATAATATCGACTGATTTCTTTGAGCATTGCAAAAGCTTCATTCTTTCCACTTTAGTATTTAAAAGCAGTTTGCATCTAACTAACCTGTGATCGCTTCCTGTATTGAAGTTATTGAGAACGCTGCAATCCTGAATAAGATGCTTTTTGTTTGTCAAGATGTAGTCGATTTCACTTGTTGAGCCATTTGCACTACGCCATGTCCATTTTCTTTGTGGCTTTTTCTTGAAAAATGAATTCATGATATACATCTGTTCACATTCTGCAAATTCAATCAATCTGTTTCCTCTTTCATTACGCGCCCCATATCCATGAATTCCTACTGAGAACTCACCTTTCTTTTTTTCCCCAATTCTAGCATTCCAGTCTCCCATTATTAATTTTATGTAGCATTTTCCTTTTTGATGCATTGAAGCTACTTCTTCATAGAAATCCTCAATTTCTTCATCAGTATAGCTAATTGTTGGTGCATAAACTTGGGTAATTTGCAGTTTGTATCTTTTTGACACTTGTATAACTAACCTTGCAACTCTATCTGATGCACTATCATATTCTACGATGTGATTCTTCCACCTTTTATGAATCAGAAATCCTACACCACTTGTTTTTCCATCTTCTGTACCTCTGTAGTACAATACATGTCCACTGGCAAGATCAATCTTCTCTTCACCTTTTCTTCTTATTTCGCATAATCCTAGGATGTCCCAGTTGATTCTTTCTAATTCTTCTTCAAGTTCCTGTAAACGACTTTCAGAAGATAAGGATCGTCCATTATACGTAGCCAAGGTCATCAACTTATGGCAGCCAAACCGAGCCCGGTGATTCTTAGCACCCTCTGTCTTCATGTCTTTCTGATCGCTGCCGTAATCAGGAACATGCAGACTGCCGGGGATTGAGGGCCGTGATTTGTTTTGTGAATCATGGTAAAATAAGGGGGGAGGTGGCCAAATTCCTCCACGCTGGCCAAGCGGGTTGGAGGAAGCCCATCCGCGTTCGTTCCCCATGCACTAGGCAAGGGTACTAACAGGCTGCACCGATGGAAGGTGCGGATTGGACATCAAGTCCCTGCTCCCAGTCGATTCCTTTAAGTCCTCCTCTGAGGCATTTAAAGGGTCTTCTCCTAGTTAACAAGCAGAGGCTATTAAACAGCCCCTCTCTGTATATATATATATATATATATATTACTGACAATATATTTTACTGCAAAGTTCACAAACATATTTTTTTTCTTCAGGGAGGGGAGGGGATTCAGATGAGGCTGGGGGTATCATGTTTGCTGTATTTTAAGTAGAAAAAGTAATTTTATGCACAATTAAAGCAAAAAGAAGTACTGACAGTATGAACTATTTCTTAATACAATTTTCCTTTTATGTTAGTACCCATTGTTGAATTCAGACATCCCCACCTCCTCCCAAGGCAGTGAAGTTTTTAAACCCCCTAAAGAAGAAAGGCTGTGGATTTCCACAATATGTCAAAGCATTTCTATGATTTTGTGTAGTATTTTATTACTATACTTAAAACACAAGGCTGCTTTTTTAGTCATCTTCCTTGTGAACCAGTTTTAATACTTATTTTTTTAAATGGAAGCTATTCATTTGTAGGTGTGCTGCAATAAATATTCCTATATTTATATTTGAAATTTCTTTACATTGGTGGCAATTGGGTTTCTTCCAGACTTACAAGGGAAAAGGAAATAATGTGAATTACTATTATATTTGCTGTTGTAGCTGGCAAATGTGACATCAAGTTTGGAAATTATATTCATTAAGGATCTATTGCACGTTAAAATATTTTTAAAATAGTAGATATGGGTATGAAAATTAAAGTGGTACACATGTAAATTTTGTGACGGTGAAAAGGACATTATGTTAAGATTTAAATGAAACAAAAATTGTGTCAAAGTGGTGCAATTTTTTCTGATTTTTCATTCCGTAACACAAAAGATCAAAGCCCCAATTGATAATTACATGTTACTGATTATTTATAGGAATAAATTTTAATTTTTCAATAATTTTATAAGTTGAAGTTAATGGAAAAAGCAGTTTGGTAGCTTGAGTTAAAATAATATTTGTTTCTTTAGTTAGGCCAGCCAATGTAATAGATTGAATTTCTAAAACAGTTACAAAAATAAACAGTTTTTTATAAACATTTTCATTATGGGTTCCGACCATATATTCTTATAATTTTATATACAAAAATCCAATTTCATTATTTATCATTGTAAAGCAAATGAGTAAGTTGTCATCAGAAACTCTGGTTACAGACTAAGTCACAAGCTCAGCAGCAAGAGAGTTCTGTTTTATTCTAGGTCCAGCTTGCACTCACTAGAATATACATGACTCAACCATATTGTGACTCGAGAATATTGTACATTAAAAGTAGCTATTTGTTTTATAATTTATTTAGTAATATATAAACCATGTTGAATGAAATTCAACTGAATCTTCTACTGCGTCTAGAAGGAAATTTGCCTTAAAATTTATCAAAAGAGGTTTTATTTAAGATTTAAAAATAATAGTAATAATGTCTCTTTATACTGTAATATTATTAAATAAATCTTTAATTATTGATAATCACAAATTATGAGACAGATCTTAATATATATTGGGGAGTTTTGTACATTACTTTATGATCAAATTCCTATTTATGTTGATTAATAATTTATCTATTTTGTTATTTGAACTCCAGTAGGTTTTTATTTTTATTTGTTTCTTATATGTTATTAGGAGCTTAATATTGCTTATTTTAGGCATAACGCTGACAATATTTGATGAAATAACATCTATTTACTATGAATATTTTTATGAAGTTCTTCTGACGATTCCGTAAGATATTCATAGTTTTCCATTTTTTATTTTTCGATGTATTAAGTTTAATTCCTGCTGTATCCTTTCCATTATTTTTTATAATATATAATCCTTTGTTTTTCACATGTGTTTTCATTAAAAAAATAAATAAGAGGTTAGGTTGTCTGCGTTGATTTGATGCGGAATGATTCAGTAGTTTGTTACTACAGCCCAGTCTCTTCCCCCCCCCCCCCCTACCGTCACAAATAAAAAAAAAGTAAGAGAAAATTTTGTTTTGTGAACTTTACAATGAAAAAAAAATTTGTTTTCATTAATACTTAAGTTACACACATAAGTTATACAATAAGTCATACAACATAAAATTAAGCGGCCTAAATCTGTAACTTAAATTAGTACTGATGTTTGCATTTTAATTTATAACTCAGCATCCCATGATTGTCCCAAACTAATACTTTCAGATATTATAGAAAATAAGTATAACAGTAACATACATTTTTTTGAAAAAAATTAAAATACCATTTTTTAAAATATGAAAGGTCAAAGGTCAAAATGTTTGACCTTGGAGTTAAAATTTTAAAAAATATGTGCATATGATATATCATATGAAAGCCCAATTCATGCACTTTCTAACGACATCAAAGGTAAGTTCCTGTGTCAATTAGGGAATGATATATGATTAAATTTGTAATGCAAGAAATGCAAAAATTTACGATTTTTGTCCATTTTTGAAGCTAATTATCTCCAAAACCAAAAGAGATAGAGACTTATCACGGAATATTTAATAATTTCTCTGTGATCCTAACAATTGAGCTTAATATCATAAAATTCTGAGGTGGTCAGGTAAAAAATGTCACTTTTTTGTGTTGATTTGACATGGAATGACCCATGATCAGTATGTTTATCCATAATCGGGTTGCTTTTCTTCTGAAGTAACTAATATTTTTGCAATTGAAAGCAATAATTAACCTTAATTGCTCAATGAATAAGCATTTAGGCTTTGAGAATATTTGTGGGTTAGGAGGGGGGTATAAACATTTTGATATTGTTAGAAGACCTACAGCTGTAAAAAATATCACTGTGGAATAAAGTTGAAATAAATATGAGAGTTTAAACTTATGTTGTTCACCACGTTTCAATTCTCACTTTAAATAGGGTATACAGTAGGGTGGATCGAAAAGTATATGAAAAAAAAAATTTTTTTCGCAATTACTTTTGGTGCAGGGTGCGAAAGTTGCCTTTTATGTATATTTGTTTACACGTTTCTTTTTATCGAAATCCATTCATATCTTCCGGTGCCCCAAGTGCCCCCCCAAAAAGTTAAAAATTGAAATTTTTATGAAAACTTATAATTTTTTTTTTTGTTTTTTATTTGTTTCAAATTACTTTTGGCACGGGGTGTGAAAGTTATCTTTTATTTATATTAGTTTGCATGTTTTTTTTTTTTTTTTTTTTTTTTTTTTATCAAAATCCATTCATATCTTCAGGTGCCCCAAACGTCCCAAAAATAGTTCAAAATTGAAGATTTTATGAAAATTTATAGATATATATATTTTTTTAATTCCATTAGGCACCGTGTGAGAAAGTTGTGTATAGGGTGTATTACATATTTCTGTAGTTCACATATATATATTTTTTTTAATCAAAATCCATTCATATCTGCCGGTACCCCAAGTATAGTTAAAAATTGAAATTTTTAAGAAAATGTTTAAAAACTTTAAATTTATGAAAATTGTTCTGGAGGCACGGCACACAGTGGATCAAAGTATAGCAGATGTCGAACATAGGATTATCACAATAGTATAAGCCTATATATAAGTTTTTTTTTTTTGTTATATTTAGGTTTAAATAAGTAAAATAAATTATATTCAATAGATTTGCATGGTTTTTATGAGCAATTTAATCTTTTTTTTTTGTTTAAAACAGGCTTTTTAGAGGCATACTGGATAACTAAATTAAATTTGAAAATCAAAGTAAAAGAGAAAGCTTAACAGACGATAATTTTACTACCTATCATGTTTTTACTTATATCCTAATGACATTGGCAAAATATTCAAAACATTTGTTTAATTTTTAATTGGCAAAATATGTAATGTTTAGATAACTTTTCAAAATCGTTCTACAAAACCGGAACATTCTTCTGCAACATTTTAGAGCCTATTTCAGTGCGTATTTTTTAACATCAGGATTATAATAATAATCATAATAATATAATAATAATAATGTTATAAAATTATTTTGTAGTGATATTAATTTTAGTATATTTCTTTTTTATTTGAAGCAAGATTATTTCATTTTGCTTTTTTTTTAATATTCTTTTGAAAGATGATAACAAACAGAGATTTGTTTCTGTATCTAAATAATTTAAATAATGGTTTTAGTTATGAGAAATCAATTCTTAGTTTTGTAAGTGCTGTTCTACTGTGGGCTAAGTGCTTCAGAAATTGATGAAGAAAATTTAAAGAAGCGTTTACGTAAGTTTTGTGTAGCTGTAAAAGATCAATGGCAGAAATCTCAACGAAAATTAGATCGTTTCAATACTAAAAACGATTCTTGACTTTTGTGTTCCTTTAAAGTTGGTAATGAATTTAAACCATCTGAAGTTGAAAATTCGCAGAAATCAACATCTCGGAAATCTTTTTCAGATGTAACCGAAACTCATAAAAGAAAACTAACTCAACGTTTAAGAGAGGATACTTCTGGAGAAGCTCTTTTGCATTGCAGCAGAAGAAAAATTAGCATCTGAGGGTTTTAAGGATCTTTTGATATAGCACATAAAAATATAACCATTGATCACGAAATGAATTTAACAATGATTGATGGAAAAATTATTACAAGCAATTTCAAATACATCCTCCTGTTCAACATGTCATATTTGTAGTGCAAAGCCTTCGGAAATGAATAACATTGATAAAATTGTTAAAAGAAGTGTAAACGTTTCCTCATACAGCTTTGGTGTATCTAGTCTCCATGTAAAGATACGGTCTATGGAATATTTGCTTCATATTTCTTACAATTTATCATTTAAAGCTTTAAGTGCTAGAACTGAGGACCAAAAGAAGCAAAAAGAAGAATCAAAGAGAAAAATTCAATGCGAATTCAGAAAAGAATTAGGTTTGCTAATTGATGTTGTTAAACAGGGGAGTGGTTTGACACACGATGGAAACACTGCAAGGACATTTTTTGCTGAGTTTGAAAAGACAGCTGAGATCACTGGATTGGATAAAGAACTTATTAAACGTTTTGCAATTATAATGCAAGTTATCTCCTGTGACAAAGCAATTAATGCCGAAAAATTTGGCGAATTTGCACTGGAAACAGCTAAAGAATGTGTTTCGAAGTACGGGTGGTATTGTATGCCAGCTTCTATTCATAAGTTATTAATTCATGGAAAAAATATAATTACAAATTTTGCTGTTCCAATTGGCCAATTATCGGAAGAAGCTGGCAAAGCTCGAAATAAAGAGTTTCGGAGGTAACGGGAGTCCCCATACGAGAAAAATAAGTCGAAGAGCATGAAACAAAGACTTGTTGCACCATTTACTTATAACATCTGACCCGTTGATTTCCAGTATTAGACGCAAAGTAAGAAACGTTTAAAGGAACAAAAAATTTCCAGAAGCATTAGAACTTTTACTTTAAATAACACTTTAGCACTCACACATTATGCATCCATTTATTAGAGTATATTTAACCCTCTGAGAGTCTTTGCTCTTTTCAGCATTTTCATGTAAATATTTATCTAACACAAGATACGTATATATTGAATTTAATTTTATAGTTTAATTTTAAATTATTTTTTTACATTATTTCATCTTAGAAAATTCTTACAGTATAATATTTATTAAAAATATTCTTGTCTACAGACAATTTACTATGCTTTCCGTTAATGGAAAATTATGCGATAGCCACTTAGAGTGTTTCAAATCCATTTATTTCAAAAATGCGCAGGTTTGCGCAAATATTGCACTAAACCACATTAAAACACAGGCTTTTAGGAACACAAAGATGTGTTTGAAATTTCACGCAACTTCATGCAATTTAAGTTACACAATTTTTAAGTTTATGATACCGTGAATTTTATATGGGCTGTTCATAATGTAAAATGATACATAAAATTCAATCAAAATGCAATCAGTAGTGGTTTAAACTGTGTTTTAGGAAAGTAATAACGATATTTTAAACGAGTTATTATTAGTGGTTACCTAGGTTTCATTTCAGAGCACATTTAAAAATCACTAAAATTCGCAGAAAAATTCCTCTGCTGAAAGATGTATATTCCGAACTATACAAATAAGATATAATTTTGTATAATTTAAAAGATAAACATATATTCGTATTTTGTAGTTATTCTTTTAAAATATTTCATTGAAAAAATTTAATTATTTAATGATTATTTTTTGGCCCTATGTTCGCATTTTCTTAAGGATTGACCCACTGTGCGGCAGTGCCTCCGCCAAGTCGAGAGAGGACAGCCGTAAGCATACTTTTCTGGAAGCAACTCAGGGCACTTTTGACCCCCCCATATCTTCGCGCTGGAGTATCCCAAAAATTTGAAACTTCGTTTTTCTAGAGTATTTGGCACACAGGACCAAAATTTAAAATTACAACTTTCTGTCTTTTCTAGTTCAGACGATATATGAACTCAAACATTCGATTTTTTGTCACTCACTCACTCACTCGTTCGCGCGTCATCAAAAAGATTAGGTAGATCCCGTAGCCCTAGAAACTTGACATTTGGAAAAAAGGTAGTGTTTAGGATACAAAAAAAGGAAAAATTATAAAATCCGGAAAATTCGAAAAAAAAAAAAAAACATTCGAAAATTCAACAAATTCCATCAAAATTGAAAATAATACGATCTTGTAGTCTTAGAAACTTAAGATTCGGTGTGAAGGTAGTGTTTAGTATCCAGAAAAAAGAAAACATCAAAAACACCAAAAAAAATCGAAAGCAAAATTGAAAAAATCGAAAAATTTCAAATAATCCGATTTTGTTGCGCTAGAAACTTGGCATTCGGAATAAAGGTAGTATTTAGGATGTAAAATAAGAAAAAATAAAAAATTCGAAAAAAAAATCAAAAATTCGAAAAAAATTGAAAAAATTTAAATAATTTGATTTTTTAGCCTTAGAAACTTAAAATTCGCAGTAAAGATAGTGTTTAGGATTCAGAATAAGTTAAAATAAAAAACGCAATAAAATTCGAAAATAAAATAAAAAAATGGAAAAAATCGGAAAAATTGAAAAATAAGGAAAATTTGAAAATAATTCGATTCCATAGCGCTAGAAACTTGAAATTTGGAATAAAGGTAATATTTAAGATATTAAATAAGGAAAAATTAAAAAATATGGATAATTCAAAAAATACCCATAAATTAGTGCAGACGATATATGAACTCAAAGTTTCGATTTTTTGTCACTCACACACTCACTCACTCTCGCGTCATCAAAAAGATTGGATAGATCCCGCA
Organism: Maratus michaelseni; assembly: GCA_963931845.1. Taxonomy (NCBI): domain Eukaryota; kingdom Metazoa; phylum Arthropoda; class Arachnida; order Araneae; family Salticidae; genus Maratus; species Maratus michaelseni. Next base: position 122,934,940 of record OZ007587.1, read on the forward strand.
GCCACAGAAACTTAAAATTTGGAATAAAGCTAGTGTTTCAGATACAAAGAGAGGAAAAATTATAAAATCCGAAAAATTAAAAAAAAAAAAAAAACTCGAAAATTCCAAAAAAATTGAACAAAATTAAAAATTGAAAATAACACGATCTGGTAGACTTAAAAACTTAAAATTTGGTGTGAAGGTAATGTTTAGAATTCAGAGAAAAACCCATCAAAAACACACAAAAAAAAAAAAAAAAAATTGAAAATAAAATCGAAAAATCGAAAAAAAATCGAAAAATTTCAAATAATCCAATTTTGTTGCGGTAGAAACTTCGAATTCAGAATAAAGGTAGTATTTAGGATGCAAAATAAAAAAAAAATTAAAAAATCCAGAAAATTCGAAAAAAAAAAATAAAAAATTCGAAAAATTCGAAAAAAAATTTAAATAATTTGATCTTTTGGCCTTAGAAACTTAAAATTCACGGTAAAGATAGTGTTTAGGATTCAGAAAAAGAAAAAATTAAAAACACAACAAAAATTGAAAATAAAATAAAAAAATCGAAAAAAAAAAACCGAAAATTTGAAAATAATTCGATTTTGTAAAGCTAGAAACTTAAAATTTGGAATAAAGGTAGTATTTAGGACACAAAAAAAGAAATAAATAAAAAATCTGTAAAATTCGAAATTTTTTTTTGGAAAATTCGAAAAATTGAAAAAAAATTGATTTTGTAGCTTTAGAACTTAAAATTCGGCGTAAACTTATTGTTTAGGATACAGAAAAAGGAAAAATGAAAACACAATAAATTCGAAAATAGAATAAAAAACTCCAAAAAGATCGGAAATTTCAAAATAATTCGATTTTGTAGCGCTAGAAACTTGAAATTTGTAATAAAGGATACAAAATAAGAAAAAATAAAAGATCCAGAAAATTATAAAAAAAATTCGAAAAAAATCAAAAATTGAAAATAGTTTTATCTTGTAGTCTTAGAAATTTAAAACTTGGTGTAAAGGTAGTATTTACTATTCAATAAAAGGAACAATTAATATATTCGATAAATTCGAAAATAAAATCGAAAAATCGAAATATCTTTAAGAAATCGAAAATTCGAAAACAATTTGATTTTGTACTGCTAGAAACATTAGTTTTAAGATAATTGTCCTATTAGCTAGTACAACGCCCCTAATTGTTTTATGTTATTTCCCCTGGATTATTAGCCACACACAGGGTGGCTTATTCTTTCAATCTCTATCATTTTTCATGTTTATGAAAAGTCACAGCAATCCATTGTTGCCACAGATTAATCTCGGAAAATGAAACATTTGAAGTTACTTAAAAAATTAATAACTCGAAAAGTATTTGTCACAAAATTGTTTTACAAACTGCGTTAGAATGGTAAAAAATTGTATTTTTCTTGATATAAATTTCAAATCTAATGATTATGTCGTTTTTCAAATATTAGATTTCAAAAATTACAAAACTTCACAATGGAGTACCGTAGCGAAAATTTTACGCGTAAAAAGATAATGATAAAGGCACTACTATGTCATGGGATGGGATGGGATAATTTAACTAAAGCAAATTATATACGGACAGGGAAGTTATTACACCTTAATATGTTATAGTATTATTTGATTAAGACTAACTATATACATCACATTCTCGTGCTACGTAATTGCCAAGTCACAAAATAATAATTAACTAAATATGTAGAGACTAGGAGTGATTTGTGAATGAAAATTTCAGAGTTAATAAGATAGTTAAATTTGGCTTTATACGATCTCAGTACTTTTTTACGGTAAATGAGTTACGAGACTTGGCTGCATTTTTTAAAGGTGACTTTTTGATGAGATTACATTTTTCACAAAGTGTTTAATTAATAAAGTATAAACTTATAAATAATAATAATTTTATAATAATACATGAAGTACAAATTTAAAAATCAAACCACTAAATCATAAAAATTATAAAAATTGAACTTATGTAGCAAATTGTTTACTTCTTTGAATTTGGAGATTTACATATTTCTAAAGTTTGTAATCCATTTTGGGATTAGAATATTTGATATGTCGTCTTGATTTTATTCTATTCAATATGAAACAGAGTCTCTTTTCTTGTTCAGATACACTTTCTGATGCCTCAGGCACTAGGCGAATGCGTCTTTTATCATCATGTGTATGGTATGGATATTTTGCAAATTCCTCCGTTTTTCCTACTTTTACCATTGCATCAATTTCTTCGTAAGGCACATTCTTCAAAAGATGTGGTTCAAAACGTCCAACTCATTGCCAGTCAATAAGTTCACAATAATACTTTGCTTTGAAGTGTATTTTTGGTACTTGAAAAGTTCTTACTTTTGGTGATCCTCTATTTTCATTTCTAGCACAAAATAGTTTTTGTATTGCTAAAGATCTGATAGGCCCTGTGTTATCCAATAGCATTGATAATAAAAAAATTTCAGGATGACAAAAGAAGCTATCTAGTTGAATAACAGCGTCTACAAACTTTCTTAGATTGGGTTCCAAATATCTAGAAAATGTTATAAGTTTCCAAATATACCTTTGTCCTTCTGTTATGGAGGGCTTGTTTTGATTTGAAACCAAACAGGTCCGTACTTTCATAATATATGTTGTAAAAATAATGAGATTCCCAGATAAATTTCTTGTGGCCACCTACAACTTTAACGTTCTACCTGCAGTCGTTAGCCATCTTGACTAAACAACTAGCACAGGGTTTTAAATGCCAAGTCAAAACCACTTTCACCACGTGATATGTCTACGTAAACATCATACAAATATTGCTGATCATTGCTGAGAACAATTCTATATATGTTATCTGGCATATTCTCCACACTTATTGAAAAAAAAAGGAAGCTACAGGTAGCTCTTCGCAAGTTTTGATTGCTGTACCAATTGGGCCCACAAAAGGCCAATTGTTGCACATCTAAAGAATTTAGTAAATGTTTGCAAATGTAACGTGTCCAATATGCAGAGAGTCAGGTTCCTTTACAAAAGTATAATGTTCCTCCTTTGTGATCTTTGTGTAGTACATTGTGCTCTTTATCACTAACACTTTTATATTGTCTTTTTCTCATCGGAAAATAATCCGGTTAAAATAGACAGAGACACGGCCAAATTGCTCGTCTCTGCAACTAAATTTCGAACTTTTGTACGTTATGGGCGAATTTTGTTGCGATCTACTAAATTTTAAGTCTTTTTGTGTGTGTGTGTGTGTGTACAATTCCAATATCTCGTAAAACAGCACTGGTTAACTGAAGCAGCTGCTCTATTCCAAATTTCGTATATAAGTTAAAAAAAAATAATTTTATACATTTAATATAAACGGTAAATGATTTGTCATCCCCTGTATGTAATAATTACACTATACAAATGATTATTTAACTCATTTTACTTATACTTTCAAGCTTAAAATTTGCATAAAAATCGATTTTCGGCAAATATTTAAGTGTCTTGGGGCAGCCGGAAGACATTAATCGAAATTAAAAATGTTTTGCATGTGTGCTAGTATGCTTAAAAGACAACTTTCTCATCCCACGCTAAAAGTAATTAAAAAAATAAATAAAGAATAAAAACAAAAAAATTATAAATTTTCATAAAAGTTTAAATTTTTAACTATTTTGGGGGCTCTTGGGGCATCGGAATATATGAATGGATTTCAATTAAAAAAAACATTTAAACTAATATGCATAAAATACAACTTTTGCACCCCGCGCCAAAAGTAATTTTAAAGAATAATAAAATATATAAATTTTCATAAAAATTTCATTTTTTAACTATTTTTGGGGCACTTGGGGCATCGGAAGATCTGAATGGATTCCAAAAAAAAAAAAAAAAAAAAAAAAAAAAACAGATATAAACTAATACCAGAGGGCCCGTGCGATGATTTCGCACTGAAATCTAATATTTTTTAGGTACTTTTATATTATCCCGTCGACCACTTTTCATAACAAAAAACTAATGCCAAATTGTGAGATTAAACGCCAAAATTCAGTCCCATTTACTTGATGTCAGAAGCATTATACGTGTTTGTTATGTCATCAAGTGGTTTTTAATTCGACATTTGTGTGTATTTTTCATTATGTTTTACTGATTTATCAGTTATTTCATTAATTAAAATAACAATTGTGTCCTTAAATTCTTATATTTTATTTATTTATTTATTTTGATATTCCAATGGCAACGGTCTCCCGTTTATTTGGCGATAGTTTTTTGTCATGAAAAGTGGTCGACGGGATAATAGAGAAGTACCATTTTTTATCAATATGTAATATTTATTAGATGCAGGTTTAAATTTCTAAAGAAAAAGTAAGGATAAAAATATCTGCAAACAACATTTAGTTGTTAGTCAAGTCAGAATATCATCTAATTTATTCCATCAAAGTTATAGTAAAAACTGATCCAAGATTGCAAAATGCACGCGCGAGAAAAAAAAAAAATTAACAATCGTATTTTATTGCATTAGAGGATGACGTCATCCGCTTCGGGAAAACATGGGACATAGAAATATAAAACATTTTAATTTCAATTTCGCCTTTTAATCATAAATATAAAATAAACCCGTGCGGTGTTTTTTATAATAATTGCTGAGCATCATATAATGTGGTATTTTATTTTTTTGGCAACAATATTTTGAGGAAAACCTTTCATTTCTTTTATGAAAACAATGCCGATTTAATTTTTAATTATCAGCAAATTTTAATCAAAAACATGTTTTAACGAAATGTTAAGTGTGCTATGTCAGAAGCCTGTTCAAAATCCTTTCATATGCTATCTCATTCGTCGTTCTGCGTTTCTTATTTTCTTAGAAAAAGGTATGTTGACAGGAGAAATAATATGTATGATACATAAAAGGCATCTTTTGTACCTCGCGCCAAATCGATTATCCACATTTCGATTTTTCGATCCACCCTAGTATACTGGGTGATTCAAAACTTATCGTTCAAATTTCGTGGGGAAGTAGGGAATATGTCAGGAAACAGATTTTACATAGGGAAATATGTCCGCAAATGTATGCATGCATATGTAGAGGGCACTGTGGGTAAACAACCTTCCATTGCGCCCCAGTCATTGTTTTGACTTTCCCGAAGCTAGTATTATTTCTTCTATTTCCACTTCTCATTTTTGAAATTACACAAAGCCTTTTACATCTTTAAAAACTCCAAAAATCTCGTTAATGACTTTATTCAACGCCTTCATTATCAGATGCCTGGAAACTTCTCGTTTAATTTTATTCTTTCCAGTTCTTTTAACCTTTATTTACTTTTTTAATTGGTTTGTTTTTTACTTTTTGTTTAAATTTTTATTTAATTTATTTTTTGTTAGTTTATTTTATTCTCTGTTTTTAACTGTCTTCGTTCATGAATTTTTAAATTTTGGTTTCACACCAGAATTCTTTAAAAATCTTTAATTGATATTTCTTCTGCAATTATCAATGATTTTGTACGTTTTGCAGCATTTACTGCACTCGTGCTTACTAGTTTTGTTCTTCACATTCGTTACCACTTAATTCGTTACCACTGTTTCCTTGCGTTCACTTTACTTGTCCATTTTGTTCATGTAGATGACGTTTGCGGATATAATTTCCTATGTGAAATCGGTTTCCTGTCGTATTCCCTACCATCCCACGAAATTTGAACGATAAGTTTTGAGTCACCCTGTGTATATTACTTTTTGTTCAAAATGTGAAGTAAATTTACTCAACACACCTAATCTTATAGAGAAAGCATATGAAATTTCAAGTACATGAAAGAAATTAAAGTGATTACATATATAAAACACATGCAACTTCGGACCATCAGAATTATTGTATACTATAAAATGTAATAAAGAGATGGTTAATTGTTTTATTGGTTAATTGTGGAATGATTTATTTGCTTAATTCATGCATTGGTACTTTTTAAAATCTTGCATGAATGAAGTCGCAGATAATAGCTTGACCAATAGCTAATAATATATATAGAATATAGCATAGAGAATATAGCATATAGAATATAGTATAGAGAATATATAGAATATATGCATATATAGCATATATATGCATATGCATATGCATATATATATATATATATATATATATATATATATATATATATATATATATATATATATATATATATATATATATATATATATTATCGAACAATTATACAGGATTTCCGCTGTTCTTCTAAATAGGTCATATCTTTATAAATTTTTGTTGGAATGTGGAATATTTCATATTTTGTTATGGATGCTTCTAGAAAAGACATTGTAATTTTTGAAAAATAATCCTTAATCTGTATCTATATAGAAATAAATCTATCAGAAAAGTTGTTGGATTTTAAAGGATTTGTCAGTCTTTGACATACTTAAATGTCAAAGGACTGTGTATCATAGAATTTAAAATCTGATAAGATCATGCACCAGGCCTTTGAAATTGAAGTCTGAAATAGTTTATTATTTTCAACAATCTTTTTAAAAATTCAGCATTTAGTGCTGACTTATAACATTTGTAATTATCCACACAAACATAGTTTAGGTAAAAGTTACGTAATTTACTTTTTCTTTTAAAATATAAATGATTTTTTGTAATAAATTTATAAAAAAAGAATCCTGACAGTCTCCTAAGCATTCAACGAAATCTTACAAACTGTGTGGAATGACATAAATGACATTTAGCATGATGAAGACTATCAGGGATAATCTTAAATTCTAACGAGTTTTGAACACCCTTCAAGAGTCAAACATTAGCAATTTTTTTTTCGAGCTGTACTTTTTAATAGATTTTACAAATATTCTCAGAGTCCTCATTCCGTTCAACGTTTGCACTTTTCCACACAAACAATTTAAGTAAAAGTTACATAATTTACTCTTTCTTTTTAAATATAAATGAATTTTTGTAATGAATTTATATAAAAAAAAAAGAATTAAACTTTTGTTATCCCTAAAGAGCGAAAGATTCATGATCGATATTATTGAGTTATATTTCGTGACCGATTGACTAGTTTTGCAATTTTCCTGCGACTAATTTCGTGATCCCCCACCCCCCCTCGTGACAGATTGGTTAATTTCGCTATTATTTTATGTAACTACTGATTGACGAAATTGGTGCATTTTTGCAGCGACTCTGGCGAAATTCGCAAATTTTTTTGCCACATTGATTGAGAAAACTTGCAATTTTTTTTAACGACAGATTGGCGATTTTTTTTATGTGAATAATTAATGGAATTTGCATTTTTTTTGGCAACAGATTGACGAAATTTGCGACCTTTTTCGCAACCAATTGGTGAAATTCACTATTCTTTTTCTGTGACCAATTGAAGAAATTCGCGATTTTTTTTCACAACCGATTGATGAAATTCTATTTTTTTTCCTATGACCAATTGACGAAATTCGTCATTTTTTTCGCTCAATTGATGACGTGACAGACTTTTTTTTCTGCTATCAATTGATGAAATTCGTGATTTTTTATCACAACAGTTTGACAAAGCTCCTGCTTTTTTGTCTGCGACAGATTGACGAAATTTCCTTTTTTTCCTGTGACCAATTAACGAAATTCATGAACTTTTTTCACAATCGATTGACAAAATTTGCAATTTTGTTTTTCCGTGAGTGATTGACAAAATTAGTGATTTGTTTCCGCGTACAATTGACGAAATTTGTAATTTTTTTCGTGTATAATTGATGACATTCGTGATTTTTTTCCATAACCGATTGACGAAATTCACAATATTTTTTAATGATCAGTAAACACCATAGTTTTGAGGAATGTAAAAATTGTTTAAAAACTACTTTTCCGGTGTAATTTTTTTTCTTTGTACCTATTCATTTCAAAATACTGATTTTGTGGAAAAAAATATATATTCGTAGAAAAATCATATTGCGGATTGAAGAATGCCACGGCTTGTAGGAAAACTGAAGTAGAAATTTGTTTATTTTTTTAATTGCAGGTGCAGATTTCTATAATTTTTACTTTACTACCGTGCTTTACTCTACATTTCTGGAGATGTTAGCTTCTATGGAATAAATTAATATACAAAAAATATTGGAAGAATGATACAGTATGAAATTTTAACTATGAAATTTGTTTTCATTTTCGAAAAAATATATGTAACTCATACAAAGGAAAATGTTAACCATTTATTACAACATCAGAAATATAATAAGTGAATAAATGATACATAAAAGAAATGTATTGAAATGAATAGGAGTGAATGAGAAGATGCAAGTAAAATGACATATAAATGGGAAATATACAGTGTGTCCGAGAAAAATCTTTATTATTCTAAAGATTAATAACAAAAATACAAACAGGTCAAATGAAATGAAGTTTGCAACAAAAGGATGAATAAATCTAACTTTTTTTACACTACCTCCAATGTAGATCTACGCGAGCTCCGTTAGTGGCACGAAGAATGTTGAATCTGTAGTCGATTTCCTGCCAAGTGTTTTTTAATATTTACTGTGTAACAGTGTAACAGTAAGGATTGCGAATTGTATAATTTCCTTTGAAACGGCAATATCAGAAATAGGTGTTCAAAAAACAATTTCTTTAACGTAAGGATACAATTCACAATCCTCACTGTTACACCGCGAATGTTTAATAAACACTTGGCAGAAAATCAACTACAGACTCAATATTCTTCATGCTACTAACAGAGTTCCCGTAGAGCTACTTTGAAGTTACTGTAAAAAACTGTTAGATTTCTTCATTCTTTTGACACAAACTACATTTGATTTTGATATGACCTGTTCGTATTTTTGTTATTAATCTTTAGATTTTAGAATAATAAATATTTGTGTTAGACATGCTGTATAAGTGGTGTTTGTTATGGTCTTGTCGCTTTTTGCGGTCACCATAGTACTTCTAGCCGTGAGACCTTAATCTTATGGCATTTCCTGCCACCACCGGTATTAGACTGATACCGGACACGTTGGAAAAGAATTTCTCTCGTAAATAATCAACTAATAATTTATTGATTAAATTGGCATGAAAAAATATTACAGTGATGGTCCTTATTGGTAATACAGATTATTATCACTTGCCGTATGCGACTGTCAAATGACAATCTCCCTGGTCGCACGTTTTACTCTATTTCATCACGCACCACTCATACACACCGTTCCGTCTACGCTGTAATTAATTCGTCCTGGAACAAGCTGTTTGATGAACATTCTCTCTGCGATTCTACACACCCCTCTGCATACTTGGCTCTGCTCGTCTACCCTCTACTTTGTACACTGACGACTCTGGTGTCCTACTTTCTCCGCTGCACACTGACGAATCTGGCGTCCTACTCTCTCCGCTGCACAAAAATGACTGACACGTCTCTCACTCTTCACGCCACTCTCCAAATCAACGGCGTCTCTCCTTCTTCCTTCAAGGGGTTTCTACACCGGTTGAAACATTTATCTAGAATCTTTCCTCTTTCTATTATCTTCTGAGCCCTGTTCGCTAAAAGGAATCCAGCGCTCATTGTATTCACATTCCAAAACCGGATTAGTTCTTTTCACAATGATTTCGTGAACATCCCCAAATATATAATCGGATCAGGGAAATTCCATTGTCAATCACACACGGAAGTTTTACAGAAAAAGAAAAATATATATCAGAATACAGTAATATATAATAATGATTAAATATAATTAATTAAATTAGAAATATGCAATATAGGTTCTGTTAAAGTCAAAAACCTGACAGCGCTCTACTGTATTGGCAAATCCAGAAGAGCACAATGCAATAAGACAATTTTTTTTGGCTACTTGTCAATAATCAGGTTGTAAGTCAAGACTAGGGTTGACGACAAAAATAGGCAATTTTAGCGAGAATATCTTGTTTAAGTGAATATTGTGGCAGCAGGGCTTAAATTGCGCCAAAGCCCACCGGAGCCCGGCTCCGGTACTTCCCTGCTTTTTTTAAATATTTAAATATTGGTCAGAATTCACCGGCGCCCATAAATACTGGACTCCAGAGCTCAGTGCAAGCGCTTCCGAAAAACCGAAGCCTAAATTACCCTTTCCTTTTCCTTTTGCATTATTTTCTATCAAAACACTATATGTGACATAATGTATTGCACACATTATTTTGTACACATTACTGCTTGATAAATAATATTAGAAATTTTGTATATTTTTTAATGGGATTTTTTCTTTTAAATTGATATCTAACCGAAAAGAATATTTTCTGTTTTTAGTGAACAGCTTGAGGTTTTTTTTTTCTAAGTTTTTAATCTTCTATTGCAGACGAGTACAAAATAACGTTAGTAAATTTTCTATTTATTTTTCATCAGAACACTATCCATTCTAAGGCTCTGCTATGCACATTTACGAAGTCACTTTCATTTGTAGGAAGATATAACTGCCACATAATGTTATTCTTACAGTAAGCAATTGAGCAGTTCTTCTTTTTCAATAAAAGCATAGAATCTTTCCTATCACGGTGTCAAATGTTTAATTTTATCTGATTTTCAAAGACTCATCACGAAAGACTTATACGGAAAGGATCGATTATAGTGTCAAGATATGCACCTTTTATAAAAAACTTTGCTCGATTCTTCAGCATATAAATATTAATTTTTGAAAATTTCATTCATTTTTTCATAAAAATGCATAGCTGCGAACTATTTTTTTTTTTTTTTTGTTAGCACTATTTCCGAATCACAATCCTTACTTTATTTAATCGCAGAATTCTGCGATTAGTTAACATTAAAATTAGGCAAAGATTTCTATTCGGCCGAAGTGATAACTAAAAAGTGGAATAATTGACAGTTAAGTAAATGCAGATAGATATATTTAAAATTTTTATTTTGCTAAAGAAAAAAATTGCTTTAAATTTTGCAAATACATATATTGTATGAAATATAAATATGCAGATTGGAGTGACGGTGGAGGGGGGCACGCTACGGTTATTAGTTTAGTACTGCAGAATATTCGGTACTTTTTTTGTTAGAAATTAAGCCCTGTGCCTGTGTGGCAGTGCAAAATCAATGTGATAGTAAAATAAGTAAGAAATATAACTAATGAAAAAATTTTATGTAGTAAAGTCATAAACTACAGAACTATTAATTACATATTTCTAAAATGAAATAATTGAAAAAAAAAGTGAGTTTATCTCATTCAAAAGTTCCTGAACAAACCCCCCACATATCCATCAAACCACATTTTACAGAAATATGAAGAAATGTGTTTTGCTTCAATAAATTTATGTAAAATACTTTTTGTAATTCTAGAATTCATTCAATTTCTTCACATTAAGGCATATGCACATCAATTAATAACTGGTTTAACTTCAGATATGTGGAGTTTTGTTTGAAATGAAAATGTATTTGTATTATTCTTAGCTAGGGTTAGGGATGCACTGAATATTTGGTATCTATTCTGTATTTAGCCATAGTGACGAATATTCAGTCAAACCGAATACCTAAATATTTTTTCGAAATTTCTTTTTAAATCTTGCATAACTTCTATATTTAATTGTCAATAAATAAAGATATTCAGAATAATTAAGAGACTACTTTTATGTTATTTATTTACTGTTTGAAAAGTGGCACGTAATAAAATTAACTAAGTGCATCTCAGTCCAAGCCGAACTTTCATTTTATATTGTTACTTTAACAGTAACGTAGATATTGTAATGATATATTCAACAGACTTATTTTGCTTTCTGTGAAATATTGTGACATGATGAGAAGTGCTAAAAAACTGCCAAAATTCTCATCCAAACAGTAAACATCCCATCAAAAACATCACATGTAAAAAATGCAGCCAAGTCTCGTGACTCTTTTACTGAAAAAAGTTCCGAGATCATATAGAGCCAAGTTTAGCTATCGTATTAACTCTGAAATTTTCATTCATAAATCACTCCTAGTATCTTTAGTTAATGATTATTTTGTGACTTGGCGACTACGCAGCACAAGAATGTGAGGGCTATATATAATTAGCCTTAATTAAACAATCTCATCCCATAACATAGTAAGGTGTAATAACTTCCCTGTGCTACGTAATTGCCAAGTCATAAAATAATCATTAACTAAAGATGTAGATAATAGGAGTGATTTGTGAATGAAAATTTCAGAGATAATAAGATAGCTGAACTTGGCTCTACATGATCTCAGAACTTTCTACGGAAAAAGAGTCACGAGACTTGCCTACGTTTTTTACATGTGAAGTTTTATTAGGATTTCACTTCTTTTTGTAAGTAAATCCTCCTTTTCTTGACTTTGGGCTCATTTTGGACATCATCCACTGGTTTTCGTCAAACCCACAACCTTTTCCTATTATTTGAAGATACCAAAAATTCGGAGCTTTAGTTCTGTTTGCAAAGTCCTCTAGATAAAAAGAAGTTTCTGGTACCTAGTTCCTAGGCAATTTGGCATAAAAGTGCTGTTTAGGATACAAAAAAAGACTATTGAAACTTCCAACAAATCGAACTATTTTCGTCTTTCGATTTTTTTTTTCGAAATTTCTGGATTTTTTTAATCTTTCCTTTCTTTGTATCCTAAACTCTAACTTTATGCCAAATTTCAAGTTTCTAGAACTAAAAATTAAAAGGTTTTCAAACTTTCGATTTTTTACATTTTTTTTTATTTTTCAACTTTATTTTCGATTTTTTTTCGCTTTATTTGAATCCTAAACGCTACCTTTACACCAACTTTTAAGTTTGTAAGACTAAGTGATAAAATTATTTTCAATTGATCATTTTTTTTTCGAATTTTCCGGATTTTTTTAATTTTTCCCTATTTTGTAGCCCAAACATTTATTTCAAGTTTCTAGGGCTACGGGATGTACCTTATCTTTTTGATGATCGGCGAGTGAGTGAATGGTTGGCAAAAATTGGAAATTGGAGTTCATATATCTTCTGAACTACAAAAGATAGAAACGTTAAATTTGAAAATTTGGTGCCATTTGCAACGTACTCTAGATTAACGAAGTTTCAAGTTTTTGTGAAACTCCAACGCAAAGATATGGGGGGGGGGGGGGGTTCAACAGTGCCCTGAGTTGCTTCCAGAAAAGGATGCTTACGAATGTGCTTTCGACTTGGCGGAGGCATTGCCGTGCCTCCAGCTATTCCATTATTCAGAATGCAGCTATATATACTGTGTCACTGGCCAAAATTCAGTCACTTTCAATGATGTCCTCACATTTCATACTTTGCAGATGAAAATATCATTAAAGTATCTTCATTATAGTTGAAGTTGTGAATTAAAATTCGTGTTTAGACTATAGTGAGACATCCTCTTATTTTTGATAGAGTAAGTGGATTGTGATGCTGGTTTACTGTACACATTTTTTTTCTTCTTTTTTTCTTTTTTTTTTGTCTGACTGCATTATCTCGCCTGAAAGTTTGTTCTAAAATTTTAGGAGCACCCTGTATGTTTACAACCCCTGAAAATGTTCACCCACTCTGCTGCATTTAAGAACTTCATTGATAAATCAAAAGGAGCAATAAAGTTGTTCTTGCTGAGTTGTTACCATTTGAATAGATTTTTTTACTTTAGTCCCTTTCTGACAAATAAACATTATATGACGGTAACAAATTCCTTCAAAATTTCTCTTCGACTTTAAAATATAAGATTTTATTTATTTATGTTAATTCACAAATGAAGCCATGGAAAATATCAGAGCGTCCTTTTTAAGAGCAGAATCACCGGAAAGAGTATTTTCTGGGACTAATGACGTAGATCTTCTGCATTTCTGGGCTGTTAACGGTCTCCCCATGGTTACATCCTTGACAATGTTTGTAGCATCCAGTTGTCCGGGAGCTCGAAGACTCATTTGCGTGGCAAAACATAACTCCTCGATATTTGATTGTGACCGAATGTCTTCAGTTTTTCTTCGTTTTGTTCTTTCGCTGGCAACATTAAAATCTAGAGAAGGTCGATCTGATTTTGTTTTATTTGGCGTTTCTACAAACTTCTGGGTTTATCTGAAAGAAACAAACGTGCTTAACCAATTCTCAATTTTTTTAAAAAATGTGTCCTCAATCCTTTTAACCTCTTGCTACTTAGTACGAAAACTGGTCATCAACTTCCGAATAACTGGTTTGATGTCTTCCGGCAATGTGAAATGACATTCAAGCCGACTGGACATAAATTTTTCGATATCTTCATAAACCCCGGATATACTATCATTTAAGTGTCTTTTCACTAAGATAAAAATGTCCTTCCGTGATAAACCAATCTTATCACCACTGTCCATAGCCACGCCAGTAGATTTTGTAAAATTAAATTAAAACTGATATAATCGAACTCATTATTTTAACAAATACAAGGATATAATATTTAGTTAATTAATATTAATTAAATAATTTTTTTTTATATTAAATCAGAATTTTTGAGGCGACTAAAAAAGTGACATTTCTACTTGATGTTGCAAAAACTTGCACGAAATGTAAAATAGCAGTTTTAAGCAGCTGGTCTATTCTATTATTCATTAGATAATATAGTTCAGGCTATTATATCCTCAAATTTCGTTGCGGAACTTATAAACTTCTTAATGTTTAAAAGCAAAATAATACAAATATTTTTTTAATTATCTAAAATAATCATGAAATTATTAATTTTTATGTGCTTAATTTTTGTAACACATTTAAATAATTTACACACCATCATCGTGTGAATCCATTTTAAAGCATTAAAATCAGATGATATGGAAATATGTAGCACGCTTTTAGAAGAACCGTTGTTTTGAGCTTTTTGTTTGCCTTAGGTGATACTCCCCCAAGCGTCACTTTTGAAATGGTGCAGGTTGTCAGGGAATCGCGAAAACCTTTTTCTAAATATAGATTCTGACGCTCCAGACATTATTCTGGCCAGCTGTACAATCAAAATTCCCTAAATAGTAACTTGATTTTTTGACTTTTGGCCGGCTTTTTGAGATTTTGCCCTACTGTGCGATGGATGCAGGCCCGTGCAAAAAAAAAGGGGGGGGGGGGGCAAAGGGCACGTAAATTGAGGGGCCTCAAAATTTATACTTCCAACCTCGGTTTTTTATTTCTTTTTCTTTTTTAGCCGTCGATCATTTTCCGGGGAATTTTCTTTTTTTCTGTCTGCGTCAGTGTTCTTCTTTTTTTGCAAACTGATTGAAACACTAAGATACACAATTCAGAAAAAAATAGATGAAAAATTTCAGTGACGGCGATAATGGTTTTGACGCACCCTTTACGGAAATTGAGCTGTTGCTGGCTATCCAGAAGACACTTCCCACGATTCCGGGAAGAGATGGGATCTCGGCCAAACTTCTGCAGTGCGAGGACTCTCCCTTGAGAGTGTAGGAAAGTTTCTGGCCCTCTACAACAACCTCCTCAACTCAGGTACGGTGCCGCCATCATGGAAAGAAGCCATCATAGTTCTTGGTTCAGTAGTCCCTGGTTCAGAGTCTGGTTCAGTAGGTCCCTCCTTTTGAACCACCATTTCTAATACCTCCGGGCTAAGGCTTTTACGAGGTTCAATTATCTGAAGGCGGTTGCCTCGTGTTAACAGCGTCCACATGTTGAGCATGGTCAACTCTATCGTTCGAAGTCTCCTAGAGTACATCTACCCCCTTTATCTCAAGGCCAGTCCATCTTCTCTCTACTCTCTCGAGGTTATCTACAATGCCGCTCTCCGTGTTGCTACTGGTCTTCCAAAGTGTACGCCTATCTTACTCCTTTGCAGTGAGGCGAAAGCCTCTTCCATGAACAACCGGATTCGATGTGTGACTCACAGATTCCTTGTTCGCCAGTTCTCAATTCCAAACCCTCCGTTTTCGACCCGCTCTGCTACCGGGTCTGGAAACCTCTTTGCCGGTGCTGCTGATCTCTTTACTCTCTACGATGTGGAGTTCAGCCACTTTCTCCAGTTTTCGTGACCTTTCCACCCATTTCTTCAAACGGGGTGTTGTATTGCTATTAGTGGTCTTCCTTTTCACATCATTTCTCTCCCACCAGGTGCCACGTGCCACTATCAAGCCTGGTCCTCGCGGTGTGCTTCTATTCTTGTTTGCATCCTCCTCTCGTCTGACGACTCGAAGGACGCCTGCAAAATGGAAGCTTACCACGTGTAAGCGGGTTCCTGCTTCGCCAAGCTAGTTCCACACCTAAACTCCATTTTCACAGCCGAGGTCCTGGCCATCTACATGGCCCTTAACTCCTATGAGACATAGAATTACTACTACCTCCTTACGGACAGCCTGTCCGTGCTACGTGCTCTACAAAAGACATCGCTTCGATCTCCCAGAGTCGTTTTGATGCTTCAAAATACAAATCATCAGCTCCTGTCGTCACACTCTATGGCACTAACCCTGGTGTGGTGTCCTGGCCACAAAGGAATTCCCCCTAAGGAAGTGACAGATTCCCTTGCCCGCAACGGCCCCTACCTGACGTACACCCTCAACAGAATCGCCCCTGAAGACCTTCCGTCAGAGATCCGCCATAACTGGTTAGGGGTTAAGTGATAAGACATATTTGTGGATGAACAGTGATGAAATACCCGGATTTTCCGCACTTAGGGGAGGAAACAACCTTTCGACAGTGGACCAGCCATCGCCGGGGGGACGTCTGGCTCTCTCGATGGCGCACCCACTCATCACTCACAAATAATCGCCTGTTTACGATGAAGCTTACCCAGTCTCCTATCTGCCTTCTATGGTGTGAGGTTGTGACACCGTATCACGTTCTACTCCACTGTGGCAAATACAGCCCGGAAAGGACTAAGTTACTATCCACGCTTGGATTGATCTCCCCCCCCCCTCCCAGCCACCTATTCTGGAATTCTCTCTATGGCTCTTCGGTCTCGTATTGGGGTTAATATTCTGATTTGGTTTTCCTCTATGGTCGCCCATAGATAATTTCTCTGTGCTGCTGGACGGTTAGCCGCGGCCTTCGGCCGTGGTAGGCTGTCTCTAAACCTTTAGGATCAGTCGGGACGATTCCGCCTTCGGCGTAGCACAGGTCCCAAGCTGTGTGCCAACCAACCAAAAATTTTGAACAAGAAGACAAAGATTTGGATAGATATCCCTAAATATGGAGACAAAGATATCCCTAAATATGGAGCCTTTATTTGAGCAAAGCAGAAAACGTAAGATTCGCAGACAATTTGACTACGTTTTAGTTCCTGAGGAAAGTGGCAATTTAAATGAAAGGGGAGGATTTTGTGTTACATACATAGACGTTATTGACACTATAATCGAGTAACTGAACTGAAGGATCCCGAAACTGCGAAATGTATCGCAACATCATTTTGAGTTTTTGACTGGTGCGAATCTAAAATCAGTAAACGAAAATCTGTTAAGTATATATTGCATGGACTTTGCAAATAAATATACTGCTGACTTAAACGGACTGAATTGTTAAGCGAGGTTTTAAGTACAAAAACATTATTTCCACCATTGGATGAGAACTTTTATAAAATGGATCATTTAGAAATCCTTCAATTGCTCCATAATTTTGACTTAACAGGAATTACAAAAACATGGAGACAGCGTACAGGATTTTTCTAAGCATAAGATCTACTATGGGCCAAGAGAGATTTAGCAACGTAAGTTTACATTCTATTGAATTTAGTGTGACGAAATCTTTAGATATTGGAAAAATAATAGACGTTTTTGCAACACTAAAAGTGAGAAAAATAAAATTGAAGCAAATGTATGTGTTTGATATTATATTCTTTATTTTATGTTAATTAAAACACCGTTTTCATTATCTTTTTTAATTACTGTACTGAAATTATAATTTATTTTCATCTTTTATGTTATGTTATGCAGGATTTTTTGTTTTGCTTTTTCGGTACTTATTGACCAACCTGGTTGTTAGCGATTTTTACCTTTCCAATTTTCCCATTTTCTCCAACTCACATTACTAACAACAACTGAAAAGGGTTAAAAAAAAAAAAGAGTATGAAAGGAAGAGAAAAAATTCTCGCAAAACATCATGATCTCTCTAACAATAAGTGCAATTTTCTCTTATATTATTTAGTTGTTTGGAATTTCGGAATTAAAATTAAACTTTTTAAAGTTCCAAAATAAACGAGAAATATTTATGCAATATAATTTATTTCTGTTTCTGCGCATTATCAATTTTGTGACACCTGTAACAAAGAGAAGGAGCAGGGGGGGGGGGGGGGGGCGCCAAACTGAAACTTCGCACCGGGCGCAGTTTTTTCTTCGCACGGCTCTGGATGGATGAATTAGGAACAACTTTGCAATGCACCGAGTCTGCTGAAAATCCAGTGGTTTACGCGCGAAGGGCGAGGCATATGATGCCATACGAGGGATCTCTCATTATTGAAATAAATTTATCAAATGTCTAGTGTAAAAAAAAAATATATATATAAATAAATAAACAATAGTTTTTAAAAGTAAATAATTATAAAATAACTTTTTCCTATTACAAATATTTTCCGCTGTAACAACGGCTGCAGGGTGCAGTATTTCTCCAAAAGAACGCTTGTTTCCTTCTGAACGTTAGAAGATGCTCGCAGAAGTGGGGAGGGGGTTGGTCATTTTGGAGCAATGACCGAGAACTTCCGCCCTTACCCCCAGTGGAGTGTACACGTAGACGTAGAGAAGGAGGGAGTCTGTTGTTGGAAAGCGAGCGAAGAGGTTCGCTTGTAAACAGCTCCGGTTTGAGTGAGATGTTTTTTTTAGTGCTTTCCGCTGTGTTCTGCGGTGATTATGAAGATCACGATTAAATTGTAAATCACAAAGAACTTGTACAGAATATTTTTTTTAATTAAAAATTTTTTAATTGAATCCAGTGGATTCTTTATTAGTTTAGCTGTGCGTGAATGTTTATGTTTGAAATTAACACTCGCTACACCACAGCTTATGATTAATGGTGGCAGTGCTCGGTGGGATGTTGGAACTAGATTAATTAGTTCCACGAATTCTTAGCCACCTTCTGCAAAAAAAAAATTATATTTGTTAAGTCGTGCAGTTATCGTATAAGCACGCATTTTGTGGGAGAACTTTGTCGACGATTTCCACGAGTTTTGGAACGGCCAAGTATCCAGAGTTTTATTTTCTGACATTTGGAGTCTCTGTAAAGAAGAATCAGTGTTCTGTCCGGAAGGTCAAGGATTCATTCTTGTGAAGTGGAGCGAGTGGATACCATCGATAAAGATCCGGTGTGGAGCTTCATTTCTGTTGGACTGTTTATCTGCCGACCCTGGAATTTGCCTGGAATTTGCTATGTGTCCCCCAGCGTAAACATCAAATATGGAATGGTAAGCCCCTATATTTCTCGTGCATGCTGAATTTTGGGAGGTCCCATTGTTATATATACATGTACATAAATTTAGTAGAAATAATGTTGGGCTAAGTAATTTGAAGTAGGGTTTATTATTATTATTATTACTTCAAGGTTCATGCGTACGGGATAGCTATAAGTTATTTTATATTCTCTGGTTATTGTACTAATGTTCTCAGGTAAATATTTATTGCAGAAGTGGCGGGTAATTTATTTTATGTGTGTTTTTGTTCTTTTGTGATAAGTATAAAGATTAAATTATTTTTTATGCACATGTAGAGTGCTAATGCAGCTAAACAATATGTGTTACAGTGTGAAAGCATTTGTTTAGAGGTAGGAGATTGAATTAATGCAAATTATCACTGTGAATTCATTTTTAAAATAAATTCATATTCCTAGTAGAAAGGAATTTTGTTTAAATTAATCTACTAAGTCTTTTCTTTACTGTGTAGTATTTTTATGAGTGTTTTTTTGGGTTTATCTTATCATTTATGGTGTTTTATTTAGGGAGTTACTCAGTTTTGAAAAGAAAAGTAGATCCTTGATTTTCTTTGCTTTTTTATTGCTAATTGTGTTCAGGAAAATTATTGTGCTTTTTTGTATTTTGTGTTGAGATATTTTCTGTGTTTAATTATGGCCAGTTTCTTGAATAAACAAAATAAAAGCGTTCTGCTATTGCTCGCGGCCGATTTTGATACAGAATTACCTGCGGACAGTAAAAAGGTAGCGATAATTCAGGCAATTTTGCGTGCCTCTGATTATGAGGAGCAAATGGCTAAAGATATGTTGGAAGGGATATTAATAGAGAGGGAAAAACTGGCAGAGCAAGAAAGATCAGACAAATTAGCGGAGCAAGAAAGGTTAGATAAATTGGCAGAAAGAGAGAAAGATAGACAGTTGGAGTTAGAGAAGGCGAAGTTACAATACAATGTAGATACTACCTCTGTAGCTTCCACAGTTTCTGTAGTGGCAGAAAGTAAAGATAAAAAAGTAAGTTTAAAAGATTTAGTCCCAAAATTTGACCCTAAATCCATTGACATTACTTTATTTTTTATGATTTTTGAGAGTCAGGCGTTAAAAGAAAATTTAGATGAATCTAATTATGTATCACAGCTTATACCCTTGTTGCCTGTAGATGTTGCGGAAATTATTGTAAAGGAACCGCTAGAGAAAAGGGATGACTATCAGCACATCAAAAGCGTTTTGTTAAAAAGGTTTAGATTAGGAGCTGGTGCCCTTAAAACTAAATTTGAAAACCATCAAAGGAAGTCAGGTGCACTGTGGTCTGAACTTGTGTATGAGCTGAGAGGGTATTTGGATAACTGGTTGGAAACGGTTGAAGTGAATGATTTCGAATCCCTCAAAGAACTTATACTCACAGAGCAGGTGAAACGTAGAGTCCCTTTTGAAATTAAAGAGAAATTCTTAGACGAATGGGATGAGATGAAGACAGCATCCTATTTAGCAGAAAAATGCGATAAATATGAGAGTGTGAGAGGGAATTTTAAGAAAATGGAAAATAAATTTTGGAATAATAAGTCATTTGGTAGGGACAGGAACGGTCAGGATAACTTCAAGAGTAAGGGGGAACAGGCAGTAAAGTCGGGAGGGGCTGATAAAAAGGATCACGCAAGTAGAAATTCTTGGAATAAAGATAAGTTTGATAGAAGGAAACCTATTGTCTGTTTCCAGTGTAACCGTGCAGGGCATATCAGACCGGATTGCCCAGATTTAAAACGTAAAGACTCTGGAGATGTAGTTAGTCACCTGGGTGTAGATGTTAGTTTAGGAGAGTGTTTTGCACCGTATTTCAAAAAGGCAGAAATTAATGGAATAGAACGGGATTACTTACGGGATACTGGGGCTGGCATTGATCTTTGTGACCGTAGCTGGATTGATAATGAGGATTTGATTGGTGAAGTCACTTGGATTAAACAACCCCTGGATAATGAATGTAAATGTTTGCCATTGGCTAGAGTTACAATTAAAGGAGATTTTGGAACGGTGGTCACTAAGGCAGCTGTGAAACCTATCGAGTTAGAACAAGGTTATTATTTGTTAGGAAACAAAACGGCTGAGCTTATTGAGGAGTCGAGGGGTAATCCTGTACCGGTAAATGCTGTAGTGACGCGCAGTCAGAGGCGTGAACATGAGAGAGAAATGTCCGCTGTGCAAGTTGAGAGTGAATTTGGTTCGGAGGATGGAGAACCGGATGAAGAGGAGTCTAGTGGCGGTGAGGAAGAAGATGGGATAGTTATTCCGGAAAGGTTAGAGGCAGAGAAGGGGTTTGAGAAGGTATCCACAGAGAAATTTAAGGAAGAGCAGATAAATTGCGCTTCACTTAAGCAGTTGTGGGAGAAGGCCAGTAAACCTAACGAAAAAGAATTTTGTGTTAGAGATGGTAAGCTTGTGCGGGTATCGCAGTCACGGAGAGGTGATGATAAAGTGCATATGACGAATAGGTTGAAAAGGTGTCAGGATTTAGCAACTAGGCGTATGGAGGAATGTCAGGACAAAAGGAAGACATGGTATGATAGGAATGCGGTAACTAGAAAATTCAAAGTTGGTGACCAGGTGTTGGTTTTGGCAACATCAAAGCCTCATAAGATGGCCGTAAATTGGGTCGGGCCGGGAACTGTCACTGGAGTGATTTCGGAAACAAATTACACAGTTGACTTGCCAGAGAGGCGCAATAAGGCGACTATCTATCATGTGAATCTTTTGAAACCTTATTACAAGCGGCCTGAATTTGTTAATCTGCTGATTGACATAGATGCGGAAGAGGTGGAAGAAGATGCTGAGATCCCTTATCCCCTGCCAAACCCCACACAAATTGACTTCTGGGAAGTTGTGTATAACAGCGAGTTAGAGAAAAAAGTGACAGATAGCCAAATAAGTTTGTTTAAGGAGGTTATAGAGAGAAATAGAAAAGTTTTTTCTTCAGACCCTGGACGTACCCATCTGGTAGAGATGGATATCGAGTTGACAGATGAATCGCCGGTGAGGGCGAAACCTTATAGAATGTCACCTAGGCAGACCGAAATTTTAAGAGAGGAAATCAGGAGACTATTGGAATTAGGAGTGATAGAAGTAGGGCAGTCTGATTTTACGTCCCCCATGATTTTGGTAGAGGTTCCGGGAAAGGATCCTCGTCCCTGTGTGGACTATCGCAGATTAAATGCGAAGACCCGAACGGAATTTTTTCCACTCCCCAATATAGAGGAGGTCGTAGAAAAAGTGAGTTCGGCGACTTTCATCACGGTAATGGATTTAACCAAAGGTTATTTCCAGATACCACTGACCAAAAGGGCCCAAAGGTACGCTGCGTTTGTGACACCTTTCGGAGTATTTTTACCCAAGGTCATGATGTTTGGTCTCCTGAACGCACCTTTCTACTTTTGCAAATTAATCGCAAGTGTTTTGGGTGGGCTTGAATTGTTTGCCTTGCCATATATCGATGACATTGCGGTGTTCTCTCTTACATGGGAGAGTCACATGAAGGACATCGCTGAGGTTCTGAAGCGATTGTTAGAGGCCGGCCTAACAGTGAAACCCACAAAGTGTAAATTTGCACAGGATAGTGTGAGGTTTTTGGGTCACGAGGTAGGTTCGGGGAAGCGGTCTCCCAGTGACATAAAAGTGAAGGCTATCCAGGAATTTCCAACGCCTTCCACTAAGACGCAAGTGAGGTCATTTCTGGGAATGACGGGTTATTATTCACGGTATATAAAGGATTATGCTGTAATTGCAGTCCCCTTAACAAATGTTTTGAAAGGGAAGATCAAAAAAGAAAAGATAGAGTGGAGTGAGGAGTGCGAAAAGGCTTTCCAGGAATTAAAAGAGAAGTTAACCCAGAGTCCCGTATTGTACGCCCCAGATTATAGTCAGGAGTTTATTGTGCAGACCGACGCAAGTTTATATGGTGCTGGTATAGTCCTGTCACAGGTACGAGATGGGGAGGAACATCCCATTCTGTACTTGAGTAAAAATTTTTCCAGGGCAGAGCAGAATTACAGCACTGTTGAACGGGAATTGGCAGCAATTGTGTACGGTCTGAAAAAACTGAATCACTACCTGGACGGGCAGCGGTTTGTAGTCCAAACAGATCACAATCCTCTGACGTACTTAAAAACTATGATGGGGAACAATGCGAGATTGACTAGGTGGGCATTGTATTTGCAGTCATTCAACTTCAAAATCGAACACAAACCTGGGAAACTTCACGGGAATGCAGATGGGTTAAGTAGGACCGAATAGTGTAATTTCTTTACTTGTTTCCCGAATTAGTATTTGTTTATAATTTTTATTTACGAGTTATTGTTTTTTTTTGTTATTTATCACTTGTATATATTTTGTGTGCAATTTAGTATTTTTTTAGAATTTTCTTTAATGTCAAGGAATCGCACTGTGTCAGTTATTGAACTCAGATAAATATCTCATCTGTTATATTAGATTTGATTACGAAAATGTTTTTATTATTTGAATTGTTATGGAAATTCATAAGTGAAATCTAGGATTATCATGAGTCTTTCAAAACTGAGTATGCGTGCGTCTGTATGAACCTTGTATAGAGAAAAATTAAAGTGTATAAAGTTATTAAGGTATTGGTAAAAGGTAAAAGTATTAAGGTAAAGTTATTAAGGTATTTCCTTAGCACTTCCAACTGGAGTTTAGGTGTTGGGACCTCTCAGATTTAGTGTGTTAAGAATGAGGGGCTCGGTACCTGATTCAAATTTACATTTTCATAGGTGTATGCACCGTATGAAAATTCTTTAGGGGGAAGGAGCTGTAACAACGGCTGCAGGGTGCAGTATTTCTCCAAAAGAACGCTTGTTTCCTTCTGAACGTTAGAAGATGCTCGCAGAAGTGGGGAGGGGGTTGGTCATTTTGGAGCAATGACCGAGAACTTCCGCCCTTACCCCCAGTGGAGTGTACACGTAGACGTAGAGAAGGAGGGAGTCTGTTGTTGGAAAGCGAGCGAAGAGGTTCGCTTGTAAACAGCTCCGGTTTGAGTGAGATGTTTTTTTTAGTGCTTTCCGCTGTGTTCTGCGGTGATTATGAAGATCACGATTAAATTGTAAATCACAAAGAACTTGTACAGAATATTTTTTTTAATTAAAAAATTTTTAATTGAATCCAGTGGATTCTTTATTAGTTTAGCTGTGCGTGAATGTTTATGTTTGAAATTAACACTCGCTACACCACACCGCAATAAAAAGAGTTAGATTAGAATTTTCCTACAAGTCAGAGAAATATTTAAATGAATAAAAAATTGTACATTAAAGTACAAAATATAAAAAGTCATACTAACCCATCATATTCCTCTTTTCGTAACTTATCTTCACTTCTTAACTCAACGAGTTTCTTTTTATAAGCCGAGGACCACCTTCTTATCAACGATGACAAACTTTCTTTGAAAGAAACTGTGTCCAATATTAGCCAGGATTCAATTGATATTTCGTTTGGTATTTCTTCTATCTTCTTCTGGAGCATATCGAATTTAATTATCTACAAATAACACCTTGATTAAGTATTAAAATAGACAAACTTACTAGTGTTTCTTCGTGCATTCTGATTTTTTAAATAATTACAGTCGAACCTTGATAAGTGTGGACAGTGTTGGGCAAAATGTAATCAGATTAAAAATTACAGATTATGATTACATTTTGTAATCATTAATCAAGACTACAGATTAAAAAAATAATCCGAAAAGAAATCATTTTAAGTGATAATAGATTAACCAGTGGACTCCGGGCGAGGATTTCGCACTGCAGTCTAATAGTTTTTAGCAATATCTAATATTTTTTAGATGCAGGTTTAAACTTCTAAAGAAAAATTAAAGATAAAAATATCTGCAAACAACATTAGTCAAACCAGAATATAATCTCATTTATTCCATCAAAGTTACAGTAAAAACTAATCCAAGATAGCAAAAGGCAAGCGCGAGAAAAAAATTAACAATCTTATTAGTTACCCATCATACGTAGTATAGGATAAATCTTGTAATCGTTTTGAAAATCGAA
This sequence comes from Maratus michaelseni, assembly GCA_963931845.1. Lineage (NCBI taxonomy): Eukaryota > Metazoa > Arthropoda > Arachnida > Araneae > Salticidae > Maratus > Maratus michaelseni. The sequence continues at coordinate 122,960,163 of OZ007587.1, forward strand.
AAATTTTTTTGACGGATTTACACGTTTCAAACACTGGAGATTCCGAAAAACATTTTTTAGGAAATTTTTTTTTGCCGTCTGTCTATGTGTCTGTATGTCTGTGTGTCTGTAAACGCTCTATCTCCCGAAAAAATTGAGATAGAGACTTGAAATTTGGTATGTAATAAAGGTAAGAAGCTTATTGAATTTCAGAAATCTCGATTATCCGGAACTATTTTTTTCGGACTCTCGAAATATTCGTTTTGATAAAAGGTATATAAAAATTTTCGAAATTGTTTATTTTAAGGAGTAAATATAAAAGACAATAAAAAAAACATAAATTTTGCATAAAGCATGAAGTCGATCGGATAATTAGTTGTCGAGATACTTGTAATCCTATATTCCACACTCTTCGATTTTTCAGGACCCTGTATTTCAACCAAATTTCAATTCAAAGATATATTTTAATTGGAACTGAGACGCTTAATCAGATGCAATAAACCGCTAGTTAAAAGGATTATTGTTTTTGGAGTTATAAGGATGTTTCTTTTAAAGAAATTCAGTAATCGAGCCTTTAAAGTTTATGACGTCATCAAGCCACGATTTTATTCGAATTGCAATGAATTTTATAAGTAGTTTACACATTTTTTATTTTAATATTTTATATTATGCCTATCCATGATGGGTAAGTATTACGGTGGCCCCCAACGACTAGTTTTAACTGCATTAGAAGATGACGTCACTCGCTTCGGGAAAACAGAAAAACCTTTAATTTCTTTTATGAAAACAATGCTAATTTAAACTTTAATTAACTGCAATTCTTAATAAAGAAACATGTTTTAACGAAATGTGAATGTACTATGTCAGAAGCCTGTTTAAAATCCTTTCATAGGGATGTTGACAACAGGAATAATATATATAATGATAATCTGTAATCTCAATCATTATTACTTGATTACATTATAAAGGATAACTGTAAAGTTCGGAAAATAGCCCCTTCCCCTCCCTTTGACAACCTGAAATATGAACAAAATAATGGAGGGGCTTATAAACAAAATTGAACATCTTGAAAAAGTGCAGATTGTAAACAAAATTCCACATGGACTTCCCCTTAAATTATTTGTATGAATATTAAATGGTATAGAGAAAAGTATATTTCGCAAATATTTAAGATAAAATGTACAATTATTAAGAGTTATACATTACACAAACAAACAAACAAACAAATATTCAACCTCATTTTCAAGAGGACCCCGTTTTTCGGGGAAGAGAAACGGGATTAAAAACGCAACTTTGGTAAAAAGAAATTAGCTGAAAATGAGGTTGAATTACTTTTATTTCAATAACTTACAACAAACTTGACCTACAATTCAAACAAATTTTGTTTCGACAGACATTTGTTTGTGACTAGAGCTACTTAATGGCATTTTAAAAAACGCGCATAGTTCATATTATAAGAAACGGCAACTAAAATTGTATTCATAAATTTTCATTTTAGATTTTCGTAATCTATGTAATCATGATTAATGAATCATTGTAATCATGATTAATGAATAATTGTAATCATGGTTAATGATTATAAATAGCCATGATTAATGATTATAAATAGCCATGATTAAAAGTATAATGAAGCAATCACGATTGAAATTAATCATGATTACTTGAAGTCACAATTACTTTAATCGCGATTATTAATCTGACTACAAAAGTAATCGATTACGTGCGTGAACTCAATGGGACGACACAACTGTGATGTGGTATCACATATATTTTTCTTAAATTAATCCTTTTCTTTAATTTTCAGTTTAAACTAACTTTTAATTACTTAGTTGCCGAAACGTCAGTGAAGGCTTACTGTTGAGACCCGAAAAGTTTTTGGTTTCTGTCTGTCTGTCTGTCTGTCTGTCTGTCTGTTTGTCTGTCTGTTTGTCTGTCTGTCTGTTCCGCGATAACTGCCGTAAAAATGATCCGATTAGTTTGATTTTTGGTAGGTATATTGGTGAGATACCCGGAATTAGCTGTATAGTTTTTAGTTACATTTGGTTCATTCGTTCGGAAAATATAGAACATTTCTTTTTTGATCATAATGATTTCCTATGGGATTTCAGACGATTTTGAATTTTTTCAGTCGTTGAAAATAAAATGTCGCATTTGATTAATGTATTTAAACGGTAAGCTATGAAGGCTAAAATTTATCAAGTCAGGTCTTAAATTATTCAAATTAATTTGAAATTTTGTTAATACATTCGTCAGATTTTTTAAATTAGGTGTATAATTTTTGGTGCAATTTTATACATCTGTTCTAATAATATAATACATTTTATTCTATCATTTTCTGCAAATTTTAAAATGCATTTATTTTTATTTACCTCTTTAATTTAACCGTAACCTAGCAACTAAATTTTAAAGAATATCAAAATAATAAAATTCAAATAATTCAGACTATTTTGCTACAATATTTTATTGGTTGCTTTTAATATTTTATTGAGAGATTTTAGTATGCTATTGCCATCGAGTTAGATCAAGATGTACGTATGTAAAATAAATATTATAGAATGACCATCAAAACTGTTTTTTCCTAAACAAAAATTGTAATAACACTAGATTTCTGCAATAGGTATAAGTGAAATACAGTAGATTCAGTTTACATTTCCATAAGTTGCTTTTGTACACGAGATATTATTCAACTTATCTATCAGATGCGAGTGTTTCGTGGTTGGCACGTAAGTAAATATTGCTATTTAGGTACTAGGATAGCATGAAATTATTTTCTGAATTTTTGCTTATCCTAATAAAACCACTGAGTAGAACGAAATCCAAGATATACTAGAATCATTCACACAAACAATAGGAAATCACGAATATAAATTTAATAAGATTACGGAAAACATTTCTTTTTAGGTCATAATGCTTTCCTATGGGAATTCAGACGATTTTGAAAATTTTCATCCATTGAAATAAAATGGCGCATTTGATTAATGTATTTAATGTGTAAGTTATGAAGGCTAAAATTTATCAAGTCAGGTCTTAAATTATTCAAATTAATTTGAAATTTTGTTATTACATTCGTCAGATTTTTTAAATTAGGTGTACAATGTTTGGTGCAATTTTATACATCTTCTCTAATAATATAATACATTTTATTCTATCATTTTTTACAAAAATTTCCAGTGCATTTTTTTTCTCTCTTTCAATAAATGGTTGCTAAGCAACTATATTTCAAAGAATATCAACAAAGGAAAATTCAAGTGGATCGCATTATTTTTACGCGAAGTTTTATTAAAAATTGCCAATTTTCGGGTTTTAAGTTTTTAATGTGCTTTTTTTTTAATGAAATAGATGAGAATTTATTTTAAGTACTAAAAAATGATTACCAAATCGGTTTTCCAAATGAAAATAATAAAAACGTTGAATGCGTAAATTGAATATAGGTCAAATAAGAGGAATTTAAATTTGTATAATTATACACGAAATTTTATTCAACTTCAGAAACATATGAAGTTTAGTAGTTGAAATATAATTATTCTTTTAAGGATAGGATAAAATCTCTTGTACAAAGATATGGTTATTCTAATGAAATGAAAATTGCAAATACATTGAGACATATACTCAAGAAATAAAATAGCACAATTACTGGAAATTGAGAATAGAATATTAAAGCGACAACGGGGGGTTCAGGGGGGCGGAGCCCCCCTGAAATAATGTATTGTTATTCTGAAAAAATACAGTAACAAGTAGTTTATCCTATCATTGCATAACATTGCGTTTAAGGGGATACTTCTAAAATTTCCGAAACTTTCGATAAATTTATATTCTTATCAATGTATAAATAACTTAAAAAGATTGAATTTTAGTGTGTCAAATATTTTTCAGATAATGTTAAAAATTAGTAAGATTAATGAACAATGATTTTTTGAGCTGACGTTGAGGCCTCTGATCTGTAGATTTACTAGTTATTTTATCCAGGGCCGGCCAAAGACCGTTTTGGCGCCGGTGCGAGCTCTCACTTGAGCGCCCCCCCCCCCCTCCAAGTTAAAAATACTTTTTTTCTCGTAATTTTTTAAATATTCGTATATAAACTTTTATACGTGCTATTCCTAATTACTTAAGATATTATTTAAAGAGGTACAAAAAAAAGATAAAAGTCTAAAAATGGATATCTGAATTTTATAGTAAATATCAATCTCAATATGTAACATCATGATCGAAAAATACTTCTACAGTTAACGGAGTAGTACTAAATAGCAACTACAGGGTGTTCTAGAAAGGACTCCCCAACTTTGAAATGACATAACTTCGAAACAGTGAGAGATAGAAATGTGAAACAAGTTGAATGTTAAACAGATAGGTCTGGGATTTGTTATACACAAATTTGAAAAAATAGTTCCAATATTGGATAATAGGTGGCAGCACAAGCACATGGAACTTTAAATGGTACTCAGAAGTACAAAAATTTCATTCGTGCGTCTGTTTCATTGCTGACACGTGTAAAAAAGTTGTATAGAATTAGAGAATAATTCGGAATTCAAGAATATCAAGCCGTATTCCTTGGAACAACGAATTTTTATTGTACTTGAATACCATCGATTAAATCGAAGTCCGACGATGACAAAGCGAAGTTACTTTCTTTTCAAAAAAAAAAAGAAATTATGTTAAAAAAGGTTCAGACTTGAAAACAATTCGCAATTTATTCAACAAGTTTGAACGGACGGGCGTGGCCGATGATTTAGGCGGAAATGTGGGATGCAGTCGATCAGTCATGAATCCTGAAAATGTGCAAGCAGTCGAAGAAATTGTTAGACGTTGTCCTCAAAAATCCATAAGGCGAGTTGCTGCTGAAGCAGGATTGTCAAACACCACTACGCACAGTATAATGCGAAAAGGCCTGAAGCTGTTTCCCTATAAAATACAGTGCCATCAAGCGATCACAAATACAGCTCTACAACAAAGAGAAGTTTTTGCAAATGAGTTACTGCAGATGATTGATGAAAATAAAGTTGATGTCGGTCATGTATGGTTCACCGATGAGGCCCATTTTCATTTAGAGGGATATGTGAACAAACAAAACTGGTAAATATGGGGCACTGAAAACCCGTTTGTGTGTCTTTCAAAACCACTGCACTCAGCAAAAATTACAGTGTGGGCAGGAATCCAGTAAAGGAATCATTGGGCCCTTTTTCGGGAGGGAAACGATTAACGCATCTCGATATATTGAAATTTTACAGCAGTTTATTGGAACCTTTTAAGCCCTAGAGGCCTAGAGGATGCACCAGAGATTTTATGGTTTATGCAGGATAGGGCCCGACCGCACCGTACTACTGCAGTGTTTGAGTTCCTCGAGGAATACTTCAATGAGAGAGTCATTGCTTTAAATTATCTCAAAGTGACAGGTATTGGTATGGATTGGCCACCATATTCCCGGGATCTGCAGAGACGGATCTAGACTAAAATTTAGCCGGGGCAAGCTTGTAGATTTGCGCCCCCCCCCCTACTCCCAAGAATTTTAAACATTTCAACTCATTCATCGCTTTTAATTAAAAATACTTTTTCCCCTTCATTTTTCTTTTAATTCCTTTAATGAACTATGTAAAGTGAGCCTTTTGAATTCAAGTCACTTGGATTTGTCAAACTCTGTGTACGGGAGTTTCTTTTTTCATTTTATATGTTACAACATTTCTCAAAAATATACACAATATTCTTATTTATACAAACAATGTACTATAAATATAAATACATCAGTTAGAAACAGTAACTTTATCTATGTATAACAATGTTGGATTCAAAGGAGCAGCGATGTGGCGATCGCCCCATCCTTGGGCGCTGATAAAAGGTCTCCAAGTCAACATGTGCAGTTCAGGCTTGTTTTAAAGTCTTAAAACAGAATTGCGGTAATTGGTCATTGATGAAAATCATTACCAAATAAATACACGCCGATTCGTATCAGGAAACTCTATATAAAATAAGTATAAGTTAAATGTATGTTTCCTAGGTTCAGCTAGATAAGAAGGCCTACCCAAGAGCTAAAATTTAATAAGCCCCAACCATGTATGCTTTACAAAAATAAATTCAATATGCAAGTTAAATGGTTTTAAATAAAAATTCTGATATAAAATATTTTTATAAAACTTTAGTAAAATTTCCCGTGGTTCTAATAATAATCTTTAAATGCTAAAACTGATACTTTAGTCTTTCTCATTTATTACGGCATAAAGAATTCTAAAATTTGACTAATACTACAAAAGTTTAAAAATAAATATTTAATATACAAAAATCTGAAAACACGCAGCAAATATTCTGTTACAACTTTCACGGTTTTATAACGAATTAAAATTAGAGTGATGACCATGAGTCTAACTGCCAAAGATTACCTCTTAAAAGGGTAATAATATTCAGTTTTTTTGTCAGCTATACTTGGTTGCTGATTAAATGCTCCATTAACCCCTTCGGAACCAACGGCTTTTACACAAATTTTATTCTGTTGGCACCACTTTTTTTAAAAAAGCTACCTTTACTTAAACTATCGCAAAAATGCTCTAATTAAAGAAAGCAAATATTACTTTTATTTTTTACTGGTGCCTAAAACAAATTCTGTATGCTCTTTTTGAGGTTGCATATATGCGACCATGGTCTCGAATGGGTTAATAAGTTTAAAAATATTTGTTATTGAATTACATTAGAAATAAAGAAGCAAGCAAGTTTTTTAAGCAGGAAACATTTTTTCAAATAACTATAACTTTTTAAAAATTATAGTAGAACTGTTATAAACTTTATTCGTTATTGTATATAAAAAGAAACAGGAGATTTGAAGCGAAAATATAAGCATAGCAAGAAATGTAAACAGTCATGACGATCTCGATTAAAAGTAACCTTTTAATTTAGTGTTATGTTAACCTATCGTTTAAATTTAATTAATGTACTTTTTTGCTTCATAATTAGTACAAGTGGAGTGACTGTGAAGTGCACCTTAAGTTAACATATTTTATTAGATAAACATTTCTAATGAAAGATTTAATTAATTTTTAAAAGTATAGGTGCGATATTTTGGAAATCAAAATTTAAAAGGCTTATTAACAACTGATATACATAAATAAAGACATAAAACTGATTCCAATGGATAGAAAACCTTTTTAACTACATAAATAAAATGCCTTTAAAGGGGCAGAACACGTTGAATTCTCAACAGAGTATAAGTTTCGTTTTCATTTTTTAGACAAAAATGTCTGTTAATTACAAGAATTTCAAAATTTAGAAAAAATTAATAAAAAATCGATTTATAATTCTTTTCTTACATATCAACTCAGTTATTGCATAGAAAAGGAGATTTTTAGAACAGAAATAATACGTATAAATTATTATATGGTGTAGCACGTATAAAAAAAACAAGTAACTTGGTTGCTTACCTCAAAGATCTGCACGGACCGGAATTTTCAGGCCCGAGCCCGGTCTGATCCGTACAAAAAAATTATTGGCCCGGCCAATGCAAAAAAAGTGATTGGCCCGGTCCGGTATAAAATTTCGGTCCGAGCCCGGCCCGTGTAAAACAAGTGATTGGGCCGACCTGGCCCGGTATAAAATCTAAAAATTCGGCCCGAGCCCAGCCCGGGCCGGTATAACAGTTAAAAGTATGTTTTATTAATTTTAATTGGCAAAATCCTTCTAAAATTTATTAAATGATTATGTAAATCCTCTAACGTGGTTTCAAAAATTCACGAAAAATACTTTAGAAGATGAAATTTTCATGAATTCATATTTTGGGACATAAAGGGTTGAAAATAGTTTCAGATGATCATTATTCTACGAATAAAATTATCTGTACTTTTTACAAAGATTGTTGCCAACGGCTGATAAAAGGAAGAGGTCATGTGGTTCATAATGGGCCCCCTGAACGAAGAAAATTTCTAAAGAATATTTTTAAAATATATATTAAATTCTTTTAAATTTTCCCCTTGATCAACAAAGAGAATCTTTTTGACTGTCTGAAGCTCTACTTAAATCCAAATTAGGTAATTTCTGAAAGATCCATGAAGTCAATTTTAATCTCAAATGCAAGACAATTGCAAATGCACTTATTTAGAATAAATATGATTGAATAGCATTTTCCATTTTTCGACAAAGAAAAAGAAACCTTCGGGGAAATCTCCGTAAAATAGGTGTTTTAATCTGAATTTCAGGCCACAGTAGCCAATTGCTTCCTCATGAGGCATTTCTGTAACTGCCAAGTCTTAAAAATTGGCTTAAAATGCTCATTTTCTGGATGATTCTTTGCCTTTATAAGAAAATGGGAAAATCTCCAATTTCTTGGTATCTTAATAAAATGTGTAAAATTTATATTTTTACAAATATTAATACAATATTTTTGTATTTACGAATGGAAATGACTTTCTAAAAGTTTCGGAAACGTAGCCATTTTGGATACGGCAACAGCCTTTAATATAAAAGTTACTTATTAAGATATGTGACACCTCCCCCCCCACTCAAAAAAAAGGAGCCATGTCTTCCCGTTTTATGGAGTGCTGAATACGCCCTTGATTGTTGCGTCAGGACTCGGGACACATTTTACTGATTTTTGCATGGATCAAGTCCGGCCAATAATGATCTTCATACGACTTAGATCGTAAGTGGAAATTTCGGCCTTTGCACCTCTAGGAAGAATGAAGTTTAGGCTAGGTTCGGCCCAGAAAAACGAAGTCTAGCCCAACCAAACCGAGTCTGCAGAAAAAAGTAAAGACCGGAAAAAGTAAACACTAGGCTCGACCGGGTCCGAATATGCAGAATTAAGAAAGGCTCAAGTCCGGTCCGGCCCGGAAGAAGTAAAGATCAGGCCTGGCCCGGAAGTATTGTAAACCAAGCCCGGCCTGTCCCGAGTTTTCAAAATAAAGTAAAACCCGAACCCTGCTCGGAAAGAGTGAAGACTAGGCCAGGCCCGGCCCGAGCTTCCTAAATAAAAATCGGCCCGAGACCGTGCAGACCTCTAGCTTACCTTCATGAATATCGCTCGGCTTAAGTCATGAGGACATACTAAATGATAGCTGTGAAGCCTCCTCTTCTCTTTTTTTTAGTCTTCTTTCTGTAATAATCACCCGAATGTCTTTTAGACATAACCAAATAAAATACTGCGCACGCTGTAAAACAACATAGAACGATGCCTGAAAAGCGTTGACGCAAAATTCTTGAATTTTTAATAAATAAAAATTTCTTAAAAATACTGGTGGCAATGTGATATTTTATATAATGTAATACAAATTAATTTACTTTTTTATTTCTGATCCTTATGCAACGAAAGTAAACAGCCGTTGAACAAAATAAAATTGAATATCTTTTCATGTGAATTTATGATTTTCTTTTATTCTTAATCTTTTATGATTCCTCATTTTTGCGCCCTTCCAAGTCTTGCACCCGGGGCAGCTGCCCCGGCTAACTTCCCCTTAGATCCGTCACTGGGGATCTGAATCCATGCGACTTCTTTTTGTGGGGTTGCTTGAAGGACGCTGTTTATTATAAGAATCCCCAAACGTTGGAACATGTTGAACAATTCATCTGTGAGGCATGTGCATCCATTTCAATAGAAGTATTGCAACAAGTGATTTCGAACTTTACCTTTAGGTTGCGTCATGTTGTTGCTGAAAAAGGTAACCATATCGAAACCATTGTAATGTGATTTTTATCTCAGTTCAAACAGCTCACTTTCAAGAACTATTTCAAAGACACAGCTTTGTGATTGCAGCGCCCTCTCGTGCCCAATATTGGAACTATTTTTTTAAATTGATGAATAAAAAATTCCAGACCTATCTGTCTAACATTCAACATGTTTCACATTTCTACTTCTCACTGTTTCGAAGTTATGTCATTTCAAAGTTGGGGAGTCCTTTCTAGAACACCCTGTATATGTAATATGAAACGTGTAATCTTGCCTTGTTATTTAGCTTACAGAAACTATCAATTAATTTTATATTTGGTGAGTCATCAGTTTTAAAATCTTAAAAAAATCGATTTTTTATTTTGCATATTTTTGAAAAAATTATATTAATTTTGAATCAAACAAAACAAACCACATGAAAATATTCAAATTACAAACGGATCAATTTGAAATTAAAAATTTGTACTTTAACAAAGACTCCGATTGATAACTTTGGATGCGCTTTCCACAAAAACGTGTTTTGTTACTTGTGTGCATTGTAAATAATAATAATAATCGTTTCGTTTGCAGATAGATAATTTCTTATGAATAAAATGATTATATCGACATTCTCTAACTACGTTTGTGTCAAACGAAGCAAATTTTATTATTATTATTATTATTTTATTACAAAGTGCTTTTTAAGGTACATATCACATAAAGAAAACACATTCTAATTGCAACAGATAAATTTTACGTCGTTTAAGTAGTCGAAAAAGTAGATATAAATTTTACTATGATCATTTTATGCATATCTATGCAAAACAATTTATCTATCTTTCAAACGATTTTTTTTTTTTTTTTTTTTTTTACAGTGTACACAAGCAGTAGAAACCCTGTTTTGAGAAAAACGCATGCAAAGTGAAAAATAAATTTGAGTCAGTGTTAAAGTATACATTATCAATTTCAAAATGACACAGTTTTAATTTGAATATTTTCATGCAGTTTGTTATATTCGAAACAAATTTTTTCAAATATATATCTATTTAAAAAAAAACATGGATTTTTTGATGGTTTAAAACTGATCGTGATCACTGCTCTTAAATGTTGAATTTTGAAAAGAGCTCACTTATAATAATTTTCGATAAATTAGAAAAAACATTTATTATTGTTATACGAACATCTCAGATAATTTTTGATTCAAACTGTCACATACAGTTTGTGTGTGTTTTTTAGTTAACTTTTGAACATTTTTTTAAAACCAACAATTTTTGCAAAAAATGAATATATTTTTAATTTGGCATTATTCTACAATTAAAATTTAAAATTTATTATATTTAAAGAACAGTACACATATTTCTAGGCATTTTTAAAAGTAAAGTACAGTAAAATCTGGGAAAAGAACCTGTGTGAAGGCTATGGCGGAATCCTGTCTTAAACAGAAAAATGTGTTGATCTATGCAAAATGAATATAATACGTGAGAAAAGAGCATAATATATTTACAACAGACGATGTACCTGATGAGGTTGGAACCTGGCTATAACGGATTTTTATTCTTTGCTATGCGATTACATCTCAGAATATTTTATTGCATAGCATTTTTCAGATCTTTAAGTCTCCAAGCCATGGAATATGCGATTAACGATATTAATGATAACTCAGACATTTACATACAAATAGAGATTCATTAAATATATATATATAGAGAGAGAGTTTACATGGACACAGGCAGAAATAATTCTAAGAAGGGGCGGTATTTTGGAACAGATGTGCTTGAACTTTGCAGCACTGGTCGCTTAAAAAAAATTAAAAATATAAACATGAAAAAAAAGCTAAAATAAGTATTTTTGTCAGAATCTCTCGTGCAAGTCAATTTTTAACCATTTCGGCGTAAAAATTTATGTTTTGTAGAAATTCAGTCTTGCCGGGCCAATTAAATTTTTGTACAGGTCAAACCAATAATTTTTTTGTACGGGCTGGGGTCGAACTTATAACTTTTATACCGAGCCGGACGGGGCCAACAATTTTTTTTCTAAGTGTCGGACAGGGACTGGGACGAGAAATTTCGGCTAACATCTGTATATATATATATATAACAAATATGTGTAATTGGATATAATAAGGAAATAAAAGTATGACTTGCATGAATTCTTTGTAAAATAGGGAAAAATCATGAAATAAAAATATTACTATTTATATTGCAAGGGCAATACAATTACAATATACAGTCACTTCTCATTCTTTTTGTAAAGAATTACATTTTATAATTTCATTTTTTTTAATATAAAAATTGCGACAGGCAATCAAAAGAATTTAATTAGTTAAAACAAACATTGTAGTTTCCAAGAAAAATATTGTTATTGATTCAAACATTTATTTTCTAAGTATTAAAAAAAAAATACTCAAGAGAATGGTGCGTTTTCGCACCACCTGCACGAAATGGGTTTTAATAATATTTGATTAAATTTTCAGTTATTGCAATCCAGTAATGCAAAATACTTATTTAATAATGTGTCAAAGCCTAAAATTTACTAAAATATAATCCCTAATGATGAATGAAAAAAACATTTAAAAATTACGTCGTTTTAACGCAATTTTAATTTTGCTCCTTTTTTTTTATGAAATAAATATATTTTTTACTGTGTTGTACATTTGCATGTCATGCTACGTACACAGGTAAAAGAAATAAATAATAAATGAATCAAATAATACGAAAAATACTTGGTTTGATTCGGTTATATTAAGGCCTTCATTTACATTAATTAGATATAATAATTATTGAACATTCGAATTGCGTTTTTGGCACTTTATTTTTACCTTAAACCAACAATTCCTAAAATTCAGTGTTTCACGGTGGACATTTAAAAGGATTTATTTGCATACATATTTTTGATTAGAGAAACGTACCTGATTCGGATTGGTGGAAAAAAAATTCACCACAAATACGTGCATTTAGCAGCTTACCGTAAAATAAGCTATTTGCCCAATTAAAAACAAGCCGTGAGCATGACTGATAAAGATAAGATATTACTCTATCCAAAGATTAGTTTGAATATACCTCTGGTCATAGGTGTACTTGACAATTTTAACAAATAGTTGATTGAATGTAAGCTTACCGCCTTTATGTTATACTGTTTCCTGTCTTTTCCACCTCTAGGCATTTTTATGTTTTTTTCCGGACAGGAAGAAGGAGAAGAAATGTTAGGTACCATTAGTTTTCCTTATCGGTTCTCTTTGAAGCACCTAAACTCCCTAATGATATTTTAAAGGAAATACTCTTAAACGAAATTCATTATATGCTTTTTTCTTCACAGTCTAAATAAAAATCGATCACACACACACACACACACACACACACACACACAACATTTCGATTAGCATCCCTCAAATTGGCGCCCCTTGGCAGCGACACAATTAGTTAGTCCTATAGGGAAAGCAATAGTCATTGTGATAGAGTTATATAGTGTGTGGTCCTTTTCCAGTTTCAAGGAAGGCATTTCTACCAAAGAATGCATTTTATCCTCCGATAAGTTACTCTGATTATAAGTTTTTTGTTTGTATTCTCCTCGAATAAAGAATACAGACGTCATTACGTGTGAAAATTTACCGCCCTTAGAAGGTCCGCTGTTTAACAGATCCATAGACTTACCAGATAATTCCAACCTAACTAAAAAAAAAGGGTAGAATATTTTTTGCCTTTCTGCCGGTTGGCACCCCCTGGGATTAGGCGCCCCGTGCGGCGGCACACTTTGCACACCCTTTGCGCCGGCCCTGATTTTATCCTAACTTTTATTTCAGCTCCCGCTGTAATTTTCCTCCATTAAAAAATATATTTAACATATGCCCTTTATCAATAAAACTTTCTCACATAGATAGAATTCATTTAAACAATTAATCACCCTCACTAGATATCCAAGAAAAAAAAAAGAAAAGCGATAAAGATTGACTTTGTATGCGCTCTGCATTTTATTCTCATTACGTCCAACGTTCGTTAGAAATGTCTGTGTCTGCTTAATTTTTGAGTTTAGCCTTTTCGGTAAAATCCTAAACATTTCCAGTACATGAGAGTTGTTTTGTCTACTTCAGCTAGATTCCCAAAACGCTCATTATATTTCAAAAATCTAAATCCTTTTTCAGCATGAATACACTATTGACTCAAATAAATTCAGGATATTAGAAGACATCACGATTTAATTAATACTTCACATGACGAAAAAACACAGATTATTATATACAGCTTTCTGATTGAGCAACACGCTCTCAAAATATCATAATCATAAAAACTAAACTAAACTAAAACTTAGAGTTCAAAAAAAGTTCTAAATAAAAATATTCAAGAACAGTTACAGGAGAGAAGAAAAACATAATGTTGTGCGTATGCGCCAGTTTCATTGTCTCTTTTCAGCTAATCAGAGCACATTCCTACCTCTACATTGCATAGATGCTTTTTATGTTTCAAAACTTTGAGAAGAAAAGGGGGTTTTGGATGATGCAACAGGAAATGAATTCACAATTACAACAAATATAAAAGTTTCCCAGTTGTTATGGTAGCGACATGTACATTGGAATAAGTCACTCAATAAATTGTATAATTCTGATGTATAATTCTGTTTATAGCATCACTATTATTTTTTTTGCCCCTTTTATCTTTTCTTTTCTGAATAAAAATGGAATCCGTATAATTGAGATTAAATACCTTACAAAAAGGAGTGATATCTCATCAAAAACAACTCGTTGTAAATGATCCCGCCAAGCCACAAACCTAAAACGTCAGTCACAAAAAGAAGTGATATCACATAAAAAGAAGCGATATAGAAGTGCATACTCCGAGTCCCGTGTAAAAATCTATCATCACTCATAATGTTTCCAAAGGACTCGGAGTGAGGTACAGTATGTGAAAACTGCTTGGCGACCTGCAGGCTTTTATAATGTTTGCGTTTCCTGCAATTACATATGACTATATTATTTTAATTTAATTTAATTTAATTTAATTTAATTAATTTATTTATTTTGCTCCCATAAAATTGTAAAAAGTTGAAGCTTCTGTGTTTGCATGTCCTTTCTTATTTATGAGCTTGAAAAAGCAATTTGTTGATTTTATTTACCATTATTTAAACTAGAAACATCACTCTTACGAAGAGGATTTTTTAAGTAAACATGTAAAGATTTTGAGTTTGTAATATATATATATATATATATATATATATATATATATGATGATGATGATCATACGCATATTAATAACATTGTACCTTATAATAAACTTTAACTAAATTGAGATATATTGCAGTAATTCTAGCGTAAGCGGAATCGCATAGATCTGGGGAAAAATCCGTTCTGTCAGTTCTTTCGCATACAAAAATATTTAAAAAATGATGTAACAAAAATTAAAAATTTATTTTTTTCGATTTTCAAAATGGATATACTGCATATATTATAAAAGCCTGCAGGTCGCAAAGCAGTTTTCACATACTGTACCTCACTCCGAGTCCTTTGGAAACATTATGAGTGATGATAGATTTTTACACGGGACTCGGAGTATGCACTTCTATATCGCTTCTTTTTATGTGATATCACTTCTTTTTGTGACTGACGTTTTAGGTTTGTGGCTTGGCGGGATAATTTACAACGAGTTGTTTTTGATGAGATATATTTCAACAAATTCAACTTGATATTAATTTTCTGTTCTACACAAAATGAAAATCTGTTTTTTCATCTAGAGGGCATCCAAAAATGGACTACGATTTTTTGACGACGACAGAAAAGTTCACCCTGTAAGTAAATAAGACTTTGTCGCTAACAAGGAACTGTTAAACGAATTTATAACAAACTTATGAAAGTAATTCTCTAAAATATCATCCACACTGACTAATCTATTACCAAAAACAACTATTATTTTAAACATTTTTTATCTTTTTTTAACCGTAACACTATTTGTATTACATTTAACTTTCCTGAAATCCTTTACTTTTCGGAATTCTTTAATAAAGATATAGCTAACCCGCCGGTGGTACCCGGGCTCATCCTAGCCGACGTTGGCCAATTATATCATAGTCCTGTTAAAGGTAGACCAATCAAATGGTCAGTACTCAAGTGTACAATAAGAGTCATAAAGAACGACAGTTAACAGTTGCAGTTAGCTATAAAGCAAACAAACAAATCAGATTTCCCAACCACGTGATCAGTTTACCCAACAAAATTATCCAGGTAATGTAGGTTACCCGAAGTCTGTCACGTGATATCGGTCTCTGAACGCTTCGGGTTACCCATGTGTTACCCTATGTAACTCGAGGTTCGGTCTGTGAACGCGCCCAAAGTACCTATGTTACACGTGCTTTTTGTCTCCTCCCACTTTCGCCTCTCCTCTCAGATAAGTTACAAGCTGCAATTTTTATTTATTTGTGTCTCAAGAAAATATAGTTTTGGCGCCATTTATCGGCAATCAATATAAAGAAACTTCTCTATTTTAAGTGCATTTATAAAAAAAAAGTCATATAACTTTAAAATTTTATTCAATGTATATAAAATTAAAATTGTTATTACTTTTTATTAAAATTTTTATTTAGTTTTATCAATTTGAGCAAATGGTATTATATATTCCTCATATTTAATTACATTTGAAAAGAAATATTCAGTTTATTTACAATGCAAGTAAAATTTCAGTGGATTTAAGCTAAGTTAAAAAAAATATATATTTACGTTGAATAAAATTTTAAAGTTATATGGCTTTTTTTAAAAAATGCACCTAAAATACTACTCGAGAAGGTTTCTTTATATTAATTACCGATAGATAGGGCCAAAACGATTTAATATCGTATGCTCATGTCGCTTTGATGTGAGGATGAAAATGCAACTTAAATCTGTCGTGACTCCCGATTTCATGAGACATGCAACTTGTGCCGCGTCGCTTGTCTCCTCGGTGTGAAACACGCCTAACAGTATCAGAATCTTACGGTAGCTAAGAAAAACTTATAATTTCAAAAAATAAGGTAGCACCAGTTAAGTGAGCTTCTCATGATCAATGATAAAACATTTTTCAAAATTTTCACAACCGAACTTGTCTGTAATCAACACAGCAATCCGTCTCCTAGTCTTTCAGACATTATCGAAAGATGACGAAAGTTCCAGTCTGTTAGAGTTTGGGAGGGGATTTGTTCAACTGGTAAAACATTGCTTATACAGATGAAGTATACTTATGAAGACGTCAAAATCAACCATGAAATGTAATGTTAAAACATCTTGAAAGTGTTTTGCTTATTTCACCGCATGAACACATTGTAAATGAAAAAAGATCTCTCCAGCACGATTCTCTTCTAGCACACAGAAAAAGAAGAGCAAATTACACATCCGATAGACTTTTTAAGAGCAGAGAAATGACCTCTGTACTATGTACTCTCTAGATATTAACCAAATGGGTTATTCTGAATGATCATGATACAGAAAAGAGTTAGTTCTAAGCTTTTCAGATGTTTGCAGTTTGTGAAAGAAAATCTTTCCAGGAGGTATAGCCAATTAAGAGATGAGTTGTGTCCAGTTGCTGAAAATTTTATCAAACGATACCGCTTTTATAAAAAAGCAAAAAGTGACCACTTCAGAAACTTGTAGTTTTTCTTTAAGTCACAGATCTATACTTTGTCCGTTTGCAATCTGATTTTGATTTCCGTGGTTATTAAAAGAATTATGATATAAAATGTCTGTCGGAGTTATTTTTGGTCACCCTGTATTTTAGAAAATAACAAAATAAATAAATAAAATAAAATAAATATAAAAGTTCCTGTCATTACCTTCTAAACTAACCAGCATTTATAAAACACATTAATTTAAAAATATTAAATTTATCATGTTAGCTAAATATTAAAAAAAAAAAAAAAACACATTAATTTAAAAATATTAAATTTATCATGTTGACTAAATATTAAAAAAAAAACACAATTAATTTAAAAATAATAAATTTATCATGTTAGCTAAATATTAAAAAACTTCTTATATACTTCAGCTTTGAATTCTTCTTCAGTTGGAGGTTTCATCTCTAAAGACTCATCAGCTTGAGTTTCTACTTCCTCCTCAGATTTTGCTTCGGGTAAGGGGCCATATGAAACGAAATCTTCCAAAACTTCATCTATATCTTGTAACCATATATCTGAATAAAGCTGGTAATTTTCTGAATGAGCTAGAGTATTGTTAATGCCAGACTCTATATGCTGAGACACTTGGTCTTTTATATTATTCAGGTCATTATCTTCAATAATAGCTTCCTACAGCAAATGAAAGACATCTAAGAATTTCTTAAAAGTATGAAAGTTTATTTTAAAGTTTTAATATATAAGTTTCAAACACTATAAGAGTTTTCAAACTCTTCAAAAGTTTCAGTATCATTAATGATTTTCATTACTAAATGATGAAGCATATACATGTTTAACCCATATTTCACAAAAATGAGGCTGGATGGTGGTTTTGTTCTATCAACTGCCAAAAGCCCTCAGATCATTTATGCGCCATTTATGGCAAAAAAAGCAAACTTTTTGATTTGCTTTATTAAAACCATGGATTTAAATGGTATACCGACCTTACTAACACTTTAATTGTAACCCATTAACTAAAATTAAAGTAAACTCTGTCTAAAGCGGAATTGGTACTTTTCGGTTAGCCGGGGGCCAGTGATATATATACATGTATATATACGCACACACACACATATACACATATCTACGTATACATATAGATACATACACATATATATACATATATGTATGTATATATATACATATGTATTTATATATGTACATATATCACTGGCGCCCGGCTAACCGAAAAGTACCGCGGAATTGATTGGAAGAAAATTTTACATCATAGTCAGTATTCCGCCTTAGACAGAGTTTACTGTATTTCTATGGATTTGCCGGGACTTGAAAATATTACCGCGTTAAATAGATTTCTGTTATACACAGAATCTGCCTAAAATTTATGTTATAAACTGTTTTGTATTAATGTAATTCACAAGAGATTACGCCATTAGCGTCTGAAACGTCAATTACAGGTTCTCTATGAAACACAAGCTTGCCACGATCGGCAAAATCGGCAGTCTTGTCCTAGCCGTGGCGTAGTCAAGTATAGCAATAAATATTGTTATCTATCTCCATCCACTTTAACGACACTCGCATTTAATTAGATAAGTATCTATTAATCCAGTACTGGCGATAAGGATGGAATTCGAAAGCTTTATTAGAAAAAACAATGAGGTATGTATGCGAAACCGATCATAGCCGCACCGCAATAAGTCTAACTCGCTGTCGAAAAGTTGCAGGTCACCGGTGGCGCATGCAGAAGTAAGTCTAACACGTAAATCGCGTGATTACGTTCTCCTAGCAGTAAGACAAATATATATATATATAAATATATATATATATATATATATATATATATATATACATATATATATATATATATATATGTATAATTTAACAAATCACAATAACCATTGGGAAAATGTTCCGAAAACTTGATTATGCCAAGGTTGCAGTTATGATTTCGCCAAGATCATCGCAAAGCTTACATATTCATCCTATATACGCATATATATATGTTCCAAACACTCCTGTATATGTGCATATACGTCATTATACACATATTATTTACGTCTTATATACATCATATCATATATGAATCATATATGACTATAACTTGGCCACGTACGTCAAGAAATGTTATATATATATATATATATGTATCATATATTATTATAATGTCATACATGCTTTATAATTTGGTGATAAATCTTGGTCGCTTGGCGATTCATCCTTGGGGGCCGCTATAACACGAAAGTACCAACATTTTTCGTTATAGCAGTTGCCAACAATTAAAAATCCACAATAAAATTCTTTCTACAATAATTGATTTTCTATTGAAAGATTTCCACGTGAAAAATGAAAATTAAATAAAAAGTTTCACCAATTGCAAAAAGATTAATATGACGTCATATTGATAATAAAACGGAAAATTTCAAACATTTCTCAATAATACAAGGAGTATGAGTATGTTTAGGTACAGAAAGCAGGTTAATATGATGTCATTAGAGAACTTAAAAAAAAATTAATCTGACGTCCTATTGGAACTTTCACGGGCCTTTTTCAAATGTTTGAGAATAATACAAAGAGAGTATCAAGATGAGTAATAGAGAAAGCAAGTAGATATGACGTCAGCAAGTGATTCTAACGTCATATGAGTTTGAGGAACGTATTGAATAATGATAAAAACCCGATTGTGGAAATATTGCCGTATTTTAACATTTTGAATGTCTCTATACAACATGTTTAATTTTGAAATGGATTTTTTTTAATAACGCATTAAGTCGTTATTATGAGTAGTGCATTAACGCATTAGTTTTTTTTAATAACGCAACTTGCATCATACAATCCTGCTTTCTCGAAAAACCGCGCAATACTCATCTTCCCGAACAACAGCTCAATTTACTTCACGTTCGCAATGTCGTTTGGAGCGTGCATGCCTCACATACGTACCGAGGCTAACGAAAAATACAGGCTACCGCGGTGCTTTACGCGTATCTTTTTTTACAGACCGCGGGAGTCACGTGGTGGTCGAATCCACCAATGCAGATGTACGAAAAGAGCATCACGTCACTCTGGCGGTCTGTAAAAAAAGATAAGTGAAATGAACCGCGGTAGCCTGTCTTTTTCGTTAGTCTCGATACGTACGGTCTGACGTCATCGTTAGCCTCGGCTGTAGGCGGTAGACGATAGCTAATGGGAAAATTGCACGTTTTTCAATTTAACTTGCATCTGATAGACTGTAAAAATACGAACATTTTGATACCATTTTTACATATATTTGAAACTTTTATAATTCATTAAATCAACTTTTAAAACCCAGTTTTTGTCGTGGCGAGAAAAAGCCGCGTCACGTGATAAAAGCTGTTCTGACGTCACTACACATGTAAACAAACCCTCGCTGTATTTCTCCTTGTTATTTCCTATGGGGATGGCTTGCTTTTCGCTGAATGGCTTGCTTTACGCTTTTTTCTTTTCTTAAAAATGATTAGTATAACAAATTAAAAGTATTATTTAGTTTGGAGATGGAAAAAAATTGTGAAAGGCCTATTTTTATGACAAAGAATTTTGTGAAGGGCCTGTTTTAAGGTGGAATGTTTTGTGAAGGATCCTGTTTTAATATGAAAAATTTTGTGAAAGGTCCTTTAAAGAACCCAATTTCTTCTTAAACAGGTCCCTGGACTATGCACAGGCAAAAAAATCAAGTAATTATTTTAAATACTGTCAGTTTTGTGAAATTTTCAGAATGTGGGATTGAAGGTTTTATGCTTTATAGACCTTTGCAGATTACAGATGATGTTTAGTTCATAAATTATCTTTTTTATTTTTGTTATAAATTAGCAATATTTTTACGGAAAGTAAAAGAGCCAAAAGAGAACTATTATGCAGAAATATTATAATTCTAAATGTAGTTGAAGTAATGTTATGTATATTTAAGTTTTATTGTTGTTTTTAACATTTTAAACATTAAAAGAATTGTGGTATGTTTGAATTTTGGTTCATGATCTATAAATGTTTTCTTTATTCTTTGGTTCTATGTTAATTTTTTTTTTTTTTTTTTTTTTTTGCTAAATTAATACATAATCCCTACCTTCCAAATAATTAAAAAAATTAATCATGCAAATTCATGCCTTACCTGTGAATTAAATTAAAAAAAACATTGTGATATTATAGCATAATATCTCTTAACATAATGCCCTTCTCTTATGATACTAATGCATTGTTCAAATAAAGAATGAACCTTGAATGATAATATATGTTTATTTCTTTATATGTCACTAAAAAAGTTTACGTGTAATGAGATGGCTGTTTTCAAAAGTGAAAAGAGTGGGCTCTTACTTTAACAACTTATTCAAATTCTTAGCACATCTTGGTCTTTTTAAAAAAAGGCTTTGTACAGTATAATGCTTATTTTCAAAATTAAGGTATACTGCTTTCTTTAACAAGATATTGAAATATTTTCATTATTTTTATTTTTTACGAAAGTTAGAACATTGAGGAAAAGACTAATATAATTTTTTTAGAAATTGATTAATCTAAAATAGGACATTCTGAGAAACTATATTTCAAACAAACAAAAAGTACTGCATCTATTCAAAAATTATACATAAGCAAATAATAATAAAACAGTAATTAAATTATTTTTACACTTTTTTATTTAACTCAACTTGGTTTTTGTGTATAAGGATGGAATCTTGTTGTCGGTTGTTTACTCACTTTCTGTTAAATTAAGAAATACACTGCTCAAAACAATTAAAGGGTATTGCAGTTTTAGGTGGATTTTGTATCTGGGAAACTTTTTAGCTGATTGATACATGGTCGACAGACATAGTAGGTTATATGAGAATAAATTACACATGTTTGGCAGAAAAAAATGCATTTTATTGCGCATTTGTGTACAAAAGGAAAAAAACACAATTTGTGCATAGGAGAAAAAAAGAATAAGAAAAGGTGTTTTCTTCAAAGAAAATCATTTTCAGTAGGGGGTATGGTTTCCACGGGCGGCCAGCAACGTTGAACACCTTTGAGGCATGGACTCAATGAGGCTATTAATGACGAGTTGGGGTATTCTGCCCCACTCTTCCAGAAGAGCTCTTTCCAGTTCTTGGAGAGTTTGTGGGGGTTGTTGGCGGCCAGAAACTCGTCTTCCTAGAGCGTCCCAAACGTGCTCGATTGGATTCATGTCTGGAGAACACGCTGGCCATTCCATTCGAACGATTCCTTCCTCGAAAAGGAAATCCTCCACCAGGTTTGCACGATGTGGCCTGCAGTTATCGTCCATTAAAATGAAGTTATCTCCGATTGCTGCAGCGTAAGGGACTACAATAGGTCTGAGGATCTCATCCCTATATCGGCGACCAGTCAGAGCTCCATCTCGAATGATGTAGAGGTCAGTGCGCCCGTCAATGGAGATGCCACCATACACCAACACTCCTCCACCGCCAAATCTGACACTTTCGTGCACGAACGCATGATTATTCCTACTGCCACGGTCCCTCCAGATGAAAATACGCCTATTATCCGGATGCACAGAAAAACGGGACTCGTCAGAAAAAAGAATATTGCTCCATTCATTTCTCCTCCAGTTGACATGCTCGGTTGCCCACTCCCTGCGGTCGCGACGATGCCTTGATGTTAATCTAACACATACCATCGGTCGTCGAGCATACAGACCTACAGCATGGAGCCGGTTTCGGACAGTCTGAGTTGAAATCGTGGTGCCTGTAGCCGAGCGAAGGTGTTGTTGGAGAAGAGTAGCGTTCATGTTTCGGTGTCTCCGAGCTGTTAACGCTAAATACCGATCTTCATTGGGCGTTGTTGCCCGTCTACGACCTTGCCCTGGTCTTCGGGCTGCACATCCACTCTACAAAAAACGGTTCCAGATCCTGGAAATGACACTTTGTGACACTCCAATGGCTTGCGCTACTTCGGCTTGAGTTTGGCCCCTTCTAACCTACCAACAATTCTCCAAGCTTCTGAATCTGTCAAATGACTTCGCTGAGACATCGTACTCATCGAAACAAAGCAATTACTGAATGCCGATCATGCTTGTCTTCATTCTCTTTTATCCAGTTGAAAGTCAAATTTCATTCGCTGCCGCTGAAGCGACGTTTTTGACGTCGAACTCAAAATTTGCATACTCCACAGTTTGAAAACCAGAAAAATTTGCATTTGTGATTCTCTTCTTCTATTTTCGACAAAAAAGATTTCGTTTATATCTTTATTTTATATAAAACTTCAAATATCCTTTAATTGTTTTGAGCAGTGTATAAAAAATAAGTGCAAAATTGTGTGTTTCCGATGACAGTACAACATTTTAATATTTTTAGAACTTAATTATAAATTAATACATTAATTTTGACGCGTTTTTCCGTTAGCCCGCCACAGTTGATAAATCGAAAAATATTATCTGTGGTTACAATTGTATGCGACTTGCAACAATTTTATTATGCATTAAACCACGGTCGCCAAAAAAAGGCTGAATGGGTGTGAAGCTGCAACTATTTTACATACTAAAAAGTAAAAAATAATAAATAAAAACTAATAGAATGTAATATATTTTAAAAAAAAATACTTTTTAATCAATTAAAAGTTTCATATTAATTGAATTATGATTATACGTTGAGAAATCAATTTAGAAATCCTAAAAAGATAGTTTAAATAATTCTTATATTTTATTTTTTTTTATTTTCTCTTTCAAAACCTTAAAACAGAAATAAAGCAACTATTATACATTTATTTTAATGAATTTATTAGCTCGCATTTTCTACCAAACGTACAAAAAAAAAAAAAAAAAAAGTGGTGAATTTTTTATGATCGGATTCGGTGGCCACGCCAAATTATTGTATTATATTGAACATTTTTTGGAAAAATCAGGAATTACAATCTTAAAATGAGAAAAAAGACAATAGTGATAAATTTACTCACGTATGTTGCAGTAATTGTTTTTCTGATCGGTGAATACACAATTATTATTGTCAGTAGTTAATTTTTATTCAATAAATCAGTATTAAATAAAGATTTTTTGTGTTTGTTTTCTGCATTATTGCTCAAAATTTCATCTTCTCATAATTAATTTGAGTACATTTTTATCCTTAATATAACCTGCATAACACGAAATTATATTCATATCAAAACGAATTATTAAGCATTAAAATGAATTAAGAAAATAATGCATTTCAAGAACTATATAAATGCGATTTTACTTATGATTTCTTTTGTAATAAAACTATCATTCTTTTTTCGTTTAAATAAATAAGAGTAAGTAAAAGATAGCTTTAGTTTCCTGTATTTTTACCCACATGAAATGCAGTTTTTCTGCCCTAAAAGTAAATAATAATAATAATAATAATAATAATAATAATAATAATAAATTCCAAAAGCCATAACTTTTCGAATCCGACCAACTTCATCACTTTTCTAAATAAAAATTAATGCAAATGTATAAATAAATAGTGCAAATGTATAAATAAATATTATTTAGATATGTTAAAATAATCTTTTGACTTTAATTTTTAGGTGCGTTCGTAATTATATAAATACGTAGCACCTATAGTCGTCGCTTGGTCCGTCCGTCTGTCCGTCCGTCTGTCTGTCTGTCTGTCTGTCCGTCTGTCTGTCCGTCCGTCTGTCTGTCTGTCCGCATATAACAACGCAAAAACTACCCAACCAAATGGTTTGCAATTTAAAATATATTATCTTTGCAGAATTTTGTCGAGACATTTCAAATTTTATTAAAATCGAATCAAAACTTTGGGAGATATTAATAAAAATATTTATTAAGAAATTTGAATTTTTTTTTTTAAATCGGTGCTTTTTTGTTATAGGAGCTTCCGAAGTTTAATCGTCAAGCGACCGAGATACTTATTTTATGACAGAAATTAATCTGCAGACGATATAATTCATTTCACAGCATTAAAAATCATCAAGATCTGAATATTTATATAACTAGCTGATACATATATATCTGAATATTTATATAACTAGTTAAGATATTTGTATGAACAGTGTCATAAAATATATACTTAACTAGCTGTTTAACCCGTTCTACGCACGGGATATCATGAATTTAATTCTAAAACGTGCGTACGAACGCACCTCGTTTGTAACGTTTGACGTACAATTTCCAACTAGTTGTTTTTGTTTTTGTGTAAATACGTCTTTAAAAGACGTTTATAATAAGTAGAAAGTAATGCAAAACAGCCTGCATGCATTCGACTCTAAAGCAGAATCCGCGTTTCATGTGTAGTGACGTCAAACCAATCCCGTCGCGTTTTCAGATCACGTGGTTTTGTTTTGCTTTTAGCGGAGTTTAAAACTCCAATAACTAGTTATTTAAAATTATTTTTGCGTTTCCGAGTTAAGATTTGAGGAATGTAAAGTCATCTTCATCAATTAAACATAAAAGAAGGCATAATCTAGAATGAGTGCAACTTCCCCATTGGAGCTTTCCTTCACTCGCTGCTAAGCAGGGAAACCGTAATCCCACAGCTTTGGCCATGCTGATAAGTCAGCTGTCCTCAGGTGGCCAAGTCAAAATAAATTGACCGCCGGTGGGAGCAACTGGATTACCTGGATAAAAGAAACAGCAGCATCCAAAGTTCTTTGGGGCTAATTTAACAACTTAATTAAACAGGGTATTTATCAGGGGGCTGCTGATGCCTAGCACAGTTCATAAACCACGAAAATCTTCAAAACAATTTTTTTTAAACTGCGTCAGGAACAGTCAAATGCTCAGCTTTAAGAAAAAAAAAAAAAAAAAAAAAGAAAAAAGAAAGTTCATGAGAGTCACAGCTGATCTTATTTCTCAAAACTATTACAGAGTTCTTTGAAAAAGTTCGTCTGTTTGTTTTCTTTACGTCTAATCTTCCTATTCGTCTTACTACTTTTTTTTTTTCCTTGTTGGACGTTTTAGGTCATTTCGCCATATCTCAGCAGCAGTTTTAGGTATGAGCATGAAATTCAGGATAACAAATCTACTAAAAAAATAGTTAAACAAGTATTTCAGCGATTTTAGAAATTCACCCACTTCCACTAAGTTGGTTGACCATCGGAAAAGGACCCGATTATAGAAGATTAGACGAATAAGACAACTATTGCTGATTTTTGATTAGATATAAAAAATTGCATAAGACATTTAAAAAAAAAAAAATCTTTTATAAAGCTGAGGGATTTAGTATGATAGCGTCAAACTAACATAAGTTTTTTTCTGATTGCCATTTTAACGGTTTTCAGACGCGAATGCGTTATTGTGAACGGAGTATTTTTTGGATATTACATTTTTATCTGGAGGCACGGCAGTACTCCGCCAAGTCCAGAGAGCACAACCGTAAGCATCCTTTTCTGGAAGCAACTCAGGGCACTTTTGACCCCCCCATATCTCTGTGCTGGAGTTTCACAAAAATCTGAAACTTCGTTTTTCTAGAGAGAATGTGGCAAATAAGACCAAAATTTAAAATTTTCTGTTTCTGTCTTTACTAGTTCAGACGACTATGAACTGAAAGTTTCGATTTTTTGTCACTCACTCACGCGTCATAAAAAAGATTAGGTAGATCCCGCAGGCCTAGAAACTTGAAATTTGGAATAAAGGCAGTGTTTAGGATACAAAGAAAGAAAAAATTATAAAATCTAGAAAATTCGAAAAAAAAAAATTCGAAAATTCAACAAAATTCCAACAAAATTGAAGATTGGAAATAACACGATATTGTAGTCTTAGAAACTTAAAATTTGGTTTGAAGGTAGTGTTAAGAATTCAGAAAAAGAAAACATCAAAAACACAAAAAAAAATTCGAAAATAAAATTTAAAAATCGAAGAAATCGAAAAAAATCGAAAATTTGAAAGTAATCCGATTTTGTTGCGCTAGAAACTTCAAATTTGGAATAAAGGTAGTATTTAGGATATAGAAAAAGAACAAATTAAAAAAATCCAGAAAATTCGAAAACAAATTCAAAAATTCGAAAAAAATTTGAAGAAAATGAAAATAATTTGATATTATAGTCTTAGAAACTTAAAATTCGGCGTAAAGGTAGTGTTTGAAATTCAGAATAAGAAAAAATTAAAAACACTATAAAAATAGAAAATAATTTAAAAATCGGAAAAATCGAAAAACATCGAAAATTTGAAAATAATTCGATTTTGTAGCGTTAGAAATTTGAAATTTGGAATAAAGGTAGTATTTAGGAGACAAAAAAAAAAAAAATTAAAAATCCAGATAAATCGAAAAAAAAAAATCAAAAATTCGAAACAAATTGAAAAAGTGAAAATACTTTGATCTTTTAACCTTAGAAACTTAAAATTCGGCGTAAAGGTAGTGTTTGGAATTCAGAAAAAGGTAAAATTAAAAACACAATAAAAATCGAAAATAAAATTAAAAAATCGGAAAATTTGAAAAACATCAAAAATTTGAAAATAATTCGATTTTGTAGCGCTAGAAACTTGAAATTTGGAATAAAGGTAGTATTTAGGATACAAAAAAAGAACAAAATTAAAAAACCTGGAAAATTCGAAAAAAATTCGAAAAATTGAAAAAAATTTGATCTTGTAGCTTTAAAAACTAAAAATTCAGCGTAAAAGTAATGTTTAGGATACAGAAAAAGGAAAAATTAAAACACAATAAATTCGAAAATGAAATAAAAACATCAAAAATTTGAAAGTAATTCAATTTTGTAGCGCTAGAAACTTGAAAATTGTAATAAAGGTAGTACAGTAGAACCTCCATAAGTTGACCATCCAAGGGACTGTAACTAAGTGGTCAACTTAGGGAATTTTTAGAAAATATTTAGCACAATATTAGAAAAAAATTAGTAAACTTTTTTAGCATTTTTAAAGGAAAAATTTAGAAAAAAATTAGCACTTACTCATTTTAATTTTTACTGAAAGTACAGCACATTTTTACAATTTTTGAAAGAATAATTCAATTTTTTAATCCTCTTTTTGTTTATTAGGTAACTGCAAAAAGCACTTTCACAGTTTACAAGTCCATTAAGCATGCTTGGGCATTTTTCTGCAGCGAAATCTTTAAGTTGCTCCATCATGCACTTTACATCGTCTTCCTTCAGAGTTGGGTACTTTTCAGTTTCGTCGTCACTTGGATCATCCTCCTCTTCGCCGTCCATTTCTTGTACCTTAGAGTCCTCGCTGTGCTTAGTTGCAGAGAGTATCTCATTGAAGATTGCTTCTGGATCTGGTTCAACACATGTTACTAACTCATCGTCCATGGTAACATAATCTTCAAAATCAACTCCATCAAAAACTGGCACGGGAGATAGAGGAAGCTCATCCTCTTGCACCTATGTTGTAGCTGTGACAAATCCAGCTTTCTTGAAGCAGTTCTTAATCGTGGTTTGCGTAACTTTATTCCAAGCAGAATTAATCCAATGAACAGCATTCAAAGCATTTACTGATGCAGCTGTTGACGATGCCAATGCAGAAAGACCACAGGTTTGTGCTTTCATGATCACCTATTCCAGAAGTTGAGCTCTGTAGTGCACTTTGAAGGACTGAATAATGCCTTGATCTAAAAGTTGGGTTTCCGAAGTTGTGTTTGGAGGCAAAAATTTTAGCTTCACATTTGTGAGATTATTCACTTTCAGGTGGCTGGGGCAGTTGTCCATGGAAAGTAGAATAGATCCCCACTCTTCGAACAAAGCACTGGTCATCCAAGCGGATCTATTCGCTCTCCAAAAAACAGGAAGGTCTTCAGGTTTTACCTTTTTAAATGCACGAGGTTTTGCGGATTTGCAGATCACCGTAAGCTTCAATTTTTTCCCAGTCATACTAGCACATAGGAGAACAGTAAAACGCTGTTTTGAAAGTTTTCCTCTTTTGCAAGTGTCACCCTTCATTACTAGACTTCTATCAGGCATTGCTTTAAAGAAGAGACCGCACTCGACAGCATTAAAGATGTCCTCATCTTTAAAACCTGTAGCAAACTCTGGGAATTTTTCAATAAACTTTTCCACCACTTCAGCTGAAACCTCATTCGATTCCCCACACAAAACTTTTTGAGAAATCTCGTGTCGTAGTTTTAATTTTTCAAGCCAACCTGCTGACGCTTGGAAGTCCTCTATTTTGAATTCTTTTGCAATTTTTTTTGCTACTTCCTGAAGCATAGGTCCCGATATTCTTGCATTGATTGATCTCATTTCTTTAAACCAACGAAACGTGGTTTCGTTCACAGCGTCGAGATGAGTTTTTCTGCCTTTTCTTTGGAGTCCCCGTTTTCAGATGAATATCTTTCCAGATATTCTTCCTTGCGTGTTAAAATATTGCTCACAGTTGCTTTGCTCATACAAAATTTTTTCGCTGTCTTTCTTTAGCTGCTGCTTTCCAGAAAATTAAGAAGATCCACTTTCTCCTTTAATTTAAGTTATTTTAGAGTTTTTCTTTGTGCCATTTTTAATGAAAATTCGCAGATAAACGACCAGCGGTCCCGTCACGTCGCGACATCCAGAAAAAAAAAGAATGGAATGTGTTTCACATGTGAGCGATACACGTTGTTTTCCAATTCTGCGTACAGCTACGCCGCTACACCGCTACGCACATCCTCCACTCCCCTGACATTTTTCGACAGATTCCAAGAATTCTGGCATTTCCCTCCCATTGTATCATACTGGAAGTGAACAATGAATGGAGCACCACAAGGGGGACGAGTGTTGCTCAGATAAACCGAATGACTGATAAAGAAATTCCTGGAAACCAGATGGAGAAAAAATGGAGGAAAAAGCAAATTTATGAAAACATCAGTGGTCAAGTTACAGAGAATAAAACCTACTAAAAAGTGGTCAACATACAACTTACGGAGGTGGTCAACATAGAGAGGTAAATCTCCATTGAAAATGCATTGTGACCATTCAAACTAATAAATTTCGGTCAACATAGAGAGGTGGTCCATGTACAGAGGTGGTCAACTTTGGAGGTTTTACTGTATTTAGGATACAAAATAAGAAAAAATTTAAAAATCCGGAAAATTCGAAAAAAAAATTTGAAAAAAATAAAAAATTGAAAATAATTTGATCTTGTAGTCTTAGAGACTTAAAAATGTAGTGTAAAGGCAGTATTTAGGATTCAATAAAAGAAACATTTAAAAAATTCGAAAATTCGAAAATAAAATCGAAAAATCGAAATATGTGTAAAAAAAAAAAAAAAAAATCAAAAATTCGAAAACAATTCGATTTTGTAGTGCTAAAAACATGAGTTTTAAGATAATTGTCCTATTAGTACACCGCCCCTAATTGTTTTATGTTATTTTCCCCGGATTATGCTTTTTTTTCCCTTTTGTTTACGAATTTCGGTATAGAAAACTTCCGCTATAGACCGGCTACGTTATGGGTGGTTTCTTTATAGACATGTTTGTTGTCTTTCACAGGTTATACTCTATTTAATTTGCATATGAAATAATGGATTGTTAAATGATGTTAGCACCCCAAAAATTTTCACAGTTTCCCCTCCCCTCCCGACATTACTGGCTGGTTATGGCTTGATAGTCCTTTCTAAATAAAATCATGGTGACTCTAAGATTATCTTGATTTATCTCTAAATTGAACCTAAATGAACTTAAGAAGACGGATCAATGAATTACTATATTGGCATGACAATCAGGAAACTTAGAAGTAAAATAGAAAAATCAATTAATTTATAAAAGTGGAAAGTTTGAAAATAATTCGATTTTGTAGTCCTAGAAGTTTGACATTTAGCAGAAAGGTAGGGTTTAGGACACAAAGTAAGGAAAAATGAAAAAATTCGAAAAAAAGACCCCATTGAAAAATTGAATATAGTTTGATTTATTGGAAATTTCCGGAAATTTAAATTTTGGCTTTCTTTTTATCCTAAACAGTACTTTTGTGCTAAATATCAAATATCTAGGGCTGCGAATAATATTTCAGATAGATAGCATATTTCCTGGAAGCAATTGAGAGTACTTTTGACTCCCCCCTCCTATAATTTCGTTCTTGCCTGGGAACCTGAAATCTACAGGACTTTGCAAACGAAACTAAATCTTCAAATTTTTGGTATCTGCAAATAATAGGGACAGAGTGTGGGCTTAGCGAAAATCAGTGGATAATCTCCAAAAAAAAGCCCCCCCCCCCAAAAAAAAAAGGGAGGATTGCTTACAAAAAGAAGTAAAATCCCATCAAAAACGCCACTTGTAAAAAATACAGCCAAGTCTCGTGACTCTTTTACCGTAAAAAGTTCTGAGATCGTGTAAAGCCAAGTTTAGCTATCTTATTAACTCTGAAATTTTCATTCACAAATCACTTCTAGTCTCTACATCTTTAGTTAATTATTATTTTGTGACTTGGGAATTACGTAGCACGAGAATGTGATGTATATAATTAGTCTTAATCAAATAATACTATAACATATTAAGGTGTAATAACTTCCCTGTGCGTATATAATTTGCCTTAATTAAATCATCCCATCCCATCCCATAACATAGTAAGGTGTAATAACTTCCCTGTGCTGCGTAATTGCCAAGTCACAAAATAATAATTAACTAAAGATGTAGAGACTAGGAGTGATTTGTGAATGAAATTTTCAGAGTTAATAAGATAGTTAAACTTGGCTTTACACGATCTCAGAACTTTTTACGGTAAAAGAGTCACGAGACTGGGCTGCATTTTTTACAGGTGACGTTTTTGATGGGATTTCTGTTACTCGGAAGGCCAATGTTAACTCGGGCAAAGCCGAGTGGTTCTGCTCTATTAAAATAAATTTATTAGTTTCAATATGTACATAAACAGAAAAAAATATTTATCACATTTTTACAAGCTTTTACTCAAATTTCAATAATTGTAAGTACTGCATTTTTGTCTCACTTCCGCTTTCATCTGACTTAGAAGATTTAGAGCAATTTTTTAAAGTACCTCATGAACCTAGAATACCCTCTTTTTGTAAAGTACCTCAAGTACCCATCCATACCCTACATTGTAGTCGACACATTGTCCACCCGCGCGAAGCTGGGACAGGCGGCTAGTATTTTATAAATATAATTTTTAAAAACAAAAGCGTTTTCAGGGTTCAGTATCGGGGCGCAGAAAAAAAATTTGGTTCAGTTCTGGTTTTTGTTCTAGTAAAAATAACGGCTTTCGATTCCAATGCGTTTCAAAGCCCAGTTATTAGCCAACATCTATTTGTTAAAGTATTAAAACAAATAAACTACACAAGTCAAGAGATTAAAACTATCATTTTCTGGTTAAAGTAGGTATTAAAGGGCAAGCAGGGGAAATAAGCAGAACCCTCTGCATACGTTTTAGCTTTAAGAAAAATGATTTATTATTTCAAATTGTGTAATTTTTTGTAGACCAATATGCTTTGAAAAATTTTTGTATAATATTTTATTGAAAATATAATATGTTTTACAGTCCAAATTTAAAAAACTTTGTTAATACAGTACAACCCCGGTTATCCGAAAAGCATGGGACCAAAGGATTTTCGGTTAACCAACCGGGATTCCATAGGAATTTTCGGATAACCAGGAGGCTTCCTATATTTATTCTACCAGATGGCACACTCCCAAGCAGTCAATCCCCAAGCACTCCTCTCACTCCCAAGCAGTCAGGTAACGCGTTCGTGCCTGTAGATGCAGCTAGAGCTCCTATAATAGCCTTATAGGAGCCTTAGATGCAGTAACAGCAAGAGTCCGTATTCTATGCGATTTCCCCTTTCTGTTTACACGTGTTTTAATTAACTCCGAACTTTATTTATGATGAGTAATACTTTAACCTTTTGATTACAAGGTTGGGACATATGTCGCCCCAAAGACTATTTATTTATTTTATTCTAACCATTTTTTCAATACATAATACCTACGCATATGCCAGGATAATTTCAAGAGAAATCTACCACAAAGAAGTTCTTTTGTAAATTGTGGTACGAGTGAATATAAAAATAGTCGCCAGTCTCACCCCGTAATCAAAAGGTTAAAGCGCAAACGGATTTTTTATAAGCATGAAGATCTCAACGCGTTGAAAGGAGTTGATAATGGCACTTCAATATATTGAAGTGCAGAAGATGCAACAACAGCATCAGATGTGTATAAATTTTTCTTTAAAAAAATAATAATAATAAAAGAAAGGTGTTTTGGTTAAGCCAATTTTCGGATATTCGGGGTTCTACTGTATAATAATACATTTCTTGAATACCGATATGGTATTCAAGACAGGTACGGTATTTAAACAGATTTAATATCCATAAATATTTGAAAGGCAACATACATAATAATCCATTTCAGGGTTTGCTAAACGTTTAATGTTCAACGCTGGAGCATATATTCTTTCAATAACAGCTTCAAATAACGAGTAAAAACTTCCCAGCTCATTTCGGTCAAGTGAAGGATCAAATGCTATATCTTTTTCCAGTGTCATTCTTATTTTATAAAACGTTGCCTATAAAATACAACTAAAATCAATACACATAAAAATCACAATAATTCACAAAAATTTAAATAGAGGTTCAACATCATTAACAATTAAAATACTTTCCACACTTTTTTATACATAGCTGTTAACTTCCTTTCTAAGTAAGTTACACGCACACAAACATATATCACGAAGACTCGACAGAATTTCTCGCCAAGCAAAAGGAACAATAATGCAATAAACAGCAAATTAAAGTAATTTCCGTTCCGCCAATTGATGCGAAACGATTTTACAACATTAACATTTGATGACTACATCGTATCTGTAAGATACACTGTGACTTTTTTTTCTGACAACGAAGGCGTCTTTGGAGTTCGGGAACACTTCTCTCCACCTATCTTCTTAACGCACAGTGGGTTGAACAGCAGTCTAGCGTTGTATATAAAGTGTATTACGCCATGTATCTCACAGATACAATCATAGCAGTAATGTAAGTTTTTTGAAGACAGTTATGCTGACAGTGATGCTGTTAATTATTGCTGTGTCTACTTAGTGTTTTGAGGTCTGAACAAGATGGGGTTTTGATTCCTCTACACTCTACAGCCAGGGCCTCCGAGATGACGCTGTGTGCTTTTTTTACTGGGCCTACTACAAGTATTAGTGACGTCATAAGCGAGATCCAGTTCGGTCAATGTATCCAGCCGAAAGATTTAATAAAGAGAGATGTTTTGAATTCCCTATCTTAAAATTCGTCATTACATAAATAATAGTACTAAATTTCATAATCGTGAAATAAAAGAGAGTTAATAAACTTGATTTATAAAAAAAAAAATTAAAAGTTTTAAATTGAATAAATGCTAAGATTAGTAGATCTGATTGCACACATTGATTTACCTTTTCCTAAAAGCATTATTTTACAATAAATATACGCACAAAAAGTATAATAAATCTGATAAAAACTTTACAAAATCAATCCCATTCCCCCTTTTACCACTACATACCATAATTTAACCACCAAAACACAATAAATGCCAAATTAAATAGAGAAATCGATATTTTTCAACTACAGATACCTTGGCACTTTTTTTAAAGCTTGGCGCAATTCGGGCTTCAGAAAGTTAGATTTGTTTCCAAATTATATACACAGCTATGAAAACAAACTTAACGAACTTTTATATTTATTTATTATATAAAATTATTTATGTATACAATTCTGTTCTATATATGTATATAAAAATAGATAAATGGCTTCTTTATATTAAATAAATTGTATAAATATTGAAAAAAAATGCTTATTTATACAGTGGCTCACATTTGTTTTT
This sequence comes from Maratus michaelseni, assembly GCA_963931845.1. Classification (NCBI taxonomy): domain Eukaryota; kingdom Metazoa; phylum Arthropoda; class Arachnida; order Araneae; family Salticidae; genus Maratus; species Maratus michaelseni. The sequence goes on from OZ007587.1 coordinate 122,995,005, forward strand.
GGATACTTGTGTTTTTGAAAGTTACTTATAAAAATCATCATCTAAATATTAAAGGTCCTACTTAAAAAAAAATTCATATAAGCTTTCTTTTGTCTATAATAAAACCTATGTATTGTAATGAAAATATATTCAATTTTTTTTTTTCAAAAAATTAATTTACCGAGAAAGTGCTACAGACAATCTCACATAAGTAATTGGACACTTTAACCATTCAACAAATGTAAACAAAAATATGCAAATAATCAAACGTTTTAATACTTTGTTGAGTATCCTTTACCTGAAATTACACGTTTAATACGTTTTGGCAAGGATGCAAATAGTTTTTTTTTGTATGTAAGAATGTTAAATTTTGTTCTATTCATCTGTTAATACTGCTTTAAGTTGTTCTTTCGAAGAAATATTATATTATTTTTGTTCTTTTCTCCAGTTCATGGACGATATTCCAAAAAAATATTTTTCCACGCTTAACAACTCAAAATTTTGAGACACATTTTCAGACTCATTTTTAAAAGTAAAAACATGAAACTTGGCGGCGTGATTTATGAAGAGATTTATAAGAGACTTATGTTTTTATTTTTCGTTCAATTAATTAGAAATTGATTTACAAACAATTATTTTCACAGTGCGATAATTTTTTTTTTTTGTTTCCAGTGCTATCGCTTCCTGAAATTCGGTTCAAAATGTCCACTTTGACAGCATTTTTTGAAATATATTCTGCCTTTATCAACAAATCGAAACAATACGGACATTATAAAGTTTCTGAATAAAAGAACCTTCCAATTGAATGCATTTTAGAGCAAAAATGAATTTAAAAATGTGTCTCAAAATAAGCAGTTTGAATTTAAATACACCCTTAAATCTGCAAAATATGGCGCGGTCTTGATAACTTTGGGACAGTTGTACAGCAGACATAAGCGAACATTTACGGCTGCACATTTGGGATCATTATCTTGATACAACTTGAATGCGTTTTGAATTCTAAGCTTTTGGGCAGATATTTTCCAGTTTTCCTTCAGGATATTTATATACTTATATTGGTCCATATTATTTTCAATGAAAACTAAATTTCCTATACCAGAAGCAGCAAGACATTCACAAACCACTATGCCCCCACCTTCATGTTTGACAGTTGGCAATAGATTTTTCTGATTGAGCTTTTCGTTGGGCTTTCTCCACTCAGTTAATCGCCCCTCAAACTCAAATATGTTAAAATTTTGATTCATTCACAAATATGACGTTTACCCAAAACGACACATCTTTGTCTACCATAGATTTTGCAAAATCAAGACGTAACTTTCTAGCTCTTTCATTAACGAAATATTTTCTTCTGGCAACTCTACTGTTGTATCCATATGATCTAACTAGCTGACATGCCTGGCGTTGTCCGGTCCCGTGATAATAACCTTAAAAATACCTAAAATCAATGTTGAATGATTTTATATATTTAAATGAAAATCTAAACAAACGAACTGAAGGACATTCGTTATAGTTATTTCCGATTTAATTTCTGACGTTTTGATATATTAAACTTTCAACTCTGACCAAAAGTTCTTGAGAAAACCTAAATAATATAAAGGGCTCCGCCATCTTTCCCCTTTAAAACTCAAAATAATATACAGTATTGGCCAATTTATTAGTCCTATTCGAAAAAAATTCCAAAACCTTGTTTCTAAGATGATTATATTAAAATTAAATAAAAATCATGCACTTGTAGCATCATAATTCACTTTTATATTTTAACAGAATAGTAAGGCTACTATAATTTGTGACTCGTGCTATACGCCAGTATACGTCAGGAAGGACACATGGCCGTTATCACTATATTTTTACGCGTGAAGATTTCGCTTGGTACTCCATTGTGAAATTTGGTAATTTTTGAAATTCAATATTTGAAAAACGGCATAATCATTAGAGTTGAAATTTATACCAAGAAAAATACAATTTTTTACCTTTCTAACGCAGTTTGTCTAACAATTTTCTGACAAATACTTTTCGAGCTATTCATTTTTTCAGCAACTTCAAATGTTTTATTTTCCGAAATTAATCTGTGGCAACGATTATCAAAAATCCCAGTCGTCAGCAACGCATTAGCTTTTTATTAAAGAGGATAACTTGTTTAACAGTTTCAGGGCTTACTTTTACAGCAAATCTGTTTTCTAATTCAGTTGTAAGTTTCAATGCACTAATTCTCGGATTTTTCTTGATTTTATGCATAATAAACCTTCGATACCTGGGAGTTAGCTTGCGAGAAGCTCCTGATTTTAATTCTTTTTCAACAGTTCCACGTAGTTTCTACCGTTTTATAATAGCAAAAACAGTTGATTGTATTGCTTAACAAGTTTCGCGATAGTTCTGATGCTTTTGCCATCTTTAAAATGTTCTATGATTAAATTACTAGTAGAATTTGAAGTACTGTAAAAGCACTTATTTTCGCGAGCCGTAATTTTCGCGAACATGAAGATATGGATGATTTCGCGAATTTTATATGAACAGAACCGAAAGTTGAAAATCCCGAAACTACCTAAATAGAACCCCTTTTGCATAAGGCATTTAACTTCGATCTGACAAACGCAAAGTTTGTGCCTATATCTGAATACACATTGGAATAGCGTAGTTCAAAACAAGTGTCCATAATCGGCATGGATGATAAAAGAGAGATGACTCTTTTGTTAGCATGTTCCCTTTCTGAAAACCTATTTCCACCACAATTGTTGTACGCTGGAAAAACAACAAATTGTCATTAACAGTTGTCCCTGTCAAAACAATAATTTCCCGCAGACTGGGATATGTGGAACACCGATTCGCACCGGAGCAATCATGAACATATTCTCGGGCTAGTTCCAGAACAACCTGGTATAGCATAGTTCGTCGTTTTTAAAGCACACCAATTTTTCTGACTGAACTAGAGAAGAGAAATATTATTCCAGTTTTTGTGCCCGCTTCCTGCACAGGAGAGCTCCAGACTTTGGACTTAACTGTAAACGGCGAGTTCAAGCGTTTGCTCAAGAATGAGTTTATTGAGTGGTATTCTAATGAGCTTAAATTTCTAGAGGAAAATAATCTGTGGGCCTGCACGACTAATATCACGACTAAAACTGGCTTACGCTGCTTGGCTTGTACGCACATTTAACGGTGTTGAAGCCAAACATGAGATAATTTTGAATGGCTGCAAAGAAGCTGGTATAAATATTGTAAGAGAATGAGCTGCATTCTATTAGTTGTATTATTGTTTTTATTCAAGAAATAGTTGTAAAGTATTCAAGAAATAGTTGTATAATATTCAAGAAATAGTTGTATAGTATTCAAGAAATAGTTGTATAGTATTCAAGAAATAGTTGTAAATATTCAAGAAATAGTTGTAAATATTCAAGAAATTTTTGTACTTATTTCTTATTTAAGTAACTGTAATCATTAAATTTTGGATAAGTGAAAAATTTCTGATTTTTTATTATTCTTTGAGACGAAAAAAAAAAAAAATTTCGCGAGGGTTAAATTTTAGCGATTACGACGGGCTCGCGAAAATCGCGAAAATTAAAGCCTCGTGAAAATAAGTGCTTTTACAATAATTTTGTAGCACCCAGCCATGTTCACTTCAAATATAGAAATGTAAACAAGTTTACATGAAGTAGTAGTCATTTCAAAGTGCAGACGATAATATTTGACACATATTTCCATTTATAATAAAAGTAAATAACAAAAAAATATCATCTGTCAAAAAATTTAGTAAAGCTTTCAAGTGTCCAATTACTTATGTGAGATTGTTTTTAACACTTTCTCGGTAAATAATTTTAAAAGGGTTTGAATTTATTTTTATTATAATATAGTATAAGTTTTATTATAGACAAAAGAAAGTTTATATGACAAATTTTTAAGTAGATCCTTTAATATTTAGATGATGTTTTTTATAAGTAAGTTTCAAAAACACAGGTGTCCAAAAACAAACGTGAGCCACTGTATGAAGCAGCGAATAGGTTGCCAGAAAATATGCTGCCAAATTTTGATTTTCTGTTTTATCTTAACTTGATAGCTTATTTACAATATTTTCAAAAATTGTTTATTTATTGTACTTGTGTCCAGAACCTAATAACCACTCAAATGAACTTATCAACAAATTTATTTTCATAAATATATTTGTACACTTAAGTTAGGTAAAATTTTAAATGAAACTACTAATTTCGGGAAATCAGTTACTTTTAATTTTATAAATAAAGCACACTCACTTCTAACTAAGTGTATCCAGATTTAATTCAATTTATTAACGTATTTATTTAAAATTCTTCGAAAGATGTGTTTAAATCGTTTCAACATTTTAAAACTGTTTATCGTCTGCTTCTTTTATTTTTCTCCAAAGATCATTTGGCTCTTTTCGTTTTGAAAGTACACATTCATTCAAATATGCCGGAATATTTTCATTACATTTAGTCATTCGTCGTTAGGGTTAATTTTTATCTTGCACAAGTTCAGTACTATCATATTAATTCTAGCTTCACGAAACAAAACGTATATCGAAATGTTTAATGCAGATCACTGCTGTTGAAATATGAGTAAAATTATCACAATGTAATTTTCGTGGCTAAAATTTCTTCTTTTCATCATCAGTTGGAAATTTGAAGACTTAGATTTGAGACCAGGAGCACAACATGTTCTTCTCATTATTTTATAGATATAATCTACACTTTATTTAAGTTATAATCTATAATTATTGATAGTGTTATAATCTAAATACACTGAAAAATATTATTAATTACTAAATAAAACAATAAATAATATCAAAATACTATCGTAAACAATCCGTATAAACGAATAAAGTACGTGGAAAATTTTAAGTAGTATGGATCTCGCCTGTGACGTCACGCAAGTAAATTTGCTCTTTGTGGCAGTCCCGGTAGAAAAATCAAACAGCATCACCTCCGAGGCCCGCTACAGCTCGCATTTTATTTGTCATAAAAACAAATTTCTTGTTTCTATGAAATGGGGCAAAGCTCCAACGAATAGATTTTTAGTAAACGTAATTAAAAGTGTACTTTTTCAGCTTTTTTAAAATTCTTGCTCAGCCCAAATCTTTTGACGGGATGCAGAGATACGTAATTATTGGAGTTTTACGCGGTTTGCTGTATTGTATTTGTTGTCATGCGTAGTTGAAACTTCAGTAATTACCTCAGTAATAAGTTTAAAATACTGGATTCCTATACGTACTACAGGGGGAAAAATACTAAATGGACAAACTCGTGTCACACTTGTCATATACTGCACAATATTATGATATGTTTCTGCTGTCGAGCACAGTAAGCTCCCTATTGTAAAGCGGCATTGTAACATTTACGGCTAGTTCACAGGGACAGTCAAAAGAAATCGAATACATATTACACTGTAAAAAAAAATTCCTGAAAAAAAAACGGAAATTGTACTGGCAATCGAGACGCCAGTACTATTTCCGTATTTTAACGGAAAGAAAATTCCGTAAATTCCAGGAAATTTTCCGTGAATTCTGAAATATCCGTTTTTAAATTTCCGTTTTATAACAGATATTTTCCGTATTTTTTAGAAATTTTTATTTCGTTAAATTAAAATTTATAGGACCAAAAAAGAAAAAAAAAAGTACTTCGCGATGACAACCTTATAAGGGACAGATACATTTCGGCTTATTTTTTTCATTTCTGAGTGAGCTTATAGAATTTTACCAACCCTTGCCGTGAGCGGATTCGAACCCATAAAGTCCCGTGTACTAACCCGGTGACCTAGACCACGGCGCTATGATCTGTCGCAGTTTTCACTCAAATGCTGTGTACTTATTTGAATCGCTTTTTATGATGCAAAAACTTGAGGTTTCATCTGCAGATGGATTTTTCCAATGTTTTTAATATTTTCTTTTCATAATTTTCAGTAATTTGCTGAATTATTTGGTGCCTTATAACAGATAAATTTTAATTTATTATGTATTATTTGCATAAAACATTGTATTAAGAGTAATAATTGCTTCTTTTTGCAACAGTACCAACCAGTGTTGAATTCAGACATTTTTCTCGGAGAGGGATTTCTGTGGCTCCGGGGGGGGGGGGGGATTGCACTTTTTGACCATTAAAAGTATAAAATCTCAAATCTTCCGGGGGGGGGAGGGTACAATTTTCAGGGGGATAATGTCCCCTCCGGGCCACCTCCTGAATTCAACACTGATACCAACATTTTCTTTTTTCGAACATATACTTTTTTAAAAAAATTATTTGCCTGATTATCTCTTTATCAATTCCAATAAAAACAATTATCTTAATCAGACTCGTTTATTACATGCTATTAATATATATATTTTTTTAAATCTCTTATTTAAAAAAAACTTATGCAAATAAACAGTTTTATAATAAATTAAATTATTATATTTCAGCTATGCTGAGAGATTTTGCGTACGGTTCTGTTAAACAATATATTTTTAACATTACATTTAAAAAATATTAAAAAAAGGAGAAAATTTTGAAATTAATGACTTTGGGATAGTTAAGTTTAAATATGGACTAACTGATTTAATTTAAATTAAATTAGTTTAATTTATAAAAATATGAACTAACGAAATAAATTAAAACGTTATAAAATTAAAAACTTGATTTATATAAAAGTAAAGAAAAAATATTAACTAATTTTATAAATTTAAGGAAAAAATTGTAAACTTTGTAAAATTATAATTTATAAAATAATAAATTTTAGCGTAATTCATAAATTTGTAAGCCAAAACAGTTTAGTTTAATACCAATTTTCATAGCTATAATTTGCAGAGATATTATGTTATGAAACCTTTAAACACACAATATTGCCTCACATTAAAAAAAAGATAAATTAAACAAAAAATTAGTGAAAAAAAATTATTTTAAAGTACTATGAAGAAAAAAAAAATCTGTAATTTATAAAATTAAAATAAATTTCTAAATATCTCATTAAAAAATATAAATATTACTATTCTTTTCACAATAAATTGGCATGGCCTCGGTTACAATGGGCCAGCGGGTCGAGCCGAGCCAGGCCTGTATCCTAGAAGAACTCTAGTAAATATAACAATCTTAATTCGCATTTCAAAAAAGGCGATTTCTGTACTCATCCTTTAAACGTCATTTACGGAAATTGCACTGTTTTGGAAGAAATACGGACATTATACTGTTTTGAAAGAAATACGGAAAAAATCCATTAAATTTACAGAAAACTTTCAGCATAGTTACGGATTTGAAGTCTCTTTAACGGAACTAATGTCATTTACGGAAATTGTACTGAAATTTTGGAAAAATGAAACTTCTCCGTAAAATTTTACGGAAAATCTCTTGTATTTTCACGGATTTTTTTTAGAGTGTACAGCTTAATGGATGTTTACTGTGTAAAATGTGTTTTAATGACTTTATAATATTTCAATCGTTGTGAAGTTTTATTATGTTACTTGAAAAATGAATATGAACCCAGTATGTTAGTTTGATAGTTTGCCCTTCCATCCAGGCTTCAACTTTAAAGGTTTTATTTCGGAGATTCTCTTGACCATGTTCTCGTTTTGAAAGTACAATATTTTAGTTACTTTTGAACACAAACTTTAGTTAACAATTACATGATATTGCATTTTGCACGAAACCACGATTATTATTCACGAGAGAATCGCAGTTAATAATCCTCGAATAAATACATCGTTCTATGCTCCTATCCCAACTATGGAAGAGTGTCTATGCAGTGTTGAATTTAGACATTTTTATCCGGGAGGGAGCCTGTGACTCCGAAGGGAACATTGTAGAGCTCCAGGCGAGAATTTGCACTTTTTAACCGTTAATATCATGAAATCTCAAATCTTCCGGGGGGAGGGGGCGGATGCCTCTCCCGGGCCACCCCCTGAATTCAAAACTGTGTCTGTGGACATAGCCTAACGGAAGAATGTACTATGGAGGGCTTACAAAACATGCTTAGTAAATGGAAGCATTTTTCATAATGTGTGTTAATAAGTAGTTTCATAAGTGTTTAAATACGTGTGAAATCTTGTAGATTAGCGATTCATAAAGTTTAAAAAGGGCATTACGTAATATGATTCCGCTTTACTTTTGGTTAGTCACTTGGCATGCCCTATTCCATAGAAACAAGAATTTTGTTTCGATGTCAAGTAGAACACGAACTGTAGATGTCTCAAAGCTGAATTTTGACCAATTCGCAATATATAAATAAGCTAGACAGAGTACTAAATTAATATTGCAAAATAGTTTGGCATGAATTGGCGGAAATTCCTTTCGTTCGCTCTTCATTGAATATTGTCGTTTATGTAGCTTGGCGAGAAAACTCTGACCAAATATCACGGTCCCGGACAATGTCGGGCGGCTCAGCTAGTAATTAATATAGTAAACATTAGAATTGCAAAATTTGTAATATTTCCTTTCCCTAAGAACTATAGTCAGTATAATTCCCACACATATCGAACATTATTACAGTGAACTTAAACTGATTTCTGACATAAAAAGTTACAAAACGTTTAAAATAAAAACATAGATTTAATTATAAACTAACAGTAATCTAATTAATAAAGATAGAAGTCTGTCTGTGTGTGTATACGCTGTGGTCTGAAGAAACCGCTGCTCGCAGAGCTACAAGAGTTGGCAAGGAGGTACCTGCATGTCTGAAGTTATGCACCCCGAACATAGTTTTTGGATTTTTGGATAATTAACTGAAATATAAATTAAAAACCTTAATGGACATCGCAAAATGGTGAGCTTCCATCGTGCTGTTGATTGTATGTGCGGGCTTTCCTCGATTCTTCCAGCAGACGATCGAAAAGGATTCCGATTTTTCGGCATTTTGAAATCTCAATCGCCGGGTCACCTGTGGTGATGAAAGAAAAAACAAGTTGGAAATTGTACGTCAAACGTGACAAATGAGGTGCGTTCGTACTGTTATTACTTCAGTGAAATGAATTATATCGTCTGTTATTATGATATGATTAATTTCCGTAATAAAATAAGTACATTTTAAGGTGGCAACATTTTATCTTTTGTTGACATTTGCTAAAAATTCCAATGAGAAACTTAAGCCTAGCTTTGAAAATTTCAGAACTTGAAATCCATATTTAGTCTGTTTTACCATTTAATATCTATTTTTCCGGAAACATCTATCCAAAAAACTGTCTGTAGAGTATATGACTGCTATAATTAAAAAATTTTAGTATACAAATTTGATTTTTAAATTCAGTAATACGGAAATAATATGACTCCATCTTAAATATGACGTAATCACAATGGCAACCTAGAATCATTACTTATCATGAGATATCATTGAATTAATTACGTATGATAGGACTTAATAGAATGAAGAATGTTACTATAACTTGGTCATAGAGGTTTATAAAATGTCATATACGTCATATATGACTATAACGTCCTACATGTCAGATTTACTTGGCGATACATATTGGTCGTTTGACTATTAATCCTCGGAAGCTGTTATAACATGGAAGTAACGATTTTTAAAAAATTCAAATTACTTAATAAATATTTTTATTAATATCTTTTTATGTTTTGATTCGATTTTCATAAAATTTGAAATGACTCGACAAAATTCTGCAATGATTATATATATAAAATTTCAAACCATTCTGTTGGGTAGTTTTTGCGCTGTTATATGCGGACAGACGGACAGACAGACGGACGGACCAGACGACGACTATAGTTACTACGTATTTATATAATTACAAATGCACCTAAAAATGGAAAAACACGAACATATTCACTGTACTTTTCTGGTTCTAACGGTAGCTTTCGTTAAAAAATATTAATACTTATTATTTTAAAAAATATTTCCTCTGGAGCTTGATTATGTGTTAGTTTTCACTTTTCCCGTTTTTTTCTGCAATTTTAAACCTCCAACCGCAAGTCCATAGATTGAAAATACAAGGAAAAAATAATAACTAGGATGTTTTATATTAACTTGAACGAAATACTTTTCCGACTCTAACAATATCGTTGGTTTTAAAAAATATTAATATTTAATACTTCAGAAAAATTATTTTCGAAAAGTCGTTTTACGAAATCGCCAGAGAATTTTCTCTCTGTGCTTTCCCAGATATCATTTCGGGTTTTAAAAGAATTGTGCTTTAAGGCCAGGTTATAAATAGTGAAAGATATCATTTCACGTTTTAAAAGAGTGAGGGACGGGGATGCGTTTTTTAATATTTAGGTTTGCTCAGGAACTTTTGGTCAGGATATAAAATTTCATCTATATAAATGCCGGATATTAAATCGGCAATCATTATAATGAAAGGGGAGGCAGACTTTGTTCGTTTAGAAAGATTTTAGTTTAATAAATTATAAAATCATACAAATTCGAAGTCTGTTTGTAAAACCAGATCAAAGCGTACGCTGTCGAAGACAATGGGGGCGCCCCAACTCTAGTTTCGCCTGGATAGATTTTCGGTTATAAATATAAAATCATACACATTTGAAGGTGCAAGCTGCCGAAGGCATTGAGCTCCCCCAACACTAGAATCCCTTCCAGAGAAAAATGTCTGAATTCAACAGTTAGGTAAATTTAAAGTTATTATTCTGAGTTTAAGCAACGATGGGAGGGTTAGCTAGTTATACATAATAATAAAAACGCTGAAAAAGCATAGTACAGCACTATATATATATACAATTAATTTGCATATTAGTATATGTGACAGTACACATCCTAGCTATCGTAAAAATGTTCGTAGAGCTATAAAGTTGAAAAATATATTACCATGCATGGTAGATTACAGCATTTTTTTATTAATGGGTGAGGAGCGAGACGATTTTGCGTAAAATGCACAAAGCATTCGTTGTCGGCGCGAATAAAGCATACAGTCTCTTGGTACATACTAAAATCAATTTTTTGAAAATTGTTTTTTTAACTATTTCTAAATGTCATAAATATTCGAAAAATGTAAAAACAATCAAGCAAATAAATAAAATAAAAATTATATCGATTTGTTTAAAAGTAGAAGGATAGAATCTCTTCTTAAACACATAGTATTATATATAAATCCCCGTCCCCCCCTTTTTTTCCATAATAATAATAATAATAAAGATAAAATAAATCAAGTAAAAATTAAATCTAGTTCATTCATTGCAATAAATAAAAGAATAAAACACAAACCAATTTCTTATTAAATCTATTTGTATTTTCTGCAAGATACTGCAAACTACACTGGATTGACTCTTTAAGGCTAGCTTCAATTACTGAATCAAGGTACAGAACATAGTTTCTCCATTCATCAGATTCTTCGTCACATTCAAATAGCTTCAGGTTTTCCTATAAAATGTATGTATGCTAATTACTAGATAATCTATATGTTTAAAACACAAGGCTTTTCTTTTAGTCATCGGCCGTAAACTTTCTACCGAACCAATTTTGATAATTATTTTTTATTTAATGAAAGCTGTTCATTTGTAGATGTGCTTGCAACTAGTCTATATATTTAAAACACAAGGTTGTTCTTTTAGTCATCTGCCCTGAACTTTCTACCGAACCAATTTTGCTAATTTCTTTTTTCTTAAATGAAAGCTGTTCATTTGTAGATGTGCCTGCAACTGGCTATTTTTTAAAATATTCCTAATTTTATATTTTAAATTTAACTTTAAACTATTTTTATGAAATTTCTTCGAAATGGTGGCAGTCGGATTACTTCCATTGTTGTAGCGAAAAGAAAAATAATGGGATTTATTTATCTTTATTGATGTCATTCCTCATTACAGTTAAAAATAACTTTTTAAAAACATTTTAACATAAAATGAAGCCACGCTTTAAAAAATCTGCATTTTCCCTTATAAAGCTGTTTCAATTCAATACTTTTCATTTCGCTAATACTGAGTTTGAGATGCTAAGCGAAATGCTGTATCCATACTAAAATAAGAAATTTTAAATTTTATACGCTTCCTGCGTCCTATTAGTTATAGCCAAAAATATTTTCTCCATGCTGTGACACGTAAAACATTAAAAATTACTCTCTTAATCGACGAAAATTTTCCTAGTTATGATACTTTGAATTTTAGGAAATATCAACGTTTTCTGTTTTTAGTACCGGAAATCGCTGAAATTTCATAAAATTGAAAGTCTCAAAACGGCTCAAGTTTTGGTCGCAGAAGAATGGAATTTTTACAGATTTATTTGTCAGAGAATGGAGAAGATTTTTCTAAATATAACTTATGGAGTCCACGGAGCGCATAAAAAGAAATAAATGCATTCCTTATTTTATAATTCTACTCTTCTGCTAGCAAAACTTTTCAAGTAACGATACTTTGAATTATATGAAATTTCGACGCTTTCGGTTTTTCATATCGGAAATCTCTGAAATTTTCTACAATTCAAAGTCTCAAAACTGGGCAAGTTTTGCTCGCAGTTTTTACTGGTTTATTTGTCATAAAATGAAGAAGAATTTTCTAAATATAACTTATAGCACCCACAAAGTCCATAAAATAAATAAATTTCATATTTTAGTATGTATTTAAAACAAATGCCATAATATCTAAAAGCAATACTTGATTTCTATACTGTTTGAAGTTGAAAGTATGTTTATAACATCAGCGGTTTAGGATACAATCGTCATAACAAAATCTTTTTTGAATCACCCAGTATATACACTATATTGCCAAAAGCCACTGAGCACTTTCGATTTTAGACATTTTGTCGAAAATCTAAAGAAATATGTGACTAATTCTTCTGGAACTTCAGAAACATAAAGAACATGTTTGACATCATGTTTTTCAGCGAAGATTTAACCAAGAAGACAATTAGGGGACCAACAACAAACTGAATGAAAAAAATAATATTTGCGATCAATTTGTAAAATAAAATACTCGAAATGACCTGTAGCTGTAGCACATGACTATATGTATCCTTTACAACGTTTGTGTTCATTTGGGTATGAATAGCACGTATTTAATGGTTTCCTTAAAAAATTCAAGAAATTTTCACCTTTTTTTTTTATAGCATGCAGGGATTTCAACTAAATTGAATGCTACACTGTAAGAAAAAAAAATTTGGAAACGTTTCTCCATCTAGTGGGGCAGCAATGTGGCCCAGTAAATAGAGTAACATTTCCGTATATTTCGGAAAAAATTCGGAAACGTTCCTGTATATTTCGGAAATGTTTCTGCATTTTAGGAAACCTTTCTGTGTATTTTGGAAACCTTTTTGTGTATTTTGGAAACCTTCCTGTATATTTCGGAAATGTTTCTGTATATATATATATATATATATATATATATATATATATATACATATATATATATATATATGTATATCGGAAATGTTTCTGTGTATTTCTATACCATTTTTTTTATTTAAGAAAACGATACACTTTTTTAATAGAATTAATATTATCTGTTTGAATTTTATTGTATAGTATTTTTCGAGTTGCTGTTAATTTTTGTTGCACATACAAACTTAAATAACTCGTTCGATAGTTTCTTAATACTCTTGTCCTATTAATCTATAATAAATATTAGATATTTAATTGATGAATAATAAATAATGTAGGACTATAGTGGAATTCAGCGAACATTGTTTATACGTTTTTATCATCTTTTCGTTTTGAGATTAGGTTCCGATTCATAACTTTTGTATTGATGAAATGTATCGTTTATATGACAGAAGAAATTCCTAATTTCACTTATAGTATATGTATTTTCCTCATTCTTTTTTAATCATATATTTGTAAATAAATATTATTGAAAATTTGATTTATAGATCTAGAAATAATTCTTTTTAAAATGTGGTCACGTGAGTTCCATCCAGTAAATAGATACACATACACATTATGAAAATGCTTAATTTCCCTAAATAGATGGATTTTTTTAATACCTTTAAATAAATATTTTTTATCTTGTAAATCGATATACTATTTCAAAATATTTCATATCTATGAATAATTATTTTATTTTCATGCATTGTATACTTGTAAAAATATGTATTTTCTCAGGTTATTTTAGAACTTCTCAAATTATACAAATAAAATAAATACTTTTAAGGAACATACTCAGAAGCATGATAATTGTAAAACACTATGTTAAAAATATTTACGAATAGACAAAACATTTTCTAAAATATATCTTTTTTATAAGTATACAATGCATGAAAATAAAATAATTATTCACAGATATGAAATACTTTGAAATAGTCTATCTACTTACAGGATAAAAAAAATATTTATTTAAAGGTATTTAAAAAATCCATCTATTTAGGGAAATTAAGCATTTCATAATGTATATGCATTTATTTACAGAATAGAACTCACGAGACAGCAATTTAAAAAAGAATTATTTATAGATCTATAAATCAAATTCTCAATAATATTTATTTACAAATATATGATTCATAAAAAATGAGGAAAAAAATATAGTATAAGTGAAATTATGAATTTCTTCTGTCATATAAACGATACATTTCATCATTACAAAAGTTATGATTCGGAACCTAATATCAAAACGAAAAGATGATAAAAAAGTATAAACAATGTTCCCTGAACTTCACTATAGTCCTACATTATTATTCATCAATCAAATATCAGATATTTATTATAGATTCATGGGACAGGAGTATAAAGAAACTATTGAACGAGTTATTTAAGTTTATATGTGCAACAAAATATTAACAGCAACTCGAATATTACTATACAATAAAATTTAATCCGATAATATTATTTCTTTTTGAAAAGTATATCGTTTCCTTTATAAAATAAATTATAAAACAGAATACTGACTGTTATAAAAAATAAAAAAGTTACGCCTGTTTTAACTCTTTCTCCGTTTTGATCGCACGCTTGGACTAAGTCTGTCAACGCAGTGTAGAGTTTAAAATTGTAGTTCCTGTATGAGCCTTTTTTTTTCGGGACCACGTTGGGTCCTACGAACACGAGCTTTCAAACTCTGGAATGGCTCTCGGAGTTTCAAAAATTATTTACGGATTCGGACCGTTTCTTTGCTTCTAATTTTTTTTTACTATGTTTCTTTCGTTGGAGATTTCGCGTGGCTGTTTTTACAATTGCGTTGGTATAATTATAAGCACCGCACTGACATGACTTTACTCTCCAGAACAATACGAATCACGTGACGATGACGTTTGTGGAACGTAATGCACAGCCACCTCTAGACAGACAGGCCGGCGCACTGATTCCAAGAAAGAGTGCCAGGGCCAGGTGACCTACCGTAGACGGGATGCAACGACAGATTGATCTCTGTTCCCTATAACAATAACTAATCCTATATGTTTTCTTAGCATAAATTTACTTATCTTTAAAGAGATAAATGCTACATTTTGTTATTTTAATCTATAACATGACGGAAGAATAACGGAAATTCCCGAAACAGTAAATATATATTTACTTCTTATTGTTCATTTGTTTACATACATTAGAATATCTTTTAAATGTGTATGATTTCCACGGCACTTTAAATTCTTTAGAACCATTTTGTTATATTTTTTAAAGCAAACAGATAATGCTTTTAAAATATGTTTCCGTAAGCTAATTAGTTCTATATGTTAATCAAAATTATTTATATGGTAAATACGTATAAGTATCATTTTCGAAGAATTTCCAAATACATCTAGTTTTGGTTTTATCGTGTTTAAATTCTCTGAACTAGAAGAGCTTTAAAAGATGCATTACAAGTGGCTATAGTGTACAAGTTTTTAACAATGTATTCTTTCGGTTCATATTACTTATTGTTTGTTTGATTAAATACACCAGAATATCTATTTAAACAAGTATATTATCCGCGGGCTTAAAATCGTTTAGAAGTCTTAGTTTTCTGATATATATATATTTTCATTAATAAACAGTGCTTGTAAAATACTATTTATTAGTCTAATTATTTCGATAGTTGAAAAATCAAATTTATAAACACGTATAAATAGTATCATTTTCGTAGAAATTCGAAAGGTTTACTTTTGTTTTTATCGTGTATAACATCTTTAAATTATATGATTCGGAACAGTTTTTAAGAATGTATTATAAATAATTATAATGGTATATGTTTAAGGCCTAAGAATATATCCTTTCAATTGATATTAGAAGTGACTTTTTTTCTTTAAGTATGTATATGAGGTTTGTAATTAGCCCTTTAAGATAGGCAATTTAACAATATGTATATACTAATGCTGTCTTTAGTTTGAAAGCAAGCAAAGTTTACACAAATGTATAGTTTTATACAGTATTTATGCTTTTAGCATAATTAGTAATAATTATTTCGTGTATTTGCCAGTAATATATATTAATAACAATATTGTTATAACAATAACTAGCATACATCGTCAGGATTTCTTTTCGAGGAGAATGAAAAATTTTCAATTTGGGTGAAAATCTCTTACACTAATACAATAGCAACTTACAGTTGAACACATTGTAATGGGAAGGGTTTAAAATTTTAAATAAATAGCTTTAAGGAATTTACGACACCTGATGCTAATACATTAATGAATTTATACATTTAATTATCCTCTGACTCAAAGCTTCGCAAAATTCAACTTCCATTTTTGCTACCACGATTTAAAAAAATATCTAAATTTTCTGAAATTCTGAATGTTGATTTATTTTGATTTAACATAATCTAAAGGTTTCAAATTTGAGGTGATTGCGGAATTTTGGTAATAATAATGATAATAGATATAATGGCTGTACCTATGACTGATTTTTAAAAAAAAAATCACAATTTAAACTTTTTTTAAAGTTTGGTATGAGGAAAAAAAATATTAACATATGTATTATTTATACTACTTTATGTATACTACTATTTATATACTATTGGTATTTACATAGACTTTTATATAGAATTTTTTATAATGCATTCATAACAAATGAAAATGAACTAAGTTTATTGATATCAAATAAAATATATAAAATATTGTGAAAAGATAACGACTATCATAAAGTTTGTTCCCATGATATTTTAAAAATTTTTTTAACTTTTATTATTACCATATTTAAAATGATTTTAAACAATTATTCAAAAACAAATTTAACAAAGAAAAACCTGACAAAAAGAAGATTAAAAAATAATTTACTCTTAGAAAAGGGATTTATTTTATTTTATTTTTTAAAATGATTAGTTTGATCTCATATTAATATTTATTACTTATGTTTTTACGAATTTTAAAAGGATTTTTTAATTACACATACCTTACCTTATTTTAGTTTACTACATTAAATACGAATAAATGTTACAGATGATAAAGAAAAAAAAATGTTAATGCATAACAGGAATAAACTTAAGTATATTGTAAAATGTAGGGAATTGCCATAATAACATATTAATGTTCTTTAATTATTTTTACAAGTTTATGTATATAATTTATTTTTGCTGTCTAAATTGCATTATGTCATTCACTATTAAATGTATAATCTGTGAAAAATATTTTAATACTTTTATATAACTGACATTTTTTTAATTGTAAATATATTGATGTGGGTAATTTTTCTGCGTTATCCGTTAATTTATTTAATATAATAGTTATTCATATTTGTTTACTAGAATAAGGTTTTATCGAAAACCATTTGCAGTTGGAATCATTTCAAATTTAAATCATAGAACTGCTTACTTCTAATGCTAATTGTGTAAAAAGTCCGCCTTCGGCAGCCGCCATTTTGAATCAGTGCTCAGGCCTAGTATTGCGACGGCTGTGCGTAATGCGTTCGAGAGGATGAGCCTGCGCAAATCGTACTTCATTTTGTATTCCATTTTCCTCTTTCGGAAACTTTACACGAAAATTAGTGTTACATTTCCGATCTAACCAGTAACTGAAGTGAACCCATGTTTTCGGAAACTTTTCTGCTTTGGAATGAAACGTTTCAGATTTTTTTTACAGTGTCCCCGGCCTTGAATAGTTTAATTTTTAATAATTTTTAAAAGAATGTTAGCTGAGCTACACTGTAAAAAAACTGAAACGTTAACATTCCATAGCAGAAAGGTTTCCGAAAATTTAGCGTAAACTCTTAGTTATTTTCAGTTACTTGGGTAGTTCGGAAACGTAATACGTATTTTCGCTATACTAATATTATAAAGGAGTAAAGATTGTTTGTTTGTTTGTTTGTAGGGGGTAATCTCTGGAACTACCGAACCGATTTCAAAAGTGATGGTGGCAAATTGATGGTGACAACCCCTGCT
This sequence comes from Maratus michaelseni, assembly GCA_963931845.1. Taxonomy (NCBI): domain Eukaryota; kingdom Metazoa; phylum Arthropoda; class Arachnida; order Araneae; family Salticidae; genus Maratus; species Maratus michaelseni. Next base: position 123,013,124 of record OZ007587.1, read on the forward strand.
CCAACATATGCTATATTTTATGTTGGTGCCACTAACCCCAGGGGGTGCAGGAGCAAAAAACGTTCTAAAATTGCGATTTTTTTAGCTATCAAACTGGCTATCAAGCCCTGAGAGCTTGCCAGCCGGTTCTGTATGTATGTATGTACGTACGTAATGCGATAACTCTTCATAGAAATATCCGTTTTCCTTCAAATTTTGTTTATAGGTTCACTGTGTTAAGGCGCTTCCCTGATTAGTTTTCGGGATTGATTGGTTAAGTATAAATGGGGGAACAAGGGGCTAATTCCCCCCTTAATTTATATAAATGGGTTTTTCATGCAGAATTATTCCGTTTTCCTTCAAATTTTCTTTATAGGTTCATTGGGTTAAGACGCTTCCCTGATTATTTTTCGGGATTGATTGGTTAAGTATAAAGGGGGGAACGGGGGGCTAATCCCTCCTTAATTTATATAAATGGGTTTTTCAAGCAGAATTATTCCGTTTTCCTTCAAATTTTGTTTATAGGTTCACTGTGTTAAGGCGCTTCCCTGATTAGTTTTTCGGGATTGATTGGTTAAGTATAAAGGGGGAAACGGGGGGGGCTAATCCCCCCTTAATTTATATAAATGGGTTTTTCATGCAGAATTATCCCATTTCCTTCAAATTTTGGTTAAAGGTTCACTGTGTTAAGACGCTTCCCTAATTTGTTTTCGGGATTGATTGGTTAAGTATAAAGGAGGGGAACAAGGGGCTAATTCCCCCCCCCCCTTAATTTATATAAATGGGTTTTTTTCATGCAGAATTATTCCGTTTTCCTTCAAATTTTGTTTATAGGTTCACTGTGTTAAGGCGTTTCCCTGATTAGTTTTTGGGATTGATTGATTAAGTATAAAGGGGGGGAACGGGGGGATAATCCCCCGCCTAATTTATATAAATGGGTTTTTCATGCAGAATTATCCCATTTCCTTCAAATTTTGTTTATAGGTTCACTGTGTTAAGGCGTTTCCCTGATTAGTTTTCGGGATTGATTGGTTAAGTATAAAGGAGGGAACGAGGGGCATATCCCCCCCTTATTTTATATAAATGGGTTTTTCATGCAGAATTATTCCGTTTTCCTTCAGATTTTGTTTATAGGTTCACTGTGTTAAGGCGCTTCCCTGATTAGTTTTCGGGATTGATTGGTTAAGTATAAAGGGGGGGAACAGGGGGATAATCCCCCCCTTAATTTATATAAATGGGTTTTTCATGCAGAATTATTCTATTTGCTTCAAAATTTGTTTATAGGTTCATTGGGTTAAGACGCTTCCCTGATTAGTTTTCGGGATTGATTGATTAAGTATAAAGGGGGGAACGGGGGGCTAATACCCCCCTTAATTTATATAAATGGGTTTTTCATGCAGAATTATCCCATTTATTTCAAATTTTATTTATAGGTTCACTGTGTTAAGGCGCATCCCTGATTAGTTTTCGGGATTGATTGGTTAAGTATAAAAGGGGGAACGGAGGGCTAATACCCCCTTATTTTATATAAATGGGTTTTTCATGCAGAATTATTCCGTTTTCCTTCAAATTTTGTTTATAGGTTCACTGTGTTAAGGCGCTTCCCTGATTAGTTTTCCGGTATTGATTGGTTAAGTATAAAGGGGGGGGGGACGGGGGGATAATCCCCCCTTAATTTACATAAATGCGTTTTTCATGCAGAATTATTCTATTTGCTTCAAAATTTGTTTATAGGTTCATTGGGTTAAGACGCTTTCCTGATTAGTTTTCGGGATTGATTGATTAAGTATAAAGGGGGGGGGGACGGGGGGCTAATACCCCCCTTAATTTATATAAATGGGTTTTTCATGCAGAATTATACCATTTCCTTCAAATTTTATTTATAGGTTCACTGTGTTAAGGCGCATCCCTGATTAGTTTTCGGGATTGATTGGTTAAGTATAAAGGGGGAAACAGAGGGCTAATCCCCCCTTATTTTATATAAATGGGTTTTTCATGCAGAATTATTTTGTTTTCCTTCAAATTTTGTTTATAGGTTCACTGTGTTAAGGCACTTCCCTGATTAGTTTTCGGGATTGATTGGCTAAGTATAAAGGGGGGGGGGGCGGGGGGGCTAATTCCCCCCCCCCCTTAATTTATATAAATGGGTTTTTCATGCAGAATTATCCCATTTACTTCAAAATTTGTTTATAGGTTCAGTTGGTTAAGACGCTTCCCTGATTAGTTTTCGGGATTGATTGGTTAAGTATAAAGGGGGGGAACGGAGGGGGCTAATCCCTTCTTAATTTATATAAATGGGTTTTTCATGCAGAATTATCCGATTTTCTTCAAATTTTGTACATATATTCATTGTAATTAGAGATTTACCTGATTAGTTTAAGGGGTTCATTAGTTAACTATGAGGGGGGTAACGGGGGGATGACCCCCCCTTAATATATTGTTTATTTCTTTATTTTTCGATGGGCTTATTTCAAATTCTTTGAAATAAGAGTATAATATACAATTAGTGTGAATAGCCTGTGAACTCAATGCCCTCAGTCTAACTGGGCAGTTTTATTTTTATTTTTTACTAGCTGTTACCCGTGACTTCGTTCATGTATCATTAAAATAAGAATAAATTCATTAATTAAGCAAAATGTTTCATTCCCGATAATTAGAAACGTAAATAATTAACTAACTCTTGATCAAATTCCATAGGAGACAATACAGTATTTCTATGTTATAGAGGCCTTGACATAACTAAGTTTTAAAAAAGTGAAATTTTGTGACAAATAATCACGAAAAGGAAACTGTAACCAATAAAAAAGGCGGGCCAAATAAAATCGTGGAAATCGGCGAATTGTGTAAAAACATATGTCAAGTTTACCTGGTAAACCATTTTACTTTTAACGCCTTTGTGAAACGTTTTAATAGCCATCCTTCAAAGATAATGGAAATAGTATATTCTTTTTTATTAAATTCAATTCTTGTGAATAGGGAGCAATAATTGTAGACCTAAATGCATGGAGCTTAAATTTGCCTCCTTGATTTAATCTATAACTACAGCGCCTATTTTCTAGGCGCTGTACTACAACTGAAAAAAAAAATCTTTATTTCTAAATGAAAATATGTTGACAGACGATATTTGTTCTCCAGAATAAATTGACTCATGAAGTTTGAATATGTGAAAATACGTTTTTATTTTAAAAAAATTTTACTGTAATCAAGATTTTTTTTCTTTCACCATCTATTCAAATTGAAAATAAATTATTTTTTTCAGTTTCAATGAGAAAAAATATATTATTCCGTTTCATTTCTTCTTTTTAATCCACAAAATTGGAATAATTTAGTTGCCATTTTTAGAGCAACTTCGTTAAATTTATATAAAAAAAATAATAATAATCATATCTCGGAATTTAAATCATTTTTTTAAATTCTGAGAGTTTTATGACATCCTCTGCGAAATACAAACAGGCGGTCAGATTTTAATATAATAGATTCGTAATTATTTTTATTTTCCTAATAATCATGGTGTAGTTTTTGGCAAAAAACTCATCTGTATGTAACTGATATTCATGCATAATAATCGCTAGCTAAAAGAAAAGCTAAAAAAATATATTTAAATTTTTCGTTTTAAATATGACGTGAAACTCATCTACTTTCTAAACTTACCGATTCTTGTATTATTAATGTAATGAATTGATTCACGCTCTTTCTAAAACACATTTGAAAATTCCCATTTTATTTCAAATATGACGTCACTTTTTCCTCAGAGAAATCTCTTTTAAATCGCACAATTCTTGTTAATTTTCTTTTTCTGGCAATCAGGATGTAAATTTTAGCGGAAAACTCATATTTGAGTGTAACTGGTATTCAAGCTAAATATTAACCAGTATCGATAAAAAATATTTCAGTTTTTCATCTTAAATATTACGTCCATTATCTATTTACTTTCATTATACATTGATATTCATGCTCCTTGTATTATTACGAATATTTGAAAATACATGTTTTATTTATGATGTCATATTTGTCCAAGCCGAGGAGGATCCTTTTGATAGTTCCATGGTCCAAGCGAAATCTATTTTTTAATAATATAATTATTGTTGCACTTTTCCTTCTAATTATAACGCAGTTTTTGGCAGAAAAATATCTTTTTATTTTAACCGATATTCATACTTCATGTATAATAACAAATACTCCATATTTTTGTTTCAAATATCACGGAAATTCACCTTCTTTTGAATTTTTTGAATTTTCAGTTTTCACATGAAAATCGTTCAATTGAAAATTAGTTCTTGGGGAAAAATTATTTTTCCGTGTTTTTATTTTTGTGGCAACGATCAAAGCCCTAGCAACGATAAAGTAAAATGGTTAAATTGTATGGAAAAATGTCCATTTATTCTCTATGAAAATAATGAAATTTTTAATTATTAAAGAAAATATTTGAATAAAATAAACAAAAACCAGCCTATGTTAATTTGAGGATTATAATCAACCTATATGCAAAAATACAGGATCATTAAATGCTCCATTTTGACGCTGGCTTCAGCCTAACATTTGCACACAGTGAGATTTATAATATTATTAGGATACTGAAGGAGCTAGAAATTTGAAATTTGTCATTGTAGTTACTTATAAGATGTAAATGCTCTCTAAGAACAAAATAAAAAAGAAATTGAAATTTAAAAGGGTGAAATGAGCGAAAAGCGTTCTAAAAACAGTCTAAATTACAATTTCTATGAAATCTCTGGAACTACAGAACCGATTTCAAAAGTAATGGTGGCAAATTGATGGGGACAATCCCTACTCCAACATAGGCTATATTTTATGTCGGTGCCACTAACATCAATGGGGTGCAGGATCGAAAAATGTTCGAAAATTGCGACTTTTTTATACTGAAGGGGCAAGAAATTTGAAATTTAGCATTGTAGTTACTTATAAGATGTAAATGCTCTCTAAGAATAAATTTAAAAAAAAATCGAAATTTAAATGGGTAAAATGAGCGAAAAGCGTTCTGAAGTCATTCTAAATTACAATTTCTATGGAATCTCTGGAATCACGGAACCGATTTCAAAAGTGATGGGGGCAAATTGGTGGTGACAATCCCTGCTCCAACAGCCCCTTTAATAAACAAGTTGGTGCGTTCGTACGCACGTTTTAGAATTAAATTCATGATATCCCGTGCGTAGAACGGGTTAAACAGCTAGTTAAGTATATATTTTATGACACTGTTCATACAAATATCTTAACTAGTTATATAAATATTCAGATATATATGTATCAGCTAGTTATATAAATATTCAGATCTTGATGATTTTTAATTCTGTGAAATGAATTATATCGTCTGCAGATTAATTTCTGTCATAAAATAAGTATCTCGGTCGCTTGACGATTAAACTTCGGAAGCTCCTATAACAAAAAAGCACCGATTAAAAAAAAAAAATTCAAATTTCTTAATAAATATTTTTATTAATATCTCCTAAAGTTTTGATTCGATTTTATTAAATTTGAAATGTCTCGACAAAATTCTGCAAAGATAATATATTTTAAATTGCAAACCATTTGGTTGGGTAGTTTTTGCGTTGTTATATGCGGACAGACAGACAGACGGACAGACAGACAGACAGACAGACGGACGGACGGACGGACCAAACGACGACTATAGGTGCTACGTATTTATATAATTACGAACGCACCTAACAACTATGCGTTGCTGACGACTGGGTTTTTCGCTAATTGTTGCAACAGATAAATCTCGGAAAATGAAACATTTGAAGTTACTGAAAAAAAATGATAGCTCAAAAAGTATTTGTCAGAAAATTGTTAGACAAACTGCGTTTGAAAGGTAAAAAATTGTATTTTTCTTGATATAAATTTCAAATCTAATGATTATGCCATTTTTCAAATATTGAATTTCAAAAATTACCAAATTTTCCAATGGAGTACCATAGCGAAACCTTCATGCGTAAAAAGATAATGATAAGTGCGACGTGTCCCGACGTGTATATTGGCTATAGCACGAGTCACAAATTATAGTAGCTTTATTATTCTGTTAAAATATAAAAGTTATTTATGAAATGTCAATATTTTGTTTGATTAAAGGTTCGTTAAAAGAAATTGACCAGCGTAGCGGGCGTAGCTTGCTAGTATCTGATAAGATAGGGTTTCTTACGGTCTCCTCCTGGACTATAAGTACGAAGCATCTAAGATGCAACAGCAGAAATAGGCAATAAAAAGTTAAAATTTCAGTGCAAATTCACCTTGTTTAATAATTAAAGTTCATAAAGATACAAATAAATTTAAATATATTGCTTGAAGGTGCGTAAAAACATGCGCATAAAAACTTTTAAAAGCACATTAAAGTCTTTTTAAAATCAAAACCTGATTTTAAAAGGACTTTATTGTACTTTTAAGTGTTTTTATGTATGTTTTTACGCATCTTCAAGCAATATCTTTACATTTATTTGTATCTTTATGAATTTTAATAGAAATAGTATTGTTAAAACTACTTTCTAAAGTATAACACCAAATTTCACCCATATATATGTATTTTTTTAAACAAAATTTTAAGTAATTTTGATTCATTATTATATGATCCACTAAATGTTTTGGTTGTTACCATGTCATGATCATGTAAAATATATTGTTGGGAAAATTTGGCACGTGAAAAGGTTTGCATGTGAAAAGGTGCATATTAACCCCTTCGCTACCAGAATGGAGAAATTAAAATGTTCCACTGGACTCAACGCTGTTGAGTTTTGTGGAACATTTTATGCCAAAACATTGTTCAAATATTAAACCTAATGCGCGAAAAAAAATCTATACTATTAAAAACCGTTCGCGTATCTATGTAACCTCAAAAACTTGAAAACCACAGGGCGCAGGGCTAGGAAATTTTGCACACGGGTAGCTGGTAGGGGGCCCATGAACGATCGGGGCAAAAAATTCGAAAATTTTAAATAGATTTTTCATAGATTAAATATTAATTAATATCTATCCACAAAGAGATCTCATCAAAAATACGCTTTTTCACAGAGTAATCTTCGGTTAGTTGGTTGTATAAAATCTCCTCAGAAGTAATTAAATAAATCAAGGTAAGGATGATTGCAATTCCCAGTCGAGTGTTTAAAATCGATGGATCAGAGATTATATGAGATGTAGACAATCAACTTAATTATTGACCGTTGCCAAACGCTAAAAACTTAATTTTAAAAGATTTTATCGACTTAATGAATGATAATTAGCTGGGTTTAAGGGTTTTTTTTACATGACATATATTAGTATGATAGAGATTATTAATACAGAAAACTTTATTTAACAGATTATTTGTTAAATTTGTGGGGGATGGGGAGGGGTGGGGGTTAACGGCATTTTATTAAATATCACATATATTTTACTTGACCGTGCGCCAACTGGCGGCGGCTTTTTCATTAATTGACCCTCCTTATTAATAAATCCAAATCTACTGCTCTGATTTCAACTGAACTAATAACCATTTAACAAATTTAACATTTTTTTAATTCACCCGTAACGTTTAATCGCTGTTTTATATAGATGATACCGCTATTTTAGAATAACAATTTTCGTAAAAATTAAATTTATGTTCCTAATAAAAGTGCAGAGCCAGTATTCAGTTATGCATACCAACAGTCAAAGTTAGTGATTTGTTGTTGAGCACTTGACCGCGCGCCTCCTCGCGGCCCCTCCCTCAAGGTTTTTTCTCTAACTGTGCTTTATTTCCAGAACTCAGGTAATTATGTTCAGAACTTCTCCAAACCAGCTCCATTTTGCTAAATTATCATAAAAATCAGCATTCATAGCTTCAGGGTGTACTTCTAGAAAACAGTTACCAGTATTTCCGAATAATAGTCTAAGCCAAATTTCAAATTAAGTTCCTAACATAACCAAATGAATCAATCTTTAAAGATGCATATAGTGGCTCTTTTAATTTATCATTTGCTGAAAGGCACTTGAACATCCGCTCCCCCCGGCCCCTCCCTCAAGGCTTTTTGTCTAATTTTACCCTGTTTCCATATCTCAGCAATTAATTTTCCGATTTCAGTGCAACTGATTCCAAACATCATATTTAACTTAATAATCAACGTCTATATCATTAAAATAAATTTGTGAGTAGCGGGTACCCCTATTTCCGAATAACAGTCTAAGCCAAATTTCTAATTAAGTTCCTAGCTTAACCAAACGAACGAATTTTTAAAGATGCATAGTGGTCCTCCTAATTAGTAATTTACTGAAGTGAACTTAAACATTTGCTCCTCCCCGGCACCTCCTTCAAGGTTTTTTTTCTCTAAACTATGCCCCGTTTCCATAACTCAGCAACTATCTTTCCGATTTCAACCCAACTGATTACAAACATTATAATTAACTTAATAGTCACCCTCTATAACATTAAAATAAATTTATGAGTAGTAGTTACCACTATTTTCGAATTATAGTTTAAGCCAAATTTGTAATTAAGTTCATAGCTTAACCAAACGAACACATTTTTAAAGACGCATAGTGGTCCTCCTAATTAATCATTTTCTGAAGGATACTTGAACATCCCCTCCTTCCGGCGCCCCCCTCAAGGTTATTTTCTCTAACTGGGCCTAATTTCAATAACTCGGCTAATAATGTTCCCATCTTCTCCAAACCGCTTTTGTAGCCCGTCTACTATTACGATGCCTTAAGTAACGGGCACCTGTGTCAGATGTTCGTTCGTAAAGAGGTTTGTTTAGAACAGAATGCTCCCCTGGTGGTGGAAGGTGGAAATAAAAGATTTTCCGGAGCGTACGAGCATGCCCGGTACACGGTGCCAAAGCCATCGGAGATCCGGGACAGGGTTTCGTTTTTTAAGAGATTTAAGTTTATTACACGGGTCCGGGCAACGCCGGGCGGGTCAGCTAGAATAATATACCCTATTAAAATCCGTACGCGTATCTATCTATGTAACCTCAAAAACTCGGAAACCGCAGGGCGCGGGGCTACGAAATTTAGCAAACGGGTTGATGGTAGGGAGCCCATGAACGATTGGGGCAAAAAAATCGAAAATTTTAAATAGTTTTTAATGTTTTTGACGAAGTTTTGCCTTTTTTATGTCAACCCGTAATCGTGCGAGTTCTAAACAGTTCTAAATGTTTACTGCAATGTGAGATATACATATTACGGACGTCACGCTGCAATAGTAAGAAGCTGTAGCGGGTATTACGATAATTATTTTACCTCGCATGCAAATAATTAGAGATTATTTAATTGCGCTTCATTATTTGATTTTTTTTAAATAAAGAAAAACATTTTATTTCAAACATCAAATTTTTTTTAATTCTATTTATTCCCTTATTCCAAATATATCGTTTTATCGTCTGCTGCCATAGCAACATAAATTAAGTTTCATTAAAAAAAAATGCACAGTAGTAATTTTTTTTTCTAAATCGTACAGTTATTGAACAATTCAACACTTTAACAGGGGACTTATATTCATTTTATTCACTTTTTAGAATCAAAGTCATGAACTCCCGTGCGTAGAACGGGTTAAACAGCTAGTCATATAAATAAAATCTGGTTTTCATCGAAAATCTTTCATTTTCACACATGGTGCTTATTATTACTCTTTATAAGTAATAATAATAAACAGCTAAACGCAAGCCAAACAGCGTCACTCTCATCCCGTTGCTAAAAAGCATCCCTTGAAACACAAGAGGCATCTCAAGTGTTACGCATAGAAAAAACGCTGGCAGCGAAGGGGTTTGTTTGGTCATAAGTGCTAAATTTTCTGACAGAGTATTAACAGTAACATTTTTCAGTGAAAGAAATACTAACTTCCATGACTCTGTTCATCATAACGGATGATTCATTTACATTACGGATTTGCTGATTCATTCTTGGAGTCATAAACATCTCAAAATTCACGATACCACCAGGAGTTTCTCTGACAAATACTGGAGATTTATTCCAAGTTTCAATGAACTGCTGGACCTCGTTTACTTTTATTCTAGCTTGATTAATCTTTTCATAAAGCAATTTTACAATATTATAAACATTTTGAGAATATTCCTTGAGATCTGAAAAATAAAATGAACGAAAATTATGTAAAAATGTATAAAAATATATAAACTAGTTAATCTAAAGATCATCCTCACAATTAACTGTGCTAAAGAAAGTTTCATTTCTTACTATTTATCTATTTAAGTTTGATAATTTGCAATCTCTTTCTATTCACGCTATTTCTACATTATGCATAAGTTTCATTCAGGCTTTCAAGAATTAAATGTTATTTTGCAAGTGAAATTTGTTAATTCTTAAAACAAAACTGCGATTACAGTGGTGTCCACAAATTAAAAGGAAAACACAAAATAACTATCATTAGGTGACTTCACTGCGAAGTCACCTGGTGGCTTTCATGTGACCGTCATTTCAAAATTCTACAGTGAAATCATCATGACTATTGCTTTGGGAAGAGTTCCGTTTATAGATTTATCTCGCGTGTAAGGTCATTTCTGTACGCTCCCCTGGTAACGCCTTTTAGCTACACTGCTAAATTTTATCGTTTTATTGTTTGGTATGATGTATATTACATTTTTCTTTAAATTTAGGGTCCTGTTATGACGCGTTAGAGATGGGAATGCTCGGAAAAAAAACTGGAAACTTTGGGAAAAAAGCTGTTTTTTTTTTTCGTTTTTTTCCGAAGGGATATTTTTTAATTTTTCCGAATTGGAAAAATTGAAATTTAATTTATAAAATAATATATTCAAAATGTTATTATGGTTGCATTCTGATATTTTTCATAACCATAGCTTTCTACACATAAAAATACTGTTACACATTCATTTCTGGGTAACTAATCAACTCTTTATTATGTTTTGTTAATTTTAATATGCTTTACCAGCTCAAAAATTGAAAGGTGGCAAAAAACTTTAGCAACTTGATAACAATCATAAAAAATAGTGATAAAAGTCCTCCTATAAGTACCAAAATATGGCATACTTTTTTTTAAAATCCTACCCTAACTTTGATTGACACATTATTAAATAAAATGGAATCTGTCTGGACACTCCAAACATTCATATGCATTGGCTACATTCAAGAAAAAGAAAAATAATTATCGTCAACCTAACCAAGTTTTGCTGTCTTTTTCTGATTATTTGGCTGCAACGTTTGATAAAAGAATTATAATTGATCAAACTGTATTGCATGATATTCTTGAGTAAATTATTTTTCCAGTGGTATATAGCATTATATTGGGTGTTATGAATTCCATCAAACTTCAAAAAAGCATTTTTTTCCAAAAGGTTTCCACAATTTTGGCCACTACTGTATTTATGAAGAACATTATTAAAATTATCTAAATAAGAACCTAAATATAATGATAATTTCTAATTCACAAAATTATGTTTAGATTTTTTATGACAATTTTATGATTTTTTTTAATAAGGCGATATTTTTTATACAAAATGTTCACAAAAACAGGATCACGTGAAAACAAAATTTAAGCAGACCTATGCAACGTCTCTTGTTAAAAATGAAAATTCATGTGCAAAATTATTTCAATAATATACCGAAATTCAATATAAAATTTGATACATGCATTTATTTTTCTTGGCGTAGCTGTGATTTTTCATGTAATCAGATAATAATTGCCAGAAATATTTAACTATTTTTAGAAAGTAGTTATTTTTAATAACATACAATTGAAATTATTTAGTCTTTTCAAGCTTTCTTTTCTCTTCTCTTCCTTTTCCTTAAATATAGATCTTAAGACTTGTCTAACTGTATTTTTTTTTTAAATATATAAATGCATACAAATAAACTTTGCAAAGAAAATGTAAATTTTCTGATAAAAATTGTTTTCAACTAAATATTTCGAAGCATTAAAATATCCACCTATTTTATAAATTTCATTAAAGAAATATGTACAGACATATACATATTACTTTCATATTAAGAATCTAAAACTTAAACTAAAACCAAAATATAGAGTTGGTTTAGGTTTAGACTGGAAAGCTATACTAAAACTAAATACACAATAAATGAAAATTCTAATCGAACGAAAATAAAATTGCAAATTATTATAAATTTTTAAGCAATAAAAGATATAAAAATAATAATATTTATAATGTCACAACTACAATAATTTGTTTTTTTAAAATGCCGTCATTTATATACAAAGCAATACTATGTAGAGGGGATTTAAATTTGCTTTCAAACTGCAGTAATACTGGTTGAAACTCATAAGATTTTTTTTGTCATTTTTTTTATTATCTCTACTGGTAATTGAACAAATGCAAATGAAAAATCATTTCAACAGAGACATGATATACTATAAACAATGGTGTTAAATTAAGCAAGAAAAGCTACTGTGAAAATTCTGAGACTGAAAGGCTAACTTTTAAAAGTTGACTTTTTTTTTTCTTTTTTGTAATATATTCATGTAAAGTGAAAAAAAAAAATTTTCTTTAGTATGCAGAAATTTAAAAAATGTTTATTATTTTATAACTTTTAAGAAACTGTAACTTATTTTTGAGAAACATTTGTAAAAAATCAATTTTTCCAGAAAAAACCCGGAAAAAACTGGGTTTTTTTTTTCGCCACTTCAAAATTTCCGGAAATTTTACATCTCTATGACGCGTAAAAATATCTTCATACCAATATCATAGACGTTGAGGCAATGATCAGGATCAATTAAAATGCTAATTAATCACGCCTAAATATACAAAGCGTTTATCACTGATATGAAAAGGTGTTTAAAAAATATATTTACCACTTTTTGTCCACTTCTCATCCAATCCTTTTTTTAATTCTTGACTCACTTTTTTCCAATCTTCACTGATCAACATTATTTCAAAATCCATTAAATTTTGTGCTAAATGTTCATACCAACGTAATGTAGAAGCTAACAGGAATTGGCCTAATAATGCGGATTTTGCAGAGTTAAATAATGCTACAGCGTCATTAGGGAGTAAATCAGTCTTTTGTAGTGTGTTTACGTACCTAATTTCTTGAACAAGATCAATTATCTAAAATATATAACAAATGAATATAGCTAGTACAATTAAAATAATTAATAAGCATTTGAATGCTACTTATTAATTTGAATCTTATTTACTAAAAGCATAAGTAGGGTAAGTACTCCTATGTTCAGCCACAATGAGATAAAATGCTTTATAAATAGCACTGGTCAACAACATTTTTCCTACTGGGGAAAATATAAGTGTTCTAGACTAATTTGAGTGTGCTGATTCCAAATCTGAATTCTAAATTTCTCTATCACGTCAAGATCTCCTGTTATAGAAACTACCAATGTTTTGACATTATAAGACTGTTTTACACAACTGAAACTTGAGCAATATTATTTGTTTCAGAGAAGATTCACAATCTGGATATGTTATTTTAGATTTATTGTTCTTTGGAAATCAGGATATATTTGTCATACAGAAGTAACAGTCTGAGAGGTGATTTTTCGGTTTCACGCCATATCATGGTCACATAAAAGGACATGGCTTTTTTTTTTTTTACCTCTTAACCATTGTGTTAGCCCTGTATTTCATACAGTACAGCATATATGTGGTACCCACCATTTGTCCTGGTCTCCAATTTCCACACCAAAGTAATGATGATAAGCTGTTTTCACTTTTGAAACAGTAGGATGGCAATAACTTTACATCCTGAGTTGATAGAGAAATTTGGAATTAGCACACTCAAATTAGTTTAGAACACCTTACAAAAGTTAAAGTAGCTGACAAAAACCATTTTTTTGTTGACAGTAGTTTATGTTTTGGTTCAAAATGAAATATTATACACTCTTAGAAATAGATACTCAAATTCCACGAAATTTTCTTCGTTTTTCACGAAACTGTTTCCTGAGAAATGCTCCGAGCGAACATTTCGTCAAATCGAGTAAATTTACATCCTCAAAATTACGAGGAAATTAGTTTCGTCAAATTGTTTCTTCGAAAGTTCCAAAAAAAAAAAGGTTGGTGGTGCCATCTATTGGAGATTTTAGAAGCATCTTTAGTGACTGGGGGAAAACTAGAACACTTTTCACAAGTCTTCAAGGGGATTCGAATGCGCGACTTTTACTGTGGCACACGAAAGCTCTGACCACTTAGCCAGCGGGACTTCGGATGAATTTGATTTTAAATGTATCTACGGGATGTTGATGTGTGTTTATATTTTTAGAAAGCAAATTGTATTTTATCGGTGCTGTTATAATTTCTGCATGTTTTAATTAATAAGGCTAGATTATTATTATGGTTTTTCTATGGTTAATAAATAATTAAAATATGGCTTGATTAATATAATTTATTAGAGAAATTTCCTTTGTTCAATGAATGATTAAAATATGGTCTGATTAATTTGTTGATCAGAAATAATTAATTTTGAAGTGCATATTTTGGAGGCGAGTTCATCAATTTTAGCGGATAAGATTACTGTTTATAGAGGGGTCAGTTATACATATTTTAATTTGATTGTTATATGAATATATTTCTTAAATAAAAAAGAGCTCCTAAAATTTTGATTTTTTTTTTTAACCATTGGGAAAATGTTGTTGCTTTCGGTAGAAAATGGACCAAATGATGTTCGCATTTTACTATTTTAACCGTTTTTAACGAAATTCTGTAACTTTAGAAGAATTTTTTAAGCGTTTTTAATGAAATTTTGTAACTTTAGAAAAAAATATCTTTGAATAGGCAATAGAAATGCATAAAATCGTTACAAAAAGGATAGACGCAAATTATCAGATACGAAAAATAAAGTAGAAATTTGGTACTTTCGTGTTATAGCGGCCCCCAAGGATGAAATATTTTTGTTTCTGTTTTCATTAATACATTGCAAATTTGGTACTTTCGTGTAATTTTTTTTTTTTGAACGATTTTGTAACAACAAAAATAATCTGGCCGGGAATGGGGAAACATTTTTATCAAATATTTGAGATTTTCCATTTCATTAAAAATCACTTAATTTTGAGACGAAATGATTGTCAAAAATGTTGAAATATAGCTCAAGAATTGCGGAATCGTCAAAATTGAGTGTTTTATTTCTGAGAGTGTAGTTTGCCAATGTGCAGGCACCTTTCATAATTCACCAACCATCAGCAAAGAATCATGGATATTTTCATGGAGCTAGTAATCAGCCCTTTATATTGAGTTGTTGTAAGTCTGCCTATTAAACTTCAGTGGCTGACAACTGGAGCTTTTACACTATATCACAGAAAAAGAACAAATCGTTATTTTTTAAAAATATGGAAGCCCGTTTCAAAACACCTTTTATAAAATTCACGATTTACTCTGTATTTGAACTCAGAAGTTTGAATTTTAACCATAATGCCATTCTTGGTAAGTAAACCTAAGTATGTTCCTGAAATTGGCACATTTCGCTACGATTACGTATGATTAAAACCATAGTTTGCAGACCTTTGTTTTGAGTATCAACACGCCCTTTTTGAATCCTGCCAATTATCCAGATATATTGTCCAATTTTTATTTAATCATTATGAAACGCGTGTTAGAATATAAAATTTTATACAAATTATTCAAACAATCATCACTGTGAATGATAATATACTTGAATTGTCTATCCTTTCTGGAAAAAGGTATAACTTTGGCTGTAGACTCGATTACGGAAAATTAGAAAATATATCATTATTCTCATCTATATCGTTTTGAATAACGTGTCTTAGCCGTCTGCATACTAATTGTAAGTCATAGAATAAATATTTTCAAAAGAGAAATTATCGTGGTCTATGTGCTAGAAATATTCAAATTTCGAAGCGATTTGAAACATTTTACGTAAATAATAGATTATAATGAACTGCAAAATTTAATGCATCTGTGTAAAAAAAAAACTTATATGCGATGAGATGATCATTCTTAAAGTGTAAAATACTATTATATACTTTAGCAACATATTCAAAACTGCCAGAAAACTACTAAATCTGTTTGTATCTTTGACGTCTTGATAGAAAGAGATTTGACATGGACAGTGTCTTAAAATCAATATTGCAGGGGCGCTTTAAAAAGTTATTTCGAAACTATTGGAACACTATTAAATCGATTTGCACATTTGATAGTTTTATGGAAGAACCCAACCTCCATTGTCGACTATAATATAAATCTGTCTTCCTTCTTGATCCCTCAAATTAATATTGGGGTATCACCAGTAAAAGTAATTTCGACATTGTGAGAAAACTACTGAAATTATTAGCGACAAAATCCTATTTCTTTCACTATGGACTTTTCTGTCGTCTCTGAAAAATTGTAGTTCACTTTTGGATGGCTGCCAAAATCCAGTTGCTATTTTTAGAAATGTATTATGATGGTGGTAACGACCGACACTGTGCCTTTCGCTTTTAACCTATCTTGGTAATAAACATTTTTTTTTGCTACAATAACGAAGAGTAGTTAGTGACATATGAGTCGCCACAATTGGCAATTGATTGCAAGGATGAAGTTAACAAGCGTTAATTATAGCTACAATGTCCTTTAAAATGGATGTGAATACCACAAAAAATTTTAAAGAACACTTTTGCATCAAATAACATTTTCTCAAATACACCATTTGGCTATGAACCTGATTACGGAAGATTAATCATAAAATATGGCACTTTGGCACTAAATTGAAATCGGCCAACAAAAAACTGTGTTTCGATTTTAAATTATTTTATTTTATTTTAGTTTAGTTTAACTTTGATGGCTTGAGGGAAAAGACTTCAACCCTCACCCATGGAATCGGGAAAAAGTATAAATTTTCTCTCCGGCAAAATATAAAATTTCTTTCATTCAAGATCGACTTCATATTGACTAGACTTTGGCTTTCAATACATACTTTACCATTTTAATACTACTTTAATATTTAATAACTTAGAGAAAAGAAACAGGAAACTCTTAAAAAAAACTTATCATTGTTAATATTTTTAAACAGAAGTACATTCTGCATAAGAGAGACTAATTAATCCATAATTATTATACGCAATTATGATAAAGCAAAATCTACTGTAATTTCCGAGATAATGAAGAATTTGCTATTCATATTCAAAGCTCTAAAGAAATACTTGTTCAGAAAATTATTCCATTAGTGTTTTTAATATTGGTTCTGAAAAATATGAAGATCAAGGGTTTTAAATACAGATTTTCAACTACTTTAAAACCAAAAGAAATATACACGCTTCTCTTAAATGTGTTTTTTTCTTTTTACTTGCTTGAAAATACGTATTTCCTTAAGATGTTAATTATACATGTCATTAAAAGAAATAAATTAATTACCTGTGGTGCAAAGTTCAAAATTAAATTTTGATCAC
Organism: Maratus michaelseni; assembly: GCA_963931845.1. Classification (NCBI taxonomy): domain Eukaryota; kingdom Metazoa; phylum Arthropoda; class Arachnida; order Araneae; family Salticidae; genus Maratus; species Maratus michaelseni. The sequence goes on from OZ007587.1 coordinate 123,030,375, forward strand.
ATTCCTTAAACAGAGGTTTATTTAATTGTTCTTCTATAAATTTTAATGATGGTTCCCAAGTGCTAAATAGCCCAGCTTGAAATCTAAAGGCAAAAAAAATTAGATTTACTAAGCTATAGATTTATAGCATATATATTTAATCAATCATTACTGTTTCAAAAATATTCATTTATTCAGAAATTAAGCAATATATTGGAGGATTAAAGATGATTTTGAAATGAAACAATTAAATTAGAAAGGTGAAATATTTAAAGAACTAGCCGCCTATGGCCACCAGTTTGGTGTCCCTTAAATGTATGCTAAGCATTGCAACATGTTTCTTTTATTCATAATTTAATTAACTTTCTTAATCCTTCGCCAACTCGGAAGATTCTGATAGACAAATCAAGAACTTTTGCGATCACGACAACATTTAGCATATTTTTTGTTGTTATGTATTTCATCTTTCTTGATAAAACCGCTTAAATCACTTAGGCATTTATGCTTCATGTCTGTTTGTTTATCAGTTACAATACGTTTTCTAATGCAGAGATTTTTAAACCTATTAAGTAATCTCCCGTAATTGGGTTCATTGCCATTTGGCGTATTTTAACTAATGCGATTTGGTGGATGAAGTGTTTTTTGTTAAAAGCCTTTAATGATATCCACATTTACACTGAACCATATTGTTGCTAATATCTCTATTGTTTCACGCTAACCTTGGCTGTAGACTCGATTACAAAAAATTAGAAAATATATCATTATTCTCATCTAAATCGTTTTGAATAATGTGTCATAATCGGTCTACATACTAATTGACGTATTTAGCGAGTATGCTTTTGGTGAAACATAGAACTTTTGGAAGGCTGTTTTAATAATCAGATTCCATTTTTGACCCTTGGCGTGCAATCTGATTAAAATTCACAGACTTTCTTCTAGATGCCAATCTCTGTCCGATTTTGTTTTTCTTTGCTCCCCTTTCTTGATACAGTTCAGGAGTTTTCCTAACGGCGTAACTCACTGACTTCGGCATTTATGTTTAATGTCTACTGACTTCAAGGATCCCTGCCAGGTTAGGTAAATACGCCGCGCCAACAATGGCGCTTATAATACTAATTACAGTAACCCCTCTTTTTCTCTCTATATTGTAACTCTATAGCTAATATAATGTATTAGAAATAGTAAAGGCAGTTGCAGAAGCTTTTATCGATATAGATATAGGTATGTAAATTATATTCATAGGTATAGTATGTGATCAGAATATATATCTTATATTCATTCCGGCGGATATAACATACCCATATATTAATAATTATCTTATTCAAAAACTTAATCTAAAGATTTTAGTCTCTTCATAAGCTTTTATCAGCTATCCAATCTATAATATTCTGAGATAAACTAGTTTTTCATTTCGAATGTTTTTAAAAGCCATTTTGTTATTTTTATTTCCAATCTTAATTCCACGGATCTGACTTCCCGCGCCTTTTCAACGCTAGACTTTTTACTTCGAAAAATCTACGTTATCAGGTATGGGATTTATTCTTTTTAAGCCACTCCCTTCTCGCATCATTAGCTTAGCTGCTCAGTTCTTGTAGTATTCTAAATTTGCTTTTTAAGATCATATAGCGTGATGTAACGATTCATGCCCAAGTCTGAGGGCTTTACGAATTTTTTCATAACGTGGGACTTGTTTTTACGTTTTCATGTTTGATTAATAAACACTTTAAAACGACAAATGGCTTGTTTTTTATGGAGAAATTACAGGATTGGTAAATCCATTGCCTTGCTACACTACACTCTGATTATCTTGATTAATAATACGATTGGAACTGTCGACTACAAAATAACACAACCTTTCACAAGCCACCAGTATTTCATGAATTTAATGCATCCATACCCAACCTTTCATATACATACATACATATATATATAGATATATATATACATACATAAATATATGTATATATATATGTATATACATATATATCTATATTTCACTGGCGCCCGGCTAACCGAAAAGTACGCAATTTTGTTACAGCTTCCTTATCATCACGTAACTACCAATAGACCGGGAGGCGGCAGCACAGACAATCACCTCATCGAGTTCACGGCTGAAATTCCAGAATTAGTTAAAACTCGATTAGCATATTAAAGCGCAATTGGTCTGCCAAGTCATATCTTGGTGGAAAACACGTGAAAACCCAATTTTAGCGGTTGACTCGTAGGTTTACCATTGTGTTTTCCTGCACCCAGTTCTCCGTGTTTTCATAATTTTCGGTGCAGGAAAACACAATGGTAAACCTACGAGTCAACCGCTAAAATCGGGTTTTCACGTGTTTTCCACCAAGATATGACTTGGCAGACCGATTGCGTTTTAATATGCGAATCGAGTTTTAACTAATTCTAGAATTTCAGCCGTGAACTCGATGAGGTGATTGTCTGAGCTGACGCCTCCCGGTCTACAAGTAGTAAAATCTCTCACAGCCTATGTAATAAATGTAACTCAATAATAAATATTTTTGATGTGAAAAATATTATCCTCTTTAATAAAAAGCTATGCGTTGCTGACGACTGGGATTTTCGCGAATCATTGCCACAGATTAATCTCGGAAAATGAAACATTTGAAGTTACTGAAAAAATTAATAGCTCGAAAAGTATTTGTCAGAAAATTGTTAGACAAACTGCGTTAGAAAGGTAAAAATTTGTGTTTTTCTTGATATAAATTTCAAATCTAATGATTATGCCGTTTTTCAAATATTGAATTAAAAAAATTACTAAATTTCACAATGGAGACGCGTAAAAAGATAATGATAACGGTAGCCTGTATACTGGCTATAGAACGAGTCACAAATTATAGTAGCCTTATCATTTTGTTAAAATATAAAAGTGAATTATGATAACACGAGTGCAGGATTTTTATTCAATTATCGACAAATAGCATATTTTAGTCCATTCAATTATCGACAAATAGAATATTTTAGTCCATTCAATTATCGACAAATATCATATTTTAGTCCACCTCAGTGAGGAATATCAATTTCATTATATTTGAAGTATTGTAACTTCATTAAAATCCAACGGAAATGATTTTTCAGTATCATTTTCAGAAATGCGGAAGGACATTCCAAGTAAAGGTCCGTATGGTTTTAAAACACAAGGTCAATTTCAAGGTCAATATTTCGTTTGATTAAAGGTTCGTTAAGAGAAACTGACCAGCGTAGCGGGCGTAGCTTGCTAGTATATAAATTATAGTAAGCCTTACTATTCTGTTATTAAAATATTAAAGTGAATTATGATGGCACGAGTGCATGATTTTTATTTAATTTTAATATAATCATTTTAGAAACAAGGTTTTGGAATTTTTTTTCGAATGGGACTAATACTGTATATTATTTTGAGTTTAAAAGAGGAAAGCTGGGGGAGCGCTTTATATTATTTAGGTTTCCTCAGAAACTTTTGGTCAGAATTGAAAGTTTAATATATCAAAACGTCAGAAATTAAATCGACATTAAATCGGCAATAACTATAACGACTGTCCTTCAGTTCGTTTGGATATATTGTTGTGAGCTCGGGGTTCGAAAGGACTGATGCCAATATATAAGGACAATAAAAAGGCTTTATTCACTATAAACAGTGCAATACGATCACAAATATCTTCTGAAAATTACAAGATATTCAGTAATCTTCAAATCCAATAAAAGCGCAGCAAAATTTCACACAGAAACAATGCGTTCAATACAACGTATCAACGACAAAATCAATCTGAGTAACACAGTTCTCAATGCAAAGCCTCTCGTATGAGTTCAATCGCAGTTGACAGACAACTAACTAACTGAACTGATGGAGGTCCTTATATAGGTTTCAGAGATCTTTCCAGATTATTCCAGAGCCTTCAGATGCTAGAAATTACCAGAAAGTGCTTTAACTTTCGATAGAGAACCCAAGCAAGAAAGGATCCCAATGTATAGGTATAAGGGGGGTGTGGTTGCACAAAAAGTCGCCAAATCCGTCGCCAACTTGGCGACATTTGGCGATATATCGCCAAATTTGGCGACAAAAATAAGTCGCCAAAACCATCGCCAACTTGGCGATAAACCCATTCCTTGGCGATATTTCAATAGACTTCCATTATAAAGATGAGGGTGTAAGGTTGTTTTCCTTGCAAACCATCTGAGGCCTTTAGCATTGAGTTACATGATGCTCAATAGGAAATACATTAATAATACTGCAATTTTCACAATAATCAAATAAAATAAATTTAAACAAATGGAATATTTACAGATATATACAAAATTCATAACATTGCCCCCCTCTCAAGGACTGCACGTCCCGGGCAGTTCAACCTTTGATCGAAAAGCAAACCCGTTACCAACAAATGCTATACTATTCAAAGCACTTAAAGCAAACATGGAAAATAACAATTAAACACATTCATAATGCTGAATTATACAAAATATACACTTATTTAAAAAAAAAAAATTAAATTAAAGCATAGACATCATTACATACAAGTATTTAAATAATAATAACATTAATAATGATAATGCTAAGCAAAAGAAATTATTACATTAACTTATATACAAGACCATGGTCATACTAATTTACATTATTTACATTACACTATTTACAATCAAGAACTAAGTACTATGGCCATAGTATGGAGCCAGCCTGTCGTAATGAACGACTCTAGGCTTCGAACTTGGTGACTTTCGGATCCGAATTACGACATCGTTCAGTCTGTTTAGGACTGTATAAGGACCGTCCCAGTGCGATTGCAGTTTGGGAGAAAGTCCTTTACGTCGAGTCGGATTATAAAACCAAACCTTGTCACCTTCTTTGAATTGATGTCCCGTGGCTTTCGTGTCGTACCTGGTCTTCATCTTCTCCGTCTGTATATTGATCCGCTCTCGAGCCAAGTTGTGGACGTCTTCAAATCGTGCCTGGAGATTCTGCACGTATCCCTCTGGCGATGAAGGCGCATCTGGAGGGCGACCAAAAATCAGATCACAAGGTAGACGAAGATCACGACCGAAAAGCATCTGAGACGGGGAATAGCCGGTCGTTTCATGGACGACGCTGCGATAGGCGAGGAGAAACAAGGGAAGTTTTTGGTCCCAGTCTTGTTGGTTTCTTGAAACTAGCAGTGAGAGGTTGTTGAAGATGGTACGATTAAACCTCTCAACCATGCCATCCGACTGTGGATGTAAAGGCGTCGTCCTAGTTTTGTCTATTCCGAGAAGTTGACAAAGACCCTCAATCACAGCAGATATGAAATTTCTCCCTTGGTCAGAATGCATTTGAAGGGGAACTCCATACCTTGATATCCACTGGTGTACCAAGGCATCCGCAACCGTAGAAGCTTCTTGATCAGGGATGGCATAAACTTCAGGCCATTTCGTAAAATAGTCCATGACAACAAGGAGGTATTTGTTGCCATCAGCACTTCTTGGCAGAGGACCTAGGATGTCAAGGGCGATGCGTTCAAAAGGTGCTCCTACATTGTAGAGATGTAGTCTTCCTCGGCTACGTTTCTTTGGTCCTTTCCGAGCTGCACATGCATCGCAAGATTTGCACCATTGTTCGACGTCAGCTCTCGCCTTTCCCCAGAAGAAGCGCTCTCGGACTCTGTGTAATGTTTTCATGACTCCAAAATGGCCACCAGTGGGACTGCCATGTAATTCCTTGAGGACCTCTGGTATTCGGGATCGAGGAAGTACCAACTGTCACCGAGATGTTTTCCCCTCTTCCGATTCGAATTTTCGGAACAGGACACCATTCTTGACGTGGAGGGAGTTCCAAAGAGCCCAATATTGCTTCGTCGTAGGACTGTAAGTCGAGATGTCTTTCCAACTGGGCTTCGTGCTAGAAGATTCTAATAACTCCAAGATTGGTTTGATATCAGAGTCTGCCATTTGATCTTCTCGAATCTTCTCGTCACTCCAGGGATCTGGTGGCGTTGATAGTGAAGTCTTCGTCTGGCGTATGACATGTTCGGGATTATACTTGTTCTCCGCTCTGGAACAATAGCGACAACTTTCGGGACACGGTCTTCTTGATAAGGCATCAGCATTTCCATGCGATGAGCCTTTGCGATGCCTGATGTCAAAGTCGTATTCCTGGAGTCGTTGTATCCATCTGGCTACTTGGCCCTCTGGGTTCTTAAAACTCATCAGCCATGTTAGGGATGCGTGATCAGTACGAAGGAGAAATTTCCTGCCATAGAGATAGTGATGGAAGTGTTCTATGGCTTTTACTATAGCTAATAACTCCTTACGAGTGACGCAATAATTCCGCTCTGGTTTCGACAAACATTTGCTCCAGTATGCTACGACTCGTTCTTGGCCATCTATTTCTTGGGAAAGTACAGCACCGACACTTTCATGACTAGCATCCGTGTCCACAATGAATTGTTTGTCGGGGTGTGGATAGGTTAGGACTGGAGAGGATGTGAGAGCTTCTTTCAGCTGCTGGAAGGAATTCTCGCATTCTTGTGTCCATAGAAACTTCTGCTTGCTTTCAGTGAGCCTATGCAAGGGTTTTGCGATGTTGGAGAACCCCTGTACAAACTTTCTGTAATAAGTGCATAGTCCCAGAAAGCTTCGCAACTGATGGACGTTTTCCGGACGCTTCCAGTTCTTTACTGCAGACACTTTTTCAGGATCTGTTCGAACACCTTCAGCTGAGATGATGTGTCCTAAATAATTTACTTCGCGTTGGAAGAACTTGCATTTCAGAGGGTTCAGCTTTAAATTCGCCGCTCTTAGCTTCGTTAACACTTTTCGAATATTTCCAAGATGTTCTTCAAACGTGCGGCCACCAATGATGACGTCATCTAGGTAGATGAGACAAGCTTCAAAAGTCAGGCCTTTTAACACTGTCTCCATGAGGCGCTCGAACGTTGCTGGAGCATTGCAGAGCCCGAACGGCATAACTTTGAATTGCCAAAGTCCTTGTCCAGTAGTAAATGCGGTCTTCTCTTTGTCATCAGGATTGATCTCTACTTGCCAATATCCACTCTTCAAATCCAGCGTGGAAAACCATTTATGTCCTGAAAGAGTATCTAGCGTGTCGTCTATTCTTGGTAGAGGATAGCTGTCCTTCTTCGTGATATCGTTAAGTTTACGATAATCCACACAAAATCTTGTGGAGCCATCTTTCATTCGGACCAACACGATGGGAGAGGCCCACGGACTTGATGACGGTTCGATGATGTCACTATCCTGCATCTCTCGTAAGAGCTTAGAAACCTCTTCTTGTTTTGCGAACGGCAAGCGTCTTGGATGCTGTTTAATCGGTGGATGGTTGGCAGTATCAATTCTATGACGTGTCAGTGAAGTGCGCCCTATATCACTCTCGTTTTGTGAAAACACATCCTTAAATTCCTGGAACAGTCTTTCTGCGGCATGTCTCTGTTCAGGAGATAAATTTTCATTTCGTCCAATTACAGGTGTTAAACTTGTAGGCGGCTCCGATAACGTCAAGCTCGGGTCTTTGCAAACACAGGTGACTGGAGCACAGGTTGCAAGCACTTCACCTTTCTGGATAATTCTAGACTTTTCACTTACGTTCGCAATCCTCACAGGTATCACATCTCTCGACAGATCTACCAGCACTGATGCTATTAGCACTCCCTTTGGGCTCTTCTCAGGATATCCAGTCAAGCCATACTGGAAAATTCTTTCGTTTCCAGTTAATCCAGGTATCATCATTTCGGTCCGAGGAGGGATGATAACATCTGCCTTGGCTGTGATCCGTTGAATAGACCCGGACTCATTTCCAAGTTTGAAAATAGTGACATCTTCTTGAGCAGAGCGTAACTCATTATTCTTAAAATCCAGTGTAAATCCTTGCTCTTTTAAAAAGTCCAGTCCGAGTATGAAAGGGTCTGAAATATCGGCCACATAGACTGTATGATGGTAAGCGGCGTTCCCAAACTTTATTTTCAATTTCATTCTTCCATGTATGTCGATCTTATCCCCGGTCACGGTTTGAAGGATAACACGGGGCGGGGTCCAGAGGAGTTTTTCCTTTAGCCGGTGAGCTAGATCTTTCCGAATGATGGTCACATTGGCTCCTGTATCGATGATCATATTACAGGGCAAATCATTCACACGCCCGACTATAAAAACTCCGTTCTCGCTGCAACTTCTTGCAGAAATTTGACACACTTGATAATGGGGCTTCTCGAAATCTGGCAACCTCTGCCCCGCGAGATGGCCATTAATTAGTTTTCCTGCTCCGCCGTTCGTGGGGAGCTATTACCTTCTGTGCTGGGTCGTTTTAGGCAGTTTCTTTGAATATGGCCTTCTCCACCGCATTTCCAGCACTTGATCTTTTTGCCAGTTTTGTTGTCCATCAAGGAGTTCATCTGCCCCATCATGTCCTTCACCTGCTGCTGCAAATGCTCCACAGCTCTATCCGACGTCTCAGGCATGTTGGCTACTCGCACAAAGTGTCGATCTTTCCTTGTAGCTTGCTGGGTTGCCTCGAATTTCAGGGCATAAACTGAAGCCCCTTTTAAGTCACTGAGATCTGCAGTCCGGAGTGCTTTCTGGATCTCAGAGTCACGCACACCATCAATAAAATGTTGCAGAGCTAAACTCTCTCTAATTTCAGTCGGACAGTCAGGATAAGCAAGATGTGAAAGTCTCTCGACATCCGTAGCAAGATCTTGCAGGGATTCAGTGGATTTCTGCTGTCAAGATTTGAGCTGGAGTCTGCTATATTCCTTCATGCATTTCTCGCCAAAGCGCAATTCTAAGGCACTGACGAGCGTTTCAAAATCCAGCGGTTCATTTGCAGGCAAAGTCTGTAGGACGTCGGCAGCATCAGCTCTTAGAGAAGCAGCTAACTGGCAAGCCTTTGTCTGGGAATCCCATCCATTGGCGTCCGCTACGATCCCAAATTGTGTCTTAAAAACTGGCCATGAGGATTTTCCGTCATAGGTCGAGAGTTTAATAGAGGCCCGAGGAAGCATACCTTGATACTTGACATCTTCGGGATAGTTTTCGGCAGTTATCTTTTGTTTCTTCACATTTTCCAACTCCTTTTCTACACTCTTAATCCTTTCTTCTACGGTTTTGGAGATCTTTTGAACTTTTTCTTCTACTCTTTCTTCTACGGTATTGGCTGTCTTTTGAACTTTTTCTTCTATTTCCTGAAATCTTCCTTCAAATTTGTTTTCCACGCTGTCAATTCTTTCATTTAAAGATGTAATTTTATTATCTATTAATTCTTTCAACTCACCAAGGTTGGTTGACATATCTTTCTTCATTTCTTCCGACATCTCCTTCATTTCAGCCTGGTTTGCAGTCATTTTCTCATCTATCGCTGACATTTCCTTCTTCATTTCTTCCGACATTTCCTTCATTTCAGCCTGATTCTCAGTCATTTCCTTCTTCATTTCTTCTTTCAACTCAGCAAGGTTGGCAGTCATTTTCTCATCCATCTCCCCTAATTTCTCCAATAATTTAGTCAGCTGTGCCTCCATTGCTCTGGTAATCGGCATTCAATCCCACTTCTGACACCAAATGTTGTGAGCTCGGGGTTCGAAAGGACTGATGCCAATATATAAGGACAATAAAAAGGCTTTATTCACTATAAACAGTGCAATACGATCACAAATATCTTCTGAAAATTACAAGATATTCAGTAATCTTCAAATCCAATAAAAGCGCAGCAAAATTTCACACAGAAACAATGCGTTCAATACGACGTATCAACGACAAAATCAATCTGAGTAACACAGTTCTCAATGCAAAGCCTCTCGTATGAATTCAATCGCAGTTGACAGACAACTAACTAACTGAACTGATGGAGGTCCTTATATAGGTTTCAGAGATCTTTCCAGATTATTCCAGAGCCTTCAGATGCTAGAAATTACCAGAAAGTGCTTTAACTTTCGATAGAGAACCCAAGCAAGAAAGGATCCCAATGTATAGGTATAAGGGGGGTGTGGTTGCACAAAAAGTCGCCAAATCCGTCGCCAACTTGGCGACATTTGGCGATATATCGCCAAATTTGGCGACAAAAATAAGTCGCCAAAACCATCGCCAACTTGGCGATAAACCCATTCCTTGGCGATATTTCAATAGACTTCCATTATAAAGATGAGGGTGTAAGGTTGTTTTCCTTGCAAACCATCTGAGGCCTTTAGCATTGAGTTACATGATGCTCAATAGGAAATACATTAATAATACTGCAATTTTCACAATAATCAAATAAAATAAATTTAAACAAATGGAATATTTACAGATATATACAAAATTCATAACAATATTTTCATTTAGAAATATAAAATCATTCAACATTGATTTTAGGTATTTTTAAGGTTATTATCACGGGCCCGGGCAACGCCGGGCATGTCAGCTAGTATTAAGATGTTTTGCGAGGCTACGATTGTATAATTATAAAAAAATGATTGACATTAAATAAATCGCAAATCACAATGCTTGGAACGGTTTGCAATAAAAATCTTTTGTACTGTCAGGTTTGAAATATATGGCACATTAGCATACATTTTGGCATAATGTTGGCATAATGGATTTTTAATGATGGGTATTATTATGTTAACCTGAGGCCTATTATGTTCCCTTCACCATCATTTGTACTGCATTAATTTCATTGTAAACTACAAACCTGTTAAACATTTCATTTAAAATACATCGCGTTCACACATTTCGGAATAGATGTCGCAGATGCGCTGGGGTTGGCGCGATTTTTCTTTTGCGACATTTTGGCGAGAAAATTCCGTTTTCAGGTACTTGATAGGCCTAGCGTGCTAGAACAGCATGTTAGTTTATTTTATTATTAAAAACACTCAATTTTATTATAGAATACGCATAATTTTTATTATAAACACACACAAATTATTTTATTATCATACACACACCATGATTAATCTATACTAATATTATAAAGAAGTAACGATTGTTTTTTTGTTTGTTAGTAGGGGGTAATCTCTGGAACTACCGAACCGCTTTCAAAAGTAATGGTGGCAAATTGATGGTGAGAACCCCTGCTCCAACATAGGCTATATTTTATGTCGATGTCACTAACCTCAGGGGGGGGGGGGAGAGCGAAAAACGTTCTAAAATTGCGATTTTTTTTTATATTGAAGGAGCTAAAAATTTGAAATTTGGCATTGTAGCTACTTATGTTATCTCTTATCTCTATAAAACAGGAGGTGTCTGTCTGCCTGCCCGCGGTTTTCACCGTAATTATAACACCTAGGACTCAGAAATTTTTGTCATGTGTAGATGTTGTCACCGGACAGTATACCTCGCGGCCGGATTTTTAAATTTTAATTTAGATTAAAAAAAAAAATTAAAACGTGTATATTCAGGGTGGCTAGTGGTCAGGGAAAAATACAGTAAAAAAAAGTGACAAACACCAGTATATTCTTATAGAAAAATTTATGTTGATTATTCCATCAAATAATCAATTTGAATTTTTCTATAAGAATATACTGGTAATAATCATTTTTTTAACTGTATTTTTCCCTGACCACTAGCCACCCAGTATATGGAATTTTGGGTTCGAGGCTATTTCAAGCTCCACCCATGAAATAGCCTCGGCAACGCCATCCGTGGCAACGAAGCAGCCAGCCAATGAGAGCAGGTGCAGGATCCAGGATCTAGCGACCAGCGACGACAGTTTATGGTCGTAGCACAGTGTTTATTTTTTAGATTTATTTTAAAGAAAAGGATTATATTTTGGACTGATTGAGATTAAAGTAGGTTAGTTTTGATTGTATTCATTCTTTGTATGTTTAGTTGCCCCCATATATTATGTTTTAGGTAAGAATATAACTTGCATTTTACTGAATGGTTTCAAAACGTTCACATATCGGCTCATGTTCTGAAATGAAACAAACTGTTTTCAATAACATATCTTAATGAATCAAATTAATCTTACACTTTACTATAAAATGTACAGTTCTACAATTTATCGCATTACAACGTTTTCGGGAACTAAACATGTAGTCAAAAGCTGTAACAGAAAGATTGTAAATTAACAAACTTGTAAAAAAAAATCACCGTTTTCTCACATTATGAGTTTCATCAGAAAGTAAAACAATAAATAAATATGAATGATTTGCGGAGCTGTTTCAAAATAATTATAAAGAATAAGTCTTTAAAAATGTAAAATCAATGTTATTTCTGGCCGAGTTTTTTTAAAAATAATTATAAACCATTTTAATTTGTAAGCATGTTGTAAAAAAAATCACCATTTTGTGACAAATTTTGTGTTTTATAAGAATCGCCCAAGAACGGACATGCAATGCGGACATGCAAATTTATGTTGTCATCGCACTCTTTATAATTATTTTTGTTGAGGGTTTTTGGGCGATGTGATTGAATTTTTGATAGAAACAGCTCCACAAATCATTCATATTTACTTAATGTTTTAATTTGCTGGGAAAACTCATAATATGTGAGAAAACGGGGATTTTTTTTTTTTTAACTTCATATTTACAAATTAAATTGTTTTGAGGAAAAAATACATCCTACACTGCACTGAATGTTTTAATTTCTTAGCAAACTCATAATGTTTAAGAATTATTCACATTATATTGATTTCGACAACAGTTGATGAGGCATATCAGTTTAAAGTTGTATCTTATATATGAGTTTGTTAATTCAATGATGTAAAATTTATGATTATTTATTTATTGTTATTTACAATTTTTCTTTCTGTTACTGTTATTGGACTACATTTTTAGTTCCCAAGAACGTTGTAATATGCGATAAATTGTAGAACTGTACATTTTATAGTAAAATGTAAGATTAATTTGATTCATTAAGATTTGTTATTGAAAACAGTTTGTTTCATTTAAGAACATGAGCTGATATGTCTAACGCTACGAAAACATTCAATAAAGTGCAAAATATATTCTTACCAAACACATAATATATGGGGGCAACTACGCATACAAAGAATGAATACAATTGAAACTAACTTATGTGAACCTCAATTAGCCAAAATTATATACCTTTTCTTTAAAATAAAACTCAAACATAAACAAAACAATGAAATCTGTGGCTAGCCGCTTTCAGCTGTGAACATAAGACAGTTGCATTTTTTCGCGACTCTTTCACGAAAGTTTTTTCTGTGAACCTTTCACAAAATCTGCATTTTTTCCACAATCCTTTGACGAATTTCGTATTTTTTCTGCGATCCTTCGATGAAATTCAAGTTTTTCCTGCAATCATTTGACGGAATTTGCTTTTTTTTCTGATCCTTAAACGAAATTCGTGTTTTTCCACATACTTTTGTCGAGATTCATGTTTTTTCAGTGATCCTACGACGTAATTCGTGTTTTTTTCCGCGATCCTTTGACGAAATTCACATTTTTCCTGTGATCCTTTGGCGAAATTTGCGTTTTCCCCACGATCCTTTGATGAAATTCGCATTTTCCGTGATCCTTTGATGAAATTTGCTTTTTTAATGATCGTTTGACAATATTCGTGATTTCTCTGCTGCCTTTTGACGAGATTCATGTTTTTTTAGCGATCCTTTTACAAAATTCATGTTTTTTCAGCGATTATTTGATAAAATTCGTGTTTTTCTTGCGAACCTTTGACGAAATTCGCGTTTGCCAGCGATTCTTTGATAAAATATGCTTTTTTCTATTATGATAGGGAAAAGCGGATTAGGATAGGTAGATAGGGAAACCCCATTATCAGATCGGGACATTAGATGTAATTAAGAAACATTTGTAATAATTAGCGTAAATGGCGAGATAAAGGGGGTGGGGTGGGAACGACTTTTTATTAAATATCGCATTTATTCTACATCAACTTCCTCTCACCACCAGGGGGTGCTTTGCTATCTCTGTTTCTATGGGCTGGATCACGACGGGGTATGGCTCTTTCCACCCGACATCAATATAGCTTACTGATTTTAGTTCGGATTTTCACCACAGGGGGCGCTTTCGTATCTTTGGTTCTATGGGCTGGATCATGACAGGGTATGCCTCATTCGACTCGACATTGATAACCTTAATGAATTCAGTTATGTTCGTATAGAACATATTGTGCCCCATGGCGGTGGAAGGTGTAACTAAAGGATTTTGCAGTGCAGCTAACTCGGGTTCTGTGGGTCACATCACGACACGGTTTGGATCATTCGGCACAACATCAATAGAGCTTACCTATTTTAGTTCTGAATTTCACTACCAAGGGGTGCTTTCCTATCTCTGTTTCTATGGGCTGGATCACAAAGGGGTATAGCTCTTTCCACTTGACATCGATAGAGCTGACTGATTTTAGTTCGGATTTTCACCACCAGGGGTGCTTTTCTATCTCTGGTTCTATGGGCTGGATCATGCAGGGGTATGGTTCTTTCGACTTGACTTACGGTAATATATGGGAGTGTGTATGGCACGCCCAGTGTTTGATGTCTAAGGTAGTGGGGCCCCCAACATTAGATTTGTTTAAAAATAATAAAATGTTCAACACTGATTTCAGGTACATTTAAGGTTGTTGGCACGGGCAACGCCGGGCGGATAAGCTAGTAAGATGTAAATGCTTTCTAAGAACAAATTAAAAAAAAATTCGAAATTTAAAAAGGTGAAATGAGCGAAAAGCGTTCTCAAAACATTCTAAATTACAATTTCTATGGAATCTCTGGAACAACAGAACCAATTTCAAAAGTGATGGTGGCAAATTGATGGTGACAATCCCTGCTCCAACATAGGCTATATTTTATGCCGGTGCCACTAACCCCAGGGGGGTGCAGGAGCGTAAAATGTTCTAAAATTGTAATTTTTTTTAATTCTAAAGAAGCTAGATATTTGAAATTTGGCATTGTAGTTACTTATAAGATGCAAATGCTCTCTAAGAACAAATTAAAATAAAATTCGAAATTTAAAAAGGTGAAATGAGCGAAAAGCGTTCTCAAAACATTCTAAATTACAATTTCTATGGAATCTCTGGAACAACAGAACCAATTTCAAAAGTGATGGTGGCAAATTGATGGTGACAATCCCTGCTCCAACATAGGCTATATTTTATGTCGGTGCCACTAACCCCAGGGGGGTGCAGGAGCGTAAAATGTTCTAAAATTGCGATTTTTTTAAATTCTAACGAAGTTAGAAATTTGAAATTTGGCATTGTAGTTACTTATAAGATGCAAATGCTCTCTAAGAACAAATTTAAAAAAAAAATTTGAAATTTAAAAGGGTGAAATGAGCGACAAGCATTCTAAAAACATTCTAAATTACAATTTCTATGGAAACTCTGGAACTACAGAACCGATTTCAAAAGTGATGGTAGCAAATTGATAGTGACAATCCCTGCTCCAACATAGGCTATATTTTATGTTGGTGCCACTAACGCCAGAGGGATTCAGGAGCAAAAAAGTTTTAAAATTGCAATTTTTCTAAATTTCATGTTTCTAACTCCTTCAGTATAAAAAAAAATTGAAATTTTAGAATGTTTTTCGCTTCTGCACTCCACTGGGGGTAGTGGCACCGACATAAAATATAGCCTACGTTAGAGCAGGGATTGTCACCATCAATTTGCCACCACCACTTTTGAAAACAGTTCTGTAGTTCCAGAGATTCCATAGAAATTGTAATTTAGAATGTTTTTAGAACGCTTTTCGCTCATCACACCCTTTTAAATTTCGAATATTTTTAGAATTTGTTCTTAGAGAGCATTTACATCTTACAAGTAACTACCATGCTAAATTTCATGTTTCTAACACCTTCAGTATAAAAAAAATCGAAATTTTGTAACGTTTTTCGCTCTTGCATCCCCCCTGGGAGTAGTGGCACCGACATAAAATATAGCCTATGTTACAGCAGGGACTGTCACCATCAATTTACTATCATAACTTTTGAAAAGGGTTCGGCAGTTACAGAGATTGCATAGAAATTGTAATTTAGAATATTTTTAGAACGCTTTTCGCTCATCTCACCCTTTTACATTTCGAATTTCTTTAGAATGAGTTCTTACAGAGCATTTACATCTTTTAAGTAACTACCATACTAAATTTGATGTTTCTAACACCTTCAGTATATAAAAAAAGAAATTTTAGAACTGTTTCGCTCTTGCATTCCCCTGGGGGTAGTGGCACTGACATAAAATACAGCCTATGTTGGAGCAGAGACTATCACCATCAATTTGCAACCATCACTTTTGAAAATGGTTCTGTAGTTCCAGAGATTCCATAGAAATTTTAATTTAGATTGTTTTTAAAACGCTTTTCGCTCATCTCAACCTTTTAAATTTCGAATTTTTTTCGAAATTGTTCTTAGAGAGCATTTACATCTTATAAGTAACTACCAATCCAAATTTTATGTTTCTAGTTCCTTCAGTACAAAAAAAAATCGAAATTTTAGAACGTCTTTCGCTCCTACACTCCTCTGGGAGTAGTGGCACCGACATAAAATATAGCCTATGTTGGAGCAAGGACTGTCACCATCAATTTGCCCTCATCACTTTTGAAAACGGTTGTGTAGTTCCAGAGATTCCATAGAAATTGTAATTTAGAATGTTTTTAGAACGCTTTTCGCTCATCTCACCCTTTTAAATTTTGAATTTTTTTAGAATTTGTTCTTAGAGAGCGTTTACATCTCATAAGTAACTGCCATACCAAATTTCGTGTTTCTAGTTCCTTCAGGATAAAAAAAATCGAAATTTTAGAACTTTTTCGCTCCTGCACCCCCCTGGGGTTAATGGCACCGACATAAAATATAGCCTATGTTGGAGTAGGGACTGTCACCTTCAATTTGCCACCATCACTTTTGTAAACGGTTCTGTAGTTCCAGAGATTCCTTACAAATTGTAATTTAGAATGTTTTTAGAGCGCTTTTCGCTCATCTTACCCTTTTAAATTTCAATTTTTCTTTAGAATTTTTTCTTAGAGAGCATTTACATCTTATAAGTAACTACATGCCAAATTTCATGTTTCTAGTTCCTTCAGTATAAAAAAAATTGAAATTTTAGAACGTTTTTCGCTTTTGCATCCCCTTGGAGGTAGTGGCACCGACTTAAAATATAGCCTATGTTGGAGCAGGGATTGTCACCATCAATTTGCCACCATCACTTTTGAAATAGCTTCAGTAGTTCCAGAAATTACCCCCTACAAACAAACAAACAAACAAACAAAAAAAACAAAAAAACAAAAAAAACAATCTTTACTACTTTATAATATTAAGTATAGATATTAAATTACTATTTTGAACGCGATTGCCCATTGGCAATGTTAAATATGATTGGTAATCAACAATCATTTTCGGTGATCTATCTTCCTTGGCAAGGGTAATACGTAAATACGAAATTAACAAACGATTCGTTTTGAAATTTGATTCATTAAAATATTATTACATGAGTTTCAATTGTTTACAACGTCAAGAAAAGATCAGGAAGGAAGTTGAGTTGCATTGCACTTCTCCTAACAGAATTATTCTAAACTTTAATTGGCTTACAGACGCATTTTTTTTTTTTTTAAACACCAGACATCGCCCCAAAAATTCATTCATGGAAAACCTGCTTTGCGAATGAGTACCTACATGGTTTACTATTTTTATCGTTCACGATGAACGAATCTATTGTGCTTGTTTACTTTGATGGAATGAGATATTGGAATGTCAACCGAATTTCAACTGAAGTTATCTCAGAATATATGCATATTTGATTGTGGAATATATGCATATTTGATTTTGGAAACATTATGAGTGGTGATAGATTTTTACACGGGACTCGGAGTATGCACTTCTATATCGCTTCTTTTTATGTGATATCACTTCTTTTTGTGACTGACGTTTTAGGTTTGTGGCTTGGCGGGATCATTTACAACGAGTTGTTTTTGATGAGATATAAACTTACACACATATCACAGTGGTAGCTATAAGTCGCCTACGATTCAGCATCTTCATGTAAAAGTAACAGAAAAAACATAAATCATGGTAAATTTAGTATTACATTTTCTGAGAGGCATCCTATCTCAAAAAAAAAAAAAAAAAAAATTCATAGGGGAAGGAACCGGAAAACTTAATCGCGCTCATAATAATAAAAAAAAACCATGAGAATATGATTAATTTTAAAGGAAACAGTCTTTAAAATTAATTTTTATATTTTTAAAAAGCTTAGTAACACGAAACATTCAAAAGGTCGCCAAGAAACTCTCCAAAGAACGTCATTGCTCCCGTGGACACTGTATTGGTCAGCACTGTTTTAGACTTTTTCTTATGCAAAATAGTTTATTTGAGAATTTCATATAACTTACATTTTATAATTTTTGTGTTAGATGCTATGATTAAATAAAACTGAATTGTAATTGATTTTTTTTTCTAATAGCCAATAGCATTTTTAAAAATAAGTACCACAGTAAAAAAAAAGCACAGATTTACAAACTTATTCCTCCGAAAAGATAATGAAAGAACTAGTCTAAAAACATATTACACTGATTTTTGACCTAAAAAGTCGAAAAAAAAAAGACAAAAAAACAACAACAACAATAAAGTAGTAGACAAATATATGAATTTTGGATTCCCATGAAATCGATACGGGTCCATCACCAGACCACTTTCAAACAAAAAGAAACATGAAAATCTATATCTACCTATATATAACATACAGTAATGGCCAAAATAGTGGACATTTTTTGAAAGTTTCATGTTTTTCAACTTTGTGTGCTTGTAGAATATATTAATTTTCACTTAAATACAAACCGTTTATATATCAAATTGAAGGTAATTTAATGTAGAATTTAACAATAAAAACAGTATTACAATATCTGTAACACAAATAAAGTTATGCTCATTTTAGTAGAACTAACAAACACAAATCATTTTGAATAAGGACATGTTTTGTAATAAAAGCGTACTAGCCAATCACAAACATTGTTCTGAGGACAAATCAAATATCTGTAACTATAGTTTAGGTTATTTGGATGGTAAAAGAGTTATTGTTGTGGAAATATTTTGCGGAATGATGCATACTAGTACAATTAAATAGAGTATTGCTGTTTTTGAATATTTAAAGTCCTTTCTTTTTAATTATACTAATTTTAAACAATGTCATCAACAAGAAGAACTAATTGGACATCTACAAAAAGAAGACGAATTGTCATGTTGAGAGAAAATAGCCTCTCTTATGCTGAAATTGCAAGACAAGTTGGTGGTTCAGTGACTTGTTCTGGTGTACGAAAGTTCTGTTTACGTTATGAAAAAACGAAATCAGTGGAAAATAAGGCCAAATCAGGCCGAAAAAAATGCACAAGTGCTACTGCCGATAGAAAAATGAAACGGCTATGCCTTCAAGATAGAAAAATTTCATCAGATGCCATTAGATGTGAAATGAATGCAGCGGGTATTGCAGTAAGTTCAAGAACAATAAGAAGAAGGTTATCAGGATTTGGACTACAAGCTAGAATTCCCAAGAAAAAAACATATTTAAATCAAAACCAACGCGAAAAACGAGTTAAGTGGGCAAAAGAACACATTTAATGGTCAGAAAATCAATGGAAGAAAGTAATCGGGTGCGATGAGAGTAAAATATCGCTCTTTGGTAGTGATGGTAGAAAATACGTGAGACGTAGAGTAAGAGAAGCACTTCATCCTGATTGCATTGAAGCAGCTACAAAAACCCAACAAATGTCATGATTTGGGCATGTATGTATGCAGATGGTGTGAACCGAATTCAAGTATGACTGATGGCATCCTGAATGCCAAAAAATACATCGAACCTGTCCTGGAACCAAAATTGATACCTTCCATCAGGGATCTCTTCCCCAACTACGCACCATTTATTTTTCAGCAGGATTCAGCTCCATGCCACACAGCAAAAGTATGCAAAGCATGGTTTCAAAATAAAGGCATAGATATATTACCATGGCCACGAAACAGCCCTGATCTCAATCCAATGGAAAATTTGTGGCGACGTTTGAAAATTCTTGAACGAAAAAAACGACCATCCAATAAAAGACAACATATTGAAGCTATGATTGATTCTTGGCACCATGTGATTACGAAAGATGAACTCCAAACGATGAAAAGATGCTGTGAAACTGTCTTAAAAAATAAGGGTTATCCTACTAAGTATTGATTGTGTAAGTATCACTTTAAAAAAATGCAAATCTAAGAGAGATCTTACTATTAGTTGCATAACTTGTTTTGTAATACAGATATTGTAATACTGTTTTTATTATTAAATTCTTCATTAAATTACCTTCAATTTGATATATAAACGTTTGTATTTAAATGAAAATTAATATATTCTACAAGCACACAAAGTTGAAAAACGTGAAACTTTCAAAAAATGTCCACACTTTTGGCCACCACTGTATATCTATACAAACGAATTTTGTAACCGCTTTTGTCAGTTAAAAACTATTATTGTCTAATGTAATTTTCAATTTTAATTCAATTACATCGCATTTACAAATCATAATATTTCAAGTATTATTTATACAATATCTTGTATTTGTTAAGATTACATTTTAAACCGTCATATGTATTTAATCTTCACAATTAAGAATTAAGTTCACAATTATTATTTCTGTAGATTAAAATACATTGCAAAAATAAAAAAAAAGAGGGAAAGAAAAGAAGAGAAAGAAAGAAAAATCGGGATTACAATTGTGTTAATAACAGCTTAAAAACAATAATAAAATTATGTAGATAAAATATTATAGTAAAAAATATTTTACTTCACTTATAAATTATTGAATAAATTAATAAAATATAAAACATACTTTTGTAGTGATTCTTCTGTCTCTTTATAAGTTTTATGTATCAATTCAGCAACATAATCTTTATTATGGCTGGTAAAAAAAAAAAATAATAAAACATATTCAAAATAATAAAAATGTTAAATTTGAGTTTTGAAAAATGACAGAAATAATAAAGCCCATTGAACAGAAAATAATATATATATACATTAAAAAAAAAAAAAAACTTTTTATTAAAATTTTCTAAATTTTTATTTTTCTGCCATGAACATTATATGTATTAAAAATTGAATTTCAAGATTCAAAATTTGTCTTATCTTCCTTTTCTAATACTTTGAAACATTTATATCTACATAGAAAAATTGATTTATTAAGCAAAAGTAACGGAAAGTAAATTAAATATACATTTGAGTAACAAAATATATAACATGACTATATTTTAATTATTTATATGGCACTTCGAAGAATTGTTTTGAGATTTTGCATAAGTACAAAAATATATATCTGCTATGCAATAATAGGTATGGTGAGTGGTGATTTGTATAGCCTTTCCCACGCCACTCCTATGAAATTTGGAACAGAGATACTCCAAAATGACCGGGTTACATCCCAAACATGCTATATTTGAAAAGTTTTGAAATGTTAAAATTCCATTTTAAATCTCGAATTTAAATTAATTTTAAATTAAATACTATCTAACTCCTAATTCTGAATCTGTCTCTTATAAGTTATTTTCCTAGCACAACAAATATTACTTCAGATATTAAATTGTAACCAACTTTAAGATTCAAAATGCAAACGTCAACGCAATCTGCAGTTTATTGTGGTTGAGGCCTGGAAAAGCGCAGGTCCGGGAATCGTGCGGGTCTTGACCACACATCAATCAAAAGCTATTAAACCAATTAAATTTAAGTATTTTCCTAATTTGACGCCTTCACACCATGTTGGAAAATATTATAAATGCTGATAAAAAAAAAAAAAGACAGAACACGTGCGAAGAAGACAGTATGAAAATGTAAGTCTCAAAATAATTTGGTGATCAGTGCCTCCCCCGAAAGTGATCTAGTACTGTATAGTAAAACTCTCAATTAAATAGATCGGTATACAACAAGGTCCCGAGTCATTATTTCCACCAGCTTAGTTATGTTTTATTATATCTATCATAAATAAAAGATAACCATATTCGCGACAGAGAAGATAGACGTATTCTTTACAGAGTTGCCACGACTACAACGATCTAACATGAAAGATGATGTAAGTGAAGTAACGTCAGAATATATTGCATATACATTTATATATACATTAAATCATTGACATTTTATTTAAACTAGCAGGCTCCGCCCGCTACGCTGGTTGTTTTTTCCAAATGAACCTTGCATCAAATGACATGTATCGGTGAATATGACCTTGTATTTTAAAGCAATATGGACCTTTATCTGGAATGCCCTTTCGCGTTGCTGAAAACGATGCGAACGCCATCGCGTTATTATATTTTCTAATGTGTTGGACAAAACTTGGATTATTAAGTACCAACCCTTTTAAATGATCATTTACAGCTGGATTTCGTAAAGAAATGAGGCCATTAGGACACCACATGTAAGAATTCAATTCATAATTATTATTTGTGTATGTTAAAACAAACTTCAAGATAAGAAATAACTGTTTAGGGTTGTCCTTTTTTTAAGGAGAATCATACGATTTAAACCTTCAAAAAATCGATTTTTTGTTTTCTATATTTTTTAAAAGTTTATACAATTCTGAATTGAACAAACCAAACAGTATGAAAATATTCAAATTACTAGAAACGCATCTGTTTGAAATCGAAAATCTGTACTTTAACACAAACTAATTGATTTTTAACTTTGTTTTCATCTTCTCAAATCGTGCTTTTGCTAATTGCGTGAACTGTAAAGAAAATACCGTTTGCAGAAAGATAATTTCTTTTGCACAGATATGTATGAAACAATTATATCTACAAACTCGACCTTACTGTTTTGTCAAATGACGCAATTTTCAATTGTTACGATTACAAGGCACTATCTGTATCACTTTAATTTTCTTTATAGTGCACATAGAAAAATCACGATTAGATAAAAACACCCGCAAAATTAACAAGAAAGAAAAATCATGTGTCAAGCATAGATTATGATACACTTAACACATTCAGAATACTGTAAGAAAACTACACAGTTTAATAAGGTGAGAAGTAATGTGTGAGTAAACAATTTGGAAAACGCATAACACAATTTCAGCAATTGCCGCATATCTAGTCGCAAAAATATTCGAATTATTTTGTGCAGCCCTGTATATGATCTATAGATTTGTATATATATACCACATAGTATGCCAATATTTATCTCAGTTTGGAAACGAAGTTGAAAATTTCACTTCAGCAATTTCCGTCAATAAGCGGAAATGACTCGTAAATTCTTTTGTGCAGTCCCGTATTTGATCCGTAAAATTTATATACACCAAGTAACATGCAAAAAATTAGTTAAATTTAAAAACGCATACCACAATTGACGCGCTTCCAGCGATTATTATGCGCATTAGAGAGTATTGTAACAGAATTATTTTGTGTGTCCCTGTAAATGAACGATAAATGCTATGCACACCCTATCATATATATTATTTCTCCTGTCAACATCCCTTTTTCTAAGAAAATATGAAACGCAGAACAACGAATGAGATACCATATGAAAGGTTTTTGAACCGGCTTCTGACATAGTACACTTACATTTTTTTAAAACATGTTTTTCGATTAAAAATTGCTATTTATTAAAAATTAAATCGGCATTGTTTTCATAAAAGAAATGAAAGGTTTTCCTCAAAATATTGTTGCCAAAAAAATAAAATACCACATTATATGATGCTCAGCAATTATTATAAAAAACACCGCACGGGTTACGACATTGACTTCATCACAAAAATAAAATACTGCATTATCGTATGACGTCATCCTCTAATGCAATTAAAATATGATTATTAATTTATTTCTTGCGCGTGCTTTTTGAAAAAATATAGAGCTTTTAATGCGGTTTTTAATTTAATTTTTATACGCGTGCGTCACCTATTGTTTATTTGTTTTCTTTGTTTAATCATGGCTGTTTATATGCGTACTGTATCGGAATCGGAGCGCCAAAAGATTACGTAATTTAAGAATTAACTTCCAAATATACATTTCATTAGGATTTACAAAAATTGTAAATATTTATTTTTTAATATTTCATTAAGCTGTTAATATGCCAGCAAAGTCTGATGTCACTTAAATGGCTGCTGGACCACAAAGTTTGAACGCCCCATGTTTAAGTTCCCATAGGCTTTCAAAAAAGTGGTGTACCAAATATTGATTTACGTATTTAAGACATTTCTTTAACAGTTTTGCAAAATCTGAGGAAATGCTTTTGGCACAGATGTCATATACGCACCACATTGGCGCGATTTTTCCCCCGCTAATTTGGCAAAAACTTTGTTTATTTACTTTTGTTTGTTTACTTTGTTTATTTACTTTTTAAACGTTGTTTATTTACTTTATTTTGTATTTTAATTCTATAAATTATAGTTATTATGTATATCCACACTTTTTTATATCAAACTATCATTTATTTATTTGTATTTCCTTTTTTTAAATAATAGAAGCTATTTCATTTATTACGTTATTTTACTTTTATATTGAAATAAAATCTCACGTGCTATTGCTATTATTGTATGCTATTTGTAACTAATATTCAAAAACAAAATTTTCGCCAAATTGGCGGGGGAAAAAATCGTGCCAATGTGGTGAGTATATGACATCTGTGCCATGCTGGCATATAAATTCCCCAAACGTCTGATTCAGAGTTTAAATTTTTTTATAATTCGTTTTTTTTTTAAAATCAGTATAGGGGTCTTGGCAACCTAGAGAAATAACCTTGGCGAGATAAAAATTTTGGCAAAATATTTTCTGGCAAACTATTCGCACAAGCAATCATTATATATATTATTTCATTTGTCAACATCCTTTTTTCTATGCATATACAAAACATACAACGATGAATGAGGTATTCGAAAAGTTTTTACAACTGCATTTCGTTAAAACGCGATGATTGAATAACAAAAAAAAAAATCAGTTAATTAAAAATTAGCGCTAAAACGTACCAGGAAATAATCTTAAAGATTGAAGTGCGAAAGCTGCGCACGGGTCCTTCTGGTAATATAGTAAACATCTTGTAGTGATGTACATCAATTTCAATATGTTTGAAATAGTGTAACATCATTAAAATTGAATGAAAACTATTTTCCCCCATAAACCACAATGTAACGGCATTCTTTTGAATGCCGCTGTAAACGACCTTATAAATGCTACATGCTTTATTTTCAGTATCGAACATAATACCATGGTAAACCTTAATAAAATATATACATTACATGGCAATCCGACTATATTTACGCAAATTAGAGCACGGATATACGGACAGACAGACGGCCAGACTAACCGAATTTATAAAGACTTTTCAACTATGTTGGAAAGTGTTAGAAAACAATCGAAGTTAGTGTTAAAGTACAGATTTTCGATTTCAAATTTACACGAATTTACTTTAAATATTTTCATGCGGTTTGTTTTGTTCGATTTAGAACTGTACAAATTTTTAAACATCTGAAAAAAAGAAAATCGATTTTTTAAAGGTTTAAAACTGACTTTTTAAAAATGATCACTTACAAACAATGATACAATTTTCTAGGTAAGATATCAGAATACAGATATTTTTATTATAAAAAATATGAATAACATTTTAAACATACTTTTGCAGCGATTCTTCCATCTCGGTATAAGTTTTATGAATCAATCCAGCATCATCATCATCTTCATCATAGCTGATTAAAAAAAAAAAAAAACATACTTTTAGAATTAATAAAAATGTTAAATTTGAGTTTAAAAAAATGATACATATCTTTAAGCAGATTAAGCAAAATAAGCTTTAATGGAATGTTTCTTTTTCAATAATTATCTGTGATTATTATCATTGCTTTATACCTATGATACCATAATATTTAGCCCATTTTGGCTCTATAATATCTATTTGATAAGTTTCTGTTGGAAATACCTAGTTAATATAGCTGCATTGCGCATTTCTCTGTGTATTTATTATTTTTTATACAATAATTACTACTGTTTTTGGTATAATTTGCTCATCCTTTGTATTTTCAAAATGCACTTTTATAACATCTACTTTCAAGTTCATTATTTAGTGTATTACGACTTGGGTTCGGTGGTCGTAGACGCGCCGGGAGCTCCTCAGGCTCCTGGCGGCGCAGCCTAGTTTTACCATTATTGATTTTGATGTTGACTTATTTTTACTTGGGGTTATTTTGGAAATGATTTTATTAGATTTTTATGTTGGTGGATTTTCTTCAAGGGATTTTATGTATATATGTAAATATATTTAAATATTTTAATCAAGCTCACCTTTTTCTTTTCTATTTCTATTTTAAAATTAGTTTAATCAAGTTTATAATTTACTCTGCAAAATTTATACCTATTTTTAATACTTTTTTATTGTGTATATCAAGAAATACATTGCTTTCAATAATAATATGGCAGTAATGAACAAATTGTTAGATACTAGCAATTTAGGCCTAGGTGTTTCCAGTATTAATGCTCGGTACAGGGGATTTATAGGGATCTTCCTGGATCGTTATCCGATAACCTATTTTCTTGTCCCATGCATGCGCTATATTTTAGAAACTGTTCGTCTCCACGTTGCCTCACATGTCCCTATGCTGATAAGTCACAGTTATCGAATAATAATAATCGTAATTTGGTACAATTTTGTAAAGCATTTAACATTATTTATTCATTGAAATGTGGTTCTTGTAATATGGAATATATAGGTCAAACTTGTAATAATTTACATAGACGGCTAAATGTACATCGTTCTCATATTAATAAATTTAAAAAATCGAAATTTCAAACTGCTCATAATATTGAATACACTCATTTAAAAAAACATACCTTTAATAATATTACTTTTAAAATACTTAAAATTCAAAAAACTTTCAATGAACGACTTTTTCTAGAATCTAAATATATTAGATTAGACATTTTAACACTATTTATCCTTATGGACTCAATCAATTGACATATAAAAGAACCACATACAGTTTTTTCAGACTTAACTAATTATGAAAATGATAGAAATCTTTATACAGGTTTAAATTTTTCAAACATAAAAAAAAAAAACTTCTAGATCCGTTTGAGGTAAACATAATAACAAAAAATATATAGATAATACTGTAATAAAAAAAGAGATTGATGAACTTAATGCACAATTTAATACTGATTATAATTGGTTTGCAATTAGAAAACATATTTTTGGTATTAAAAAGAAATAGCTGAATCAATATTTCAAAATATTCAAAAAGTATCAATATTCATCACATTTTTGTGATGTAATAATGTTCTTCATTATTGAGTCAACTTATTAAATGCCAATCTTTCCATTAAACCTAAATACAAAACTAATAATATTCAACTTATAAATTTTTCTAATCCTGTATTGAATAAAATCAAATTACACCATGTCATTAACAACAAATGTAATACTCTTCCAATAAAAAATGTTATTATTCACGAAACTTATAAATATAACCTCACATTGGGACGTAAAATTTTTAATTATCATAACATAGAAACTCGACAGAGTTTCTATGACTATGACTATGACTATGTGCGAGAAACTCGACAGAGTTTCTCGCCAAGCAAAAGAAACAGCAATGCATTGACAACAATGCATTGCGTAAATGAAAGGAATTTCCGCCAATGAATGCCAAACGATTTTACAAAATTTTTTTAGCACTCTGTCTAGTTTATATTTTGCGGATGGGCCAAAACGGGTTTTTGACACATCTATATCTCGCGTTCTATTTATGATATAAACAAAAGACTTGATTATGTGGAATGGGGCGTGCCAAGTGACTAAGAAGTCAAAAGTAAAGCAAAATCCAACGAATAGGTTTTCAGTAAATGCGATTTTAAAAATGCTGTATTTTTCACTTTTTAAATTCTTGTTTAGACGAAAAACTACTGACAGGGCTACAGCAATGTGTAATTGTTTTACGCGGTTTACGTCATTTGAATTGTTTTTATGAGTAGTTCTAACCTTTGTAAGTTCCATGTAAAAATATTAATTAGTTTTTGATTTATATCAGTTTAAAGTTATTGATTCCTATACTTAACATAGAGCAAAGAAATAATAAATGACCCAACTCTTTTAGAAATGGTCGTATACACATGATATTAAGATAGGTTCTTACAGTCGACCCAAGTAAGCTCCCTATTATAAAAAAATCGCAACATTTAAGGTTCGTTAACAGGGTCTCACAAAAGGTCTTTTGATATAGGGCTAAAGAGTTGTGTAATTATCCGATTTTTATGCGGTTTGCAGCATTTGAATTGTTTTTATGAGTAGTTCAAATGTTTAATACTTCGTGTAAAAATATTAATTAGTTTTTTATGTATACCACTTTAAAGTGATTTATTCCTATACTTAAGATGAAGCAAAGAAATATTAAATAGCCTAACTCTTTTCAAAAAGAACGTATGCACATGATGTTAAAATATATTACTACGAACGACCTAAGTAAGCGCCCTATTGTAAAACAGAATTGTAGAATTTACTGTTCGTTTACAGGGTAACTCAAAAGATTTTTTAATAAGACTAAAAAGTTGTGTAATTAGCAAATTTTTACGTTGAAGTACTTGATTCCTGTACATAACACAGAGGAAAAACAATAGTAAATAGCATAACTTTTGTCATAGTGGCTATATACACAAGATATTCAAATATATTACTACATCCGACTCATTTAAACTCTCTATTGTAAAGCGGCATTGAAGCATATACGTTTCGTTTACAGGGTCTCTTAGAAGATCTTGATTACATTACAACCGGTGTATATTTACTGAGTGAGATGTATTTTAATGATTTTATACTGTTTCAATCTCTGTAAGGTTTTATTATTTTGCTTTAAAATTTAATACGAGTTCATTTTGTCCGCCTGAAAGCTCGTCGATCTTAAGCTCTAAATCTATTAAAACATAGTATTTTCATCGATTAAAAAAAACTGTGTTTATTTATAAATACAGTAATCCCTTAACATTCGCGGTTTTAACATTCACGAGTTTTGATTATTCGCGAATATGAAAATGCGGAAAAACTTAACATTCGCGAGAATCTGGTTTGATTATGCGCGATTTATTATTATTATTATTATTATTATTATTATTATTATTATTATTCTCTTTCTCTTTCAGAATTTATAGTGGTTAAAGATTATTTCCCTGTTTTCTGAGTATATATTTACAAATCAATTTTCAGTTGTCAACTGAAAAAGGAGCGAGTATTGTAGGAAAGCAAAATAATAACAACAGCAGAATACTCATTGCAACGGGGATATTAGAAATGGTAAAGGGGGGCAACGGCATCTACAATCTATTAATTTAAAATGTGCAGGTTCTCGTAGAGAAGGAGTTAAAGCTGCACTTAGATAAAAAATAAAATAATTTCTGAAGCATTTAGCTGTAAATATCGTATTTTAATAATGTATTGCATACTGACTCACTAACACATTATCATATCTTTGCGATTTACAAATAGAGTCGAAATTACTTTATATAAAAACCTACACTTTTTCAGCTGTAATTATTTCTCCAGTCAGTTAATTTGAATTATCTTCAATCAATAAATTTCATATTTATGAATATGTGTGAACATTCACCTTCTACATATATGTTATACAGAATGTATTGTTAATACATATTATCCTTTAGTTCTTTGAAATGCTGTGCCACTCCAATTAAAATTTTATAGAACGAAACTCCTTTTTTAGTGTAGAGAGATAGACTCAACATTCGCGAGGTTTTTCTAGAACGGAACCCTCGCGAATGTTAAGGGATTACTGTATATAATTCTAACGTATCAGGAATTGATTGAAATAGCGATTACAAAATTCCAACTTTACATTCATGCGCTGAGTAATAGAATGTAAAAATGTTGCTACCCCAAGATTAGATGTTTTGCGTTTAAATAATTTGCCGTTCATCGAATCTCCGGCTATGACGAACATAAAATGCTCTAAAATCGGACCTAGAACACAATGAAAAGGAAATAACTTCTTAAATTCCCCATAAAAATTAAAAATGCTAAATTTCGTATACAATAGGTGATCGGTAAGGAACTGTTCGGTTTATGAACAAATTGGTTAACGAACACTTTCGCGTGAGATTTTTATGTTCGGATAACGAACACATGTTCGGTTAACGAACAACTTTCGAGAGATTTTTATGTTCGGAGAACGAACACCTCATGGAACAAAGCCATGATGAAGCAATGCCCTGTTTCATATTTGCCGAGCTATACTTATTGCCTCTATTGTCGACTTAAGAGAACATTTTAACAGTTGCCTAGTTTATGTCCTAATTAATTCATGGACTGCCGGGGATTGGGAACCTATATTTTAGGACCCCCGAATTGGAATGAACAGACCAGAAACATTAGTTATGTATTTTGTGTCTCTTACCAAAGAAATATTTTTAATTGCAAATTAATTATTTTAATTGAAATTTAGTTCACAAATTATTAACAGGCTCTAGGCTCCACTTGGGGCTTTATCGGGCCTTGCAGTTATCACAATCTTTTAGAGAACTTCAGAGTTTTTGAAAGGTCAAAGTGACAAATTGATATGATTTAATGTCATAAGCAATGAATGTAATCCTAAAGTTTTTACAAAGGGCATATCATTTATTTTTCTAAATACGTTACGAAATGGACAAAGCTATCAAAAATACGATCTGTCTGGACATGTATTAACCCTATTATAAAGAGAAGATTTTTATTATTTTGTATATATTCTTTTGAGTTTAAGAACGAATTAATTTAATTCCCATACAAATCAATGTAAAATCTATGATCGGTTAACGAACTCTGTTCTGGAACGGATTAAGTTCGTTAACCGATCACCCATTGTGCTTTTGTGTTCTTTTATTTTCCTTATGGTTAACTTATCTAACATTTGAATTTAGTAAATATAGTCCTTTTTGGTTTAATCACGCTCTTTTTAAAAATCTAATTTAAAGCTTTATGAATTATTAGATCAAAAATTTTAATAAAATTTTAGGATTGTTTAATTAAAGAGTGTTATCGATATGGCATAAACAGCTTTTAGATATTTTTACTTAGGTATAGTGTTAGAAATTTTTTACAAATATGACCGAAATTAAGGAAAATCATTTCATAATGATAAAGTATCGAATAGCGAATCTTTATTGAAATTAATTATAATTTTCCCAAAGAATTATCATCCGAAATTTGGGAGAAAATAATTGCAAGGCGTACGAATAAGTATGTCCTGTCAGGCACTTAAAAAATAAAAAATAAATAAAAATTTGTAACGTACAAACGCTGAAAATTTAGAAAATCAATTACGTGTTACAGATTATGAAAATATGTATAAAGTAAAAGAGGCTGAAATGAATAATCAGTGCCTCAACTGCGCTTATCGCAGGGACGTTTGATTTCCTAAGAAAAAAAAACTAATTCTTAAAAAAAATTTCAAACACACCCACTACTAAGCCAAATATTCATTATTCAGGCTGTTTTTAAGCCTGTGCGTATTTTTTATAAATTAATATAAATCATGAAAATGTTAAATTATTGGTTCAAAAATTTTCATGATAAGACCCTTTCTGAGTTTATGAATGAATCACTCTATAGCTTATAGAACTTAAGGTATACTTTTGTATGATTTAAAAATAGTCCAATATTATGTATTATTAGACATATTACACATTTGAAAAGTTTATAGCATCACTATTATTATTTTTTTTTCTTTTTTGCCCCTTTCATTTTTCTTTTATCTTTTCTTTTCTGAATAAAAATGGAATCTGTATAATTGAAATTAAACACCTTACAAAAAGGAGTGATATCTCATCAAAAGCAACTCGTTGTAAATGATCTCGCCAAGCCACAAACCTAAAACGTCAGTCATAAAAAGAAGTGATATCACATAAAAAAGAAGCGATATAGAAGTGTATACTCAGAGTCCCGTGTAAAAATCTATCATCACTCATAATGTTTCCAAAGGACTCGGAGTGATGCACAGTATGTGAAAACTGCTTGGCGACCTGCAGGCTTTTATAATGTTTGCGTTTCCTGCAATTACATATGACTATAATATTATTTTTATTTTATTTTATTTTATTTATTTATTTATTTTTTGCTCCCATAAAATTGTAAAAAGTAGAAGCTTCTGTGTTTGCATGTCCTTTCTTATTTATGAGCTTGAAAAATCACTTTGTTGATTTTATTTACCATTATTTAAACTAGAAACTCCACTCTTACGAAACGGATTCTTTAAGTAAACATGTAAAGATTTTTGAGTTTGTAATATATATATATATATATATATATATATATATATATAATGATCATACGCATATTAATAACAATGCACCTTATAATAAATGTTAACTAAATTGAGATTTGTTGAATTTTTTTTTTTTGTTTAAGAAATAATTTCGCCCATTTTACCAGTTTTCTCTTAGAAACAGTGTATTAACCATATTTGTAATTAAATTTTACGGTAAGAAATATTGGAAAGTATGATTGTAATAATAGATGATTATCACACTTACATACTTTTTCCTGCTTGTTTTTCAACTCTTTCTTTTTCTTCTCTTTTCTTTTCTTTTTTTCTTTTTTTTACAGTTCTTTCGCATACAAAAATATTTATAAAAGTGATATAACAAAAATTAATTTTTTTTTTCGATTTTCAAAACTGATATACTGCATATATTATAAAAGCCTGCAGGTCGCCAAGCAGTTTTCACATACTGTACCTCACTCCGAGTCCTTTAGAAACATTATGAGTAGTGATAGATTTTTACACAGGACTCGGAGTATGCACTTCTATATCGCTTCTTTTTATGTGATATCATTTCTTTTTATGACTGACGTTTTAGGTTTGTGGCTTGGAGGGATCATTTACAACGAGTTGTTTTTGATGAGATAATTATTTAGCAAAACAATTAGACTCTTCAACTAATTACCCTCGTTTTCGCAATGACCGACAGTAAAAAAATTATATAAACACCACACATAGACATATTATTACTGGTGATTTTAATATCGTTGCAAAACAAAATTTAAAAACAATAATGCAATATGGCACTAAATTTCGCGTTCCACATAAGTGTTCCATTAAATCTATTGTTATGCAGTTTATTCAAGATCTAGACTTATTTATAAATTGCTGTTGATTACATATTTATTTTAACATACCAATTGAGTTTTTTAATGAATGGAGATTTTTAGTTATAGATAAATTCAAAAATGAAATCTCTATAATAAAACAGTATGTCATGTGACTGTCCTCAACAGTTCCGGGATGCCGCTTCACTGTTTCATATGCCAGGCAGCCATTTTTCTTCAAAATTATTTTTTCGAATAAACTGCATAAAAGTTACATTTTAAGAAAGATCGTTCAAAATAAATTAATATTTGAGAGATGACTTGCGTTCAATTATGTATATATTCTGCAATAACTTCAGTCGAAAGATTCGCAGTTCAAATTCTCTATTCATAAAAGTAAACAAAAAAAAGATTGATTCGTCGTGAACATTTAAAATATTAAATCATGGAGGTAATCATTCGCAAAGCAAGTTCTCCGCGAATGAATTTTTGGACCGCTGCCTCGCGTCAAAAAAATAATTCGCACCAGTGAGACAATCAAAGTTTACCATAATTATGTGCTATACAACTCAACTTTCGGACCTTTTCTTGACGTAAATTGAACTCATGTAATAATATTTAATGAATCAGATTTTTAGCATTTTTAAAATCGCTAATACAGCTTTTATTTATCGCGTGTACAAATTAGAAATGATACTTTGATTTTGAAATCAAATGTTTTGATTTATGATATTATTTCTTATTTATTTATTTATTTTCTCTTTTAAATGAAAAGTGTGAAGTATTTTAAATTTATGTAATATAAGCATTTTAGATTAAAGTTAAGTATTTTAAATGAAATGAGTGACAGGTTTATAATTTAAAATTAAATTAATTGTAGTATGAATGACGGTGATGGGAACGATATTTGGCGAATTATCATCTGCTCCCGGCTAACAAAAATACTCATAATTAAAAAAAAGAATAAAAATAAATAAATGATAGTTTGTTGTAAATAAATATTGATATACATATCAAAAATAATTTATAGAATTAAAATAAAAAATAAAAGAAAATAAACAACAATTTCCATAACAAAGTTTTCGCCAAATTGGCGGGGGAGGGGGGGGGGGAATCGCGCCAACGTGCGTATGTGACATTTGTGCCCAAAAAATATGCGAAATGCTACCATGATCGCAAAAGTTCATGATTTGTCTATTAGAATCTTCCGATTTGGCGAAGGATTAAGGGAAAATTAAATTATGAATAAATGTAACGTGTTGCAATGTTTAACATACATTTAAGGGAGACCAAACTGGTCGCCAGTGGCGGCTAGTTATAAATAATACTCAACATATTTCACAAGTTACTTATAAAAACATAAACAAAACATATAAAAGAACTAGCTGTTACCCGTGACTTCGTTCACGCAACATTAAAAGAAGAATAAATACATTAATTAAGCAAAATATTTCACTCCCGATAATTAAAAACGTTAATAATTAACTAACTATTTATAGGAGACAGTACGGTATTTTTTGTTATAGGGAACTTGACATAACTCTGTCTTAAAAAAGTGAAATTTTGTGCCAAATAACCGCGAAAATGAAATTGCAACCAATGCAAAAAGGAGGGCCAAATAAAATCGTGGAAATAGACGAATTGGGTGAAAACAAATGTCAATTTTACCTGATAAACAATTTTACTTTTAACGCCTTTGTGAAACGTTTTAACAGCAATCCTTAAAAAAAAACATTAATTGGAAATAGTATATGCTTTTTCTTTAAATTCAATTCTGCCTCCTTGGTTTATTGTATAGCTGAAACAAATCCTGTTTTCTAAATGACGGTATGTTGAAAGGCAATTTTTGTTCTCCAGAATAAATTGATTCATGAAGTTTGAATATGCGAAAATATTTTTTTTTTCGGATAATTTACTGAAATCAAGATTTTGTTTTCACCATCTATTCAAAGTGAAAATAAATTCTGTTTTTCAGTTTTAATGAGAAAATGGTGTAAAAAATATACTGATATGTTTTATTTCTCCTTTTTTATACACAAATATGGAGTAATTTACTTTCTGAGTTTAGAGAAACTTAGTTAAAATTTACAAAAAGAAAAAAAAATATTGCATCTAATTTAAATTTTTTAATTCTGAGAGTTTGTGTGACATTCTCGGATCAATGATAACCGGTATTAAGTAAAACGTGTTGCGTTCGATAGTCTAGGAGTAGTTTCGAAATACAAACACACGGTCAGATTTTAATATAAGATTCGTGTTCATTTTCCTTTTCTTAAAACTATGATGCGATTTTTAGTAGAAAACTCTCATCTGTATATAACGGATACTCATGCTTAATAATCAGTATAGATAAAAAAAAAAAAAAAAACATTTAAATTTTTCGTTATAAATATGGCGTGAAACTCATCTACTTTCTATACTTACTGATCCTTGTATTATTAATATAAGGAATTGATTCACACTCATTTTAAAAGATAGTGGAAAATTCCCGTTTTATTTCAAATATGACGTCACTTTTTCCCCCGAGAAATCCCTTTTTAATGACATAATTCTTGTTAATTTGTTTCCAGGCATTTAATTTCAATACTGGCATAGGCGAAATTATGTTACTTTAACGAAATAATATTAAATCATTAGGTTTTATCAACAAAAATGGAACTATTAACATTCGTCGCTTTTTTAGGTAATCGAGTTATTTCTTATAGTTTTAAGAATGAAAATAAGAATTTTTCGCTATCCATGACATCATTTTCGACATGGATAATTTTACGGAGAATATTATTGACACTAGCCGCCACTGGCGACCAGTTTGGTCTCTCTTAAATGTATGTTAAACATTGCAACACGTTACATTTATTCATTATTTAATTTTCCCTTAATTAATCGCCAAATCGGAAGATTCTAATAGACAAGTCATGAACTTTTGCGATCATGGTAGCATTTCGCATATTTTTTGGGCACAGATGTCACATACGCACGTTGGCGCGATTTTTCCCGCCGCGAATTTGGCGAAAAATTTTTAATGGAAATTGTTGTTTATTTACTTTTATTTTTTTTTAGTTCTATAAATTATTTTTGATATGTATATCAATATTTATTTACATCAAACTATCATTTATTTATTTTTATTTCCTTTTTTAATTATGAGTATTTTTGTTAGCCGGGAGCAGATGATAAATCGCCAAATATTGTTCCCCTCAGCATCATTCATACTACATTGATTTAATTTTAAATTATAAACCTGTCACTCATTTTATTTAAAATACTTAACTTTAATCCAAAATGCTTATATTACATAAATTTAAAATACTTCACACTTTTCATTTAAATAGAAAAAAAAAAGAAATAATATCATAAATCAAAACATTTGATTTCAAAGTCGAAGTATTGTTTCTAATTTGTACACGCGATAAATAAAAGCTGTATTAGCGATTTTAAAAATGCTAAAAATTTGATTCATTAAATATTATTACATGAGTTCAATTTACGTCAAGAAAAGGTCCAGAAGGAAGTTGAGTTGTATAGCACATAATTATGGTAAACTTTGATTGTCTCACTGGTGCGAATTATTTTTTTGACGCGAGGCAGCGGTCCAAAAATTCATTCGCGGAGAACTTGCTTTGCGAATGATTACCTCCATGATTTAATATTTTAAATGTTGACGACGAATCAATCTTTTTTTTTTTTTTTTTTTTGGTTTACTTTCATGAATAGAGAATTTGAACTGTGAACCTAATTTTGACGGAAGTTATTGCAGAATATATACATAATTGAACGTAAGTCACCTCTCAAATATTAATTTATTTTGAACGATCTTTCTTAAAATGTAACTTTTATGCAGTTTTATTCGAAAAAATAATTTTGAATAAAAATGGCCGCCTGGCATATGAAAAAGTGAAACGGCCATCCCGGAACTGTTGATGACAGTCACATGACTTACGCTTTTATTTTAGAGGATTAATTTGCTAACCATTTTCTTTTCAAACTTCTTTTTACTTTTTTAAAATTTAAATAAAAAATACGGTATAGTTATATTAGCCGTGCGCAGACGGTAAAACACCAAGTATTGTTACCATACAAAAGATAAAAAAAGAAAAAAATTAAAGAAAAAACCCATTAAACCATAAGATCATTTTATTTCACCATCAAAGCATATCCGCTTTATTTTCAATGTATTACGTCATATTCGCCTGTTTCTTATGGTTACGCATATTGAAACCTTGTATTATTACCAAAAAGTAAAAAAAGTACGTTTTATTTCTAATAATATTATTTAATCTTCTTTTTAATTCTTTATTTTTTTTTTATTTCATTTTCATTTTTCACGTGAAAATTTTTCAATTGAAACTAAATTGGGGAATAAAAATTATTATTCCGGGTTTTGAATTAGTTTTGGCAACGATAAAGTATTAGCAACGGTAAAGTAAATTTAACCATTTAAAAATATTATACGAAAAAAATGTCCATTTATTCTCTATGAAAATAACGAAATTTTGAATTATTAAGAAAAATATTTGAATAAAATAAACAAAAAACAGCCTATGTTCATTTGAGGTTTATAAACAACCTATATGCAAAGATACAGGATCATTAAATGCTCCATTTTGGCGCTGGCTTCAGCCTAACATTTGCACACAATCGGATTTATAATATTACTAGCTGTTACCCGTGACTTCGTTCACGCAACATTAAAAAAAGAATAAATACATATTAATTAAGCAAAATATGTCACTCTCGATAATTAAAAACGTTAATAATTAACTAACTATTTATCACATTTCATAGGAGACAATACAGTATTTTTGTTATAGGGACCTTGACATAACTCAGTCTTAAAAAAGTGAAATTTTGTGCTAAATAATCGCGAAAATGAAATTGCAACCAATGCAAAAAGGAGGGCCAAATAAAATCGTGGAAATAGACGAATTGGGTAAAAACAAATGTCAATTTTACCTGATAAACAATTTTACTTTTAACGCCTTTGTGAAACGTTTTAACAGCCATCCTTCAAAAAAACATTAATTGGAAATAGTACAGTAATCCCTTAACATTCGTGAGGGTTACGTTCTAGAAAAACCTCGCGAATGTTGAGTCTATCTCTCTACACTAAAAAAGGAGTTTCGTTCTATAAAATTTTAATTGGAGTGGCACAGCATTTCAAAGAACTAAAGGATAATATGTATTAACAATACATTCTGTATAACATATATGTAGAAGGTGAATGTTCACACATATTCATAAATATGAAATTTATTGATTGAAGATAATTCAAATTAACTGACTGGAGAAATAATTACAGCTGAAAAAGTGTAGGTTTTTATATAAAGTAATTTCGACTCTATTTGTAAATCGCAAAGATATGATAATGTGTTAGTGAGTCAGTATGCAATACATTATTAAAATACGATATTTACAGCTAAATGCTTCAGAAATTATTTTATTTTTTATCTAAGTGCAGCTTTAACTCCTTCTCTACGAGAACCTGCACATTTTAAATTAATAGATTGTAGATGCCGTTGCCCCCCTTTACCATTTCTAATATCCTCGTTGCAATGAGTATTCTGCTGTTGTTATTATTTTGCTTTCCTACAATACTCGCTCCTTTTTCAGTTGACAACTGAAAGTTGATTTGTAAATAGAT
This sequence comes from Maratus michaelseni, assembly GCA_963931845.1. Classification (NCBI taxonomy): domain Eukaryota; kingdom Metazoa; phylum Arthropoda; class Arachnida; order Araneae; family Salticidae; genus Maratus; species Maratus michaelseni. Next base: position 123,068,905 of record OZ007587.1, read on the forward strand.
ACTCAGAAAACAGGGAAATAATCTTTAACCACTATAAATTCTGAAAGAGAAAGAGAATAATAATAATAATAATAATAATAATAATAATAATAATAAATCGCGCATAATCAAACCAGATTCTCGCGAATGTTAAGTTTTTCCGCATTTTCATATTCGCGAATAATCAAAACTCGCGAATGTTAAGGGATTACTGTATATGCTTTTTCTTTAAATTCAATTCTGCCTCCGTGGTTTAATGTATAGCTGAAACAAATCTTGTTTTCTAAATGACAGTATGTTGATAGGCGATTTTTGCTCTCCAGAATAAATTTATTCATGAAGTTTGAATATGTAAAAATATGTTTTTATTTTTCGGATAATTTACTGAAATCAAGATTTTGTTTTCACCATCTATTCAAAGTGAAAATAAATTCTGTTTTTCAGTTTTAATGAGAAAATGATGTAAAAAAATATACTCATCTGTTTTATTTCTCCTTTTTTATACACAAATATAAAGTAATTTACTTTCCGTTTTTAGAGAAACTTCGTTAAAAAAAAAAATTGGCATTTCATTTAATTTTTTAAATTCTGAGAGTTTTCGTGACATCCTCGGCTCAATGATAACCGGTATTATGTAAATCGCATTGCGTCTAGGAGTAGTTGCGAAATACAGACACACGGTCAGATTTTAATAAAATAGATTCGTGTTCATTTTTCTTTTCTTAAAATTATGATGTGATTTTTTGCAGAAAACTCTCATTTGTATATAACGGATACTCATGCTTAATGATCAGTATAGATAAAAAACATTTAAATTTTTCGTTATAAATATGGCGTAAAACTCATCTACTTTCTATACTTACTGATCCTTGTATTATTAATTTAAGGAATTGATTCACACTCATTTTAAAACATATTGGAAAATTCCCGTTTTATTTCCAATATGACGTCACTTTTTCCCCAGGGAAATCCCTTTTTAATGACATAACTCTTGTTAATTTTCTTTTCCAAGCAATTAATTTCAATACTGGCATAGGGGAAATTATGTTACTTTAACGAAATAATATTAAATCTTTAGGTTTTATCAATAAAAATGGAACTATTAACATTCGTCATTTTTTTTTAGGTAATCGAGTTATTTCTTTTAGTTTTAAGAATGAAAATAACCATTTCTCGCTATCTATGACATCATTTTCGACATGGATAGTTTTGCGGAGCATATTATTGACATTTGCTAACCATTTTCTTTTGAAACTTCTTTTTGCTTTTTTAAAACTTAAATAAAAATACGGTATAGTTATATTAGCCGTGCGCAGACGGTAAAACGCCAAGTATTGTTAAGCTGTTATCACACGGACGACCATACGATATGAAGTATATGCTATTGCCTCTCGAGCTACACTTTCACGCTGCAACTAGGGTTGTTTTCCCTACTGAAAGTTATCTGCTAATGTAAGGAGAGGGCGTAACATTTGGCGAGTAATTGCGGCAGGTGTTTTAATATTTAGTGTAGAGTTCGATTGATACACAAGAAGCATTATCGCGTACTCACATTTTGTATATTGCAGTTTATTTTCGTGTCTGTTCTATGTATATAATATTGTGATCATTTTACTTAAAATTCCAAGATTATAAAAACAATACTCTCACTAATATAACATTAAAATTCTAAATTATAGAGTCCATATCTTCACTTTACGTCTTTCATTACCAGTAAATGTTAAGAATTCTGAACTATTAGTATTAAGTGATTTAGAAAAAAAATAGTATATTAAAACAAGTTTTTTGTCACGTGTATTGGAACCGCATTTTATCGCTAAGCCGAAATCTGTAATGCAAAGAAAGACGTTAAATTAAGTTTTAGTTATTTTGCCAAAATCGCTATTATGACATTTTTAGTTAATACATTTTACATATTTTAAATGTAATTCATGTTACATATTGAATGTAATTTAAAAATGAAATACGTAATAGAATTTAGATATAGTTCCCACTCTTTTGCAGTGTTTTCTTCCTTGGTTTTGATGATTTTAATCATTTTTCGAAAGTTTAAATGCATATGATATTTTTCATTTCAAAAACACAATCCTTTTTTTCATATATATTGTCTACAGTCCTGGGGGGGGGGGAGTTATACCCTCTATTAACTCTGCAGCAAATCATTATAAAAATGTCACAAGTAACAATAGATTAGTAATAACATCTAATAACAATGCTGTACATAAATTTTGCTGCAGGGGGTGGGGGGGAGAGGATGAAGTTACGTATAACATTTGTAACGGTACTAAACCCTAATTTCGACATCATAATTTTCGGTAAATTTTACCTTCGTGTATCAAACTGAAAGTCACTCGTTAAAGTAGTTTAAAAATTACGCAGATTTTATGTTTGTACCTCCTAATGTTAAATAAATGTTCGATCGTCGCAAAACAGATTACAAGACAAGTGCTTTTTAAGCAAAACTTAAAAATTATTTGGCGGTTAATTTTGGGTTTGCATATTTGAAAATTCTAGAAATCTATTTCTGTTAGGAAAGTTTTACTTTTCAATTTATTTTTGTTTTCGAAAATATATAAATTTTAATTCTTTTTTTGTTTTTAAAGGAAGCAAAATATTTTAACTGGAGGGTTTTTTTTTCTTTTTTTTTTGGGAGGGGGGGGGGGTTATATGCGTTATTTATTATTAATACAAAATAAAAAAAGGGCACATTTTACTTAACAAATTGAAACACATATAAAGGTTTAAAATTTATACACCGCTAGGAGGGGGGAAACAAAATTTTAGGGTGGTTGAAATTCTATAATTAAAAAGGAAAAATAGTCTGAAAAGGACATTATCATCCATATACATTAAATACAATAATCCAACATGAAGTGAAAAATTAGCCAGAGCCAGGAATCGAACCTGGGTCCACAGCGTTCCAGGTTACCACTATGACCACTGAGCTACTCCGGCTGACGCTGAATTTGCAATTTTTCACTAATAAACCATGTTGGAGAGAAAGTCGCCAACCATCTAGCAGACAGCCTTGGATGATCGAACAACTGTGAATATATTTTTACTATTCCACCGATTTACAAATAAATACGTGTCTCTGTATAATAGTTGTATATCTTTAAAAAAAGATTATCAAGATTGTTTTAAAAGAAATTTTTTAAAAGGTAAAATATAATTAACTTTAAATAGCTGCTAGATTAAATTTTCATTTATTAAATTTTATTTTTCTAAAAGTATAAAAAAATTTTCTGTCCCCCACCCCCCTCCACTACAAAATTTGGATTCTGATTTATGCTAAAAGGAGGCAATAATTTGTATTGTAATAAAATACCTTGATGCATGTTTGCTTGCATTTTATCTTTCTTTGGCGACATAATTTGGCAACAAGTACGAAATAACGCCAAATATAGTTGCTGAAAATAGTTAAACTAGTACAGTTTGAGAAGTAAATAAGTGACTACGACAGTACAATTATAACATATAGCAAATAATATAAGGAATTGAAATAAAATAATCGCAATAAATAACTTTAAATTAGTAAATAAAGTTCTTATTGGGAGTGTAAATAACGACGAACTCCGAAGAGGCAATCGACGCATATGTAATTCCTTAATTACAAAATAACTGCACATTTTAAAAGTTCTTTTCGTGTATAATTGGTCCCTGTGTTACTAAAGATTTGCTTTTTTCTTAATTCTTCTGTATTTTTGGTTTCAATATTTGCGACGACCTAAACGTAAGATGTTGGCTTACTGACGGTGGCCATCTTGAAATTTGAGAGAGCTCTGATTGGTAGATTTCGAGCTGATAAATATCGTAGAGGATACAAACTACTGTAAGATCTTAAAGAAATTACGAGAGGCAATCTATCAAACGGGACGATTTCGAGCTTTTTCCTCTTGAAAAACGTGTTTGGGATGAAATATCTGATATTGACTATGATATGAGAGTACGTGTGATAGCGCCATTACCATACAAAAGAAAAAAAAAGAAAAAAAGTGAAGAAAAAACCCAAGATCATTTTATTTCACCAATCAAAGCATATCCGCTTTATTTTCAATGTATGACGTCATATTCGCCTGTTTCCTATGGTTACGCATATTGAAACCTTGTATTATTATCAAAAACTAAAAAAAGTTACGTTTTATTTCTAATAATATTATTTAATCTTCTTTTTAATTCTTTAATATTTTTTATTTCATTTTCATTTTTCACGTGAAAATTTTTCAACTGAAACTAAATTGGGGAATAAAAATTATCATTCCGGGTTTTGAATTAGTTTTGGCAACGATGAAGTATTAGCAACGGTAAAGTAAATTTAACCATTTTAAAATATTATACGAAAAAATGTCCATTTATTCTCTATGAAAATAACGAAATTTTGAATTATTAAGAAAAATATTTGAATTAAATAAACAAAAACCAGCCTATGTTCATTTGAGGGTTATAATCAATCTATATGCAAAGATACGGGATCATTAAATGCTCCATTTTGACGCTGGCTTCAGCCTAACATTTGTACACAATCAGATTTATAATATTATTAGGATTAGGATTAGGATAAATAAGCAAAAACCAGCCTATGCTAATTTGAGGGTTATAATCAATCTATAAGCAAAGATACAGGTCCATTAAATGCTCCATTATGAAGCTGGCTTCAGCCTAACATTTGTACACAATCAGATTTATAATATTATTAGGATAGGAGAAGGACTACAAAATAAATTTATTATCACTTATGTAGCTAAATCACCAAACACTTATGCTATTATATGTGAAGAACTAGAACTTATTTTTCATACTTTTTTATCTGGTTGCACGGCAGTGCCTCCGCCAAGTCGAGAGAGGACAGCCGTAAGCATACTTTTCTGGAAGCAACTCAGGGCACTTTTGACCCCCCATATCTCCGCGCTGGAGTATCCCAAAAATTTAAAACTTAGTTTTTCTAGAGTATTTGGCACACAGAACCAAAATTTAAAATTACAACTTTCTGTCTTTTCTAGTTCAGACGATATATGAACTCAAACATTCGATTTTTTTGTCACTCACTCACTCACTCGTTCACGCGTCATCAAAAAGATTTCGTAGATCCCGTAGCCCTAGAAACTTGACATTTGGAAAAAAGGTAGTGTTTAGGATACAAAGAAAGGAAAAATTATAAAATCCGTAAAATTCGGAAAAAAAAAACATTCGAAAATTCAACAAATTCCATCAAAATTGAAAATTGAAAATAATACGATCTTGTAGTCTTAGAAACTTAAGAATCGGTGTGAAGGTAGTGTTTAGTATCCAGAAAAAGAAAACATCAAAAACACCAAAAAAATCGAAAGCAAAATTGAAAAAATCGAAAAATCGAAAACAATCGAAAAATTTCAAATAATCGAAAAATTTCAAATAATCCGATTTTGTTGCGCTAGAAACTTGGAATTCGGAATAAAGGTAGTATTTAGGATGCAAAATAAGAAAAAATTGAAAATTCCGGAAAATTCGAAAAAAAAAAATTCAAAAATTCGAAAAATAAAAAATTAAAATGATTTGATTTTTTCGCCTTAGAAACTTAAAATTCGCAGTAAAGATAGTGTAGATTCAGAATAACTTAAATAAAAAACGCAATAAAATTCGAAAAAAAAAAATCGAAAAAATCGAAAAATAAGGAAAATTTGAAAATAATTCGATTTCATAGCGCTAGAAACTTGAAATTTGGAATAAAGGTAATATTTAAGATACTAAATAAGGAAAAATTCAAAAATATGGATAATTCAAAAAATACCCATAAATTAGTGCAGACGATATATGAACTCAAAGTTTCGATTTTTTGTCACTCACACACTCACTCACTCTCGCGGCATCAAAAAGATTGGGTAGATCCCGCAGCCACAGAAACTTAAAATTTGGAATAAAGCTAGTGTTTCGGATACAAAGAAAGGAAAAATTATAAAATCCGGAAAATTTAAGAAAAAAAAAATTTAAAAAATTTAAATAATTTGATCTTTTGGCCTTAGAAACTCAAAATTCGCGGTAAAGATAGTGTTTATTATTCAGAATAAGTTAAAATAAAAACGCAATAAAATTCGAAAATAAAATAAAAAAATCGAAAGAAATCGAAAAATAAAGAAATTTTGAAAATAATTCGATTTCATAGCGCTAGAAACTTGAAATTTGGAATAAAGGTAATATTTAAGATACTAAATAAGGAAACATTAAAAAATATGGATAATTAAAAAAAAAATCGAAAATTAAAAAAAAAAAAAAATAGAAAGAAAGAAAGAAAAAAGAGAGAAATTGAAAATAATATGATCTCGTAGTCTTAGAAACTGAAAATTTGGTGTAAAGGTAGTGTTTAGGATTCAGAAAAATAAAAAAATAAAAACCCAACAAAAATTGAAAATAAAATAAAAAAATCGAAAAAAAAAACGAAAATTTAAAAATAATTCGATTTTGTAAAGCTAGAAACTTAAATTTTGGAATAAAGGTAGTATTTAGGATACAAAAAAAAGAAATAAATAAAAAATCTAAAATTCGAAAAAAAAAATTCAAAAATTCGAAAAATTGAAAAAAATTCGATTTTGTAGCTTTAGCATTTAAAATTCGGCATAAAATTATTGTTTAGGATACAGAAAAAGGAAAAATTAAAACACATTAATTCGAAAATAGAATAAAAAACTTGAAAAAGATCGGAAATTTCAAAATAATTCGATTTTGTAGCGCTAGAAACTTGAAATTTGTAATAAAGGATACAAAATAGGGAAAATTAAAAAATCCAGAAAATTATAAAAAGAATTTGAAAAAATAAAAAATTGAAAATAATTTTATCTTGTTGTCTTAGAAACTTAAAACTTGGTGTAAAGGTAGTATTTACTATTCAATAAAAGGAACAATTAAAATATTCGTTAAATTCGAAAATAAAATCGAAAAATCGAAATATCTTTAAGAAATCGAAAATTCGAAAACAATTTGATTTTGTACTGCTAGAAACATTAGTTCTAAGATAATTGTCCTACTAGGTAGTACAACGCCCCTAATTGTTTTATGTTATTTCCCCCGGATTATGGTTTTCTTTTCTTTCGTTTACGAATTTCGTTATAGAAAAGTTCCGCTATAGACTGGCTACGATATAGGCGATTTCTTTTTAGACAGGTTTGTTTTCTTTCACAGGTTGTACTCTATTTACTTCACATATGAAATATGGATTGTTAAATGATATTAGCCCACAAAAATTTTCACAGCTCCCCCTACCCTCCCGACATTACTGGCTTGGTTATGGCTTGATAGTCCTTTCTAAATAAAATCATGGTGACTCTAAGATTCACTTGATTTATCTCTAAATTGAACGTAAATGATCCTAAGAAGACGGATCAAATAATTACTATAAATGCATGACAATCAGGTAACTTAAAATTAAAATCGAAAAATCAATAAATTTATAAAAAGTCGAAAATTTGAAAATAATTCGATTTTGTAGTCCTAGAAGCTTGACATTTGGCAGAAAGGCAGGGTTTAGTACACAAAGTAAGGAAAAATTAAAAAATCCGTAAATAATAATAAAAAAAATGACTAAAAAAACGAAAAAAAAAAACACCGAAAAAAGGAATATAGTTTGATTTATTGGAAATTTCCGGAAATTTTAATTTTGGCTTTCTTTTTATACTAAAAAGTTCTTTTATGTTAAATATCAAGTATCTAAGGCTGCGAGTAATATCTCAGATGGATAGCACCTATCATGGAAGCAATTGAGAGTACTTTTGACACTCCCCCTCCTATAACTTAGTGCTTGCTTAGGAACCTGAAATCTCTTTTTATCTACAGTACTTTGCAAACGAAACTAAAGCTTCAAATTTTTGATACCTGTAAATAATAGGGACAGAGTGTGGGCTTAGCGAAAATCAGTGGATGATCTCCAAACAGAACCCAAAATCAAGAAAAGGAGGATTACTTACAAAAAGAAGTGAAATCTCATCAAAAAGTCACCTGTAAAAAATGCAGCCAAGTCTCGTAACTCATTTACCGTAAAAAGTACTGAGATCGTATAAAGTAAAGTTTAACTATCTTATTAACTGTGAAATTTCCATTCACAAATCACTCCTAGTCTCTACATATTTTTTAAATTATTATTTTGTGACTTGGCAATTACGTAGCACGAGAATGTGATGTATATAGTTAGTCTTAATCAAATAATACTATAAGGTAAATCAAATAATACTATAAGTTAATACTTAAGGTGTAATAACTTCCCTGTGCGTATATAATTTGCCTTAATTAAACTATCCCATCCCATCAGATAACATAGTAAGGTGTAATAACTTCCCTGTGCTTCGTAATTGCCACATCACAAAATAATAATTAATGTAAGATGTAGAGACTAGGAGTGATTTGTGAATGAAAATTTCAGAGTTAATAAGATAGTTAAACTTGGCTTTATACGATCTCAGTACTTTTTACGGTAAATGAGTTACGAGACTTGGCTGCATTTTTTACAGGTGACTTTTTGATGAGATTGTGTATATCAAGAAATATATTGCTTTCAATAATAATATGTCAGTAATGAACAAATTGTTAGATTCTGGCAATTTAGGTCTATGTGTTTCCAGGATTAATGTTCGGTAAAGGGGGATTTATAGGGATCTTCCTGGATTGTAACTGTTGAAGGGGCGAGGCCAACGAGGTAAGCGCGTAACATCAGAATATTAAATTCTTCAAATTAAAATTAACTCTGGTCTTCAACATGCAGAAAGAAAAGGAATTGCTTACCTTTTCTAAGGTCTATCCAATTTATGAAATATCCACTGGTTTATATATTTCAACTATTTGAGAACTTATTATAAACACTTCTTGAATAATCCTGTTTTGCACCACCGCTGAAATAAGACTTGTAAAAAAAATTATATTAATGCACAATTCACATTGAATAAATAAGTTCACGTTTGGATTGATTTTAAAAATTATATTTTACATTACTTAAAATTTTAAAAGGTTTACATTTAGAATTATATTAATTATAGCATCAGGAAACATTTTTTCCTGTGACTTTACAGAATGAAGGATAGTAATACACTGACTCATTTTCACAAAGTTTGGAAAGTTACGAGTAAAGTTGCATCATTTCTTTGAAACAAATTGACGTTGAATAATTGTCCTTTTAAATGTTTTAGTTCTGTAATAAGTTTATAATGGCATAATCACAAATAACAAATTATAAACATATTTCACATTATTAGAAGAGAACGATTATAACGAGGTAATAAATCTCTATTGCTTGATAAACTTGAAACTTAAGAGTCATAAATTAGGTCACTTGTTTTAAGAGATGAGAGAAAAATTATCGTTGGGTTTTTATCTGCGTGCTTCATCATTTTCTTTATTTATTTATTTTACTTTGAGTGGAAAATATTAAGTGATTGAAATGAATGGATTAGATTTCTACAATTTCCCCCTTAATCCGTTCATGGGGATTAACTAATATTTTCATTGAATTTCTGTGTTCGATGAATCGAGGCTTGGGTAAAGGTTTGGTAAGTGCATCAGCTATCATTTTTTCTGTTGGAAGATATCTTAACTCAATTATGCCTTCTTCGCTATATTGTTTAATGGCATTAAATTTGACGTCGATGTGCTTTGATCTTTTCGTGAATTTTTCTGATTCAACCATTTTTATGGTACTTTGATTGTCTTCATATAAAGTGATTGGTTTTTGCTGTGGAAAGCCTAGATCGTCAAGTAACTTCAATAACCAAATTATTTCTTGGCTAGCATGTGCTGCGGACACATATTCAGCCTCTGCTGAAGATAAGGCAATGCAACTTTGCCTTTTCGTCGTCCACTGAATTGGGTTGTTGCCCAACATATATAATATTCCCGATGTTGATCTACGGGTTTTGGTATCACCTGCCCAATCGGCATCAGCGAATACCTTTAATATTGGTTCTTCATTAGTGTTAATTATTAATTTTAGTTCTTTAGTATGATATAGATATCTTATTATTCTTTTTACGGCTTGCCAGTCTTTTTCGCGAGGATTCTCATTTCTTCTGCTTAAAATGTTTACTGCTGCTGAAATGTCAGGTCTCGTTATGGTTGTTATATAAAGCAATGAACCAAGTGCCTGGCGATATTTAATATTATTTGGCATTAAATTATCATCATCATTTAATTTGTTATATCCTGGTTCCATTGGAGTTTTGCACGGTTTGGAGTTTTCAAGATTGAACTTTTTTGCTAAATTTTCAATCTTAATTTTTTGATCAAGAGAATAACCGTTAGGTAATTTCTGAATTTGAGTACCTAAATAGTTACTAATATTGCCTAGATCCTTTAATTCGTATTCTTGTTTTAGAGAATTTACGATTTCTTCTATTATTTCATCTTTGCTGGCGATGAGTATATCATCAACATATATTATTATGTATGATGTATGATCTTTTTCTTTTCTAGTGAAAAGACATGTGTCTGCTGTACTTTGGATAAAGTTCAAGTTGTCTAGTGTTTCAGCGATTTTAATATGCCAAGCTCTGGCGGCCTGTTTGAGGCCATAGATTGCCTTTTTGAGCTTGCAAACTTTTTCAGGAAATTGTTCGTTTACATAGCCTTCAGGTTGATTTATATATATTTCTTCATTTAAGTTCCCATGAAGAAAAGCGGTGTCAATATCTACATGTCGCACATTCAAATTATTATAAGCTGCTGCTAAAAGAAGTGTTTTGATGGTACAATGTTGTGCTACTGGTGAAAATGTTTCTTGATAATCTTCCCCATATTTTTGACTGAAACCTTTGGCAACAAAACGTGCTTTATATTTTTGTGTATTTCCTGAACTATCAATTTTTCGTTTGAAAATCCATCTACTTCCTATGATTCTTTTATTAAGAGGAGGATCGACTAGATCCCATGTATTATTTTTCATTAACGATTGTATTTCGTTTTCAGTGGCTTTAAGCCAGTTTTTCTTTTCTAGTGGATTGCTTATTTTGATAAGCTGTTTCCAGTTTTCAGGTTCTGTTGTATCGCAATCATTTGCTAAAGCAATAAAATTGTCGGAAGTATATCTTTGAGGTGGTACTCCTCTGTTTTGTCTTTCAGATCTACGAGGTTGATGTGTTTCTGATTGTTTGGGCGCGTCAGGTGTACAGGGTGTGTCACCTATTTCTATTTCAATGTATTTTTTATCTTCAATTAATTGTTCGTGATCATTAATTTTCTCGTTTAAATTGTTCAGTTTTTCTTCCAGAAATTTTACAGATCTGGAAATTATTATTTCACCATTTTTAGTGAAAACGCGGTATCCCTTTGTATTATTATCATAGCCCATGAAGATACCCTCTTCTGCTGTGTCATCTAGTTTAGATCTTTTGTGTTTGTTTATGTAAGTGTATACTTTACAGCCAAATACACGTAAATAATAGAGATTTGGTTTTCTTTTGAACCAAATTTCATATGGCGTTTTATTTGTCAATTTAGTGGGGAGCCTATTTTGGAGGTGATTAGCAGTATTTATCGCTTCACCCCAGAACCTATGAGGTAAATTTGCTTCGGATAATAGGCTTCGTGTCATTTCAATTAAACTTCTGTTTTTTCTCTCAGCAATGCCATTCTGGCTGGGACAAAATGGAACTGTGTATTCATGTTTTATACCATGTTCCCTTAGAAAGGCTTCTGTTTTATTTCCTATGTATTCCCCACCGTTATCCGATCTAATCGCCGTCGGATATTTTCCTTGTCTGGTTTTGACCATTTGTACATAGTCTTTTATTTTTTCATAAACTTCATCTTTACTTTTTAATAAGTAAATAACTGTGAATCTAGAATTGTCATCTATGAATGTAAGGAAGTAATTTTTTCCTCCTATTGTGGGTGTTTTAAAGGGCCCACATAAATGAGTATGTACTAAATCTAATACTTTTGTTGTTTTATTTTCGATAGATTTAGAGTACGGTGCATTTGTTGACTTTGTTTTTATACAGGTTTCACAGTTTGTTTTATGATTACAGTTATTTATTTTTATCCCACTGGCCAAGTCATTTTTGACTAATTCTTTTATACTTTCATTATTTCTGTGGCCAAGGCGTTTATGCCAAATTTCGAGGCAATCTTTATTTCTGCAATCATGTGCAATGTTTATTTTATTTTGAGAACTTTCTTCTAGTGTTTCAACTTGATATAAGTTATGTTTCTTAAATGCTTCTAAGTATATATTTCCATTGCACGATAGTATGCATTTTTCATTTTCGAAAAATACTTTGTAGCCATGTTCTGTGGCTTTACTTACGGAAATTAAATTTGATTCCAATTGTGGAACAAATAACACATTTTTAAGTGTAATTCTATTTATACATCCATCAGATGTCTTTGTCATTATTTGTGTTTCGCCGGTTCCGTAAGAATTTAATGTATTCCCATTAGCAATTGTTACTGTAGTTTTTTCAGTATCGTTGAATTTTGTAAATATATCCCTATCGTTCGCTATATGCGAAGACGCTCCTGAGTCAATTAACCAGGTTTTATTAGCGGGATTTACAATTATGAATGCTGCATCTTTATGTTCACTTTTATTTATTTGTACCTGTTCATTTGTTTTTGATTGATTCATTTTATTTTTACTATCACCTTTTATATTTTCAAAACACAACGATGTGTACTTTTTGTATTTGTATTGTGTTTTAGGTGTAGTGGTCTGTGTGTTTCTGTTCTTGAGATGCCAGCATTGTTTGTAAGTGTGATTTGATTGTTTACAGTAGGTACAATATTTGTTTTGCCCTTTATAATCTTGAGTGTATTTCTTTTGTGTTTTAAACACCTTTTGTGAGTTTTCAACTTGCTCACTATTTTCTACCCGTTTATTAAATTCATCAGTAAGTTTGCTCTTGATGAATTCGGGAGTTAATTCAATTTCATTTCGGGCTTCGAGAGCTGTTATTAGAGTATTATAACTCGCAGGTAACGAGCACAATAGAAGTGCAGATAAATGCGAGTCGGTTATGTTCTCTCCTATTGCGGAGAGCTTATCTTTTATTTCCAGTATATTAGTAATGTGTTTGTGCATGTTCCCATTTTCGGGAAGTTTTGCACTATACAATTTTCGTAACAAATACAATTTACTGGACAAATTGGCTCTCTCATGAATATTTTTTAAACTATCCCATGTCTGTTTTGCTGTTTCTAAATGTTTTACATGAACTATTTGCGTATCGTCTATACTCAGGTTTATTAAAGCGCGAGCTTTTGCATCCTTTTTTCTCCAATCTTCGTTAATTGGTGTAGGGGGTTCCTGAGTTATGAGTTCGTACAAATCTTCCTTAATTAACAACATATTAATTTTAAACTTCCATATAGAATAATTATTATTGTTTAATTTATCTACTAATTGCATTTCCTTTATTGTCGCCATCTCGGAGAACTTGTTTATACAGTTTTTAAAGTTTTATTAGTTTAAATAGTTTATTAAATTCAATTATGTTTTCTTGAATTTTTAATCTAGCATAAGAGCTGAGTATTATTTTTATTAATTAGAGTCAATTATTAATCCTTAAGAATAAATTCTGAGTTCATATATTCATCAGGCTCATGATCACTGTTGAAGGGGCGAGGCCAACGAGGTAAGCGCGTAACATCAGAATATTAAATTCTTCAAATTAAAATTAACTCTGGTCTTCAACATGCAGAAAGAAAAGGAATTGCTTACCTTTTCTAAGGTCTATCCAATTTATGAAATATCCACTGGTTTATATATTTCAACTATTTGAGAACTTATTATAAACACTTCTTGAATAATCCTGTTTTGCACCACCGCTGAAATAAGACTTGTAAAAAAAATTATATTAATGCACAATTCACATTGAATAAATAAGTTCACGTTTGGATTGATTTTAAAAATTATATTTTACATTACTTAAAATTTTAAAAGGTTTACATTTAGAATTATATTAATTATAGCATCAGGAAACATTTTTTCCTGTGACTTTACAGAATGAAGGATAGTAATACACTGACTCATTTTCACAAAGTTTGGAAAGTTACGAGTAAAGTTGCATCATTTCTTTGAAACAAATTGACGTTGAATAATTGTCCTTTTAAATGTTTTAGTTCTGTAATAAGTTTATAATGGCATAATCACAAATAACAAATTATAAACATATTTCACATTATTAGAAGAGAACGATTATAACGAGGTAATAAATCTCTATTGCTTGATAAACTTGAAACTTAAGAGTCATAAATTAGGTCACTTGTTTTAAGAGATGAGAGAAAAATTATCGTTGGGTTTTTATCTGCGTGCTTCATCATTTTCTTTATTTATTTATTTTACTTTGAGTGGAAAATATTAAGTGATTGAAATGAATGGATTAGATTTCTACATTTATTTACAAACAATTAATTCCCAATGCTATTAATTTTTAATAAAACTTCATTAAAAATTGAAAATAATAATAAAAAATTGTTAAATTTTCACAAATTATTAAAAATTAAATGTAAAAATTTAAATTCTCCTTCTAATGTTGTTATTCCACAGTTTCATAAAAATCCAATTAAATTTCGAACGTTACTATTGGATGTAATGCTTATAATAATATCGGTAGTAATTTACTTCTAAATATACTCACTCAGATCTATACTATAACGATTAAACAATATAATAAACATTGTTTAAAAATAGTTTTCAGCTCATAAATAAGTTATAAAACATAAATTCTGTAAAATTCATCAAAACATTTGATTTTAATGATTTATTTAATAATATTAATGTCATTGATTTACACAAAACTATGTGTGTACTTAAAAAAATACAAATCTTAATTAAATTTAACAGATTATATTTCTGTTAGTTATTTTAAAACTGTATTAAACTTTACTTTGCATCAATTATATTATTTACAATAATATAATTTATCGACAATGAAAGGAAAGTCACCGGCTTTAAGTATTCTCTCTGATCTATATTTATATTACTATGAAAAGAATTCATTAGTTAATAACAATGATTACGTTTTCTATCGATATATAGATGATATTATTATTTTTTATTTCAATGACTCTAATATCACATCGTTATTTAATTTATATCCCAATCAGCTTACATTAAGTTAAAATGATATGATTGATAGTAATATAAATTTTCTTGACTTAAAAATTACTATCAATAATAATAATAAATTATTCTTTGACATTTACGATAAAAGATTTGATTTTTCATTTAATGTAAATATTTTTACAAATTATGCTTCATGCTATACATAAATCAGTTTATAAAAATATAATACTGAATTATCTACACAGAATAAAATATTTATGTTCTGACATAAATAAAAACAAAAATATTAAATTTATATGTAATCAAGCAAAACTAAATGGATATCCTAATTACATGGTAAATTCAATCATCAATTCATCTCATTAAAATTCTTGGGGTTTTGTAAAAACTTATTTGGTGTTCATATCCAAAATTATAAAGATTAGAGCAGGTTGGGATCAAGGATGTTGGCTTAAATATATATATTTAATTACATGTATTAAGATTTAAAAAAAAATACATAAAATACACACTGTGGTCATGGCTATGTTATTTCTATATAACTAATTATTCAACATATTTTATTATTTCAAAGTTATTGCTTCATGAGAGGTCAATTAAAATAAATTGAGAATTTTATAATTCCAATCATTTAATAAATTATAGCTATTATTTAAATTATTTGGAATACTTAGTTGATACATAGGAATTGGGTAATTTAATTACATTTAGATTAAATTGAATTTGATATTAAAATAGTGGTTGTAAATTAATGTTGAAACCATTAATTATTAACATTATTTTTATAGTTATTTAAGGTAATTAATGGAAAATATGTCTTTGTTGTTTCATCTTGTTCATTAATAGTATTAATATTGATTATATAATTATTATTATTTGATGTGGTATAATTGAATGAATATATATGTTCTTCATATATTTTATTTATTTATTTATTTTTAATTTTAATAAGGTTTATATATGTATTTATAAGAATTTTGTTTACTATTTTAAAAATTTTCTTTCATATATTTTGGTCTCAAATCTATTTACTGCAACCATACATATCAAATTTGATAGTTATTATTTTTATATGCGGTAAAGTTAATATACTTCTTCATTTAAAATTAATTTTTTTTAATATATATTTATTTATTTTGGATTTTTATAAAGTTTGATGCACTTTATATCTTATTTTAAATCTATAGGTGGAAGCTACAGGAGGGCGCTTATGTTCTGTTGTATTTTTTTGCTAGATAATAATTATAAATTCTTTCAAATAACTGTTTTTTCCCCACAAACTTTAAAATGGTTTTTATTATAGTTTTCTGGGTTTTAATTCTAATCATTTTTCCCCTAATATTTATGGATTTTCTTTCATCTATAAATGTTTCACTTAACTGTGAACTGTGGTCATACAACTTTTTTGGATCACATGTTCTGAAATCAAATGTAGATAAGATGCTGTTTCTGTACTGTGTGACATACAATGCATGGTTTGTGAGTAATTCTGTTGTATTATTAATTGTTTTTCCTCGATTTTTCCTTTTGTTTCCCATCTTTAGTGCAATATATTGGCAGAAATATACATATTGGCAAATGTGCCTGTATATTCTACTAGGACTTCCCTCAAAGGGATTAGTCTGAGTGATATTGCTGAGAACATAAAGTTAACAATTACGATATAAAGAAGATATCAACAAGAATCTAAGTGAATATACAGCATATGATAGACAAGAGATAGATAAAGATACAATATATGAAAAATAGCAAATTAAGTGATATAATTACAAAATATCATATATAAATTCATATACTGTTATGTTTTCATATGCATTTTTTTATAACATTTGGCAAATAATCTCATTTTCTTAAGCGGGAATTGCTCAAAACTTTAAAAAAAAAACCGCCGGCTCTTTTAAAACGATATTTTTAAAGTCACATAATCAGATTTGCAGCCAATAGCGTATTTTAGCAAGCGTAGTTTAACGCAAGTTTAATTTAATTTTTGCAACATTTTCTTTGTGACAAATATCTAAATAAAATATTAAAAAATAAAATATTAAATATTGAAATATTAAATCAAATATTTAATATTTGAATTAAAAAAATTTCCTTTGTTTATTTGTATAACTATTTATAGAAACTCGTATACTTCAAACCACATTGATAACATGCTTTGCTACAAACGTGTCTACCAGGCTAACTACTCGTATGTCTTAGCTGTGTCTCTCTCCGAACTCATCTGTCTACTGTCTCTCTACTCTTCTGTATACCCGTCTGTCTTTCTACCCGACTCTTTAATCGTGTCTCTACCTGTCTCGCTTCCTGTTACACTACTCGTCTATCAACACGTCTGTCTGTCTATATACCCCTCTCTCTACCCGTCTGTCAAGTCGTCTCTGTACTCGTCTCTCTATCCACCACGCTACCCGTCTCCCTACCCATCTCACTACCCCTCTGTCAACCCTTTTTTGCACCTGCCTCGCTACCCGTCTGTCTATTCGTTTCGCTACCCGTTAGCTTATCTCTGTCGCTATCCGTCTCTCTACCCGTCTGTCTACCCGTTTGTTTACACGTCTATCTATCTCTCGCCAACTCTTCCCAATATTTAAACAATTTAGTAAACGGAAGCCGTTTATCTGTTATTAAATGCAAACAGGAGTAATTTATCTAAAGAGTGTAATCAGATGCAATTTTTTTAAATACATACATAAACCAGCATAATAATTCACCAGTTTTATTTTCATAGTAGTTTATGTCATTTGACAGTAAATCTCAACTTCTTCAACCCGAACTGCGTCAATCTTTTTAAAAAAGCCCCAAGGTCCGTATAACTGGGAAGGGGAATTGTCCTCAGGGCTATTAGATACATGTTATTAAGTTAAGTGAAAGTTTCGTAATCGGGTTCGCAGCCAATTTCTTATGTCAGAAAGGGTGGCTTCACGCCATTTTAAATTCCTTTCTGTAACTTTCTTTTTCGTTTTTTGGTGGGTGGTTGGTGGGGGGGGGAGGGTTCCAAATATATACACTTAAATTCAAACTGTTGCCCCCATGTTAATATTAGTGTTGTTTGTATTATCAATTAATACTTTGTTGATCGAGCTTCATTCGAAACAAATGTAAAAGACTTCTACAGTTTTTTTTTTCTAGAAGAAAGTTCCGTAATCGGGCCCTAAGCTAATCGGGGAATTTAATATCATTATTGTTTCTAACTCTTATAGAGTTAAAACAATATTGTTGCTAGCATTACTCTTGTTTGTGACCAACCTCTTCTGTGTATCTGAATAGGGAAAAGTTCCGTATCATGTACTGGTTGGTGCCAAAGGCAGTTGTAGAATCTTACAAATTTTTCTAGAGAGCGGAAAAACATGTTTTTTAAAATATTTACAAATATACGTTTATTAAACCATGTTTTTGAGCCATTTTAAAAAATTAAGTACGGTGCTAAAATAAATTTTTATTGCCATTTTCGATATTTTAATAAGAAATGAAAATACATAACAAACAAATTTAACAAAACTCAGCCATTTTTGGGTACTTCTCTATTATCCCGTCGACCACTTTTCATAACAAAAAACTATCGCCAAACTAAGATTAAACGCTAAAAATACAGTCCCATTTACTTGATGCCAGAAGCATTATACGTATTTGTTATGCCATCAAGTGGTTTTTAATTCGACATTTGCGTGTATTTTTCATTATGTTTTACTGATTTATTAGTTATTTCATTCATTAAAGTAACAATTGTGTCCTTAAATTCTTATATTTTATTTATTTTGATATTTCAATGGCAACGTTCTCCCGTTTATTTAGCGTTACAGTTCGGCGATAGTTTTTTGTTATGAAAAGTGGTCGACGGGATAATAAAGAAGTACCCATTTTTTGTGATAAATAATTGTTATTGCCAGGGGGGCAAATTGTAAACAATTAATAAGCGAACTAAAAAAATTACCGGAAAAAACTTGTGGGAATCTCAAGAAAGAAATATCTGATATAAATAGCATTTAAAATCTTAAAATGGAGAAGTGGTCCGTATAAAAATGCAAAACATTATACACCTGATATAAGAATTTTTTAATTTTTTTATATTTCCGAAAGCACAGATAAAAGGGTAAAAATCCCGGCACAGATGCCATATACTCACCACGTTGGCGCGATTTTTCCCCCGCCCCTTTGGCGAAAACTGTTTGTTGCGTTTGTTTACTTTTATTTTTTATTTTAATTCTATAGATTATTTTTATATGTATATCAATATTAATTTAGGCACAGATGTTATATACGCACCAGATTGGCGCGATTTTTCCCCCGCCAATTTGGCGAAAACTTTGTTTTTGAATATTAGTTACAAATATCATACAATAATAGCATGTAATTTTTTATTTCAATATAAAAATAAAATAACGTAATAAATGAAATAGCTCCTATTATTCAAAAATGGGAAATAAAAATAAATAAATGATAGTTTGATATAAATAAATATTGATATATATAATAAAAACAATTTATAGAATTAAAATAAAAAATAAAAGTTAATAAACAACAATTGAAACAAAATAACCGGGTTACCATGTGAGGCATAAAATTGCCATTTTGTTGCAATCGCGCCAATGTGGTGGCGTTTATGACATCCGCGCCTTTATTTATATCAAACTATTATTTATTTATTTTTATTCCCTTTTTTAAAATAATAGAAGCTGTTTCATTTATTACGTTATTTTATTTTTATATTGAAATAAAAAATCACGTGTACTATTTGTCACACTATTTGTAACTAATATTCAAAAACAAAGTTTTCCCCAAGCTGGTGGAGGGAAAAATCGCGCCAACGTGGTGCGTATATGACATCTGTGCCTTGTTTCATTTCACATAGAGGTACTGCTCTATTATCCCGTCGACCACTTTTCATAACAAAAAACTATCGCCAAACTGTTAGATTAAACGCCAAAAATGCAGTCCCATTTACTTGATATCAGAAGCATTATACGTGTTTGTTACGTCATCAAGTGGTTTTTAACGCGACATTTGCGTGTATTTTTCATTATGCTTTACTGATTTATTAGTTATTTCATTCATTAAAATAACAATTGTGTCCTTAAATTCTTATATTTTATTTATTTTGATATTTCAATGGCAACGTTCTCCCGTTTATTTAGCGTTACAGTTCGGCGATAGTTTTTTGTTATGAAAAGTGGTCGACGGGATAATAAAGAAGTACCCATTTTTTGTGATAAATAATTGTTATTGCCAGGGGGGCAAATTGTAAACAATTAATAAGCGAACTAAAAAAATTACCGGAAAAAACTTGTGGGAATCTCAAGAAAGAAATATCTGATATAAATAGCATTTAAAATCTTAAAATGGAGAAGTGGTCCGTATAAAAATGCAAAACATTATACACCTGATATAAGAATTTTTTAATTTTTTTATATTTCCGAAAGCACAGATAAAAGGGTAAAAATCCCGGCACAGATGCCATATACTCACCACGTTGGCGCGATTTTTCCCCCGCCCCTTTGGCGAAAACTGTTTGTTGCGTTTGTTTACTTTTATTTTTTATTTTAATTCTATAGATTATTTTTATATGTATATCAATATTAATTTAGGCACAGATGTTATATACGCACCAGATTGGCGCGATTTTTCCCCCGCCAATTTGGCGAAAACTTTGTTTTTGAATATTAGTTACAAATATCATACAATAATAGCATGTAATTTTTTATTTCAATATAAAAATAAAATAACGTAATAAATGAAATAGCTCCTATTATTCAAAAATGGGAAATAAAAATAAATAAATGATAGTTTGATATAAATAAATATTGATATATATAATAAAAACAATTTATAGAATTAAAATAAAAAATAAAAGTTAATAAACAACAATTGAAACAAAATAACCGGGTTACCATGTGAGGCATAAAATTGCCATTTTGTTGCAATCGCGCCAATGTGGTGGCGTTTATGACATCCGCGCCTTTATTTATATCAAACTATTATTTATTTATTTTTATTCCCTTTTTTAAAATAATAGAAGCTGTTTCATTTATTACGTTATTTTATTTTTATATTGAAATAAAAAATCACGTGTACTATTTGTCACACTATTTGTAACTAATATTCAAAAACAAAGTTTTCCCCAAGCTGGTGGAGGGAAAAATCGCGCCAACGTGGTGCGTATATGACATCTGTGCCTTGTTTCATTTCACATAGAGGTACTGCTCTATTATCCCGTCGACCACTTTTCATAACAAAAAACTATCGCCAAACTGTTAGATTAAACGCCAAAAATGCAGTCCCATTTACTTGATATCAGAAGCATTATACGTGTTTGTTACGTCATCAAGTGGTTTTTAACGCGACATTTGCGTGTATTTTTCATTATGCTTTACTGATTTATTAGTTATTTCATTCATTAAAATAACAATTGTGTCCTTAAATTCTTATATTTTATTTATTTTGATATTTCAATGGCAACGTTCTCCCGTTTATTTAGCGTTACAGTTCGGCGATAGTTTTTTGTTATGAAAAGTGGTCGACGGGATAATAAAGAAGTACCCATTTTTTGTGATAAATAATTGTTATTGCCAGGGGGGCAAATTGTAAACAATTAATAAGCGAACTAAAAAAATTACCGGAAAAAACTTGTGGGAATCTCAAGAAAGAAATATCTGATATAAATAGCATTTAAAATCTTAAAATGGAGAAGTGGTCCGTATAAAAATGCAAAACATTATACACCTGATATAAGAATTTTTTAATTTTTTTATATTTCCGAAAGCACAGATAAAAGGGTAAAAATCCCGGCACAGATGCCATATACTCACCACGTTGGCGCGATTTTTCCCCCGCCCCTTTGGCGAAAACTGTTTGTTGCGTTTGTTTACTTTTATTTTTTATTTTAATTCTATAGATTATTTTTATATGTATATCAATATTAATTTAGGCACAGATGTTATATACGCACCAGATTGGCGCGATTTTTCCCCCGCCAATTTGGCGAAAACTTTGTTTTTGAATATTAGTTACAAATATCATACAATAATAGCATGTAATTTTTTATTTCAATATAAAAATAAAATAACGTAATAAATGAAATAGCTCCTATTATTCAAAAATGGGAAATAAAAATAAATAAATGATAGTTTGATATAAATAAATATTGATATATATAATAAAAACAATTTATAGAATTAAAATAAAAAATAAAAGTTAATAAACAACAATTGAAACAAAATAACCGGGTTACCATGTGAGGCATAAAATTGCCATTTTGTTGCAATCGCGCCAATGTGGTGGCGTTTATGACATCCGCGCCTTTATTTATATCAAACTATTATTTATTTATTTTTATTCCCTTTTTTAAAATAATAGAAGCTGTTTCATTTATTACGTTATTTTATTTTTATATTGAAATAAAAAATCACGTGTACTATTTGTCACACTATTTGTAACTAATATTCAAAAACAAAGTTTTCCCCAAGCTGGTGGAGGGAAAAATCGCGCCAACGTGGTGCGTATATGACATCTGTGCCTTGTTTCATTTCACATAGAGGTACTGCTCTATTATCCCGTCGACCACTTTTCATAACAAAAAACTATCGCCAAACTGTTAGATTAAACGCCAAAAATGCAGTCCCATTTACTTGATATCAGAAGCATTATACGTGTTTGTTACGTCATCAAGTGGTTTTTAACGCGACATTTGCGTGTATTTTTCATTATGCTTTACTGATTTATTAGTTATTTCATTCATTAAAATAACAATTGTGTCCTTAAATTCTTATATTTTATTTATTTATGTATTTTGATATTTCGATGACAACGTTCTCCCGTTTATTTGGCGATAGTTTTTTGTTATGAAAAGTGGTCGACGGGATAATAGAGAAGTACCCACATATGTATTGGTACTTTTATGTTAACTTGGCGCAGTTGATAAATCGCCAAATATTTTTCTCATAACATCTTCATATTGCATTCATTTCATTTAAATATAAATCTTTCACTGATTTCATTTGAAATACATACATTAAAAATACACGTCTTTCACTCATTTAATTTAAAATACACGCCTTTCACTAATTCCATTTAAAATACTAAAAAGGAAAAGAAAATAAGAAATAATGCCACAAATCGAAACCTTTTATTTAAACATCAAAGAATTGTTCCTAACATACACACGCGAAATAAAAAAGCTGCTAATGGTGTGATTTACGCCAAATCTCTAATACTAATACTACTCTTACTAATCTCTAATACTTTTCAAACAGAAAAAAAATCCAGATTAACTTTCCATTTTATTAAATTGAAATATATTTTATTGTGCTGAATATTAGTGCTTGCATATTTTTTTGCTCCATGTATTCCATGAACTTTTCAATTCCGATTGTCTACGAAAATCTCCTGCCGGTGAAAAGAACGTACGCACAAAATTTAGTGACGTATGTACTTTAATTGTGCTTTTTTATCTATTTTTTTAATATAACTTCCAAACGGTTTGACACTTATTCTTGGTAATAAATAGACGACGTTGTCACCTTTATAGGTACCTGCTGTAAAAATTTGAACGAAATCCGTTAAATATTTTTTGAGTTATGCTTGACGAAATGTTTTAATATCCATCGTAGCTATATATGGGGCAAAGTAATACTGCGCTGTGTAAGAGTCTTCGTTGCACTCAGACAATGAAATATTGCATTTCAATTTGACATGTGACATGTGCTGCCAACTGATGATTACACTACACATGGTCACATTGTCTTTTTCCGAATTCCATTTTAATTTCATTTGATATCTAAATTCCATTTTTCATTCAAATTGTGATTGACTTTTCTTGCATCTTTTATCATTTTATTTATTTATTATATTTCTGCTTTTATCTTAACTTATTATGTACGTATTACTATGCCAGTTCTAATTTGGTGTTTCAGTAATTTTTTTTATTTATTGATTATTTATTAACTTAAAATATTCTTTATTCACTTACTTTATGCCATCTTTAAATTAGTATTTTGGTCAGTATTCAATATACTTTTTTTATCTCCCCAATTCCATTTTATATCAGTTTATATATCAATTTCATTATTCTGCTGACATCTTTTATCGTTTTAAATATTTATTTTCTAATTTCTTTAAAACTATTATGCATATTTGGCTGTGTGCTGTCTATGAATTCGAGCTTCGGTTTTAATATTTGAATTGGTTAATGATTTGTAAAACTGGTGCTAGAAAATTGAAATTTGAGATTGTGGTTATTTTTAAGATGTAAATGCTTGCTAAAAATGGTTTTAAAAAAATCGAAATTTAAAAGGATGAAATGAGCAGAAAACATTCTAAAAACGTTCTAAACTATTTTTTACCAGAAATAGTTAGGAATAGAAACTTGAAATTTGACATGGCTGTTATACTTTAGAGACTTAAATACATCCAAAGAACAGATTATAAAAATTTTGAAATTTAAAAATGAGCCAAAAAAGTTCTGAAATTACTATTTCTGTGATATATTTGATATAGAAGCTTGGAATTTGGCATGGTAATTACTTTTAAAATGTAAATTCTTCCAACGGTTTCTAAAAAAAAATCGAAATTTCAAATGAAAAATAAAATGAACGCAGACGGCTGCAATAGACAGCTTCTTACTTTTTGTAACGGAGGCTACCTAATACAGCTTATATAAGCATATGTTCATATATGATCTTTATATACCGGCTACTCTGATTTTTCGTTATATTGACATCATATGAATTTTTTAGTAATTATTCAATACATGTGAACATTATTCAATACAGTTGAGAATATTTCAACTTTTGACAATATCGAAAGATAACCAATAATAAATTAATAGCTCATCTTACTATTGCTGGATATGTTGAAGAAAATACGTAGGAAACGAAAGTTGCTCTTGAAGATCAATAGACCACTGCAGTTTTTCCGAGATGGTTGGTAAATTTTTATAAATTACATAACTATCTGATTCAAATAGATCTACTGATTTATCATAACTTTCTTTGGCAGCCAGAATTTCCTTGTATATATTTCTTCTCAGTAATATCACTTGCTTCTTAAATTCCAAGTTGACTAGTTGACGCTTCAAAAGATTCTGAACAAGCTTCATAAACTGTAAATGAATTTACAAAATTTTGCAGTTTATCCAATAAATAAAACAATAAATATCAAAGCCTATACTTTTATCTCTTATTATGAGTAGAGATAAATAATGAAAATCTAAAAGGATACATATGAATACTAAAAAATAGCATTATTTGAATTAGTACTAGCCTAATATATTCTTTACTAGCAAAGACTAAAACTCAAAAGATGAAAAAAAAAATCATTTTCAGAGGATTTCCATCTTGGCAGGCTGTCTAATACCATTTTATGGGTGTGGTGCTTACTTCAAATGATAAATACTAGATGATAGCACCACAAGAATAATTGTAAGAATTTTAATTTCAAATTCTCCAGTCACTACTGCGACCTATTTTTCAGATGTTGTTATTTCACTGCAGTACCCATAGAATGTTTTCGTAGTTCTGTTATGTGTAATGTGATGTACCTACTTGTGTTGTGATGTTTATTAAACTTGTGAAACTAATTCATTTCGTCCACCTTTCGTATGTATATTTACTTAATTAATTAATATCCAAATATAGAAAAGGTGGCGATGAGCGAAAATGTTCTCACTGGAATAAATTAAAAAAGAAATACCGAGTTGAAGACAAAATGGCTTTACTTCTATCTTCGTTATGCAAGTACGTGATGTTTCATCCTGCTAAAATTATGCTATAAATTGATTTTCTGCAAGAAAGGTTCGTTATTTACGGGGGAGGTAGGTCAGTATTTTTTTTTCTTTTCTGAAGTAAATAAAATACAATTATGTTTCAAAGTTTTAAGGAGTTTAACGATTCAGTTGAAACGGATCAGGCATACGTTAAAAGGCTGGAACAAAGTTTTATACTTCATGATGTGAAAGAGGAAATGAAGATCCCTGCAATTATTTCGTGCATGGGTCCAAAATTGTACAGTTTGTTATGCGATTTATCTTTTTCTAAATCTGCTGAATCTTTGAAATATGAGGAAATTGTTGTTATTCTGTTAAAGCACTTAAGCCCCGTCCCTAATAAATTTTGTCCGTAATTTTTATCAAAACGAAAATGAATCGATACAAGATTTTACTGTTAGATTAAAAAAAATTGACAACTTTTTGTGCTCTTGCTGGCGAAAGATTAAATGAAAATCTTTTGGAACAGTTTCTTAGAGTTTTAAAAAATGAAAGTATTCAGAGTAAATTACTTGCGCAAATAGAGGATTTAACTTTTGAGATATCCATTGAAAAACCAATTATTTTGCAAAATAATGAAATTGATATTTCTGAATTGAGGCATAAAAATTTTAATGTAAATAAACTTGCGTGTTCTAAAAATGTTCAACCTAATAAATTTCCAAATAATTTTCAAAAACAGAAAATTAACAATAATGTATTTAAGGAAAATTCCGAGGTAAATAAAAATAATTTGAAGTGTTACAGATGTGGTAATACATCACTTTTAGCAAATGTATGTAGATATTAATACATTTTGCAATCAATGTAAAAAACGAGGTCATTTAAGTAAAGTCTGTAAAAGTAAAAATAATAATTCCCAGAAACAGACGAATATATTGCATATAGTTGATATTTTAACTGTGAGTCATGATAAAGGTACTACTCCAATAAAAGTGTGAGTTTTAATTGAAAATAAAGCTAAAGCTGAAATGGAGTTAGATACGGGATCCGGAATTTCTGCAGTACTTTTTAAACGTTTTCGGAGAATCTTTCCAAATAATAAAAATTTTCCGCCAGATGTTCAGCTAAGAACTGCAACTGGTGAAATGTTTACACCTGTTGGGTATGTTAAGCTACGGCTGCCGAAGGCAGTCGTACTTCACCGCCAATTCCAGGCTCTCGAGAGCCCATACGAGGTCACAACCAAGAAGGACCGGTTTACCCGGAAACCTCCAAGGGGATGCTCTTCGGCCGGGGGAGAAACAGGGGCGTGAGCCTTCTGCGCTTCATCACCCTTTCCCAAATGAACGACGGTAGAGGTCGCTGCGATGATACGGTGGAGCCCAAACTCGGAGGACACCACCACAACACACTTGGGCGGAACGCGGAAGTGAACAACGGCTCCGTAGCCGGGATCCCATAAAGAAAACCGTGTCCTTGGCCAATGTTGAACACTCCCACGACCCATTACTGTAACCACATCTTCCGATTATCAAATCCTAGGGAGGGAGGAAGCGACTAGTTCATCGGTGTGGCGAGCAGGAGGGGCTTCTCGCCAATCTGGGACCACGAAGAAACTTGGTCCCTGGCGCACAGGCACGCCTTGGCTAGGTCGTCCCCCACAGAATGGCTTCCCGCGAGACAGAACCCCCTAGGCGAAACTAGGGCGTGGTCAAGCGACCCCATTCGATGAGGTCATGCACATATATATATACACTTTACGGAAGAACGGAGGACCACTGCCGGACTCTGAGGGTCGTGGAGGGCTCCCTCAAGTACGCTAAAGAAGCTGACCCGGTCGAGGTTAATAAAAGGAAGTTATTGTTAAAAGAGTTCTGCTAGCACCAACCTCGTCCGGCACAGAAAGCTCTGACTACACAAAGACGCGCTGGGCTGGTGTCGGCTCAAGGTCTGGACGCCGTCTTAAGACGAGCCTCCGGTCCGGTTCCTCAGAGTTGAACAGTTTCGAGAAGTTGCGGTCCCCTTCCAGAGAAGGCGACACGAGCCACAGACCTCGGACCTGAGGACCCTCCGGGACTCGAACCGCTCTTCGTACAAACGGGCAATCTCTTTCCTGAACGACCCTGAGGGCGGCTCACAACTACTCCAGCTACAGAGGGAATCGCAGTGGGCATATAAGGCACAGCGGGCCTACTGACTCGACACCAGTGCGTCGAGCCACACCGCACCCACTTCCTACGTTCCACCGCCTGCACAGTACCGAGGGTTGCGGCATGCCTCCTCTCGCACAGACAGGCGTCACAACGGAGCCGCCTTCGTTCCTTGTCATACAGAGTCCGACCTCGCCTCAGTCTTAGACAAATGTGGTGACTGTCCTATCCCCGTTCGCTAGCCTTTGCCCTCACGTCACCTGTCCTCGGTGGTCGTCACACAGTCGACCACCTAGGCACGAGGGTTCAGCCTACGCGATTCCTTTTACCATCCGGCTGCCCCAAGACCTCGCGAAGACGAATCTAGATCCCACTCCGGGAAGATATAACCGGCTAGGAATTTTATCGGCTAAACGTCACTGTCGGCTAAATGTACTTGTCGGTTAAATGTACTTGTCGGTCAAATGTTCTGTCGGATAAATGTCATGGATCCAGATACATCTGACGCCCAAAGTCTGTAACTCTATCAGTCCCAAGGTTAAGAAATCCTTAATCTTATAGTTCCACTTTAAACAAGCCATTAAATATCGGAGATCGCATTCCTTTCGAAGGGACTATGATTTTTTTTTTTCTTTTTTAACAACCTTCTGTTACAGAGACGCACAGAGCCAATCTTGAACCCCGGGAATAACATTTTCTAGAGTGGGGAGGTAGGGTGCAGTGCATATATGAATCCACATAAAAGGGAGGATTTTAGAAGTTACCAAAGATATTTCTTAATTCGTTATTTAAAAATGTAATTCATTTTTTAATTAAATTCATTTTAATTATTTTATGTGTTTGTAGCTACTTATTGTTTAATAACAGTAAACTCTGTTTAAGGCGGAATCAATTGGGACCGAGAAAATTTTCCGTTGTAGACAGTATTCTGCTTACAGAGTTTACTGTATTTTTATAAATTTGTCGAGATTTTAAAACCTTTCCGCGTTTGGCAGATTTTCGTCTTACGCAAAGTCCACCTCAGACAGAGTGTACTGTAATTTTATTTTTAAATTAAATAAACTTTTAATTAATAAAGTTTGTACAGTTTGTGATTTCTAATGCAAAATACATACCATTAAGATGATATGCACATGCAGCAACTGTATCTTTGTCACGAGCTATGGGAACAAATTGAAACCAGTTTTTCTCACCAAAATAGATGGAGGAGGTATTGCATGTAGTGCATTGCATTGCTTTTTAAATGGAATGTTTCCTTGAGAGATCAACTATAAATCTTAAAAAAGACTTTTTTAAATCAGAACAAACGTATAACTTAAGCAGTGTAGTTTTTCACTCATATTCTATACGAAAACAAGATTTAAATGAAAAAAGTACTTTCCGTATAAGAGTAACTGATAGTAGCCATCTTTTAATCGGAGATCCGGGGATCCGGGGATTTTTCTCACATTCCCCCTCACCCCACCCCTCTCTACGCTATATACTAATTCAGTTTTACAGAGTTTACTCAGGTATATCTAAATGCCTAATTGCATATCTTAAATGGGAAGTTGCTGATGTTTCAAAACAAAAATGCAATTCTTCATCAAGTGTCATAATGCAAAATATAACATTAAATTAAAATATTCAAATCAATGGACAACAGAACTGAAATATATTAAAAAAATTAAAGAAGAATAATTGAACTTATAATACCTTGAAGGATTCTTCTGAAGTAACACAATTCAAACAAGCTTGAAATAAAGCAATTCCTAGCTTACGATCTAATTCATAAACTTTCGTTGAAAACAAATTGTATTCTTCTAAAAATTCCTGAATTTTAAAAGAATGTAAACGAAAATTAACTTTTCAGATAAGCATAAAAAAAATCTTATATTTTAAAAATATATCACAAATTTCAAAAGCAAAATTTGCATTTTATCTGACCGCTCCAGTTAGACATATTTATTAGTGAAAACAAAACTAGTAAATCAGAAATGAAAACAAAAGAAAAAATATATAATTAGAAGCAAAAAATGCACACCTATCTATATACATATGATTATATATATCAGTGAGGTGCACTACAAGAAGCTTACTATAGAATATGGTGAGCATAGCATCCATCGTTCATTTACAGGGACTCACAAAAGAATTCTGTTACTGTCTATGAACAATAATTGCAGATTCAAAGATTGGACGTTATATCATTTTCTTCATTACAGCTTAGATTTTATCCTACTTTTACACTCTTTTCTTTTAACTTGGTTTATGTATGGTTCAAAGATGGAATTTCGCAATAGATTTTTCGCTCACTTTCTAAAATGCTAGAATAAAAACTATGTATACACACGTGTGTTTGCGATGACAGTTCAGCATTTTAATAGTTTGAGAACTTACTTATAAATTAATAAATTAACACAACAACAATGAAGTTAATTATATGCCAAACCACGCTCGCTAAAATATACCAACTGGCTGGGAAACTGCAACAATAAAATATTCTAAACACTAAAAATTAGAAAAAAAAATAATGGTGAATAAATAGTTAAGAGAAAATTCAACATTTTAAAAAATATGCCTTTATTAATATGAATTAAACTATGATTGTATGTTCAGAAAACAATACAGAAATCCCGAATAGATAATTTTAATAAAGTTTTTTAGGATTCCTACTTAAAAAGTTAAAACGGAACCATTATAAGATTACTCCTGTGTCTGTCTGTCCGTGTGTCAGTCTGTCTGTCCATCTGTCAAGAGTCCTTTTTCTCGAAAACTATGGGTGCGTGGAAAGTTTAAACTTGGGAAAGTTATAAAGCCTTTTCACTCACATAATTGCTCCTCACCATTCTTGTATAAAACGGCAGCCTTCAGATTTTACATCAGACGAGCATTTAAAGTTTTTACAGAAAAATATTTAGAGAAAGAACTAAACAGTATAAGAGACATTGCAGTGAAAAACGGCTTTTTTTTATCCATCATTAACAAACTAATATATGAATTTGGTCATCGAGCAAGTTTTATTAGAACAAATCGTAAATAAATGAGGTATAAAAAATTTAGCCATGTTTCTTTTTGTTCGAAAAATTGAGATATGCCTTATTGAAACACGGCATAGCCTGCCCCCCACGAAAACTGAAAGATTTAATTTGCACTAAAATAGATCCAATCCCGAAAAATGAAATTGCAGGTGTATAAACTATCCCTTTTACAACCGACGACAATAATACAATGGGATATATAGGCATGACTAATAGGAAATTTAGTGAAAGAATTAAAGAACACAAAGCAGATATTAGATTTGGCCGCCCGTCTACTGCTTTATCCCGGTTAGATTGTAAACGAAATATTGTAATAGATTTCACTCAAGCAAAAATCATTTATCCATCATCCAACTACAATACATCCGTTATCAGAGAATCTATAGATGTTTTGCGTAAAGGAGATCAGGTTTGCAACGATACGGTATCATACACAATATACCCAAATATGGTTTAATCCCCTGAATATTATAAGATAAAGTGCACGAATGCCACCCCTTCTTTTTCGCATAGTTTTCAAAGCTGTTTACATTATCATTCATAGTAACCATAGAAACCAACTAAAGCAACACCCAGGAAATAATGGACTTTTCCACCTCAAAATGAAGCTAGAGTTCAGATGCGTATAAGACGGCAGTCAGAAAGGATTTTCGCACCTTGAAAATGGTCGCGGTTGCCGGCCGAAAGTACTTGGAGGGTTTTTAAACATATTTTAACATCTATTTGTGTTTTTTAAATGTCACTTGTTAAATAATATAGAGATCTATCGCATCCAATATTGATATTTTATGAATAAAGTAAGGTGAAAATTTGCATTTCGCCCTATTAATTCAGTAGAATTTTTTTTTTTTTTTTTACCATCAAATTTTTTTACAGTATTAATAAGCTGTGGTTCATCATAAAAATCTAAATACCGTTAAGTAATCAGATGGAAAACATTAATTTAGTATAGTTAACTGTCATTTTTGTACGACGAAAGGATAAATATGAAGTAATTTTTTACCTTACCTTCCTTACCTTAGTTGGCAATCATGTTTCTTTGCTACTATCCCCAGGTCGTGCAATCTCATGTGCTGAATACTGTTAATGATTTCATTTTGCACCAATCTGAGTCTGATAAATATCCTGCTTTAAAAGCATAAAATTTACAATCCGAAAGAGAGAAATAAAAAATCTGGCGATTGTTGAAAGTCCAAGAACGACCAACGTCCGTTGCAATCACTCTCGCATATGCGTCTTTTATTAGGAGCTTCTGTTAGGAGAACCATTTCTGGAATCTCTTTTACTTTCACGACTCCCCACTATTACACAAGATATTTTAACTACAGTAACTGAAGATATTTCAAATTTAGCTGCCATTGCACACAATCACTAACTTAACGTGTTCAAGCCCATCTATATCTATTAATGCATTAACCTTTTAAAAAGCTCCATCCGTATCGACGACGTGACGCTTGAAGAGAAGATAGCTCAGCTTTCAAAGCAGACTAATGAACTTTCTTCCATTGACTGCGTGACTGTGTTTAGCACTGATTATAGATTGCACTGATGTCCAAAAATTAGGGAGCAGTGACCGGGCACTTTCGAATTTACGCAGTTTGTCGAATATCTACTGAAATTCTTGACGAATTGTCCTTGAACTATGAGGATGTAAAGAACGTATTTTACTCCATATCTCTCAGTGAAGATTTAGTTGCGAGGACAATTAGCGGGCAATAATAAATTTGACAATAAAATAATATTTGCATCAAAAATGCAGGTAAAATAGAAGCTCAAAATGGTCTGTCAGTGTAGAAAATGACTATGTAGCTCCAGTTTAACGTTTTTGTGCATTTGTGTAAGCATAGTACGGATATTCGTGAAGATGTTAACATTTCTGTGAAAATTTCAAATATTTTTTGCTTATACGAGAAATACGTATATACGTAGCATACAGAGTTTTGAACCAAATTTAACATCGCTTTCTGAAAACTTGACAAAGAATAGTATAAACAGTAAACTGCAATTAGAAAATGAATATATTGAATACTTGATGAGATATGGACATTTGTATGAAATAATTTTTAACTGCTCATGCGTGAAAGATTCGAAAATTTGTTATTTCATAATTTGGTAGTTAGATATTTAGGGTAAATTATATAAAAATCTAGACAAATATCGTGAAAACTCAGAACGATATGGGCGATACAGTAAGCTAATTGACAAATTGTGGAAAATCACTTGTAATCCAGCTACTTTTAGAAAGCAATTCACTATATTGCCACTAACTTTCTGAATTTTCGAGGGCTTTTTATATGTTTCCCTAACTACTAAATTATCAAATAAAAATTTTGGTATATTTCACGCATGCGTAGTTATCTCATCAAATATTCAATATATTCATTTTTTAATTGCAGTATACAGTTTCCGCTGTGTTTTGTCAAGTTTTCGGAAAGTGGTATTAAATTTGGTTGAAAATTCTGTATGTTATAAACGAACTAGTCGGATGTGTCAATCCCAAAAATTTCTTCTATCTCACACAGGTTTCGCATACACTAAAAAGAATCAGCACCAATTTATATCAAGGTCTAACTGAAACTCAAGTTTTATTAAATTCCGTGCATTATTTCTTGAGATATGACTATCGTTAAAATCGTGTAAATCCTGCAAAATGCTGCATAGCAGCGCCACCTGCTGGGCGATCAGCACCAATTTATATCAGAGACTAACTGAATATAAAGTCTTATTAAATTCCGAGCATTAGTTCTTGAGATAGAGCTATTGCAGAAATCGCGAAAAATGCTGCATAGCAGTGCCACCTGCTGGGCGATTTTTACCAAAAACTAATCAGCACCAATTTATATCAGGGACTAACTGAATATAAAGTTTTATTAAATTCCGAGCATTGGTTCTTGAGATAGAGCACCCACAAATTTTTTGTCACATACAGACAGACAGACAAACAGACAGAGTCACAGAGACATTTTCTAAAAATAGTCAAATCGTGTTCAGGACCTTCTAAAACGTATAAATCCGTCGAAAACCGGAAGTCGAAAATTTTGATGAATCCAATACTTTCTTCTTGTAAAGATAGAAGAACGTAAAAACATTTGCAATTTTCACAGAAACGTTAACATCTTCACGAATATGCATGCTGTGCATACAATAATGCATTCAAACGTTGAACAAGACGCACATACTCATTTGCTTCATTGACAGACCATTTTGAGCATTTTCTATAACTTAAATTTCTTATTGGCCCCCTAATTGTCCTTGCGACTAAATCTTCACAGAAAAATTTGAAGTAAAACATGTTCTCTACATCTTCGAAGTTCAAGGACAATTCGTTAAGAATGCCAGTAGATATTCGACGAAATGTGTAAAATCGAAAGCGTCCGGTCACTTCCCCTTAATTTTTGGACACCAGTGTAAAATAAATTAGAATTACAAATAAATCGAACACTTGTTAAAAACAAGAACGAAAAATCATGCGTCAAGCATAGATTATGTAACACTTTCCAACGCTTCCAAAATAATTTTACAAATCATACCGTTTAATAAGCTGAAAGATAACATCTAAGTAAACATTTTGGAAAACGCATAACATATTTAATAACGTAATTTCAGGAATTTCCAAGATATACAATTTTCGGAAAAATATCCGAATACGTTTATTCAGCCCTATAGATTTGTATATATACTACATAGGATGCTAAATTTTAGTTTAGTTAGGAAACGCGTAGCACAGTTTAAAATTCTCCTTCTGGAGTTTCTGTCAATAAACGGAAATGTGTTCGCGAACTTTTGTGCTGCCCTGTATATGATCTACAGAATTTATACACACCAAGTAATAGACAAAAAGTGAGTTAAATTTAATATCGCGTTCAGCAACATAAAACACACTTCCAGGAATTATTGTTAACAGACAGTTAGAGAATTCTTTTGTGTGTCCCTGTAAATGAACGATGACTGCTATTGCTATGCACACCATATTCCATATTAAGCTTCTTCTAATGCACTTTAGTGATATATATCAATTACAATGTGTTTGAAATTGTGTAACATCATTAAAATAAACCGCAAATGATTTTTCTCCATAGACTGTAATGTAACGGAAAGCTTTTGAGTGTCCCTGAAAAAAAAGTATAAGTGCTACACACTTCAGTTGAAATAGGGAACATGCTACAGATAACGACAATAACATATAAAAATTACAGAGCAATTCGAGCATATTTACGGGAGTTAGAGCACGGCCAGATGGCCAGACGGCAGACAAACCGAAGTCATAAACACTTTTCAACTAGGATGGAAAGTGTTAAAAAGTGAACTGTATCACACTTTAATGAAACCCTCTTGGTTGGTTCGTTGACTCAGCTTGGGAGCTTCCCTATGCCCGTCGAAGGCGATGTTGACCCGAATAATACTACAGAAGGCGGGCATTGGCTAGCCGGCAACTAAAGCGAGTTATCTTCGAGCAACCCCAGAGGAAAAATTAGTCCAGAGCATTGACATCAGTGCGAGACCAAAAATCAGAGATGTCGAAATAGTTGAACTTTAGGGGATTCAAGCATAGAGAGTAACTGTTGACTCAGCTTGGGAGCTTTCTTATGCCCGCCGAAGGCGATGTTGACCCGAATAACCCTACAGAGCGTAGAGAGTAACTAGTTCAAGCGTAGAAGTTCAAGCGTAGAGAGTAACTGATCCCTATCCAAACTATACTTGCCACAACGGGGAAGAACGTAGTCCGGAGTCACAACCTCGCAGCACAGAAGGCAAAGTGAAGGCTGAGCAAGCTTCATATTGAACAGATAATTGGTGAAACTATTCGTGAATCACGTACAGGTGTGCCACCGACAGATCCAGATATCCCCCCGGCGGAGATGGCTGATCGACCGCCGAAAGCTTGCATCCTCGCCTAAGTGTGGGAAGTCCGAGTGGTAGTTGCTGTTTAACCAGTAGTAAATCTTCTGAGCTAACCAGTCGCGGTGCATCTGTGAAGCAAGGTTTCCAGAACTCTTTTGGTTTGCAAATTTTAGAATAGAAATAAAACACGTCAACAACAGAAAAACTTTGCCATTTTCAGAACAATAACTGCACAAAAATTGCAGGAACTCAGCCTTGACACAATAAAAAGCATAGCATTTCAGACGATGAAATGAATGGTACTTTTATGTTAGCCGGGCGCAAATCTTGCCAATAGCTTCTTTCTTTCTTTTTTTTTTTTTTTTACAAATAGCAACTTTTATTTTTTACGTATGCAGACTAGAAATATTTTGATGTTGAAATAAAATGAATTGCTTGAATATTTTGTTTTATGATATTTCATACATTTAAAAAAAAAAGTGAAACGAGTGAAAGGCATGCATTTTAAATGTATGTAACATATAGTCTAAGATCCGGTATCAGAAATATATATCCTCATTTGTTATCTCGATAATAAAACCGTAAGTCATATGACTGTCATCAACAGTTCCGGGATGCCCGCTTCATTTTTCATATGCCAGGCGGCCATTTTTATTCAAAATTACTTTTTCAAATAAAACTGCATGAAAATTACATTTTTGGAAATATCGTTCAAAATAAATTAATATTTGAGAGACGACTTACATTCAATTATGTATATATTCTGCAATAACTTCAGTTAAAATTAGGTTTGCAGTTCAAATTCTCCATCTATGATGTAACTAAAGATGATTGGTGCTGTTATTAATTTTATTTTTCGTATAGTGGAATAGTGGAAAAAGAGTACATTGCTGTTGAAGGAAGCAATAACCCCAATCTTCAAGAGATAGTTCTTTTTGGTCAACGTTAAAGATTAATAATAAAATTTAATAAAATAATTCATCTTACTTTAAAAGGAGAGAGACACACAGCCGTTGTAAAGAAAACGAAGTCACTCTGGCTTTTTAAATCCAAATTCTTTATTAAAGATCTTTGTAGCATATAGAAGGAAGGTTTTATCCAAATAAATCCAGTTGGCCACTGTACCATGAGAACCGAAAGTCTTTAACTTTAGAAGGAAGAAATATTAATTTTTCTGACGGCATTTATCAAGATGTATCACAAAACTTCTTGAGAATATGAAGAAGAGATTTCTTGGCAAGCTCGTTTTAAATAAATTATTAACAATTTCAATCATTTAATTTAAAAAGGCTTATAATGTAACTATTAAAAACTTTACTGAACTTAAAGAACAAACTCGGCATGAAAATGCGAATCTCCGTTACCGGAGAACGCGCCGATAAAAATAAAATTTCCGCGATCTTACATGATCGAATTTTCGAATACTTCTGACACAAAATGCCGTTGCACCGATATAAATATGACCACCACGGGGATCACGCAGGTAAAATAAAGAAAGAATTAAATTGATTTGATAATTAATTATTGCCAAATAAAAATAAGAAAACTTTAGATTCCGTAGAAACGGCACTTGAACGCCGCGCCGTACATTATATCGGCGGAAAACAGAACCAAAACATACGATGCAGTAGGCTGGGCGCATGCGCAAAAGAGATTGTCGGGCGCTCGGCAAGGCGTGGGAGAGAGGGGGAAACGCTACCAAGAGAGATGGAAAAAGCGTGCCGAGGGAGAAGACTGACAACAGCATACTTAGTAGCATAAAAATTACAGAACGGCGAATAAAAATTATGAAATTGTGATATTTCATATAACAATACCCCCAATCGCCAATTAAATTTTGGATGACCAAGAAGTGAAAAAGGTAGAAAATTAAAGACCTTTTTCATAAATGGGAAGACAAAATTTTGAATGCCAAAAAGTAAAATTGACTTAAAAATGCCAAGAAGAAAATGCAATAAACATGTACAGTGACCAAAAAAAAAATAATACAATGAAAAGAATGTACATCAATATGACATTCATAATAAGTATACAAAATTTACCGTATACAAGTCATAAAAAATAAGCCCCATTGTAATTAATAGCAAAGACAGGCACCTTCCTTATAAAATGATCTCAACAATAGTATTTTTAAGTAATCAAAAGTCAAACATATTCTTTTCAGCTACAAAGAGATCATACATCAAAATTGAAACCAGCTGCAGCAATATAAAATGAGTCGGTAATTTATTTGTGCCGACTTGTCTAGACATATATAATAAAAAGTTGCAATCTAAAGCAACAATTATTCAATAAAATTTCTAAATTTTACTTGCCTAGGACTTTCAACATAGAGTATATGAAAATTTTACTCTAATAAAATATCAAATTCATTCATAAAATAATGCATGCCATTCTTAAAAACAATCCAATATAAGGACTTAAATTCATAATAAGACCCAAAATAATATTTTTTTAACTTACTTTTCCTTTTCGAAGGTCATGTATTGCAATACCAATAAATTTGTCATTCAATTCATATGAAAATTTCTAAGCAATCAATAAATAATTGCACATAATACTCTGAAGTGCATAAATAATAATTACTCAAGAAAAAATTACATGAACCAAGACATAGTTGCAACAATTGTGAGAAAAATGTCAACATTATGGTAAGTTTGTCATAAATATCATAATTAGTTGGTTTTTAATAAAACTTTTTAAATATATAACAATAATATTCAAGTTTTAACCAACATATAATTCACTTAGACAAAATACTCAATAAATTCTTTGAAATACACAAATCTTTCATTAATACTCAATAATCAATTTTCTTCAGTACACTCAATAAAATTTCTATACAACTTTTTATTTTTCCTAATAAAAACACAATTTTCTAATACCATGGTTTTATTTATTTATTTATCTTTCAAAAGAAAAAAATGTGAGAAAATGTGAAAAAGGTGAGGATCCTCAAAAAAAAAAAATTTTTTTTTAACCTTTAGTCTTTATTAAAAAAAAAAAAAAACAAGTTAAAAAAAAGACACTTTCATGGGAAGAAAATAAAAACACAGTGCACCTTTTGTAATGGCCATAATTATCATCCAGAAATATACATATATATTGTTATTGGGAACAAGTATTGTCTATTGTAAAATGCTGAATCTACATAACTCACATAAGTGCTAATAATGCTAGCCATAGAAACTATCAGCAGTCGTGCAAATTAAGCAAAATCAAAATATAAATATACATTTGTTATAATTTACAAAAATAAACTAATAGCCCTGGTACACAACCATCAGTAAATTATCAGTAAATCAAACAAATGCAAGATAAAACAATCAAATCTACAAAAGAGACAATAGAGATCTCCAAAACCATTGGCAATTGTGTACATTTGATAATACTATAGAAGAATATAACTATTGCTGTAAAAAAAAAAAAAAAAATATTACAGATGAGGGATGAGCATTGTTCAGCCACTTACAAACAGTGAGATGTGGTAGTGATAGTCACTAAATCAGTTTGTAATAACCACACAGTACATCTCCTTTAAATGCATTATCTGCTAGTAAAAAAAATGTTTGCAGAATAACTTTTGCAGATTTATGGTACACTGGTGGACACGATGGCACTGAAATCACAGCAATTTGACCACAATCACTTATGATGACGCACCATAATTTAAAAAAATGAAGACACAATTGGGAATATTTAGCTCCAAATCAAGGCACTATGACACATTTCCTTTCTTTTTGTAGATACACTTAGTGACTTGGGAAACACTGGAGCATTCACCATCACGTAAGGCTTAAGACACAATAGGGAAAATTTGTTGACATGATCGGGAGCATTCCATGATATAGGAGATAATGCACTATAAGGTGGCTCTTAGGAAACAAATTTAGGCGCTGGAAGGAACACTAAGAAGCCTATGCATATGTAGGAGCATTCAAAATAAATTTGTAGACACAAGATAATAATATTTGAATGCAAGGTAGACATAAATGAGGAATAGTGACATTGAAGTCACATAGGTCACATGCACTTGAGATTCTTAGTAACAAATATATATTTTTGAAGATTCACCAAAACGATATAACATATTTGGAAGAATACTTCTTTTAAAAACAAAGCGCTGTTAAATATACTAAGACTTAGTGCTTCTTGTAATAATGCATATAAACTAAAAAATTCTTTTTTTTTTGTTTATTCACAAAAAATGATTATTTCATTTTCTTAATTAAAAAAAATATTCATAAATTGAATAAAGTGAGGCGTATGTAATAATAAAAAAAAATTGGGTTATATAAAATAAATAGGCACTGTAATTAAATATTGAAATAATTAAAAATATAAATATTTTTCTTATCTTGAGAAGATACTTCAAAATGTTGCAATAAAATTCTGTAAAATTGCAAAATGATTCCAGTAGTAGATAAGTTACAACTGTCACAACATGAGGATACAGACTGCTCACATGAAAAAGGCCAACAGACACACTTCCATAATCAGGTTTTGCAACAGAGGGTAGAAAAATATATTAACTATTGCAAATAGGCACAGCTGTCAATTTGTAACACTATAGATCTATATAAATGAGTAACTTTGATGAGGGAGAAACAAGATCCACAAGATGAAGAGGACTGACGAGGAGCAATCACACGGATATATTGCGTATATGTGAATGGCGACCATCAACAATCACTTCAACTCGCAAAAGAGTGCAGGTAAGTAGCTTTTTTTTTTTTTTTTAATCACCATAATATTTGCAAAACTGTAGCAAAGGTCATACAATAATGGATATATTGGCACACTGTGAATGACTACTTCACTAGGTAAGCAAACAGCAGATGGAGAAAACTTGCATTGTTTCTAATATATAGACTGCAGGAACACAATTGAGGGGATGGTAAAATATATTCTATTGAGGCATGATTAACAGTTATTGTAGAAACAGGAACACAGATGACTCAGGATTGAAGAATATTTAAAGAAAGTATTCTCAAAATCGAAAAATAACGTCATTCTCTTTATTTTTATTTTTGTAATGACGTGAGAAGTAGACGAAAAAAAGGAATAAATATGATGCTGTACGAGCATTGCCATAAAATTAAAACATTTTGAAGCA
Source organism: Maratus michaelseni (assembly GCA_963931845.1). NCBI lineage: Eukaryota > Metazoa > Arthropoda > Arachnida > Araneae > Salticidae > Maratus > Maratus michaelseni. The sequence continues at coordinate 123,109,730 of OZ007587.1, forward strand.
AGTAAAAATAATTTTTAAATCTATGAATCTGTAATTAGTTCCAAAGTGAAGACATCATGAAAATAATTCTGAGAACAGGTTTTCAATATAAATACAGTTCTTATAGAATGTTATTAAATATTGTTTGTACACCAATATAAAAAATGGCATAGTAGAGAATTTAAGAAATATTATCTTCTATTGAGAAAAAAGTTTGGCATGAGAATTCCCAATCATTTCATGTAGGATAAGAAGCAACTACTAAACAATCAAAGAACTTCAGCTTCCGTTAGAAAAAATATTAGGAACAAGATTAATATCAAGATTAAGCTGAGAACACTTTATTGAAATAAAATGATATATCAAATTTGTAATAATTTTTTTTTTTTTTTAAGTGCCATTAAAAAATATTTAGTAACCCAAAAACCATAGCCTCATTAAAGAAATAAAATTTGTTCTGAGAACAAGTAATCAATATATTATTTTAATATCAGAGATATTTCAATAACTTCATAAAATATTTTATTTTATATGCATCAAATTTATTAATTCATTCTTGATTTCATTCATATAATAATATTGCAGTGTGAAAAAGATAAAATTTTAAGAAATAATTTTCAAGTATTCCAAGATAACATACCATCATATTTTATCAAAAAAAAATAATTCATTCATTATAAATATTATAAAATCAAAGCAGCAATATAAATTTAAATTCTTGCAAAATTTTCAGAACAAGATGTGTAAAAATAATCTATTGCAAATATAAGAATACTAAAGCAGCATTTAATATATTGTCATACATGAAATTGTAGAATATTCTTTCAGAACAATTCTTCTTAAAACGAAATATGTCTTCAAAATTGAACAATTTTATTATTTAAATTTGGCATAAAACATAATGAAAAACAGCATATCGGCACCATATTGTGATGTAACTAAAGATGATTGGTGCTGTTATTAATTTTATTTTTCGTATAGTGGAATAGTGTAAAAAGAGTACTACATTGCTGTTGAAGGAAGCAATAACCCCAATCTTCAAGAGATAGTTCTTTTTGGTCAACGTTAAAGATTAATAATAAAATTTAATAAAATAATTCATCTTACTTTAAAAGGAGAGAGACACACAGCCGTTGTAAAGAAAACGAAGTCACTCTGGCTTTTTAAATCCAAATTCTTTATTAAAGATCTTTGTAGCATATAGAAGGAAGGTTTTATCCAAATAAATCCAGTTGGCCACTGTACCATGAGAACCGAAAGTCTTTAACTTTAGAAGGACGAAATATTAATTTTTCTGACGGCAATTTTTCAAGATGTATCACAAAACTTCTTGAGAATATGAAGAAGAGATTTCTTGGCAAGCTCGTTTTAAATAAATTATTAACAATTTAAATCATTTAATTTAAAAATCACTGCATCAAATTTAAAAAGGCTTAAAATGTAACTATTAAAAACTTTACTGAACTTAAAGAACAAACTCGGCATGAAAATGCGAATCTCCGTTACCGGAGAACGCGCCGATAAAAATAAAATTTCCGCGATCTTACATGATCGAATTTTCGAATACTTCTGACACAAAATGCCGTTGCACCGATATAAATATGACCACCACGGGGATCACACAGGTAAAATAAAGAAAGAATTAAATTGATTTGATAATTAATTATTGCCAAATAAAAATAAGAAAACTTTAGATTCCGTAGAAACGGCACTTGAACGCCGCGCCGTACATTGTATCGGCGGAAAACAGAACCAAAACATACGATGCAGTAGGCTGCGCGCATGCGCAAAAGAGATTGTCGGGCGTTCGGCAAGGCATGGGAGAGAGGGGGAAACGCTACCAAGAGAGATGGAAAAAGCGTGCCGAGGGAGAAGACTGACAACAGCATACTTAGTAGCATAAAAATTACAGAACGGCGAATAAAAATTATGAAATTGTGATATTTCATATCACACCATCCATGAAAGTAAACAACAAAAAAAGAAAAACATTCATTCGCCGTGAACGTTTAAAATAATAAACCATGGAGGTAATTGTTCGAAAAGAAAGTTCTCCGCGAATGAATTTTTGGACCGCTACCTGGTGTCAAAAAATAATAATAATAATAATTCGCACCAGTCAGACAATCAAAGTTTACCATAATTATGTGCTATACAACTCAACTTCCTTCCGGATATTTTCTTGCCGTAAGTCGAATGTAAACAAATACAACTTATGTAATAATATTTAATGAATCAAATTTCGAAACGCTTTGTCAGTTAATTTGGTATTTATGTGTTATGGGAAGAGAGCCAGGAAGAGAGATCACCTAAAAATGATTATTAGTCACCAATCATATTTACCATTGTTATTAACCAATCGTGTTCAAAACAGTAATTTAATATACATTTATAAAATACATAACATCAAAGTACTTTTATGTTATTTGGGCGCAAATCCCGCCAATAGCATTTTTAAAATGGAACAGCTTTCGCAGATGCATCGAGGTTGGCGCGATTTTTGCTTTGCGCCATTTTGGCGAGAAAACCCCATTTTCAGGTACCTGTTAGAGATTGCTAAAACAGCATGTTACTTTTATTTTATTATGAAATATTTTATTTTATATTAAAAAAACACACAATGTTATTATAAAACATTACACAATGATCAATTTATTATTGAACACACAATATTTAATTTATTATAAAACATACGGAATCTGCTCTATCGGATTGCCATACCAAGCAAAATCTAGCCGAAACTGCCGGATTGCCCACGCATAAAATCGCCATTTGGGCGCCAAAATAGTACGCCGGTGTGTCTGCGACAGCTGTACCCAAAATTATGCGTGTAACAATATGCAGCCCGATTATGACAAATTATACAAAACGTTTTAGATGAGAATAATTATAGATTTTCTAATTTTCAGAAATCGAGTCTACAGCCAAAGTTAGCGAGAAACCAAAAAAAATATATATATATATTAGCAACAATATGGTACTTCAAAAAAACTTTCACAAAATAGACTCCATTGCATCAAATCGTATTAACTAAAATACGCCAAATAGCAATGGATCCAATTACGGAAAATTACTTAATATGTTTAAGAATCTTTGCATTAGCGAATAAATTGCAACTGATAAGCAAACGGTCATGAAGCATGAATGTTTAATTGGGTTAAGCGGTTTTTGTCAAGAAAGATGAAATATATATCAATACAAACTATGCGAAATGCTACCATGATGGCAAAAGTTCTTGATTTGTCTTTTAGAATCTTTCGGTTTGGCAAAGGATTAAAAAAATAGTAATAAATTATGAATAAAAGTAACGTGTTACAATGCTTAACATGCATTTAAGGGAGACCAAACCAGATTAAACTAGCCAGTGGCGGCTAGTTTAATGATAAAGAATATATGCTAGTTTATTTATTTATTGATACATCGCAAATAGGTTGCCTAGCTAAATCACGAGCCGATAATGATAAACAATAAAATGTTTAATTAAAATTTTTGATCAACTTCCCTGATTTGTTATTTATGAAAGTCGAGAATCAGCTGAGAGAATATACCCCAAAGAATTGAAAAAATAAAGGCTGCCTACTCTCACCTCTTGCCAACTATGGGGTTGCCAGGTTTAAACAGGTAAGTAACCGTTGATAATATACTCTCATAAGTTATTTAATCAAATTACACATCAAATGAAAGCTTATTTTATTCCAAATCCAACCGTATTAGGTTGCCTTATCAAAACGTTTGTTGAATCCATGGTTGTCTAGATTTAAGATGTTCAATTTTCTGCGTGAACGTTGAGAGTGACAGAGAAGCGTTGCGCGCGCAATGCCATTTGACAGACAAAGATACAGCGAGTTATTTTTGAAGATTTCTCCGATAGTGTAAATATTAACAACGATGTAAAAAAATTTCACTCACACATTCATTTATCAGCGACAATACATATTTATGAAATAACTATCTGTTACCCGTGACTTCGTTCACGCAACATTAAAAAAAGAATAAATGCATTAATAAAGCTAAATATTTCACTCTCGATAGTTAAAAACGTTAATAATTAACTATTTATCACATTTCATAGGAGACAATACGGTATTTTTTGTTATAGGGACCTTGACATAACTCAGTCTTAAAAAAGTGAATTTTTGTGCCAAATAATCGCGAAAATGAAATTGCAACCAATGCAAAAAGGAGGGTCAAATAAAATCGTGGAAATAGACGAATTGGGTAAAAACAATTGTCAATTTTACCTGATAAAAAATTTACTTTTAACGTCTCTGTGAAACGTTTTAACAGCCGTCCTTCAAAAACACATTAATTGGAAATAATATATGCTTTTTCTTTAAATTCAATTCAGGCTCCTTGGTTTAAAGTATAACTGAAACAAATCTTTTGTTCTAAATGACAATATGTTGACAGGCAATTTTTGTTCTCCAGAATAAATTGATTCATGAAGTTTGAATAAGTGAAAATATGTTTTTATTTTTCGGATAAGTTACTGAAATCATGATTTTGTTTTCTCCATCTATTCAAAGTGAAAATAAATTCTGTTTTTCAGTTTTAATGAGAAAATGGTGTAAAAAATATACTGATCTGTTTTATTTCTCCTTTTTTATACACAAATATGGAGTAATTTACTTTCCGTTTTTAGATAAACTTCGTTAAAATTTACAAAAAAAAAATCTTGGCATATAATTTAATTTTTTAAATTCTGAGAGTTTGTGTGACATCCTCGGATCAATAATAACCGGTATTAAGTAAATCGCGTTGCGTTCGATAGTCTAGGAGTAGTTGCGAAATACAAACACACGGTCAGATTTTAATATAATAGATTCGTGTTCATTTTCCTTTTCTTAAAATTATGATGTGATTTTTAGCAGAAAACTCTCATCTGTATATAACGGATACTCATGCTTAATAATCAGTATAGATAACAAAACATTTAATTTTTTCGTTATAAATATTGCGTGAAACTCATCTACTTTCTATACTTACTGATCATTGTATTATTAATGTAAGGAATTGATTCACACTCATTTTAAAACATATTGGAAAATTCCCGTTTTATTTCAAATATGACGTCTCTTTTTTCCCAGAGAAATCCCTTTTACATGACAAAATTCTCGTTAATTTTCTTTTCCAAGCAATTAATTTCAATACTGGCATAGGGGAAATTATGTTACTTTAACGAAATAATATTAAATCTTTAGGTTTTATCAACAAAAATGGAACTATTAACATTCGTCATTTTTTTAGGTAATCGAGTTATTTCTTTTAGTTTTAAGAATGTAAATAACTATTTCCCGCTATCCATGACATCATTTTCGACATGGATAATTTTGAGGAGCATATTATTAAAATTTTCTAAACATTTTCTTTTGAAACTGCTTTTTACTTTTTTAAAATTTAAATAAAAAAACGGTATAGTTATATTAACCGTGCGCAGACGGTAAAACGCTAAGTATTGTTACCATACAAAAGAAAAAAAAAAAGAAAAAAGTGAAGAAAAAACCCAAGATCATTTTATTTCACCAATCAAAGCATATCCGCTTTATTTTCGATGAATGACGTCATATTCTCCTGTTTCCTATGGTTACGCATATTAAAACCTTGTATTATTATCAAAATCTAAAAAAGTACGTTTTATTTCTAATAATATTATTTTATCTTCTTTTTAATTATTTCATTTTTTTATTTCATTTTCATTTTTCACGTGAAAATTTTTCAATTGAAACTAAATTGTTGAGTAAATATTATTATTCCGGGATTTGAATTAGTTTTGGCAACGATAAAGTATTAGCAACGGTAAAGTAAATTTAACCATTTTATAATATTATACGAAAAAAATGTCCATTTATTCACTATGAAAATAACGAAATTTTGAATTATTAAAAAAAAATATTTGAATAAAATAAACAAACACCAGCCTATGTTCATCTGAGGGTTATAATTAACCTATATGCAAAGATACAGGATCATTAAATGCTCCATTTTGACGCTGGCTTCAGCCTAACATTTGAACACAATCAGATTTATAATATTATTAGGATAAGTTTATCCGTTCAAAATGTACGCCTTTCAAAAGGAGATTTTTTTCGATCTTTTAAGCGCGGATTAAATACTGGTAAGAGTTAAATAAAATATCACATAATGATATAAATATTTTTTTATTAATACATAAACTTATCAATAGCAAAATACAATTGTTTTATATAAAACACTTATTCATATTCAGAATCGTCAGAAGTGCCGATGTCACAATCTAATTCAAATTCTTCATCGTTTTCTCTGTTTATCGATTCTCTTAATACGTCGTTAACTTGTAAGGGTGTTAGGTCCCCTTTAAACCACGTAGGCTTCAGATAGCCATCACAAAAACCCACCACAATCTTCAGGATTGACTTTAACGCAGCATGTATCGGTTGCATGAAGCCACACAAAATTAACATATATTGTACGCAAAATTTTCTGTTTCAGTGAGATCCAGCACGGTGGAATCATATTGGAGACGATGCCTTTAATCTTCTTCATGAAATGCTCTTTGTCTTTGTTCATTGAATATGTTTTTTGGAACAGCTGATATCTAGCGTCATTGATATCACAACTTTGCTTGATCCCATAAAGAAGTGCAGTAAACTCCTGAACAGGTTGAATTTTATCTTCTCGGAGTACATCTAATGGATCTGTCAATGATGCGAATATTTCCTGGAAATCCGTTCGTCTTGAAAATATTTTAAACGGCTTGACTTTCCCTTTATTATAAAAAGCTGCTGTGTAATCACAGCCCGTAAATGCGTGGAAAGCTGGCAGACCCAGACATAAAGTAGGACCCAATTTCATTGCAAGCTCGATACAGTTAATGCAATCAAAATCTTTCTTATTGCTTTTCTTTGATGATGAACCCGCCAACCAAATTTGAGTCTGCGGAATTTTGTGGATAGTGGCCAGTAAAATTACCAAGACATCGGTATCATTTGCTTTGTCCAATATTTTCGAATTAGGTGGCGCTTTTAATATATGAAACATTATCCGCGTATCTGCCTCTTCATGTTGACATAAATAATCTTCTTCACGTTTCGCGACGTGATTTCCGACAGTATGGTAAGAAAAACAGTGTTCTCCAACTGTTATAATTTTTTTTTGTTTTGGATTATTGATTCTAAATTATCATTTTCCCAGTAATTAGCCAAGAATTGTACCAGGGCTTCTTTGAAACGGTAATTTTTGAGATTTTTGAGAAAATCGCTAGATCTTGGTTGAAGAGGTCCTTGGATGACATACGGTCTATCGAACTCCAGCCGACTTTGACGTTCACAGTCTTTGATAGAGGGTGTACTGTGTCTATCAAAAATTATGTGTATTTCAGAGGCGTTATTTGAACACAATTTTATTAAGATCGATTCGGCAACCTTGTCAAATGTCTGCGGTATAGATGATCCGATAATATACAGGTAATAAAAACCGTCTATTATTTCAATATCGGTACCAGTGGGCTCAACTGTTTCGACGTTAGACTTTAATATTTGAGCTAGTTTGGATTTGTCAGTTTTTAGCAAGTCTGACGCAAAAAGCTGATACCTGTCATGCCTTGCAGAAGAGTCGAATCAAAAAGGATAACAAAAGTCTTCAGAGTGTCATTAAGACTCTAAGAAATACGCTGAATCCGTTCATTGAGAGTATCGATAAAAATGTTCTGTTCAATATTTCAACTGGTAAGGCAGCATCTACTGAAGTTTGTGATTTTCTAATCAACGTTAAGTCGGTTGGAAATCAATAAAAATTGACGTTTATTTCAGAATGCAATTCCACTCCCGGAAGATTCGAAAAACCGATAAAGCGTAACAAAATCAGAATTTCGCTTCACAGTCTGCCGTCAAAGCTCAAACCAGCAAAGATAAAACTCAAAAAGCCGTTCTTAAAATGGAACGAGATATCTTTGGCCGATTACTTGCGATTAGTATTGAGAAAGACATCAACATAGAAAACTGCTTAACGTTTCCATTAGCGCCTGTGCCGCCTGCTCTTTTCTCGTGTACTGGTGACTTGCTAAAAACTGACAAATCCAAACTAGCTCAAATATTAAAGTCTAACGTCGAAACAGTTGAGCCTACTGGTATCAATATTGAAATAATAGACGGTTTTTATTACCGTATATTATCGGATCATCTATACCGCAGACATTTGACAAGATTGCTGAATCGATCTTAATAAAATTGTGCTCAAGTAACGCCTCTGAAATACACATAATTTTTGATAGACACATTACACCTTCTATCAAAGACTGTGAACGTCAAAGTAGGCTGGAGTTCGATAGACCGTATGTCATCCAAGGACCTCTTCAACCAAGACCTAGCGATTTTCTCGGAAATCTCAAAAATTACCGTTTCAAAGAAGCCCTGGTACAATTCTTGGCTAATTACTGGGAAAATGATAATTTAGTTTCAATAATCCAAAAAAAAAAAATATATAACAGTTGGAGAACACTGTTTTTCTTACCATACTGTCGGAAATCACGTCGTGAAATGTGAAGAAGAAGATTATTTATGTCAACATGAAGAGGCAGATACGCGGATAATGTTTCATATATCAAAAGCGCCACCTAATTCGAAAATATTGGTCAAAGCAAATGATACCGATGTCTTGGTAATTTTACTGGCCACTATCCACAAAATTCCGCAGACTCAAATTTGATTGGCGGGTTCATCATCAAAGAAAAGCAATAAGAAAGATCTTGATTGCATTAACTGTATTGAGCTTGCAATGAAATTGGGTCCTACTTTATACCTGGGTCTGCCAGCTTTCCACGCATTTACGGGCTGTGATTACACAACAGCTTTTTATAATAAAGGGAAAGTCAAGCCGTTTAAAATATTTTCAAGACGAACGGATTTACAGGAAATATTCGCATCATTGACGGATCCAGTAGATGTACTCCGAGAAGATAAAATTCAACCTGTTCAGGAGTTTACTGCACTTCTTTATGGGATCAAGCAATGTTGTGATATCAATGACGCTAGATATCAGCTGTTCCAAAAAACATATTCAATGAACAAAGACAAAGAGTATTTCATGAAGAAGATTAAAGGCATCGACTCCAATATGATTCCACCGTGCTGGATCTCACTGAAACAGAAAATTTTGCGTACAAGATATGTTAATTCTGTGTGGCTTCATGCAACCGATACATGCTGCGTTAAAGTCAATCCTGAAGATTGTGGTTGGTTTTTGGATGGCTATTTGAAGCCTACGTGGTTTAAAGGGGACCTAACACCCTTACAAGTTAACGACGTATTAAGAGAATCGAGAAACAGAGAAAACGATGAAGAATTCGAATTAGATTGTGACATCGGCACTTCTGACGATTCTGAATATGAATAAGTGTTTTATATAAAAAAATTGTATTTTGCTATTGATAAATTTATGTATTAATAAAAAAAATATTTATATCATTATGTGATATTTTATTTAACTCTTACCAGTATTTAATCCGCGCTTAAAAGATCGAAAAAAATCTCCTTTTGAAAGACGTACATTTTGAACGGATAAACTTATTATTTCATAGATATGTATTGTCGCTGATAAATGAATGTGTGAGTGAAATTTTTTTTATATCGTTGTTAATATTTACACTATCGGAGAAATCTTCAAAAATAACTCGCTGCATCTTTGTCTGTCAAATAGCATTGCGCGCGCAACGCTTCTCTGTCACTCAACGTTCACGCAGGAAATTGAACATCTTAAATCTAGGCAACCATGGATTCAACAAACGTTTTGATAAGGCAACCTAATACGGTTGGATTTGGAATAAAATAAGCTTTCATTTGATGTGTAATTTGATTAAATAACTTATGAGGGTATATTATCAAAGATTACTTACCTGTTTAAACCTGGCAACCCCATAGTTGGCAAGAGGTGAGTGTAGGCAACCTTTATTTTTTCAACTAGCCGCCACTGGCGACCAGTTTGGTCTTCCTTAAATGTATGTTAAACATTGCAACACGTTACATTTATTCATAATTTAATTTTCCCTTAATCCTTCGCCAAATCGGAAGATTCTAATAGACAAATCATGAACTTTTGCGATGATGGTAGCATTTCGCATATTTTTTGGGCACAGGTGTCACATACGCACGTTGGCGAGATTTTTCTCCCCGCCAATTTGGCGAAAACTTTGTTATGGAAATTGTTGTTTATTTATTTTTTATTTTTTTCTATAAATTATTTTTGATATGTATATCAATATTTATTTACATCAAACTATCATTTATTTATTTTTATTTCCTTTTTTATTTATGAGTATTTTTGTTAGCCGGTTGCAGATGATAAATCGCCAAATATTGTTCCCATCACAATCATTCATACTACATTAATTTAATTTTAAATTATAAACATGTCACTCATTTCATTTAAATACTTAACTTTAATAATCTAAAATGCTTATATTACATAAATTTAAAATACTTCACACTTTTCATTTAAAAAGAAAATAAATAAATATATAAGAAATAATATCATAAATCAAAACATAAAGTATTGTTTCTAATTTGTACACGCGATAAATAAAAGCCGTATTAGCGATTTTAAAAATGCTAAAAATCTGATTCATTAAATATTATTACATGAGTTCAATTTATTTCAAGAAAAGGTCCGCAAGGAAGTTGAGTTGTATAGCACATAATTATGGTAAACTTTGATTGTCTCACTGGTGCGAATTATTTTTTTGACGCGAGGCAGCGGTCCAAAAATTCATTCGCGGAGAACTTGCTTTGCGAATGATTACCTCCATGATTTAATATTTTAAATGTTCACGACGAATCAATCTTTTTTTTTTTTTTTTTTTTTTTGTTTATTTTCATGAATAGAGAATTTGAACTGCGAACCTATTTTCGACTCAAGTTATTGCAGAATATATACATAATTGAACATAGGTCATCTCTCAAATATTAATTTATTTTGAACGATCTTTCTTAAAATGTAACTTTTATGCAGTTTTATTCGAAAAAATAATTTTGAATAAAAATGGCCGCCTGGCATATGAAAAAGTGAAACGGCCATCCCGGAACTGTTGATGACAGTCACATGACTTACGCTTTTATTTTAGAAGATTATTATTTGGGGTATATTCTCTCAGCTGATTCTCGACTTTCATAAATAACAAATCAGGGAAGTTGATCAAAAAATTTAATTAAACATTTTATTGTTTATCATTATCGGCACGTGATTTAGCTAGGCAACCTATTTGCGATGTATCAATGTATACATTATCTAGCATATATTCTTTATTATCATTAAATAACAAATGAGGGTATATATTTCTTATACCGGATCTCGTACTAATATGTATTTTAAATGTATGCATTTGAAATGAAAGGCATCTATTTTTAATTAAATGAGTGAAAGGTTCATATTTTAAATGAAATGAATGCAATACGAATGATGGCGATAAGAACAATATTTGGCGATTTATCACTTGCGTCCGGCTAACATAAAAGTACCAAATTAATTTCTAACATACACCTCTGGCCTTGAAACCTTCAAGGGATACAAATAAAAGAGTTCTCGTTCACCTGTTTTTCAAATGGCAGAGGACAAAGTTTATGAATAGGACGTTTAAATCCTCCTGCAGAAGTGTTTACTTTGGCGACTCTTACATGACCGTCACTACCTGAAAATGTTTGAATAGTTCTTCTCGGTTTCCATTGAAGAGCAGTTCATTTTTAATAAATCTTTTAAATTAGCTGTTGAACGGAGCCACTTGGGACGTTGCTGGAGTTGAAATAAATACTCTCCACTCCGTCGCTTCTAGAAGTGAAGTGCTGGAATACTCTCTGAGTTAATTGTCAACGATGGAGTATAAAAGATGGAATTTCTGAAACACAAAGTTCTGGAATAGCACCAGTAAAGAAGCATCAGTAAAAAAAAAGACCTGAGGTCAGGACTTTTAAATCACTTGAATCAATTGGCAATGGACATAAAGGTCTTGAGTTGAAACAGGCTTCAATTCGTGACAATAATGTACAGAATTTTTCAAGTGTAAATACCAAGTATCCCGTTGTTCCCGTTGTTGCAGATGATATTTCACAGATTTTGTGTTGGCCTCCCGTAGCCCACCAAAATGTGGAGCAGAAGGGAGATTAAATTTCCAGACGAGACCTTCATTAACCACATAATTCTGTATTGATTGATCCTTATTAATGGAGGGTACGGACTTGAGCTCTCTCAATTCCTTACTTGTTACTTGTTTGTCCCGAATTTTTACTCTTAAAATTTGTAGCGATTAATTCAGCTAGCTTGCCTTAAAAGGCAACACTTATCAGAGCAGCTAAAAACGTTGAAATTGACAAATCTGAAACCAATTCAAGGTGAATCAAAAGTCGTAAAACAAATAAAAATACCAATGTAATTCTTAAACGATTTGATATTTCTACGATTTCTCTCTTTACACATAAATGTACTGGCATAAGCAACTCCAGTCTTTGAAAATGGTCGACTGGGCGAGACAGGTATCGCTGTAAGGTCTCCCATTATTTGGGTACCAATAGATGGTGAAGCATGAAACACTTTAAGCAGCACTTAACAATTTTTCTTACTGCATCTCGATCACTTAAGATGCAGAATTTTGTTGAAAGAACAGTTAAAAGAAGCTGCGGACCATCATGGAAATAAATTATTTGATAATGCTTGATAATTAACGCAGTAATATGACGCAAGTTAGGCAATAATATTGGGTGTTTCTAATTATCTAAAATATTAGCGTGTCTCAACCTTCCACCAAAACACAAAATACAATTATGATCCAGGAATGGGTTTTAAGACAAAAGTTTACTCGAAGACTTTAAAGATTCGTAATGTCTTAAACAAATATTTCATGACAGAAACACTGGTGTTGTACGATTTTCACAATCCTCGTTGCGACTCTTGAAAAGCTCTAATACTCTCTCTCTCTCTTTAAAGATTCGTAATGTCTTAAACAAATATTTCATGACAGAAACACTGGTGTTGTACGATTTTCACAATCCTCGTTGCGACTCTTGAAAAGCTCTAATACTCTCTCTCTCTCTCTCTCTATCTCTCTTTAAAGATTCGTAATGTCTTAAACAAATATTTCATGACAGAAACACTGGTGTTGTACGATTTTCACAATCCTCGTTGCGGCTCTTGAAAAGCTCTAATACTCTCCCTCTCTCTCTTTAAAGATTCCTAAACAAATATTTCATGACAGAAACACTGGTGTTGTACGCTTTTCACAATCCTCGTTGCGGCTCTTGAAAAGCTCTAATACTCTCTCTCTCTCTCTCTCTCTCTCTCTCTCTCTCTCTCTCTCTCTCTCTCTCTCTCTCTCTCTAATAAGAATAAACCCTTTATTCAATTTAATAGCGACTTTCTTACATTGTCTAAAAACTTTAAACAAGCGACGATTCGTACTAGTCTATTCCTAATATTCCTTATTTTAAGAGGAATATCAAAAAATAGATGATCGCCATTAAGTTCAGAAACATTTACAACACAATTTCTCTCCCCCCCCCTTTTTATTAAACAATCTCTTGTATGCCTTTACCTTTATATAACTCATTAGACGGTTTGTCATTTAATGGCTTTTTAACATTCAGGATCATGGAACCATAATTAACAATCCGCTTGTTTCAAAGATAACATACCTCACGTTTCGCAGCCAGCTAGATTTTCCAGTCCACAAACATGATTCCATAAAATAATATGAAGTGCTTCTTGAATCTTAGCAACACGGTTAGCTGAAAAGTTTACCATCGATGACGCTCTACAGATAACCATGCCAAAGCAACCTTAGAATCAGTTAACGCAAATACCTCACTTTCTTTAAAATTTAAGTGATACAAAACAATTTTAGCGAAATTGCCAAAAGAATAGCTGAACATAATTAAAGTCTCGGTATTGATTGAATGTCCTAATGGGTGCAATCTTAGTTTTAGATGTTAAAAGATTTACGATGATTTTCTCATCTGAGAAACTGAATTCATATACATTATGCGCTCAGTACACTGTAAAAAATCTGTAATTTTGACGAAAAAATATTGTATTTTTTACAGAAAAAATATGGATTTTGTAATTTTTACAGAAAAAACTGTTTTAATGAAAATAAACAGATATTTTCCGTAAATTAAATGGTTTTCCACTGGAGCCAAAATTGACATTTTTTTTTCTGTTTAATTTTTTTTTTTTTTTTTACAGTGTATGATTTTTCAAATGCATGACAAAAGGCATGAATTTGAAGTTTGATCTTATCTACAGCTAAGATAAATCGGGAAATTTTCAATTTAGAAATTACCTTTAAGTCATTCCGAAATGATGTCCACCCTTTACTAAATTTTTCACTAATTGACTCGTCTAAGGTAAGTGAAAATTCCCACAAATCTTGCAACAATATCTTTATGCTTTCATTTCAAACACAGGGGAAGAGCAAGCTTAATGGATCAAAAATTCTTGCAACTTCTGATAAGATAACTTTTTTAGAATATTTTTTTCTTTTTTACATGTCTGAAGCAGTGAAAATAGAAATCATCCTTTAGATTCCCTTGGATTCCTAAAATGTTGACCCTACTATCATTATTCAAGAACAATGAATGTGTACTTTCTCTACATTCTTCAGAAATATTCCTCAATACTCCAGGCACATTAGAAATCAGTTTGCGTAAATTAAAACCACCTCGTTTCATTTTTAAAGTCAATTGATTAACCCTTTCCGGCACAGACAAATTCTGTTCGTAAAATGCGAAATTACTGACTGACACCGGAATTTACAAACGACTTTTTTAGAAAATAAGAATTCCTTATTTTAAGCTCTCAGTATAGAAGCAAAATTTTATTAAAATATTCTTGGTGCCGAATGCAAGTTTGGAATTAAAATTAGGTGTGCCCGGAGTGGGACCACTGTGCCGGAAAGGGTTAATTAATTCTAAGACTTCTTCCTCATTCTGGCCCCCAGAGAGAAAATCATCCACATAAAAATCTTTCAACATGGCTGCAGATATCAAAGGAAAATCAGTCTTCTCATCCAAAGTAAGCTCATGAAGAGTTCTAGTAGAAAGAAAGTGATCAGTTGTACCATAAGTCACTGTTGTTAAACGATATTCCTCTATAGGATCCTCGGAACTCTCTCTCCAAAGAATCCTCATAAAATCTCTATCTTCTGGATTAATGGAAATTTGGCTAAACATTTTCTCTGTATCTGCACGTACAGCAATAAACAAAGTTCTAAATCTTAAAAGAATTGGGGAAAGCTCCTGTTGTATGCGTGGTCCGACCATAAGAATAGCGCTCAAAGACACGCCAGAAGTAGATTTAGCGGAAGCCTCAAAAACATCTCTCACTTTTGTCGTCGTACTTATTCTCGAATTACTGCATGATGTGGTAAATAAAAACAATTGAAGGAACCCTTTCTGATTTGGATATACGTTCTATATGATTCAGTGCCGAATATTCCTTCATGTACTCTCGATAGTTTTCGTAAGTAGACTGTTGTTTTGAAAACTTGAAGTCGCTGCATGGCCAGTTCCTTATAGTATCACCAAATCGAGATGGGGAACCTTTAAATGGAAGTTCACAACAAATCTTTCAGAAAAATAATTTTATACTAATCTCCTGGAAAATAATTGCATTTAAAATTATCTGCTTATTTCTGTTCTTCCTTAAAAATTCGAACCAGCTCGGTAACGCAATCCGAAGGCCGAAACTGTTAAACTAAATCATGTAATTGTCATTAAATATTATTAACAGAAAATGTACGTTGACTTGTATCAAAAGGGGTAGTCCCGGTAATAATCCATCAAAATTGTTTAAGCAGCGAAGATCAGAGTTTCTCATCTTTTCACAGCTTCCCCTTTAAGCAATGTGAAGAAAACGTTAACTCCTAATAAGATATGTACTGTTAATTCAAAGAATAGTGACATCTGCAATTTGTACCTTTAGGAAAACTGCAGGAAAAATGAAGGGTTTTTTTGTCCAAAACATTTGCTGTTTCCCTAAAGTTTTTTTAAAAGATCTTTGCTGATTTTTTATTTATTTATTTATTTATTATTTTTTTGCTTGGATTAACTCGGATTTTAATTTAATTAAATTTCGAATATGTAAATTTAATTAAATTTCCAATTAAATTTTCAGCAGGACTGAAACTGTGCGTAAATTTAATAACACTGACAAAGGATGTGAATTAATTTTCACTTTGCTAAACAACGCATAACCAACAGAGTGAAAAATATGTCCAGACCGGGGATTGATCCCAGATACCCTGGTATAGCGCACCAAGTGCTTTACTATTTTTCACTCTGTTGGTTATGCGTTGTTTAGCAAAGTGAAAATGAATTCACATCTATAGTATTTTAAGTACTTAAATTAAAGAAATTAAAGCAGCAGCATTATTAATGATTCGAGGTGGATTGTAAATACGTTTAATTGACATTTACTTCACAACACAACATCGAACATAATACATGTTACAGATACATTTTACATATAACAGTAAACAAACGTTTTACCGGTAATTGACAAAATTTCCGCAGTGGTGCTGCCATCTAGTAATTAGATTAATAACTAAACACCATAACATCCTTTGTCAGTGTTATAAAATTTGCGCGCAATTTCAGTCCTCCTGAAAATTTAATTGGAAATTTAGATATTATCCAATGCTGGGAATTTACTCGTCTCATGTACGCCACTGGGTAGTGTGCTCATGTGTGACATTCCATCTTGCGCTGCGAAGTTGCAGCCTTTCCAACGTACAAGTGAAAAATGCCAGACTGGATGTCGTCCAGATGCTTAAATGGTAAAGCACTTGGTGCACTATACCAGGGTATCTGGGTTCGATCCCCGGTCTGGACACATTTTCCCTCTGTTGGTTATGCGTTATTTAGCAAAGTGAAAATTAATTCACATCCCTTGTCAGTGTTATTAAATTTAATTGTATAATTTTAAAGTCCTTGCAAAAATAATAAAAAGTGACCAATAATTATGTGACCAATAATCGGAATTAAATATATTTTTCAGAGATTAAAAATACATATATAAATAGGGAAATTTTACAAATTAACTTACATGACATTCGAGATCCAGTGGATTATACGAGCTTTCCACAAATACAAGATAATATTCCTTGAATGAATCATACAGTTTGTCTAACCTCATCTTAAACGGAACTTGCGAAATTTCCAAAATTTTATAGACTGGTATACTGCAATACAATACAGACGCCTCAAAAATTTCCTAAAACATAGTTACACAAAACAAAATAATAAAAAATTATTAAAAGTATTACATTTAAAAAAAATCTTACTTTTAAATGTTATTTTTAAAATGAAAAATCTTTTATAAACATATAATTAAAATGTATTTGCAATTAAGTGAATTTGATATTGTTATTGATTAATTTTTTTTATGTGTGATATTGATGAAAAGTAGAAGTACACTCAATATATGAAAACGGAGCATATCTATAAAGGAAAAAATCCTGATCTCGATGGGAGGAATAACATACAATTAAACATTCTGCTAAGACGGAAACATGTCTGAAACATATTTTTTTTATTTCGTTTTCCCAGATTTTACTATCTCCGTATTGTTGAAACAGAATATGATTGTTTTACTAGAATGTTATTTTACCATAAAAAATGTTTTCAATTGGACATACACGTTTTTGGGCAATAGTAAAAAAAAGCGACACATTGAAAAATTAATTAACAAGTTTATATATTAACTAACTGTTTTCTGCAGCCCCTTTCGCATGAAGTGTACTTTACAGAACCACTTTTCATTAATATTGTTTAAAGACGTGATGAAAAGAAATTTTTACTATATAATTGAGGCTTTTAATAAGTTAATTTATTTTTTAATGACTGCAAAGAAATGAGATTTTACAGTTCGACAATATATCTATAGTAATAAAAGACAAAATCGCTCAGTGTGTGCGTGTGTGTCAGAGGTCTGCAAGGGCCGAAATTTCCAGGCCCGGGCCCGGCCCGACCCATACAAAAAATAATTTGGCCCAGCCCGAACAAAAAAAATATTGGCCCGGCCCGGCCCGGCCCGATTTAAAAGTTAAAAGCTCGGCCCAAGCCCGGCCCGGCCCGGAAAAAAAGTTAAAATCTCGGCCCGAGCCCGGCCCGGCCCGAGTGAATTTCTACAAAACATAATTTTTACGTCGATTTGGTTAAAAATTTGCCTCGTAGGAGGAGATCTAACCAAAAATTCCTATCTTAGCTTTTTTTATTCATGTTTATAATCTTCATTTTTATAGAGGTGCCGCAAGCTGGAATATTTATTTTTTTAATAAATCTCTATTTGTTGTATGTATGTGTTTAAGTTATCATCAATATTGTTAATCCATATTCCCCTTATTGAAGTGTTAAAAATCAGAAAAATGCTATACAGTAAAATCTTCTATGATGGAATTGCATAGGGAAGAAAAAAATGAGTTATAGACAATTTGCCTTCTTAGCAGGTGTAAATGTATTATATATTCTTTTCTTACATATTAGTATATTCATTTTTAATGGATCAACACATTTTTTAATTTAAGACAGGATTCCATCATAAGCAGGTTCTTTTTCACACGTTTTACTATATTTTAATTTAGCCATATTTTAATAAGTGTATAAATCTACTATTCTTTAAAAAGAATAAATTTTAATGTTTAATTATAAAATAATGGCGATTTAAAAATGTATGCATGTTTTGAAAAGATTTTTATGCCAGATCGTATTTTACTGACCTTCGAACGGACCAGGCACGCCGAGACATTGATTTTCATACGGGTTAAAACCAGGACTAACAATTTTGAGGCGTGAAGACTAGGAAGAATGAAACCAGTCCCGGCTCTGTACGGAGAAAATAATTTAAGGCACGGCCTTATCCTTCAAGTTAAAAGTAAGGCCCGGTCCGGCCCGTAAAGAGTAATCACTAGGCCCGGCCCGGCCCGGCCCGAGCCTTCAGAAAAAAATATGGCCCGGGCCCGGCCCGGCCCGGCCCGAGTGCCGTGAAGGAAAATAGGCCCGAGCCCGGCCCGCGGGCCGGGCCGAGTACGGGCTTCGGGCCTTGGCCCGGCCCGTGCAGACCTCTAGTGTGTGTGTCTGTCTGCGATGGCTAGCGAAATCTAGAGCCTCTAGAATTCTGAAAATTTAGATTTAGGTAGTCCAAAACCTTTCCTGGTGCACCTGAGAAAAATAATTTTAATATCTGGAGGCACGGCAGTGCCTCCGCCAAGTCGAGAAAGCACAGCCGTAAGCATCATTTTCTGGAAGCAATTTAGGGCACTTTTGACCCCCCCCCCCCCCATATCTTTGCGCTGGAGTATCCCAGAAATCTGAAACTTCATTTATCTAGAATATGTGGCACACAGGACCAAAATTTTTAACTTCACGTTTATGTCTTTTCTAGTTTAGACAATATATGAACATGAACTCAAATTTTCGATTTTTTTTGCACCCACTCACTCACTCACTCAGGCGTCATAAAAAAGATAAGGTAGATCCCGTAGCCCTAGAAACTTGAAATTTGGAATAAAAGTAATATTTAGGATACAAAAAAAAATTATAAAATCCAGAAAATTGAAAAAAAAAAAAACATTCGAAAATTCCAAAAATTCTAACAAAATTTAAAATTGAAAATAATACAATCTTGTAGTCTTAGAAACTTAAAATTTGGTGTGAAGGTAGTGTTTAGGATTCAGAAATAGAAATAATTAAAAACACAATAAAAATCAAAAATTAAATTAAAAAATCGAAAAGAAATCGGAAATTTGAAAATAATTCGATTTTGTAGCGCTAGAAACTTGAAATTTAGAATAAAGGTAGTATTTAGGATACAAAAAAAGAAAAGATTTAAAAATCCAGAAAATTCGAAAAGAAAATTCGAAAATTCGAAAAAATTTGAAAAAATGAAAATAATTCGATCGTTTAACTTCAGAAACTTAAAATTCGGTGTAAAGATAGTATTTAAGATTCAGAATAAGAAAAAATTAAAAACACAATAAAAATCGAAAATAAATTTTAAAAAATCGAAAAAATTGGTTACTCCAATTTTATCTTTCGATTGGGTGTGAATTTGACTGAAAAAGACTCGTAGACTAATTGAAATAAAATGCTAAAACTGTTTTTTCCTTGTGAACGCGACAGCTTACTTTTCAGTTAAGTTTCAGTTTCGTTTGTAGATCTATGTTTCTTTTATTACGAGAACGGAAACAGAAAGCTGCCAAGAAAGGGATTACCGCCAAAAAAAACGGCACCCTTTCGGCGTTGTTTGGCGATGAAAGGGGAAAGATGATTGCTTCAGCTTTCTGAGGGAGAAAACAATGAAGTCCGCTGTCTATTTATATTAGATGTCTATGTCTGTGTCAGAGATTCGTTCGAAAAGAGGTTTGCTTAGAACAGAATGCTCCCCTGGCATCTCCATTTAACGAAACTCTATTTTATGAATTCCTCTATTTTACGAACTTTTTCTTGTAACCAAGATTATTTAAACAATTTCTTTGTCAAATAACCTCCAAAGATCTAAGTATTATCTACTTAACAAACGTTTTTTTCAAAATTGTTTTTTCTCCCTATTTCTGATTTCCCTATTCCCTATTTTTTCCTTAGTTCAATTCATTCTTCCTTTTCAAATTTATTCTTTCCTTTTACACATTTTACAACACTCAATGAACTTTAACTGGTTTTACCAAGCACCTAACCTAGAGGCGTACACATGAAGTAAAAGTGCGAGGGGGTTCGTAGCCAGGAAAGAGAGGGGGGGGGGTTGTGCCCTGGTTGCACATCCCGCTCGTGCACAGAAAAGCAGAATTATTTTTTAAAAATTGAAATCTACAAAAAGAAAGAAGAAGAGGAAGCATCAATGAAAGCAGAATTATTTCAATTAGCTTAGCAAGTTAGTTTAGTTAAGGAAATTAAAAACATACTAGATGGAACCCGTCAAAACTTGACGCCAAAAAAAAAAACTATAACAGTATCAGTAAAATAAGCTTCTTTATTACTTATGCAGGGTTGCGTATAAAACAGTCTTTCAAATATTTTCCCCCCCCAGTCAAATACAGTACTATTTCCGATGCAAACTCCAAACAAAAAATCCGTAAATAACTGTGTAATGCAAATCAGTTTGACATTACCACCATATTCCCCACGGCAAGTAAAAAAATCATGGAAGTATGAAGTATATACAAATAGTATATTCCTACATTCATATAATATTCAGTAAATAACAGAACATAGTAAATAAAGCACACATCTCCCCCCCCCCCTGTGATAATGCAACCAAATGAGCTCCTATGCGCATGTGCATTGCACCTGCCCAAAAGCACCGTCAAAATTCGACGTTAAAAAAGTTTTTAAATGATTAAATTAAAAGTTTTAAAATGTCCTCTTTAATCATTGTTCGTTTCAAATCCATATCTTCTAAAACGCATCCATTGTTTTAAGCTAATCAATTTTTATGCAAAGATTAAGAAGTTTTTTACAGTAATAAATCTATCTGCAGATGGAGATTTTTAATGTTTTCAAGTGTAATTTATTTGTATGGTTTCTTCGGTTCCTTGACATAATCAGGATGATTATCCCTTTTCCATCACAGTCGGGGATATTTTTCCTCTTATACAGTTGGCAAATGTAAAAAAATAAAAAAATACAATTCCTAGCATATCCTGATATCTGATGGAACATATTCATCAACGAATTCAACATATCAATTTTATGTTCAACATAAACTAAAAATAGTCTTTTTTTCTTTTTTTCTTTCCTGACAGATTTTTGTTTAGCGCCAAAATGTTCTATCTTATGGATAATCTGATCTTATGATTTATCACTTTTTTTAAAAAAATTATTATTCACTTTTTATGATGGTTAGGGAAATCTATTTTCAATTGTGGCAACTTTCCCAGGGGCTATTTTACATTATTGAAGTAAACTGGTGGTCATTGATAAGATAGAATTGAAGAAAATTTCATGCTTGAAAAATATTTAAAAAGTCGTTAAATTAAGCGGCAGTTTTCAAATAAATTTCAATCGAAAATTTCAATCGCTAATTTTTTTTTCTAATTGATGATGTAAGAATTAAAATTGTAAAATGTAGTAAAAAATAGAAATTTGCAGTATTTCGAATTGATGTAAGCGCGATGAAAACTAAAGCGATAGCGCCTTTGTTGTCACAACTGTTGTACATTTCTAAAAATAGCCACTCTATTTTGGCTGGCGTCCAAAAGTAGAAAAACATTTTTTGACATCGAAAGAGAAATTCACAGTGAAAGAAATAGGACTTTGCGCTAATAAGGAACTGTTAAATGAACTTATAACAAACCTACCAAAATAATCATATATATATTATTTCTTCTATCAACATCCCTTCTTCACAGAAAATACGAAACGCAGAACGACGAATGAGATAGCATATAAAAGGATTTTGAACAGGCTTCTGACATAGCACACTTAACGTTTCGTTAAAACATGTTTTTGATTAAAATTTGCTGAAAATTAAAAATTAAATCGGCATTGTTTTCTTAAAAGAAATGAAAGGTTTTCCTCAAATTATTGTTGCCAAAAAAATAAAATACCACATTGTATGATGCTCAGCAATTATTATAAAAAACACCGCACGGGTTTATTTTATATTTATGATTAAAAAGCGACATTGAAATTGAAATGTTTAGATTTATATTTCTATGTCCCATGTTTTTCCCGAAGCGGATGACGTCATCCTCTAATGCAGTCAAAATATGATTGTTAATTTTTTTTTCTCTCTAGCGTGCCTTTTGCAATCTTGGATCAGTTTTTACTCTAACTTTGATGGAATAAATTAGATAATATTTTGGATTGACTAAAAACTAAATGTTGTTTGCAGATATTTTTATCCTTACTTTTTCTTTAGAAGTTTAAACCTGCATATAACAAATATTACATATTGATAAAAAATGGTACTTCTCTATTATCCCGTCGACCACTTTTCATAACAAAAAACTATCGCCAAATAAACGGGAGAACGTTGCCATTGGAATATCAAAATAAATAAATAAATAAAATATAAGAATTTAAAGACACAATTCTTATTTTAATTAATAAAGTAACTAATAAATCAGTAAAACATAATGAAAAATACACGCAAATGTCGAATTAAAAACCACTTGACGTAACAAACACGTATAATGCTTCTGACATCAAGTAAATGGGACTGCATTTTTGGCGTTTAATCTTACAGTTTGGCGATAGTTTTTTGTTATGAAAAGTGGTCGACGGGATAATAGAGCCTAAAAAACCTACCTAAAAAATATTAGATTATAACCTAAAAAATATTAGATTTCAGTGCGAAACATTTGGTTCCTATGAAATATTAGTCTTACATTGTTTATTCTAGCTAAAAATACAATCATTATTTCAAGACTTTTTTCTACCATAACACTATTTTTAATAACTTTACATTTCCTGAAATCCTTTACTTTTGTGATTTTTTTTTATTAAAAAAGGAAATCTTCTATCCTTATAATTAAAAAAAAAGCAATTGGTAACATGTAATGAAGGTATGCAATCAAGATGAAGAAATCAATGACGGCTCCAATTCTAATCTTTATAATTATGAATGCAAAAATCAGTAAAATTATGTCATGTTAACACAATCATATACATTTTTCTCTTTAGTTTTATCAATGTTAAAATGCACTTCAAGCTAAGCATAACGTCATTTTCACCGGTGCAAACTTTTCACACGTACTTCATATACCTTACATTAATGCTTAAACACCATGCACACAAATAAACATATTTTGTATTTAATTTTAATGAAAAAATGGCATCAACAAAGTTATAATTCATAATGATAAAATAAATCCAATGGACAATTCCCGTGACGTCACAATAAATATGAATTTTTATTCGCTTATAAAACACGCGGATAAGTATTTTTACCGAAATTTAACTTGCAAATTAACAAATTCGGCTTTAAAACCGGGTGCTTTTAATATTTATTATTTCTCTTTTATTCAACCACAGAGTTTAGAGAATAAACGTCATTTTCACCGGCGCAAACTTTTCACACGTACTTCATATACCTTACATTAATGCTTAAACACCAGGCACACAAATAAACATATTTTGTATTTAATTTTAATGAAAAAATGGCATCAACAAAGTTATAATGCATAATGATAAAATAAACCCAATGGACAATATTCCCGTGACGTCACAATAAATATGAATTATTATTCGCTTATAAAACACGCGGATAAGTATTTTTACCGAAATTTAACTTGCAAATTAACAAATTCGGCTTTAAAACCGCGTGCTTTTAATATTTATTATTTCTCTTTTATTCAACCACAGAGTTTAGAGAATAAACTCTGTGCTTCGCAACAGTAGGCGTTATCCGATTATGACGTCATTAGCAGAAGTAAAAGTTTAATTGAAAATTACGGTTAATTAATTAAATTTTCGAACAAACGAATGCATGATAACAAATCTGTGTCCAAATATCTTTCATTTAAAAAAAGAATGGTGTAATTTGATGCAGTAGTTTGTTCTAACGGATTGTCGAAAGAAATCGCTTAGCGTTTTAAATATATAGATGTTTTGAAAAAATCGTGGTAAAAGAAAGCTCTGAAGAGACCCTCGCCCCCCTTTACACACACATACTTTATTTTTTAAGAAAATTATTTTGTTGCCATCGTTTTTAAAACTGGAATATTTACTAGAATTTGTATTAATAACTCAAAAATTTGCATTTAAAATACCACTTTAGAATTGTACCACTTGTTTATGGGGATACTTTTTAACAGCGTTCTTTTCCTTGGATGTTTATGCTTCAATTTCATTAGAAAGTAATGTAAATTCTCGATGAAGGTGGAAACTATTTGTCTCTTTGCTTTCGTGGTCTGAACTCTGAAATCGAGATAGGAGAAGGAAAATTTGTCATGAAAGGGAATGTAGATGTGAAACGATAGTACCCCATGCGTATATACGTCTTATGTGTATACATATTTTAATACGCTTTAAGTAACAGAAGATAGTCACACTTGTCAAGTAGATTTTAAGAAAACAATCAATGGATTTTTGTGAATTATAGAGAGAAACAAGTATATTAATTTTTTTCTTTAATTACAGTTATACATATATAGTTTATCATACATGTAAACAAGCAGATAACTGTACTATATAATGAAGTACAGGTTTTTTTTTCTTTTTTACTTTTCACTCGAATGGTACAGGTCATGTCCTGTCAACAAGTATTAATTACTTTTTAAAAATACAGAACTAACTTCCATTACTATTTTTTTTATCCACATTAGCCCATATTTGAATTTGGAATTTGGAATATTGGCTATAATCTATATATGTAAAAGAAAGTCCTGACTGAGAGATCATCAATGCACAGCCCAAACTACTGAACCTAGAAATATGAAAATTAGGAGAAAAAACTTCTTAGAACGAAGGAGCGAGCACTGAGAAAGGATTTTCTAAAATTCACTAAAATCATCCCTGAAGGGGGTAAAAAGAGAAACAAATTTTAAAACATCTCTTAAAATTCGTATATTATAGTTATGTGTCAAATGATAACGTATTTTAATGTATATTTGTATGCTGAATCTAATGGCACCAGGTAAATTCTTCCAAGTCCAATAGTTTTTGAGGTATTGCACATTTTTTAATTTGACGATATCTTTGGCGCCAAACCCCTAAATTTGTAGCAATACAAGTGATAATTTCTGAAAGTACATCCGTTACTATAGCAACAGAAGAAATTCAAATTAAATCTTTTTGTCATTTACTTCTTTTGGTTAAAGAATTGAAACTTCTATATCAGTTAAACTGTCACTTATTATATTTAAAACACAAAGAATTTTTTTTTTAAAGGAATAATATTATAAAAGGAAAGTATTTAATTTAAATATCAAAGTAATGTTTGTACAGCATGTAAACTTTTCATTGCCAAAGATTAAACAATACTTGGTGATTTATCTTCTGCGCCTGGATAAGAAAAAATGTACCTGAAATTTTGATTAGCTAAAATCTCAACGTGACGCCAGTTTTCAAGTTCATGCATTTTATTAATATTTTTTTTTTTTTTTTTTACAAAATTTTTTACAGTTTTTTTTTTTTTTTAAATATCGTGTCATACAGATAAAAACATTAACTCCTTCAGAAATTGGGAATTAAATATTATTTTTACGGAGATTAATGTAATTGTGTATTATTATTATTTTGAATAAAACGATAAAACGTGCTTGCGGAAATAAAGTTTCGATGGTCTGTTTATTATTAAATATTACTTTTTAAAATGTTTTCAGTTTTCAGCCATACGTTCTTTTTTCTTTGGATAGTTATTCATACGATTCCAGGCTAAACTTCAAGTAATCGGTTACCTTGACAATTGACATATTAGCTACAATGTCGAAATCATCGTTCATGTTTTGAATCCTATTACAGAAAATCACACCATCATCTACTATATATATAAATCGCAAATTCACATTTCAATCCGATTGTTTATAATTTTTTTATAGAATTTACAATTTTAATGTTTTTGATAATGTTTTATTGTATAACACATTATTCTATGTTGCTTAGTTATAGAGCTATAGGGCAAAGTTCCAAAATTAGGTGAACCTGATTATTAAATATTGTATATATTTTTTAATTCTATTGAACGAATATTTGGAACTGTTAGATAATTTTTCAGGGATGATTTTAGTATATAACACAGGGATCGGAAGTAGCGTGCTACAAGTAGCGAAACTACAGTAGTAACTACTTTTTACAGTAGTTCAAAATGTAACGCGCTACATTTTGAACAATGTAATTTAGCGAGTAGCGCGATACAAAAGCTCTGTAAGTTTGTAGCGAGAACCGACGCTACTTTTATGGCTACTTCAGGGAAAAAAATATGCCAATCTGCAAATCACGTGGTTCAAACTTGCTTATTTTGTGCAAATTTTGTTCTGCTCAACAAATTGCGAATCATGGCAGGAAGTCATAGATTTTTTCCATTTACACTTGCTGCTAAAATCAAATACTAACCCACCAAAGATAATAGCTTTTTTGCTGGCAATACTTATCTATTTACTCGTTATTAGGTCTTCATGTTTTAACGCTGGGTTTCTTATTATTTGGAATTGCTTTATTTACAGATTTATTTATTGTTTGTATTTAGAGCTGTTTTTAGGGTTTCGTTCATCTCACGAAACCCTATTACCCCCGCTCCGTTGTCTGTCCGTCACAGAGCTATTCTCAAAAAGTATGTAACTTACAGAGTGTTAACTTAGTGTATAAATCTGAATAGCAGCTGTGAAGAGCTCAAAATATTAAAATTTGAAAAATTCGTATTATTTTAATAAATAGAGATAAAAAACCAAAATTCTAACAACCTTTTCCTATTAAATTGAAATATTTTTCGTTAAAGCAGATGCCAAAGATTTAAAATTCACAAGGAAATTCTTTCTACAATACTTAATTTTCTATCAGACGATTTTCACGTGAAAAATGAAAATGAAATTAAAAGTTTCACCCATTGAAAAAAAGATAAATATGAAATAAAATTGATTGACGTCATAGTCGTAATAAAACGGAAAATGCCTTAAGATTTCTCAATAATACAAGGAGTATGAGTATGTGTAAGTGGACAAAGCAGATTAATATTACGTCATTAGAGAATTAAAAAGAAAATCTGACGCCATATAGGAAATTTAACTAATTTTTCAAATGTTTGAGAATAATACAAATCGAGTATCAATATAAATAATAGAGAATAGTAAATATATGAGTTTGAGAAACATATTGAATCGTGATAAAAATCTGATTATGGAAATATTAGCATATTTTAACATTTTGAAGGTGTACAATTTGTTTAATTTTGAAATTATTTTTTTAAATATTGCATTTAGTCCGTATGACGGATATTATTGTGACATAATATAATAGCGGGCTTGGACCGCTATCCGACTGGTTTAAATATTCGAAAAAAGGAAAAAATAGACCGGTAAATTTTTACTTTATAAAAAACATGACTTTTTTTTGTTGTTGTTGCTAAATGAAATTTGTTTGAATTTATTAAAGAAAGGATAAAGTGTTTTGAAAGGAATGTTAAACGAAACCCTTTGAGCGATCTTCGATCACACTTACCCACTTGTTCTGTAATTTTCCAGATTATAATATCTCTTTTAATTTTTATAAGAAATGTGCATAATATGTGTATAAACTAACATTTTCCTGTATGTTATCTTTCTTAATTTATTGATGCTCTCGGTTGTGTCGCATTAATTTAATTGTATCCCGGCAAACGCGATATAACGAGGGGTTGCTGTATTATTTAATTCAGGTGTTCAGTTTTGAATGTAAATTGAATCCGTTGACAAAATCGGAAAGTAGCGAAGTAGTGACTACTTTTGAAAAGTAGTTTGTAGTCGCTACTTTTTAAAAACAAGTAGTTGCAGTTGTAGTTCGCTACAATAAAAAAGTAGTTTTTCTACCCCTGATATAACATATCGCTCTGCATTGCTTAGTTATAGAATTATAGAGAAAGTGATTGGAAAAAAGGGTCAATGTACTTATAAATACTATATACACTGGCCTCCAAAAGTTAAGGTACATCCGATCTTTTGTATCTAATTTGAAAACAAATGGACATAAAAACATTAATTTTAATCGTTCTTTAAGCAGTTATTTATCGAATTTTACTTAATTTTAACATCAAGCATGTTTTACAAATACAAAATTGCATTTTTTGCAAAAGTCTACTGTTTGATAATAAAAAAATAAATAAATAAATGGCAGCGTTTTGTGAAAATAAATAAATAAACGGATTGTAATAAGGCATGTGTCCGACCTTACTTGTAATACATTTGTGGCATAGACTTTTCATACTGTCAATTAAGTTGTCGGACACTGGAATGGGAAACAAAGACCATACATGGAGAAACGCTTGTTCCATCCCATTTAACGACTTTGGAGGAGACTTACGGCAGCCACCTGTCTGCCGAGATAGTACCAAAGATGTTCTATCGTATTAAGGCTCGAATATTGAGTTGGAAATTCCATTCACTCCAAACTTTGATCCTCAAGATCTTCATCAGGAACCTTTAGATTAATGCGTTCGGGCATTATCATCCATTAAGGATAATTCATCACCAATAGCACCAGCGTACGGTGTGACAAACGGAGCAAGGATCTCGTCCCGATATTTCACAGCAGTCAGAGTTCTTCCATGGCACACATGGAAATTACTGTGACCACCAGAGAGATTACAGCCAAAACCATGATTGCACCTCCTCTATAACTGTGTCTTTCAACAATTTTACATAGGTAGAATCTGATATCTTGTTTTCTCCAGATCAACACACGAACTGAATCACTCTCCAAAGCAAACCGGGACTCGTCTGTGAATGGTGCGGAAGCCCATTCTTGTCTGTTCCAGGCACAGATTAAATATATTCTGTATATTTAATCTGTGGTTCCAGGTAACGTGCTCTCTTGGCCGCCAACATCAAAGGGCACTTCTGTATTATCGATTAAGAGGGACACATATAACGAGTTGCTTTGAATAGAGTTCTTAATTTCAAAGTCGTCTGTGAACCGTAGTAGCAAATATTGTCATCCCTGTTGCGTTACGATGATCTGAAATGAGCAGTAGTGTTCCTCCCCCTTCGGGCCGAAAGAGCTATGAAGCGATGTTTTGCAGGCGTTACAATACGTGAGTAGTCGGGAACAAGTCTTCTTGATACTGAATTTTCGGATTCAAATTGATCCCAGAGTCTTTGGACCACACTACGAGACACATTAAAACGTCTAGCAGCACCAGCTTGTGATAACTCTATTTCCATCCATCCGATTGCCCGCCATATTAACGAATCAGGTAACCGACATCTCCTAGATATGAAAAACACTATTTTAGCACCAACAATTCAAGATCAACAAGCATAAAAAAATTTCATACAAATTCCCAAAGTGGGATGCTCGCAGTTTCTTTCTCTCAACTGCCATATACGTACCCAATTCTTTAATAAAGAATAGAGATGGGCAAAATTGTTTCATAACGTTTTATTAAAGTTAATTATGCTCATTTATATAAATCGTATTTTTAGATGCGTTCGTAATTATATAAATACGTAGCATCTATAGTCGTCGTCTGATCCGTCCGGCCGTCTGTCCGCATATAACAGCGCAAAAACTACCCAACCAAACGGTTTGAAATTTAAGATATATTATCTTTGCAGAATTCTGTCGCAACATTTCAAATTTTATGAAAATCGAATCAGTACTTTAGAAGATATTAATAAAAATATTTATTAAGAAATTTGAATTTTTTTAAAATCGGTGCTTTTTTGTTATAGGAGCTTCCGAGGTTTAATCGTCAAGCGACCGAGATATTTATTTTATTACAGAAATTAATCTGCAGACGATATAATTCATTTCACAGAATTCAAAATCATCAAGATCTGAATATGTATATAACTAGCTATAGTACGAACACACCTCATTTGTCACGTTTGACGTACAATGTCCAACTTGTTTACCTTCATTTTCATTCTTTTAATAATGAGCCTTAAAAAAACTGGTTGTACCGTTACTTTTGGAGGCCAAAAAAATGCAAAGTCGTATTCCATTCCGCCGTTTATTATTTGAGGGAGGGTATGCAGAGTTTCTTTAAAATTCCAGCAGATATACGGCGTATACCCTCTACAACATCCCCAAAAGTTCTATAATGAGGTGAAGGCGATTATGAAAGATATATCTATCTATCTACTATCTATATAAAATGCAACGGCTGCTTGAAACTTGAGTTCTGCTGAATGGATTTTTATGGGATTTCAAATTGTTAGTTAGATAATTTTTCAGGGAAGGTTATAGAATATAACATATCGTTCTGCGTTACAATTATAAGCTTATTATGCAATAATTTTAATATTTAAAATATTACTATATATGACATGCATGAGCTTCATTTGCGCTTCGGTCATGTACATTTTTTTTTCATTTTCATTTGTTTTTGGAAGCGGGTGTATATGTTTTTGTTGGATTTGTTTTGCAATTAAGTCTATGTACTTCCAAAAATGCTTTTATAAAAATCTTTCAATTTTTTAAGCAATTATGGAATTTTACAGATGTAAAAACAAATTGTGTAAAATCTGTGTTGTTAGTCATGCTGCCAATATAATGAGGTGATGAACTATTGAAAAATTACATTCCATTTTGTAAATTTAATAACGTTATATATAAAATGATTTGTTACTTAACAACAAGGATATATTGGAGAAACTGAATTGGAATTGCACAAGAGAATTAATCTATATAGATCTAATGTTAATAACGAAAATAGGGAATGCCCTACGTTTGAGATTTCACATTTCACATTGCATTCTTTTAGTAATATTTGAATTGAAATTTTGGCATTTGTAGAGGAAATATGAAAGATTGGCTAGAGAAAATGATTTTGTGATTAAATTTAGAACTATTTAACTTTATGGATTAAATACTTTAATTAACAATGTAAATGTTAAGAAAATAGTTAATGTGTATGATTTAATGAATAAATTTAATGATGTAATAGTTATCAATAGAGGGAAAAGATGTTCACACAAATTTAGTAGAATCATTGCAGAAACGTCTGTTGAGGCTCACGGTGGAGACACGAAAAGTTTTTGATTTCCGTCTGTTTGTCTGTCTGTTCCGCGATAACTGCCGTAAAAATCGTCCTATTAGGTTGATTTTTCGTGGGTATGTTGGGGAGGTACCCGGAATTATCTGTATATTTTTTAGTTACATTTGGTTCATTCGTTCGAAAAATATAGAACATTTCATTTTAGGTTATTTGATTTAGAACATTTCATTTTAGGACTCATTAGAAAGTATAATAGCGCAATGGCGTTCGTATCGTTTTCACCAATGCGGAAGAACATTCCAGGTAAATGCTCATATTGCTTTAAATTGCGCGGAATGGAAGTCACGCATGAGATCTTACGACTTGTCGGCGTGAGACAATATGAGCTCGTGGGGCGGTCAACGTATTAAATTAAGAGATAATACTAGAAGGAAAGAATATACATATCTGAATATATCAAAAAGCCTAAAAATATGAAGAAAAGAAAGTAATAACTGAAGAGTAGAATTATTTGTACAAATTAACTAAGGGGTTCCTTTTTTATGTGCGTGTGGCTGAGTGTAAAATCGAACATGGGGATACATTAAGTTTAGAATTTAATCATCTCATGGAGTACGTCATAAAAAAATTTATAACCTCCTTTGTTGGATGTCGGTTAAAAATAAGAATTATTTAAAGCAATTGTGTTTTTTCAGTGTTAAATGTAGGGTGTGGTCCGGAGGGAGGAGATCATTTTTCACTCGAACATCGAAATGTCCCCTCCACCGAAAGATTTGAGATTCTATGTTTCCTAATGGTCTAGAAGTGCAACCCCCCCCCCCCACCATAACTAATCAATGCCACCCCACCAAAGAAAAATGACTGAATTCAACACTGTGTTTTTTTATTAGCATTTTATATATTGCTTTTCTAAGACAAAGAAGGAGATAACTGAGAGAGGAGACAAACTACACATGGATGTATCATTAAACTATATTGGTTCCATGGGCACGTAAAACTAAAATCCCATCAAAAACATACATGTGAAAGAATGCCAAGTTCGTTAACGGTTTTGCTAATAAAAGAAGTGGGATCTAAATAGAAACCAAGTTTTTTCGTAGCTCCTTAAATCATAGCTCCTGTCATGCATAAAGCTCTTCAATTGCTTAAAATGATTTGTTATGTTATTTGCTACTCAATAGAGCGACTTCGCAAGTTTTCACCCACGAACTTTAATCTTTGAGTCC
Source organism: Maratus michaelseni (assembly GCA_963931845.1). Taxonomy (NCBI): domain Eukaryota; kingdom Metazoa; phylum Arthropoda; class Arachnida; order Araneae; family Salticidae; genus Maratus; species Maratus michaelseni. Next base: position 123,142,516 of record OZ007587.1, read on the forward strand.
GAGTACAATTTAGTCTAGTATGTCATTGGCAAAGATCTAGTCAATCAAGTATTCGAATAAATATGTCGCAGTTAAGGTTTTGATAAGTTAAGTAAGTGATTAAGTTCAGATCAATCAAGTAGAGAAATTGGAATAAGAGAAAACTTGCTAAGTCGCTCTATTGAGTAGCAAATAACATAACAAATCATTGTAAGCAACTGAAGAACGTTATGCTTGACAGGAACTATGATTTAAGTAGCTTCGAAAGAACTTGGTTTCCAGTTAGATCTCACTTATTTTATTAGCGAAACCATTAACGGACTAGGCATTCGTTCACATGTATGTTTTTGATAGGATTTCATTACTTTTTGTACTCTTACAACATACTTAAACACTTTATTTAATGGTTTTTAATGTTTTTACAAGTGACTATTTTATTCACCAGACAACTTTCAATTTAATTTAAATTTAATACAACAAAATATTTGGCTGTCAATTTGCGGCAGAAATCTGTATTTTAATACTGCTGTATTTAATATTTGTTTTGAAACAAAGTGTATTGATTTGAAATTTTTATTATTTTTGAAATAACAATAATCATATTGACATAATTTTATGTTTTACCATTACAGACTCATTAACATATAAATCAACAGTCCGATTCATATTTACAAATAAAATGACGAAGCTATCCAAATAATATCAAACAAATAGTATAAAATTGACTGATAATTGAAAATTAAATCGGCATTGTTTCCATAAATAAAATAAAATTTTCCTCAAATTAGTGTTGCCACAAAAATAAAATTCTGGATTATATCATGCTCAACAATGATTAAAAAAAATAAATAGCACAAAAGAGATAAAGTGTGACATCTCCGCAAGTGCTTATTTTATATTTTATGATTAAAAAGTCCTTCCGGCCTGTACCGGGAAGAAAAGGTAGCTTTCCTATATCTTCGTTTTAAAATTTTAGCTAATGTTACACGAAAACAGCAAGTTAAAATGCAAAGAAAACGTTTACAAAAAATTCGTTAATACTGAATTTGAATAAGAAATTCGACAAATTATTGAGCAATAGCCAAATTGGCTTCATTTATGAAAACTTATTTTGGTCGCCAAATTTGGCGATATTTCGCCAAATGTCGTCAAGTTCGGCGAGAATTTGGCGCTAACGGATATGAATATATAGTTTTATGCGTATGATTGGAAAAATTATTACAACAATGAAAATTTTTGTAATGTGCTGTCTTGTTTCAAAATGTCAGCCATCCTAGAATTTCAAACTGCTCTATCTCAGCCATTTTTTAAGATAGAGGTAAACCAAAAAATGCTCTGGAATCCTCGTATCAAGGCCTAACACTTAATTAAAAAATAAATTTGAATTTTCAACTTTTTTGTATATTTATTTTAGTTTTAAATTTTTAAATGGCCGCCATCTTGAAACAAAATGGTGGACCAAGCTGGCCAACGAACTCGGTCGAGACATTTGTGAGCTTAATACACACAATTAGTTTCATCAAAATTGATTTATAAATACGAGCGTTATCGTATGGCATAGGTCAGATATATATATATATATATATATATATATATATATATATATACAGGGTGATTCATAAAAGATGGGCAGAACTTTAAGGGGTTATAGTACACTTAAAGACAAATAATATTAAATAGGAGACTAAGGGTCCCAGACGTATTCCCAAGGAGATAGGGGGCATTAAAGTTTAGGGTCCGAAATTTCAAATGATTATAAAACATGGAAAAATTGGTCGATTCGTTTGCGGTTTTTGCAAAAAATTTTCTTTATGCCAGTATTTTCTTGAAATAAAATTTTAAAGTTCAATTTCAAAAAATGCCGATAGGGGGCGCTTTAGACTTTGGAGTAACAAACAACTATTTTTTAACGTTATTTTTTGTATTTCTTTAAATGATTTCGAAAGCTTAGACTTAAACTTAAATTTTGATCTAAAAATCTGAGTCCTAACGAGTAGTTAAGTAGCGTAAACTGAAATTTGAAATTTGAAACCCTTCTCCCCCCAGAACAAAAATCAGTTATTCCCGATCTTTGTGTCGTAAATTAGGCTCTAACTACTGCCGCGTTTTGCTAAAATTATTCTTTATGTCAGTATTTTCTTGAAAATAAATTTTAAAGAAAATTTTCAAAAAATTCCGATAGAGGGCGCTTTAGACTTTGGAGTAACGAACAACTATTTTATACCGTTATTTTTTGTGTCTCATTAAATGCTTTCTAAAGCTTAGACTTAAACTTAAATTTTCAGCTCAAAATCTGAATCGCTGAGCGTGGTTCAGTAGCGAGGGGAGGGGGTTCAAATTTCAACTTCTGAACATAGTTCAGTTTGCACTACTTAACCATGCCCAACGATTCTGTGCTGTGATACGAGGCAAAAATACAACTTTCGTCAAGGACTGCATAGTCGGAATTCACTCATAAAGGCACTGGCACAGTTGGAAACGTCGCTCATGCAAACGTTAAAGCTCCATTCCTGACGCTAGTCACCGGGTGAAGAAGGAAACAGAAAGTATGCAAATGTCAAATGGGGAAGAAGAAGAACACGTATGCAAAATTTCGACACGATTCAGGCATAAAAACCACTGAACGGTGAGTCAAGTGTAAGTCGCTGTAGTAATGAATCGGAAGATGGTGCCCTTCACGAATAAGGAAAAGGCTGAGATGCATTTAATTTACGGAGCGGCAGATGGAAATGGTGCAGAGGCACAACGAATGTACGGAGAGCGATTTCCTAACAGGCGGTTGCCTAACCGCAAAACTTTCGAGCGCTTGCACAGACAGTTGTGTGAGACGGGATCATTTCTCGCTTCCCGGTCGAATGCAGGTCGTGCAAAAAAGGACGAATCAGTACTTGTTGCAGAAGCCATTCTGGATGTAGTAGCGGCGCAGCCAAGTACAAGTACACGAACAGTGGCTAGCCAGGTGGATACCTCACAGTCCACGACTTGGAGGGTACTGAAGGATGAACATTTGCTCCCGTTTCATGTGCAACGAGTCCAGAAACTGTCTCCAGGGGATTATCCAAATCGTATTGAATTCGCCCGCTGGTTTCTGCAGCAGAACGCGCTAAATCCACATTTTGGACGAACTGTGCTTTTCACCGATGAATGTACCTTCACACGTGAAGGTACATTTAACACACACAATGCACATGTATGGGCGGATGTCAATCCACATGCTACGTATCCACTTGCTCATCAGAGACGCTTTTCCATCAATGTTTGGGCAGGAATCCTCGGAGACCACCTAATCGGACCGTACCTTCTTCCTGAACGCCTCAACGGTAAAACATACCTCACATTTCTGCAACATGTGCTGCCAGACCTGTTAAACGTTGTTCCTCCACGCATCCGGCGGGTCATGTGGTTCCAGCACGATGGAGCGCCAGCCCATTACGTACGAGACGTCCGCAACTATCTGGACATCACATTTCCGAACAGATGGATTGGTCGAGGTGGTCCTGTTGCTTGGCCTGCTCGCTCGCCAGATCTTTCACCCCTCGATTTCTTTTTTTGGGGACGATTGAAGGCTCTTATGTATGAGACACCCATTGAATCCCGCGAGGAACTGGTCGCCAGACTTTCCGCCGCTGTAGGGGAAGTGCTCGAAAAGCCTGATGTTTTCGCGAATGTTCGCCGTTCCATTCGTCGCCGTTGTTCTGCGTGCATAACCTCTGGTGGTCACAATTTTGAACATTTATTGTGATTACATGTTAATAAATATGCTTTGGTAACATAATCCTAATTTGTGTCTTTTTACCTCGTATCACAGCACACAATGTGTGGACATGGTAAACTGAACTGTGCTCACGAGTAGAAATTTCAAACCCCTCTCCCCAGAAACTTAACCACGTCTAACGATTCAGATTTTGGGCTGAAAATTTAAGTCTAAGCTTTAGAAAGCATTTAATGAGACACAAAAAATAACGGTATAAAATAGTTGTTCGTTACTCCAAAGTCTAAAGCGCCCTCTATCGGAATTTTTTGAAAATTTTCTTTAAAATTTATTTTCAAGAAAATACTGACATAAAGAATAATTTTAGCAAAACGCGGCAGTAGTTAGAGCCTAATCTACGACACAAAGATCGGGAATAACTGATTTTTGTTCTGGGGGGAGAAGGGTTTCAAATTTCAAATTTCAGTTTACGCTACTTAACTACTCGTTAGGACTCAGATTTTTAGATCAAAATTTAAGTTTAAGTCTAAGCTTTCGAAATCATTTAAAGAAATACAAAAAATAACGTTAAAAAATAGTTGTTTGTTACTCCAAAGTCTAAAGCGCCCCCTATCGGCATTTTTTGAAATTGAACTTTAAAATTTTATTTCAAGAAAATACTGGCATAAAGAAAATTTTTTGCAAAAACCGCAAACGAATCGACCAATTTTTCCATGTTTTATAATCATTTGAAATTTCGGACCCTAAACTTTAATGCCCCCTATCTCCTTGGGAATACGTCTGGGACCCTTAGTCTCCTATTTAATATTATTTGTCTTTAAGTGTACTATAACCCCTTGAAGTTCTGCCCATCTTTTATGAATCACCCTGTATATAAATCAACATTTGAACGGAGGGTGGTTTTGGGGTCTGGGGGTCATGATCGGTGAAAATATATCGAAATTTTCCGGAACTGCTTTCCTCCGAACGGCTGCAATAGATAGCTTTATACTTTTAGGTAGCTTCCAATACAAAAAAGTCCTTCCGGCCTGTACCGGGAGGAAAAGGTAGCTTTCCTATATCTTCGTTTTAAAATTTTAGCTACTGTTACACGAAAACAGCAAGTTAAAATGCAAAGAAAACGTTTACAAAAGATTCGTTAACACTGAATTTGAATAAGAAATTCGCCAAATTATTGAGCAATAGCCAAATTGGCTTCATTTATGAAAACTTATTTTGGTCGCCAAATTTGGTGATATTTCGCCAAATGTCGCCAAGTATGGCGAGAATTTGGCGCTAACGGATATGAATATATAGTTTTATATGTATGATTGGAAAAATTATTTCAACAATGAAAATTTTTGTAATGTGCTGTTTTGTTTCAAAATGTCAGCCACCCTAGAATTTCAAACTGCTCTATCTCAGCCATTTTTTAAGATAGAGGTAAACCAAAAAATGCTCTGGAATCCTTGTATCAAGGCCTAACAATTGATTAAAAAATAAATTTGAATTTTTAACTTTTTTGTATAATTATTTTAGTTTTAAATTTTTAAATGGCCGCCATCTGGGAACAAAATGGCGGACCAAGCTGGCCAACGAACTCGGTCGAGACATTGGTGAGCTTAATACACACAATTAGTTTCATCAAAATTGATTTATAAATACGAGCGTTATCGTATGATATATGTCAGATATATATATATATATATGGATATATATATATATATATATATATATAAATCAACATTTGAACGGAGGGGGGTTTTGGGGTCTGGGGGTCACGATCGGTGAAAATATATTGAAATTTTCCGGAACTGCTTTCCTCCGAACGGCTGCAATAGGTAGTTTTATACTTTTTTGTATTGAAAGCTACCTAAAAGTATAAAGCTACCTATTGCAGCCGTTCGGAGGAAAGCAGTTCCGGAAAATTTCGATATATTTTCACCGATCATGACCCCCAGACCCCAAAACCACCCTCCGTTCAAATGTTGATTTATATATATAGATATATCCATATATATATATATATATATATATATATATATATATATATATATATATATCTGACCTATGTCATACGATAACGCTCGTATTTATATATCGATTTTGATGAAACTAATTGTGTGTATTAAGGTCACCAATGTCTCGACCGAGTTCGTTGGCCAGCTTGGTCCGCCATTTTGATTCAAATTGGCGGCCATTTAAAAATTTAAAACTAAAATAAATATACAAAAAAATTAAAAATTTAAATTTATTTTTTAATTACGTGTTAGGCCTTGATACAAGGATTCTAGAGCATTTTTTGGTTTACCTCTATCTTAAAAAATGGCTGAGATAGAGCAGTTTGAAATTCTAGGGTGGCTGACATTTTGAAACAAAACAGCACATTAACGCGATTACTCGCATATTATTTTCTTTCATTGTTGTAATAATTTTCCCAATCATACGCATAAAACTATATATTCATATCCGTTAGCGCCAAAATTGGCGACAAAATGGGCAAAATTTGTGACATTTGGCGAAATATCGCCAAATTTGGCGACCAAAATAAGTCTCCATAATGAAGCCAATTTGGCTATTGCTCAATAATTTGGCGAAATTGTTATTCAAATTCAGTATTAACGAATCTTTTGTAAACGTTTCTTTGCATTTTAACTTGCTGTTTTCGTGTAACATTAGCTAAAATTTTAAAACGAAGGTATAGGAAAGCTACCTTTTCCTCCCGGTACAAGCCGGAAGGACTTTTTTGTATTGAAAGCTACCTAAAAGCAAAATTGAAATTGCAATGTTTAGGAGAGAAAGACACCATGGATTGTCCCATGTGTTTTTTCAATGCAGTTAAAATATGATTGTTATTTTATTTTCTTGCGCGTGCTTTTTTGTAAGTTTGATGGAACAAATGATCTAATATTTTGGCTTGACTAATTAATGGTAGAGAACAGATATCGCAGACGCACCAGTGTTGGCTCAAATTTTTTGTGGTGCTATTTTGGCGAGAAACCTCCATTTTCGAATACCTGTTAGGCCTAGCTTGAGAAAACATGTTAGTTTTATTTTATAATAAAATTGCATTATAGTTTTGCTTTAAAACACAAAACATTAAATTTTATTATTACACGCAGTTTTATTTAACACACACATTATTTTTATTACACACTAGCTGGTACCCATGACTTCGTTCACGCAACATTCAAAGAAGAATAAATACATTAATTAAGCAAAATATTTCACTCCCGATAATTAAAAACGTTAACAATTAACTAACTATTTATCACATTTCATAGGAAACAATATGGTATTTTTTGTTATAGTGACCTTGACATAACTCAGTCTTAAAAAAGTGAAATTTTGTGCCAAATAATCTCGAAAATGAAATTGCAACCAATGCAAAAATGAAGGCCAAATAAAATCGTGAAATAGACGAATTGGGTAAAAACAAATGTCAATTTTACCTGATGAACAATTTTACTTTTAACGCCTTTCTGAAACGTTTTAACAGCCATCCTTCAAAAAAAAATATTTATTGGAAATAATATATGCTTTTTCTTTAAATTCAATTCTGCCTCCTTGGTTTAATGTATAGCTGAAACAAATCTTGTTTTCTAAATGGCAGTATGTTGACAGGCAATTTTTGTTCTCCAGAATAAAATGATTCATGAAGTTTGAATATGTGAAAATATGTTTTTATTTTTCGGACAATTTACTGAAATCAAGATTTTGTTTTCACCATCTATTCAAAGTGAAAATAAATTCTGTTTTTCAGTTTTATTGAGAAAATGGTGTAAAAGATATACTGATCTGTTTTATTTCTCCTTTTTTATACACAAATATGGAGCAATTTACTTTCCTTTTTTAGAGCAAAATTCGTTAAAATTTCCAAAAAATCTTGGCATCTGATTTAATTTTTTTAAATCTGAGAGTTTGTGTGATATCCTCGGATCAATGATAACCGGTATTAAGTAAGTCGCGTTGCGTTCGATAGTCTAGGAGTAGTTGCGAAATACAAACACACGGTCAGATTTTAATATAATAGATTCGTGTTCATTTCTTTTTCTTAAAATTATGATGTGATTTTTAGCAGAAAACTCTTATCTGTATATAATATTATGCTTAATAATCAGTATATATAAAAAAAAACCATTTAAATTTTTCGTTATAAATATGACGTGAAACACATCTACTTTCTATACTTACTGATCCTTGTATTATTAATGTAAGGAATTGATTCCCACTCATTTTAAAAGATACTAGGGGGCCTACCCCCTGCGAGCTACGCTCGCCAACCCCCGCTCAGACTTCGAGACCTCTAAAAACATGACAGCGTGCTTTGTTTTAAAAATATTGGTAAATCTGTAATTGGGTTGCCATGCTTTTAACGTTTTAATGGGGCATTTTTTGATTATCATGCCATACACAGCTGTTGCGACAACTGACGACTGTTTTCGGGATTGATAAGTAAAATCAATTACAACTTTAAAACCAGCTGGTATAAAATGGTTAAGTTTAAATTGTAGCTACCTCTCGGACTTTTATAACAACGATCTCTATTCTATTCTTCCTTTGCGTTTAAGGATGAGAAAAATTCCATCTGCTTGTGAATAACATTAAGAACCACGGTATTGAAAAGTACTATGTTATAGACATTTTCAGTAACAGGTTTTAATTTTCTCTCTATTTTAGTGCACCATCATGCATATTTTCATGTTATTTTAAATATGTAAATTATTTATTTTAATTAATATGTGTATACGAATGTTCTAATAATTATTTATCATACAAAATTAATTAAATATTTTGTACATGCATGCCTGCATTTATTCGGCATCAATTGATGAGATATTTAAACAAATTTGCTATCCGCGATAATTTTACGCCATGTTATGTCACTTGAATATTGTCCATAAGAAAATCGGGTACTTTTCCAGTATAGGATCCTTTGCTTTTAGGTTTGGTGTAATTCGAGCTTCAAAAAGGGATAGATTCGTTAATATACATAGATTTGTTGCCAAAAGTTATGAAAACAAACCCAATGAACTTTTGGTGCTTTTCTATTATAGGGGGTCTTGACGCTTTTTTAAAGAGCTTGGCGCAATTCGGACATCAGAAAGTGAGATTTTGTGCCAAATGACATAAACAGCCATGGAAACAAATTCGACGATTTTTTTGTTTATATGCGTATTTTAATTATACGTATATTATTATTGTTTTTTTCTATACAAATTACGTCTGATTATATATAAAATAGGATAAATGACATTTTACGCTAAACAAATTGTATAAATATTTAAAAAATGCTTCTGTATACGAAATGACAAAGTGAATAGGTTTTCATTCAAATTTCAATTCATCGCCAAGGTCACTTTCTATATCTCGCGAAGGCCCCTAAATTGGAAAAGAAACGAAAATAATTTTAATATATAACGTAATTTACACCTTAAGTGTGTTTAGAGTATAGTAATTTAATTATTTGTAGTTTTTTCTTCTCTTTGTTATTTATGTGTAAACATATAATTCATTATTAAAAAAGTAATGCTACTGAAATATTCATTTGTTTTAAACTTTAATAGCATTTCTCTAATATATAGGGAGAGTTTTTTTCCTTGCTGCCAATAAAAGAGAGAAAGCAGTAAATGTCATTTTACCATAATTGATGTCATATTCTCATTAAAATTGGAAAGAAAACCAAGCAGGATATTTTATTCTCCTTCCGTTCAGTTGGGCAATTATTATATATTCGTCATTTATATATTCGTTTCAAATATCCGAATTAGTGATTTTATAAATTCGTTTAATTAAATTTTACAAAAAAATAACAAAATGATATCAATAAATAATAATTACTATTAATTCCTCCCCCCCCCCTTTCTTTTGCGTTTACATAAATGACGTCATTTGGACGAATTTATTCAAAATATTTTCAGTTTATAAATTAAATTAAATGCTGACAGACGATTGATTCCTGACGATAAAAATGTGATTTTTTTTTCAAATTTTCCTGAAAAACATAATTTAATCACAATCGTGTCTTCATTATCGATTGAAATAAAAGATAAATTCAATTTCAATTTGAAAATGACGAATAAAAAGAAATCAATAATCCCTATAGGGATCCTTTTCAATTTTTTTCCCCTTTTTTGTCACAAAAAAACTGAGTAATTAGTTGCCATCATTACAGAAATATCATTAAAATTAGAAAAAAATTAATATCTCGAAAACTAATTCCAATTTCAAAATTCTATTACCAGTTTTGACATCCGCGGATTTTTATGGACAATTGGTATTAATTTCACCATCAAGCGTTTAATATTTTATTAAAAATAGCCCTGAAACATAATCAGTCGTTTAATCAGTCGTTTCATAAAATCGTTTCATAAATTCGTTTCATAAAATCGTTTCACAAATTCGTTTCATTAGGATTTTATATATATAGGGTAGATTGGAAAATTTCCGTTTTATTTCAAATATGACGTCTCTTTTTCCCCAGAGAAATCCCTTTTTAATGACATAATTCTTGTTAATTTTCTTTTCCAAGCAATTAATTTCAATACTGGCATAGGAAAAAATTATGTTACTTTAACGAAATAATATTAAATCTTTAGGTTTTATCAACAAAAATGGAACTATTAACATTCGTTATTTCTTTTAGGTAATCGAGTTATTTTTTATAGCTTTAAGAATGAAAATAACTATTTCTCGCTATCCATGACATCATTTTCGACATAGATAATTTTGCGGAGCATATTATTGACATTTGCTAACCATTTTCTTTTGAAACTTCTTTTTACTTTTTAAAATTTAAATAAAAAATACGGTATAGTTATATTAGCCGTGCGCAGACGGTAAAACGCCAAGTATTGTTACCACACAAAAGAAAAAAAAAGAAAAAACCCAAGATCATTTTATTTCACCATCAAAGCATATCCGCTTTATTTTCGATGTATGACGTCATATTCGCCTGTTTCCTATATTTACGCATCTTGAAACCTTTTATTATCAAAAACTAAATAACGTACGTTTTATTTCTAATAATATTATTTAATCTTCTTTTTAATGCTTTAATTTTTTTTATTTCATTTTCATTTTTCACGTGAAAATTTTTCAATTGAAACTAAATTGTTGAATACAAATTATTATTCCGAGTTTTGATTCAGTTTTGGCAACGATAAAGTATTAGCAACGGTAAAGTAAATTTAACCCTTTTAAAATATTATACGAAAAAATGTCCATTTATTCTCTATGAAAATAACGAAATTTTTAATTATTAAGAAAAATATTTGAATAAAATAAACAAAAACCAGCCTATGTTCATTTGAGGGTTATAATCAACCTATATGCAAAGATACAGGATCATTAAATTCTCCATTTTTAAGCTGGCTTCAGCCTAACATTTGCACACAATCGGATTTATAATATTATTAGGCTAGGATAGGATATTTTAATTTTATTTATTAATTATTTTTATATTATTTTATTTTTAATTTATTTACATACACATTTCATTTTATTATAAAATATCAAGTTACCATACAAAGCAAAAGTCTCCAGGTTACTCCGACAGTCAAAAAATCGCCATTTTGGCGCCAAAAAGAAATCCCGGTGCGTTTGCGACATCTGTACAAATGTAGCTTTCAGATATTTTTATTCTTAAAGTTTCTTTAGAAGTTTAAATCTATATATAAAAAAATACTACACTGCTGAAAAATTTGGATTGCAGTGCGAAATCCTCGCACAGGTCCTCTGGCTAGTACTATAAATACCCAAGAAGTGACTATTTTATTCACCAGGCAACATTCAATTTAATTTAAATTTCCTACAACAAAATATTTGGCTGTCAATTTGCGGCAAAAATCTGTATTTTAATACTGCTGTATTTAATGTTTGTTTTGATACTCGAAATTTTTATTATTTCTGAAATAACAATAATCATATTGACATAATTTTATGTTTTACCATTACAGACTCATTAAGATATAAATCAACAGTCCGATTCATTTTTACAAATAAAATGACGAAGCTATCCAAATAATATCAAACAAATAGTAGAGTACCTTTATCCGCAACGGAAATCCATAGAGTATCCGTAGCACTGACGTTAAGAGTCCGAGACAAGGTTGTCCACAGCTACACTGCCTAGACCCATGGTAGCTACACATCCCTGATCAATATTTATTTGAATCATAGGAATGACTCTCTTTTGTTTACATTTTTAATTCTGGGATTAGACGAATTTCAACTGCGGATGTCTCGAAATATATGCGTATTTCAATATATGTATTCTCTCAAGATGTTCTTGTTTTTTCACAATGTGTCTAAAAAGGTAAATTTTATGCACCATTACTCAAAAAATTAATTCTCTGAAATTAGCCAAAAATGGCTGATAATCAGGTGATTTTGCTGCAAGGTCAGCCCGAATTCAACATTTGCGCTTTTTTTGGCAAATTAAAATTTCACGTAATCGATGTAACGTTAAAGTAAAAATGGACACCCCGAAATGGGTAATTAATCGATAATTCGATTTTTTTTCGATTCTTTATAGTGTAAACGAACTTATTGCCAAATTTGAAGTCTGTAGGTGCAGTAGATACAGGGTGATTATAACAAAACTATCCCGATATATGAGCCCCTAACTGTCATACCGTTCACAGAAACTGAATGAAATTCTGGCCTAAAGTATTTTGAGGTATGTGCTCAAGAATCATGTGAAAAACAACAGTTAAATTCTAACAATTACGGTTACAGTGACAAAATTTCGAAAATTTCAAATGGCAACACCTACTTTTTTACTACCGTTGGAACGGTACCTGTAGCACGAAAATCGCCGGCGCTAGGCAGACTAAGAAGAAAAGTGAAAACAACCAATAAAGGACAGAGAAGCAATAGAAAGTAAAACATTTTATTGTTCAGTACTATCCACCATCTGCCGCATGTAAAGTGTCGTCGTGTGTTAAATGGAAAATGTATGAAACACAATAAAATGTTTTGTTTTCTGTTGCTTCTCTGTCCTTATTGGTTGTTTTCACTATTCTTAGTCTGTCTAGCGCCGGCGATTTTCGTGCTACAGGTACCATTCGAACGCTTTTTATGGTTTTTCACTATTAAGATCACATTCCAATTTAAAAAAAAGTAGATGTTGCCATTTGAAATTTTTGAAATTTTGTCACTGTAACCGTAACTGTTAGAATTTAACTGTTGTTTTTCACATGATTCTTGAGCGCATACCTCAAAATACTTTAGGCCAGAATTTCATTCAGTTTCTGTGAGCGGTATGACAGTTAGGGGCTCATATATCGGGATAGTTTTTTTATAATCACCCTGTATATGACATCTTTTTGATGAGTGAGTGAGTCAGTGATAAAATTATCGATTATCAGACATTTTCAAATATCATTATCTCGGAAACTAATTATGCGTTATTTATAAAGTTTTGGATTCTGAATAATTAAGGGGGCCTTACTACACATTTAAAATTACAAGTACGTAGGTCAAATAGATTTTCATTAATAGAGTGTTGAAATTTGGCGAAAACAGCTCGAAATGGTTCGTGTAAATATACCCCCGGCCGGTGTGTCGACTTTTTTGCTTTGCGAACTTGGCTGACACACTGCCATGTGTCTAGATTTTGGTATGCCGCAGAAACTTTGCTCATTTTATACGCTGATCTCATTTTGCTGTAGTCTGCACACTATGTATTTTCATAGTTTCGTGGATTTAGCATATTTTATTCTTGGCATAAAAATTTAACTTTCCGTGACTGCCATAAAGAAATCAATTGAAAAAAACTTACATGAACTTTATTTAGTCGTTCCAAGAAACTTTTTAAAGGATTAAATATTCTTTCATCAGGAAATTCCCAAGGATAAATTTTATTATCTTGTTCAAAATTTTCTTGGCACTCAGTGTATGATTTCAAAAAAGTATTCAGAGTTTCAATGGATACTTCTACTTTATTTTTCATTTCAAGTACTTTTCCTTTGAATAATTCTATTGGCTCTAAATAATCTTGAACCTAAGTTTAAAAATATATAATTACATACATAAAAATTTAATTAATACATACTTTAATAATAATGAAAGACGTTTTTAAATGCCAAATATAATTTATAAAAGAGTAGGTGTCCATACATAGATTTCCACTTAGATAACTAGTTTAAGTTTTTAGGTGGATTTATGCTGTCATGGGGTCCGGTTATATGTAAGTTAGTTTCATGTTTCATACAGTGATTTGATTGTTAAAAAAATATCTATAAATTATTTTAATAATACTGCACTGTTAAAAATTTCTGTAAAACTGAGGAAAAGAAACAGAAATTTTCGGTAAATTCACACTAGTCTTCTGTTAAAAGCATTCAGTTTGTAGTGAACTAATGATCAAGATTCTCGATCATTATTTAACAGTATTTTTATAGATTGTCAAAGATATGAGTGCTTGCATCAGAAATTCTGCACAGGGGAAGACAAGAGGTTTAATCAAATTGATATCAATTTACACCTATAATACAAGAAGTTTCGATTTATTGTGAGTTTTATAACAATAAATTTCTCGCATGTTTTTCAAAAATTTTCGGTTATGCTATAATGCATCAGTAGAAAACACCCGTATAAATTCTGTTATAATTTACACATTATAAACAAGTGAGAATTCATTTCAACTAATGTCCACAACTGTTTTATCAAGTGTAAGCCCCCAACTCAACATTCAATTTATGTTTAAAAAAAAATTCTTGCAACCTGCAAACAGTTCGCATATTCTTGTTCAGTGGCAAAGGTCTATGTCATTAAAAATTTCAAATCCGTATCTCTTCATCATAAAATATTTTTTTCTCCTTTCTCTGATTCAGTTCTGATTTAGCTGTAAAAACTTCATTATATACTGCTTGTAATTTCTTCTTTCATGTCATGCTGAGTGACTGTGTTTCATATGCACAAGCCACCCAGCTTAGAATCAACCAATCAAAATCAAACATAGACATTTTGAAATTTTATGCTGAATTTTAACTGAAAATTTCATTGTTTACATTGCGAATTATGAGCAGATTTTTGCGAATTTATTATATATATATATATATATATATATGTCACATTTTCACTCGTATCACCATATTTTTTTTTTGTAGATCTCATTATCTGGACGAGGGTTTCCACCGAGGAATTTGCAGTCGGGCGCCGAGAATCTAATTTATAGTGTGCGTACAGAATGCAAATAAGAGGCAGTCGGTTCCAATTCACTTTTTATTCGAATTCAAAGAAAATGGCCATGCTTTACTAATTACGATGCTAATTCCGTACATGATGATTTTAATACCGTGGAGAAACTTGGTGAATTAATTTAATATTTTAAGAAGACATTTTGTTTTTACAGGCAGTCGTTTTTTCTATCGGCAGCCAAGGAGAGTTATTCCATCGTCGTGAAGTACGCGTCGGGGTTACATGTACAACCGGCTCCAGGAATAAAACTGACTCTACGCGGGAAAACTCCGCGTATAACTTTTATCTAACGCCCCAGAATACAGTTTAACTAAACAGTCTTTCGACCAATCACCGCTAAGGGACTAAATTCTCTGGCGGTATAATTTTGAAGTTATGAGACCGTAGGTTGAAAAAATGCGGGAAAAATATTTCTAGAACATTACCGAACAATCTAATTCCTTCGAATAAATAATAATAATAAAAAAAATACGCAGGTTTTACCGAGAATGGGCAAGATGCCAAGGTAAGATTTTACATTGAGACTGAAGTTAGCTTTCATAATTTTGAGAAAGAATATTGTTTTGTCAGAAAACATAGGGAAATAAAAATAAAATAAATAAAAAGACATAGGTTGTTATTTCAAGAGAGTTAAAATATTTTTAGCTGGGAGATTGATGTTTAAAAGAATTAAATTCTAGGATGCATTTATTTAATGTAACAAAAGTGCGTAATTTTAATATATAACAGCGATCAGAGCCATTTTTTTAAGAGAATGAATTTAGAATAAAGTAATTTTAGCTAGGTGGAATTTTGACAGTCGAAATACTAGAACGAGAAAATAATTTAGAATAATGGGATTTACACAGAATTATAGTTTTGATGAGGCCAACGGCGAAATTTTTTTTTTAATTTGTTTCATATATATATATATATATATATATATATATATATATAACTTTAAGTAAAATTTAACATATATATATATATACATTGTAATAATAGTATTAATTTTTATTGTAAAGAAGCAACACTATTCGTTAAATATCTTTAAACTACATATTATTTAGTCACAAAATAAATGTGATTGTCTACCCTATATGAGAAATAAAGACAAAGTTACAGTATTTAGAATCAAATAATGTTAATAACAATTAAAGAATGACTAAGTTAAAATTTTGTACAGAATTTTTAAAGAAAATACAGACAATACACATTAAATGACAGACATGGGAAATTTACTTTTGAAGTTGTGATTTTACATGGAATATAATAAAATAAAGTGTAAATAATGCTTGATTTTTTTTAACCACTTATTCAATAATATTAATTAAAAAATTCCTGATCAAAAGACCCAATAATAATTTTGTTCAAACGCATATAGAAGTCAAACTCTTTCAAGTATTTTTTTTTAATTATTATTATTATTATTTATTTATTTATTTTTTTTTTTGAGGGAGGAAGATTTTCTGTGTAGTTTAAATAATTAAAGATAGCTCGTTAACAATCAAAAAGTCAAATTTAACAAAATATGGGCAGATTGGAAGTTTCTAAATACACTGTTGTGGATAATTAGCAACTCCATTTGCATCAGTTTTACCCAGTTCGACACATGATATGATAGGTTAAGTATTCTAAATTAGCTTTCGAGCAAGTATAATTTTTTTCTTCTTCTTTTTTTTTTATCCTACACTATAAATAAAGCAGTTTCCATTAAATATAGTTAAAATTTGAAAATTTAATAAAATTATCCATAAATCATATTTAGAAAATTTACAGGCAAGTGCAGTCGGTAATATATTACTTTCCTAGATAAGTAAAAATGAATTAGTTATGTAGAACAAAGTATGAGAAAATTTAATGTATTTATGAATGAAAAATAGTTTACGATTCAGCACATGGCAATTTAAATAATGCATATTAAATACAATTTTTGTACTATTTCTCAAAACAATGTTTACAAAAAATTTAGCATTAGAATTGACCACAACAAACAATATAACCTCCTTAAACACATAGAAATATAGTAAATAATGAAACCTTTTCCATAAGAAAGAAGCAAAATTTCTGAATTAAAACAGAAATTCGACTTGGGACTTGACAAAAATATTTTGAACTGTTCCAAGATGAAGTCATTATTTTCAAAGTTTCAGCCAAATTTTCTTTCATTTCAGCAAACTTGCAATCTTCTATTTTTTTCAGTTGATCTGACATTACTGATAAACTTCCATTTATTTCAGTAGCTTCGGCAAGAGCTAAAATACAATAATACAAATAAAATATTAATATATAGTAGAATTCTATAAATATATTAATTAATTAAAATGAAACTTTAAACATCATTTAACATGTGATAACTTCAAGACTTTCACTTTAATAAACTTAGATCAAATTTTGCAACTTTTATTGAAAAGACGTACACAGTATCAAATGCCGATTTTTTAATCAATTTGACTACTTTAGCTGAGCCTTTCCAGATTTCATAAAAGTAAATACGTCAATTGATTGAGAATAAAATCTATTTATATGTATATATAATTTTAATTAATTTTCCAATTAATTTTCCAATTAATTTTCAGCAATGAAATTACGCCCGGAATTATTGAATATTAAATACGTGAATTTTCACATTGCTGACCCAACAGCATTGTTACAACCAACAGAGTGAAAAGTGTTCAAACCGGGAATCGAACCCGGATCCTTGGAATAACGCTCCAATACTCTACCATTGATCTCAATGGTTTATACGCTTTGTCAGCAATGTGAAAATTCACGTATTTTATAGTCTATTTTTATTTTACAGTTGAAAAAATTTAAATGGCTATTAAATAAACATAAATTTTGAACTATCTATTATAGTAATCCTTAAATTTCACACAATAAAGAAAATCTACATCACCTCTTATGTAGCCTAAATACACATTTTCATGACCTTTCTGTGAATAGTTTCAGAATATTAACTTTTATATTTTGAATTTAAATTTTGTATACGCATATAGGAAACATTTATCAATCAAATACAACAAAAACATTTTATAGGTTTTCATAACCTTTTTGAATACTAATTTCATAATTCATATTTTATGCCATAAAATTATGGGGAACTACAAAAATAAGATATTTATGTTTGGGTTTTTAAGTAATTTAATAATTCATACAAAAATCAATGTCATAAGATTATATAATTATTTCAGGAAATAAATATAAATTTGTCAACATATTTTAGTATTAAAGATTAAAGGATAAAAAACTTTACGTAAATGTAATTTAAAAACTTTTGCTTCAAATGACTGGAAATTTGATATCTGAGCATAAATTTAATCATAGGTTAAATATAGTTTGTCAAAATTGAGTGTTGTTGTTGAAGGTTTAAAAGTTGGTTCAAATTTTAATACTATGTAGATAGTCTTTCAACTCAAAGCTTAATTCATGTATATCAATTAATTAGACATTATTCCCTATCAATTCGTACTTTTATTTTTCCCTCTGTCATAAACGGTGCTCAAAAAAACACACTGAAAATTGTTCAAAAATTGCTTTTTTTTAAATCTGTAATCTTGATTACAAAATATAATCATAATCTGTCATTTTAAATCTGATTACATTTTGTCCTACTACAGGTTCCTTCCTGCCAAATCTTGTAGCTCGGCTCAGAGCTGTCTTTTCAGAAAACAGCACACATACACTCATACATCTATCTTTACTATTATAGAAGATAGATTATAGATAAGAAATAGAAGACAGAAACATAAGAAAATATTGGATTTTTAATTTATTTTTTAATTAATGAGTATCACTTAAAGCTAGATGAAAATTTTGAAGAAAACGTAAATAAAAGTAAAACATATGTTTTACTTTTATTTACGTTTTCTTCAAAATACATTTTTAATTTATCAAAATTTAATGAAAGAAAATTTTCTGGTACCTTTGAAAAAAAAATACATAAAACCTAAATAAACTGGTGAATTTTTTATAATATTTCCGTTATTTTTTTCCATTATATATAATGAGAAAATTGTATTAAATTTTTTAACAAATATTTATTATGTATCATACATGATGGGGTTTAACTTGATGAGTTTTCACTTAGCATCATCATAAAAGAGTTAAAAAAAAAAAACAATAATAACAAGGAAGAGTTACCTTCAGCAACATCTTGCAGCAAATTTTTAAATAATACATAATGTTTACTACCAGTTTTTTCTAAAGCACAAAGCATTTTAACGATAAATGGATCAGACAACTAGAAAAAAAAATGTAATATGTGTGAAAATAAATAAGATAATATGTAAATTATATAAAACATTGCAACAATCAATCAATTAAAAACGTTCAAGTTATCAACTTAAATTTAATGAAATGATCTATTTAAATTAATGGCTATTTATTACACACATACACATAAATAAATCATTTTTCATTTAATCAAATAATCTAAAAAGACACACTTATGATGTGATGTAAAATTTAATTAATATTAAAGGTCTGACTTGCATCAACAATATACCGGGTGTCCCAAAAATGACTGATGGATTTTAAAATTCAATAACTAGCAAACGGTGATAGATATTTAAAAAATTCTTGCAGGAGGGTTATGTATGATGTCGGGAGTTTTTTTACTGTGATTCTTGAATTTAGTTCGAATTTCAAACAATAGATGGCGCTGACAGCGGTTGGCGCTCATTCGAGGGCGAAACTGACGTCACTCAGCATTGATGCGAAGAAAGGAGATTAAGGCTATGGAGTGGGTCTCATTCGCCAGTACAATCTTGCTCTTAGGACTCATTCGATATGATTTCAATGGAATGCGTTGTTGCCATGGAAACAACAAATTCTTTGTCAAATTCTATCATATTCTTTGATAGTGGAATACAGCGTTCAGATCAAGGCAGGAATTTAACAAGCAGTATTCGAGTTGCAGGCGATTTTACATTAATGAGTATTTATGGAAATTTTATCTAACCAATATGAAAATTTAGTTTTGCGAAATGACGGCAATTCAGGTATGTGAGAGCTGCACAGAAATCGAATCCGTCACATCTTCATTCGTTATTTTGCTACGCAATCTGCTAGTGAGTACTTTTAAAAGAGTGTACACTATTTATTGAAAATGGTTTATTTCACGTAGTAGTTTTAAAATACGATGAATAAAATATTCTTTAAATCAGGCCATAAAAAGTAATTTAATCCGGGAAAATAGAACTTCATAAATGTACAATCGCCTGCAACTCGAATACTGCTTGTTAAATTCATGCCCTGATCTGAACGCTGTATTCCACTATCAAAGAATTTGTTGTTTCCATGACAACAACGTATTCCATTGAAATCATATCGAATGAGTTCAGAATCGGGGCCTAAGAGCAAGATTGTACTGGCGAATGAGACCCACTCCATAGCCTTAATCTCCTTTCTTCGCATCAATGCTGAGTGACGTCAGTTTCGCCCTCGAATGAGCACCACCCGCTGTCAGCGCCATCTATTGTTTGAAATTCGAACTAAATTCAAGAATTACAGTAAAAAAACTCCCGCCATCATACATAACCCTCCTGCAAGAATTTTTTAAATATCTATCACCGTTTGCTAGTTATTGAATTTTAAAATCCATCAGTCATTTTTGGGACACCCGGTAGATTCTTATTCATCTAATGAAATTTTTTATTTTATACCGTTTATATGATATTGGAGTTAATACACTCTTTTATTTAACTCAATTTGTTTTTTGTATGTAAAGAGGGAATTTTGCAATCGATGATTTTTTACTCACTTCCTGATAAGCTAGAATTATATATATATACTAGGGGGCCTACCCCCTGCGAGCTACGCTCGCCAACCCCCGCTCAGACTTCGAGGCCTCTAAAAAGATGACAGCGTGCTTTATTTTAAAAATATTGGTAAATCTGTAATTGAGTTGCCATGCTTTTAACATTTTAATGGGACATTTTTCGATTATCACGGCCTCATACACAGCTGTTGCGACGACTGTTTTCGGGATTGATAAGTAAAATCAATTACTACTTGAAAACCAGCTTGTATAAAATGGTTAGGTTTAAATTGTGACTACCTCTCGGACTTTTATAACAACAATCTCTATTCTATTCTTCCTTTGCGTTTAAGGATGAGAAAAATTCCATCTGCTTGTGAATAACATTAAGAACCACGGTATTGAAACGTACTATGTTATAGACATTTTCAGTAACAGGTTTTAATTTTCTCTCTATTTTAGTGCATATCATGCATATATCATGCATATTTTATGCATCATGCATATTTTCATGTTATTTTAAATATGTAAATTATTTTTTTAAATTAATATGTATATACGAATTTTCTAATAATTATTTATCATACAAAATTAATTTAAATATTTTGTGCATGCATGCCTTCATTTATTCGGCATCAATTGTTGAGATATTTAAACAAATTTGCTATCCGCGGTAATTTTACACCATGTTCTGTCACTTGAATATTGTCCATAAGAAAATCGGGTACTTTTCCATTATAGGATCCTTTGCTTTTAGGTTTGGCGTAATTCGAGCTTCAAAAAGGGATAGATTCGTTAATATACATAGATTTGTTGCCAAAAGTTATGAAAATAAACCCAATGAACTTTTGGTGCTTTTCTATTATAGGGGTCTTGACGCTTTTTTAAAAAGCTTGGCGGAAAAAACCAAGCAGGATAGAAAACCAAGCAGGATATTTTATTCTTCCGTTCAGTTGGGCAATTATTATTTTATATATTAGTTTCAAATATCCGAATTAATCATTTTATAAATTCGTTTAGTTAAATTTTACAAAAAAATAACAAAATGATATTAATAAATAATAATTACTATTAATTCCTTTTCCTCCCTTTCTTTTGCGTTTACCTAAATGACGTCATTTGGACGAATTTATTCAAAATATTTTCAGTTTATAATTAAATTAAATGCTGACAGACGATTGAATCCTACGATAGAAATGTGATTTTTTTTTTTCAAATTTTCCTGAAAAACATAATTTAATCACAATCTTATCTTCATTATCGATTGAAATAAAAGAGAAATTCAATTTCAATTTGAAAATGACGAATAAAAAGAAATCAATAATCCCTATCGGGATCCTTTTCAATTTTTTTCCCTTTTTTGTCAAAAAAAAAAAAAACTGAGTAATTAGTTGCCATCATTACAGAAATGTCATTAAAATTAGAAAAAAAATTAATATCTCGAAAACTAATTCCAATTTCAAAATTCTATTACCAGTATTGACATCCGCGGATTTTTATGAACAATTGGTATTAATTTCACCATCAAGTGTTTAATATTTTATTAAAAATAGCCTTGAAACATAATCAGTCGTTTAATCAGTCGTTTCATAAAATCGTTTCATAAATTCGTTTCATAAAATCGTTTCACAAATTCGTTTCATTAGGATTTTATATATATAGGGTAGATATATATATAAACGTACACAGGTGTGCTTTCGATGGCAGTACAACATTTTGATATTTTTAGAACTTAATTATAAAAGATGTTTTTCCGTTAGCCAGCCACAGGCGATAAATGGCCAAATATCCTTTATGGTTAAAATTGCATACGAGTTACAACAACAATGGATTTAATTATGCGCCACACCACACTCGCCAGAAAAAAAGGCCAACTGGCTGCGAAATTGCAGACACGAAATGAAGTTTTTCTACGAAAAAGTAGAAAATATAAATAAAAATGAAACAGTGTAATATATATATACATATATATATATTTAAATACATTTTAATCAGTTTAAATAATGTTTCTTTTTTTTTCTTTTCTGTTGTCATATCTTAAAAAAGAAACAGAGTAAAAATTATATATTTTTTAATAAATTCACTAATTCGTGCTTTCTGCTAAGCGTAAAAAAAAGGGAGAGAATTTTCCATAATCGAGCTCCGTGCCTACGCTAAATTAATGTATTGTAGCGGTTTTTTTTTTTTTGGGGGGGGGGGGGGGGGGCATGAATTGTAGTCATGAAATTAGGCATGATTTTCGAGATAAACATTGAGTGCTTATAAATTAGTGTTTTTGAAAAATATATACTTTTACTTTTATACTTATTTTTATCACATTAATAAGATGACATTCTTCTGTGTTCTTGCTTTATTAACACTCAAAGAATAATTACTAGCATTAGGATGCTTGGTTGTGAATTCTATTAAGGAGGCTTTGATTTAAAGAAGTTTGGAAAACATAAGTGAAACTAATTATGCATCAGTGCTTCTGCTACGATTGTATATTATTATTATTATTATTATTATTATTATTATTATTATTATTATTATTTTCTATATTATTGTTCAATATTATATTCTTTGTATATTCCATTTTTAGTAAATACATACATTTTTCTTTCAATATTATTTATTACTATTATTTATATTGTTTACTACATTAGTACCCTCCTTTAATTCTCATGTCTTATAATAACGTAATCTTTAGAATATTGCTCCTCTTTCTGTTGACAGGTGACAGCATTGTCATTTGTTATTATTTTTCCACAAGATGAATCAACATATTTCTTTGTAGTGTTTGGGTTGTGCATTGTGTTTTTTTATTTTTATTTATTTATTTTACATTTGTTTGAATCATTTCTACACCTTTTTTCTTACTGGTGAGTTGTGTATACTATTCTTTGTTTGCTTTTTTAACTATTGCTTATGGATAATTACTTTTTTTTCTTTTTGCTTTAATATTTCTATACTATTCTTAGTTTGCTTTTTTAACTGTTGCTTATGGATAATTACTTTTTTTCTTTAATATTTCTTGGGTTTCATTTTGATATATTATAAGGGGCAGAATATTGTCATTTTTAAGCTTAATGCTGACAATATTTGAGAAAATAACATATCTTTAGAATGAATTATACTTATAATGCTCCTCTGACGAATCCATGAGTTATTCATAGAATTTCATATTTGATTTTCATCTTATTGGATTTAATTTTGTAGTATCATTTCATTTGAATTTTATACTGTTTCTTTCTGAGTTTCTTACACGTGCGATTTCATTTTAACTATATATACATATTACAAAATTCAAAATTCCGAACTTTATTAAGTTTATTCCATAAAAAATTTCCCTTCTAAATTCATCCTAAATTCATTCAAATATTTTATTCCCCTTCAGAATATCCTAAAAAAAACACGTCTCGTAATAATTTTAAAATTATTACCTGTACCATTTTTTTCCCTTTCCTTTTTTTTTTTTTTTTTTAATTCTAAAAACACGTTTGCGCGCTTTCTTGCTGACGCTTTTTCACCACAAAATTCTGTTTCTTTCTGTAACGAGTTCAGACATCTCCTAGCTCTCTCATTGGTTGGTTAGTAATACTGCAATGTGCAATGCCGTAATTAACTTTTCGCGCTGGAGTATAAAACATAAAAAATTTGATGTTCTGGAGCTGGAGATTCTGTGATATTGTCTTGTCTAAATAATCCGTTGTTGCCTGTAAGAGAGACTATATGAATTCTTTTGAAATATGCATCGTAACATTTTATTAAATGTCAATTACTGAAAGTTTCAATGACGTCTAGTGAAGTGAAGAATGTTCATCATTATATTATTATGAAGGAATACTAATAAATATTTCTTTGATGATTTCATTTCTTCTTTTCTTCTGAAAAATCTCAATGACTAAATAACTAAATAACTAAAATTTGGAATGTGACTGCGTAAACTTCGATCTAAATATCAGTACATATATATTGTAAAACACGAAAAGACCATTCAGAGAGTGAGAAAGAAAAAAAAAGATTTTCGCTTTCTTGCTAAAGCATTTTACTAAAACATGACTTTTAAGGATTTTCTTGAATTTTTACATGAAAATGATATCTATACTAATAAAAGAAAGTTTCGCTCTGTGTGTGTGTGTGTGTGTTTCTGTTGGCGATGGCTAGCAAAATCTAGTCCACCTAGAAGTCTGGAAATTTAGGTGTGGATAGTCCAAGGTCTGACCATGTGCACCTGAGTCTCAGAATTTTAATATTTTGATAATTACTCTAGATATTAATTAGAATATCATTAAATATCGCATTGAAAATGCCATTTTTTAAATCAAAATGGCTAAAGAAAAGAACTGTTGTTGTGGATTTGGAAGCGGAAATGAACGAATTCGAAATTATTTTACTAATTAGCGAATTTTAAGAAAACTAATTAAGATATCAATTTGAAAATTTCTGAGCATATGTAAAAAAAAATTCTGCATCCGTCTATGCAATTTTTGAAAAATTCGGCCGGTAATTTTTCTTAATTTATGCAAAAAACTGCTAAAAATCTGCTGGCGCCAGTGAAAAAAAATCCCAGACAGTTTCAGACAGGGATCTGCTTTCATTAAAAACTGAACTACAAAGAGATCTGTTTCTCTGGCCGATCCCCCATTTAGTTTGCGAAAATGAAAGGAAATAATTGCCAATTTTTACTAATGAACAAAATTTAGATAACTAATTAAGATATAGATCTGAAATTGAGGATGGGAAGTGCTGTGATCTGCCGGATATTTTAGCGTAACGTCTTCGTTATGTTCTATTTATCAGAAAAATGTAATTATTTTTTTAATGATCGCGTTAATGTAGGTGAAGGTGGTTTTCTTGAACAAATTATTCGTTATATTTGAGGGTATGGGGAGGGACGGGGTTAACGCCTTGCACTGAGATTGTTATTATCTCGGGCCCGGGCAACGCCGGGCGGATAGCTAGTGTTTGAATATTATCCAATGTACTCTTCGACAAAATTTTGTTGCTCCATTCCAATGCACACTGTTGATTGTGAAAGAGGATTCAGCTGTTTAAATCCAATAAAGAATATTAGAAACAGGATATCGATGCACAATGAGAATAATTATGCTGATGAGAAACATTGAATGTCCTGAAAGATGGTTGTTCAACTTTCAGTTTACTGGTTAAAATGGGGGAATGCATATTTAAAAGCATACTGGCATTTTAACATTTTGCTAAACATCTTTTTTATTATTATTTTAGCTGTTTTGCTAAATAAATTTTAAATTCAGCATAACTTCTGTTATGCATGGATGAAAAACGTTTTTTTTTCAATTATACAGTTTAAAATTAACAAACAGAAATTGATGTTTGAAAGAAAATAAATTATAAATAACCAAAATATTGGAAATCACCACAGTCATTTTTATTAATAAAAGTGTTACGATTCTATTATGACACAACCTTTCTAGGTACTTACGTATTATCCGGCCCAGGTTGATAGATCGCCAAAAATACTGTACCCTTTGGGTAAAACAGAGGGCATCCATCTGTAGTCCTTCAAACTAGCGTGTATCCAACGACTTTTGCAAAAGCATTGTACGTCAATTAATCTTAAAATTAATCTTGAATCTTAATTAAGTTCATATAGCACTAGCAGGCAAATAACAATAATAATACGATATTTTCAGCTTAAAGCTAAATGAGGTCATCAACTTTGTGCCGGCTGTGTAATGAAAGATTTATGTATATTGTTTGTGAATTTCTTCTGTATATTTACATATTTAGTATTCAATAAAATAGCTGTACTTTTCATTAAAGTATACATATGTCACTAGAATTACCATTCTCATCTTCTGCTTAAGTTAGCATCTGCTTATACTTTTCATGTTTGTGAATGACGTCTTCGGTATATTTTATATAATTTTTTATTATTCACGTGTAGTAAATACATATTTTAATTGAAGGGAAATTTTATTATTGGCGCTATTTTAAAATTTGGACGCAATAGGTAAAAAATCACCGTTTCGGAATATGAAATAAATCTCTCTTAAAATAATGAAATTTTGAATAAAAAAATTTAAAAAAAAACCCACAAAAATTAGTCAAATTTAAAAATGATTCCACACTGCATACCACAAACTCGTCTGCGAAAAATGATTAAATTGGTATGCATAGTTTTTGCTCCTATAAAGCTTTTTTAACGGAACTATTTTGACCGACTTTAACATTAAATAGCGCTTAAAATATTCTTCGATTTCAAAACTGTCTGTTTCAGGGTGTTCGAGTATTTCTCTATAAAACAACCAATTTTCATATTTTTATATGAAGTTTTTTTTTTTTTTTTTTTTTTTTTTTTAATATAAGCCAAGAAAGACCTTCAGTCATAAAAAAAAAAATCATTTACGGCAGCGACAGTAACGGTTACTTTTTTTTTAGAATAGAGTGAAACAAAATATGACACGAAGAAAGAAATTGAAAAAAGAAAGAAAACGAATAATTCCAAAGTTATCAACAATAACAATATAATTAATAAAAACATATATATAATTTTAAAAAACTAAATTAAATAAAATAAATAATAATAAAAATTCACAATTTACGAATATTTTAAATGACCTTAATTTATTTACGATATTGTAGCACCTGTTTTTGTATGAACTCTAAGTTTTCTTTACGATTCTTCCAAAACAGTAATTCACTTGCGGGCCCCTGCTGTATGTTTTCTGATGTTACATTTAAAACTTCTTTCACAATAGGAATCCAATTGCATACCATATCAGTTATTGCATTTATGACACTGCGCATTGTCCAATCTGTTTGATCTCTAAAGAAAAAAAATTACAGATACATACATACACATATATATATCATGAAATGCAATTTGAAAAATATTTTATAATAATAATAATAATAATAATGTAAACGAATTAGCCAACTATTTAAAGTCATGATTCTGTAGGGAAGAAACAGAAATGTCAGAATTTATTATGATTTTGGTATTCATTAGTTTGAAAATTCTATATGTATCCAAAAAATAAGATTAAAATGCTCTTTTGGTCAATCAGCATAATATGAGTTTGAAAACATTGAAATTGAAAATTACAAAACTGTAAGAACAGTAATATACGAAAATAAACTTCACTAACATTTGAGGAAAAATAAAAATAAATATAATCAATGAAAATCTAATTTGATTATATATCATTTTTCTACAGACATAATATAGTTTGCCATGTTTTAATTTTAAATATAAGTTGAACAATAATTTAAAGGTTTATTTACTAGCTGAACCGCGCAGCGTTGCCTGGGCCCGTGATAATAACCTTAAATAAATCTCAAATTTGAATAACTTTATATTTTTAACGCGATTTTGTAAGAATTTATACTTTTAAACGAAAATCTTTCCAAACGAACCTCGTATCGGGGGGTCCTATTTCTACCAAAAAAAAAAAAAAAAAAAAAAAAAAAAAGCAGATTCAGAATTTTAAAGTGCGCGGATTTTTTTTCTCCATCGGATCATTTAATATATAAAAACAAGAACGAAAAATCATGCGTCAAGCATAGATTATAAAACACTTTCCAACACAGCTAGAAAAGTAACGAAACTTCACCGTTAAATAAGGTGAAAGAAGATATATATGTAAGTAAAGAGTTTAGAAAACATATACCAAATGGAAAAATACAGTTTTCGAAATTACCTTTAAGTGTAAAAAAGTAGTCGAATTATTTTGTGCAACCCTGTATATGACCAATAGATGTGAGTGCATACCATGATAAAATTTAGTTCTATTAGAATATTCACATTTAGCAATTTTCGCCAATCGATGGAAATGAACTCGAAATCTTTTGTACAGTCCTGTATATCTGAAGACTTTTGTACACACCACATATTAAGCTAAAAGGCAACTTAAAACTCATTCGCAGCAATTACCAACCGTAAACGACAATGTATATTTTTCTTTGCGTAGCCCTATATATGAATTTATTTATATTCCACAAACTTCTATTAGTCTACTAAATATAGTTCATCAGGAAAATGCGTAACACAACTAAAAACTACCCTTATAAGGACTTCACTACCATAGTCTGTAACAGTTACGGATTCCTTTGTGTAGCCCTGTATATGAACAACCGAGTTTACACACACGTACTATGAAAAAATTTAGTTAAACTTAAAAACGCAAACCAAAGTTGAAAACGGACTTATCACACAGACTGTAAGTATCGCACATGTACTGTAACCGATATCTCTTGCGTGTATCTGTAAATAAACACAATGCACACCACACTTTAAAGAGAGCAATTTATAGTGCACCTCAGTAATGCATATAATTTTCATTATATGTTTGAAATAGTGAAATATCGCTAAATTACCCTGAAACGATTCCCCATATAGAACAATGTGTAACAGAATTCTTTTATTTGACACTGTAAAGGAATAATTAATGCTTTACACCCCATACTCTACCAAAA
Source organism: Maratus michaelseni (assembly GCA_963931845.1). Taxonomy (NCBI): domain Eukaryota; kingdom Metazoa; phylum Arthropoda; class Arachnida; order Araneae; family Salticidae; genus Maratus; species Maratus michaelseni. The sequence goes on from OZ007587.1 coordinate 123,171,570, forward strand.
GCATGGTTTAATGTTCTTCATAATTATATATCAAGTCCATCATGTTTCAAATGGCGTAACATCATCAAAATGCACTTGAAACGATTATTTCCCATTGACTGTAATGTAACGGAAAACTTCTGACTGTCCCTGTAAAAAACTTTAAGTGCTACACCCTTCAGTTGAAATAGGGAACATGCTGTAGTAAACGATAATAACATGCAAACATTTCAGGGTGATCTGAGCATATTTACGTGAGTTAGAGCACGGACAGACAAACCGAAGTGTTGAACTAGGTTGGAAATTGTTAAAAAGGGTTCTTATTGACCAAACTTTTTGATTTTTTTATAAGTCATAAATATATTAATTTCGAAGACTGGTTTTTTTCCCCCTAGCATCGGGTCATTTAATAGTTAAAAAACTGGTTATTATAGCCCAAACCCTTTGAAATTGTTGTCAGTTATAAATATAGCGGCGTTGAAGCCTGTGTAAAAAATTTATGAAAAATGTTGATATTTGGTTGTGAAAGCGCTGTGTTTTCGTCTCACTTTTTTTTACGCATCAGCTCGTTTAATATTAAAAACAAAATAGTTCTTATACTCCGAAGTCATTGAAATTTTTATGAATTATAAATATAATGTTTCGGAAGCATGCGTATAACTTCTGTGGAAAAATATGGATATTTCGTTGTAAAAACATGAGCCAAAGTCACCCTCGTATTCACGTTCTGAGCGAAAATTTTTCATACTTTTTTAAATCGTCCAAATGTTTAGAAATTTTTGGAGGAGATAATATTTTTTGACTGTGTTAGAGTAGGGGATCGAATAGGGAATTCATGATAAAAAGGAATTACAGTAGAAATGCTTTTTTTTTTTTTTCGGGAGATTGAATGTTTTGACTGTGTTAGAGTTTTAAAATGTTTTAAAAATATACAGGAAGAATAAATGAGGAACCGACAAATTTCTGTAGAATCGGTCAATTTCTGCAGAATTATTTAAAAATTGTTGATTGTGCCAAGGAATGGCCTGGATAGATTATCCCCCCCCCCCCCAATGTTTTTTTTTAGATAAGAGTGAGTCTAGCGATACAGAGACCTACACAAAAAATGAATAGGTCCCCTGTTTGAATGAAAAGGCCCACGCCCCTTCACAATAAATCCAATGGATTCAAGTTATGCATAAAATACATATACCCCTCATAAAATCATCCCCCCCCCCTCTTTTTTGGATACGAGTGTGGTACGATACAGAGGCATTCACCAAAATTGGACAGCTTCCCTGTTTGAATAAAAAGGCCCAGGGCTCCTCAAAAAAATCGCATGGATTCAAATTATGTTATAGACATTCGGAGCCTTCATAAAACTTACAAAGAGTTGGTTTACCGGATAGGCGAAAGGTTTTTCCACCGAGAGTCATACGAAAGGGGAGATATGTTTAGGAATCACTTGAGGCCATTACCTGTTATGAAGACTGTTCTTAAATCCGAACTGATTCCATTCTGATCTCATTTTGTAATTCGTATTTTTAACGCATGAGACTTGTTTCAGGAAGCAATGGAGGTAATACATTTTAGCAATAAAATGAAAATACAGTCACACTAAACGCTTTTACGAAGTAAAAATAGTTTCGGCAGAAACCTTTGTAAAGGGCATAGGATTCTCAAATTGAAATGTGTGTTTGAGAAATCTTAAAATTTAAGAAAATAATTAACATTTTTTAAACTGGGCTAACGCTAGACGTTCTGAAAGTACCCGTTGAGAAAAAGTGGTTTTTAACGACCGATCGTGAGTGTAAAGAAATTAGTGTGTTGGTTTCGAAAAATACTTTATTAAGTGTATGAATCGTACCTACACTATGCGGGAACTGTGAGTCTCGAAATCTACTATAAGAAAATAGTTTAAGCGTAATTATACGGGAAAATAATAAACTTTTTAACCAAAAATAGAACCGACTTCAAAAACTACTAAAAAGCGAAAAATTTTTTAACCAAAAATAGAACCGGCTTCAAAAACTACTACAAAGTAAAAAATAATTTTTTTTAGATAATAGTTAATAAGAAATTAAATTAAGAGCATTGTATTTACCATGCATCTCTATAATAAAACTGTAAGTCATGTGACTGTCCTCAACAGTTCCGGGATGCCGCATCGCTTTTTCATATGCCAAGCGGCCATTTTTATTCAAAATTATTTTTTCGAATAAACTGCATAAAAGTTACATTTTAAGAAAGATCGTTCAAAATAAATTAATATTTGAGAGATGACTTGCGTTCAATTATGTATATATTCTGCAATAACTTCAGTCGAAAGATTCGCAGTTCAAATTCTCTATTCATAAAAGTAAACAAAAAAAAGATTGATTCGTCGTGAACATTTAAAATATTAAATCATGGAGGTAATCATTCGCAAAGCAAGTTCTCCGCGAATGAATTTTTGGACCGCTGCCTCGCGTCAAAAAAATAATTCGCACCAGTGAGACAATCAAAGTTTACCATAATTATGTGCTATACAACTCAACTTTCGGACCTTTTCTTGACGTAAATTGAACTCATGTAATAATATTTAATGAATCAGATTTTTAGCATTTTTAAAATCGCTAATACAGCTTTTATTTATCGCGTGTACAAATTAGAAATGATACTTTGATTTTGAAATCAAATGTTTTGATTTATGATATTATTTCTTATTTATTTATTTATTTTCTCTTTTAAATGAAAAGTGTGAAGTATTTTAAATTTATGTAATATAAGCATTTTAGATTAAAGTTAAGTATTTTAAATGAAATGAGTGACAGGTTTATAATTTAAAATTAAATTAATTGTAGTATGAATGACGGTGATGGGAACGATATTTGGCGAATTATCATCTGCTCCCGGCTAACAAAAATACTCATAATTAAAAAAAAGAATAAAAATAAATAAATGATAGTTTGTTGTAAATAAATATTGATATACATATCAAAAATAATTTATAGAATTAAAATAAAAAATACAATTTCCATAACAAAGTTTTCGCCAAATTGGCGGGGGAGGGGGGGGGGAATCGCGCCAACGTGCGTATGTGACATTTGTGCCCAAAAAATATGCGAAATGCTACCATGATCGCAAAAGTTCATGATTTGTCTATTAGAATCTTCCGATTTGGCGAAGGATTAAGGGAAAATTAAATTATGAATAAATGTAACGTGTTGCAATGTTTAACATACATTTAAGGGAGACCAAACTGGTCGCCAGTGGCGGCTAGTATTATTATATTTATGTACATTAATTTGATTTTTTGGAGTCGTTGCCAGCCAACCAAATTAAAGCCATGTTACCATTTTTAAACATTTCATCTGATGTTATAAATGTGTATTTTCAAATGAAATTAGCAACTATATATGTCAACAAACATTGCTTTGGAAATTAGTTAATCATTTAAATCATTGTATTTTTTACCATTTAAAGAGTTATATGTATTTTTTTTATTGTCTCGTATTTATGTAGATATAATTTATACGCGTATGTTACGATTTATATTGGATATTTTGTTTTGAATTTTGTACTTGGCTTGGCTGGCACCGACTCCAAACAATCAAATTAATGTACATAAATATAATAATATGCATGGTAAATACAATGCTCTTAATTTAATTTCTTATTAACTATTATCTAAAAAAAAAAATATTTTTTACTTTGTAGTAGTTTTTGAAGCCGGTTCTATTTTTGGTTAAAAAATTTATTTTTCGCTTTTTAGTAGTTTTTGAAGTCAGTTCTATTTTTGGTTAAAAAGTTTATTTTTCGCTTTTTAGTAGTTTTTGAAATCAGTTCTTTTTTTTGGTTAAAAAGTTTATTTATTTATTTTTTACTTTAGTGATATCCATATTTACATTAAACCATATTGTTGCTAATATCATTTTTATTTCACGTTAACCTGGGAAGTAGACTCGAGTATCGAAGATTAGAAAATTTATCATTATTCTCATCTAATGTCTTTAAAGCCTTTAATGATAGCTATATTTACAACAGTAGACTCGAGTATGGAAGATTAGAAAATTTATTATTATTCTCATCTAATGTCTTTAAAGCCTTTAATGATATCTATATTTACATAAAACCATATTGTTTCTAATATATTTTTTATTTCATGCTAACCTTGGCAATAGACTCGATTACGGAAGATTAGAAAATTTATCATTATTCTCATCTAATGTCTTTAAAGCCTTTAATGATATCTATATTAACATTAAACCATATTGTTGCTAATATTTTTTTTTATTTCACGCTAACCTTGGCAAGTAGACTCGATTACGTAAAAATAGAAAAATTATCATCATTCTCACTTAATCGTCTTGGATAATGTGTCATAATCGGGCTGTATACGAGTATGCCGAGTATCATATATATACGAGTATTATTGTTTTGATAACTTCGCAACTCACTGATTTCGGTGCTTATGCTTAATGTGTATTGATTTTTACGATTCGTACAAGGTAAATACACTGCGCTAACAATGTCGCATATAATACTATTCGGAGTAACCCTTTCTTTCTTTCTTTCTATATTGTCACTCTATAGTTAATATTATGTAGTAGAAATATTAAAAGTCAATTGCAGAAGCATTTATATACAATTGTATTGTATAATATAATATAGATAATTGGGTATTTTAAAGGCAGTTTCCAACTTGTGTGCCACAGGTGATAAATCGCTAAATATTTTCTGTAACACTTACATTTGTATGGGAGTTGAAAGAACAAGGTATTTAATTATGCGCCAATAAACGCTCGTCAAAATATGCCAAACCGCTGTGAAACTGCAATAACGGAGCTTTTAAAAGATTCAAAAGTAGATTTATCGTGGCATAACTTATAGTTTTTATCCGTACTTTATATTACATTCATCCAATTCACAGTACGTCCCTGGAAAATATGGTTAAATTACTGCACATACTTTTTGTTCCTATAAAACTTTTTTAACGGAACTATTTTGACCGAATTCAACGTTAAATAGCTCTTAAAATAATTCTTAGTTTTAAAAACTGTCTGTTTTAGCGTGTTTATCGAACATTCTCTATAATACTATCAATTTTCATAGTTTTATCTACAATAGTTTTCTTAATATTAGCCGAGAAAGACTTCCGGACAGAAAAAATTCTCTTACGGTGGTGACAGCGTTAGTTACTTTTTTTTTTTAGAATAGACAGATTTTTATTCAACACTTATTGCATGAATAACTTCTCATGCATGAATTATTTTTAAGTGGATATTAAAATATATTTTGCACTTAAAATATTTTAAAAATGTATTACTAAAAACAAATAATGTTGTTTTAAAAATTGTACATTTACACTGATGTTTACAATCAATAAAATTATTATTTTAAATTTGAAAAAAATATGTGAAATATATTTAATATTTTTATAATTAGTGTTTAAAAAAATCTTAAAATGGTTTAACATAGTTTAAGTTGTAGAACAAGATGTGTTAAAATGAATTTAAATGTCATAATGATGTCATAATTTAAATATCATAATGTCACCAATTTAAGTGTCATAATAAATTTAAATTAAAATTTTTATTATAATACATCACTTTTTAACAATCTCTCAAAAAACATACAAATGGTACTTTACCATATTTTAAAAATATACTATCTAGGTTTTTCTGGAAGTATCTGGGTCTAAGAAACCTGGAATAGTTAGCTATATAATTCATTGGTGCCACAATGTCTTAATTTGCTATCTGAAAAGGTACAAATAAAAAAGTCCTTCCGGCCTGTACCGGGAGGAAAAGGTAGCTTTCCTATATCTTCGTTATAAAATTTTAGCTAATGTTACACGAAAACAGCAAGTTAAAATGCAAAGAAATGTTTACAAAAGATTCGTTAATACTGAATTTGAATAAGAAATTCGCCAAATTATTGAGCAATAGCCAAATTGACTTCATTTCTGAAGACTTATTTTGGTCGCCAAATTTGGCGATATTTCGCCAAATGTCACCAATTTTGGCGAGAATATGGCGCTAACGGATATGAATATATAGTTTTAGGCGTATGATTGGGAAAATTAATACAACAATGACAGAAAATAATTTGCGAGTAATCGCGTTAATGTGCTGTTTTGTTTCAAAATGTCAGCCACCCTAGAATTTCAAACTGCTCTATCTCAGTCATTTTTTAAGATAGAGGTAAACCAAAAAATGCTCTGGAATCCTTGTATCAAGGCCTAACACGTAATTAAAAAATAAATTTGAATTTTTAACTTTTTTGTATATTTATTTTAGTTTTAAATTTTTAAATGGCCGCCATCTTGAAACAAAATGGCGGACCAAGCTGGCCAACGAACTCGGTCAAGACATTGGTGAGCTTAATACACACAATTAGTTTCATCCACATTGATTTATAAATACGAGCGTTATCGTATGACATAGGTCAGATATATATATATATATATATATATATATATATATATATATATATATATATATATATATATATATATATATATATATATATATATATATATATGGATATATCTATATATATAAATCAACATTTGAACGGAGGGTGGTTTTGGGGTCTGGGGGTCATGATCGGTGAAAATATATCGAAATTTTCCGGAACTGCTTTCCTCCGAACGGCTGCAATAGGTAGCTTTATACTTTTTTGTATTGAAAGCTACCTAAAAGTGACAACATAAATTTTAACAGAACTCTGACAGCAAATGTTATTCTCAAGTGACACGGCTGACTGATAGGGCTGGATTATTTATCAATATATCGATCAAATATTGATATTTCTTAATTATCGCAATAACAATATGTAAGATCTGACACTGACGATATATCCCAATAATGATAGCTAAGCTCTGACTCTGGCAATGTATAACAATATCTAAATTAAGCTCTGACTCTACCGATATATCCAAAAAACATTTTTTTATAGACTTAAAACCATAAGAAAAGCGCCGAATATTCCGTATAATATCCTCTTCAACCCATTCCTGTCGTCCGATCCATGCATTTATATTCACTTCTCTACTTTATTCCAGTCAAAATTTCCCCTCCAACGATTAACCTTGAATTATCTCGCTTTCGTTAATATCCCCAAATAAAGAATATCACAACATATCCCATTACGAATACATTCTCTTATTATGTCTTAGTTCGTTACTATCCTCTCAAACGCAAATTAAACTCTTTGTTCTTAACTGAATAATACAGCTATCGTCCAGACTTATTCGTCCCGATGCTGCGCTGCTGCTATTCGTCCAGACTTCGTTGCAATAGGTCGAGGTATTGATATGTGATGGCCAATAAAATACGTGCTGGAGTATCTGTTAGTTATTCTCGAGTCGATAGCATTGCACTACTTCAGTGCTCATTGAGATAACTTTCTCGGCAAATATTATCGGTAGCGCCTTGATATTAAAATGAATGTATGGAGTCGTGTAGTGCGTGTGTGTGATTTTGTTTGTTTGTTTGTTTGTTTTTATTTAATTTTGTTAGCCAATAACTTATTTTTATCATTTGCAATTTATTTTCTTTTGAATTCAATGGCACTTTGAAATTAAAAAAAAAACAACAGATTTAAATATCAAACCTAGTATTCTGCATAATAAAGCAACATTATATGGTACACTAGCCGCCACTGGCGACCAGTTTGGTCTCCCTTAAATGTATGTTAAGCATTGTAACACGTTACTTTTATTCATAATTTAATTTTTTTTCCTAATCCTTTGCCAAACCGGAAGATTCTAATTGACAGATCAAGGACTTTTTGAACATGGTAGCATTTTGCATATTTTTTGTTGTTATGTATTTCATCTTCCTTGATAAAAACCGCTTAACCCACTTAAGCATTTGTCCTTCATGTCCGTTTGCTTATCAGTTGCAATATGTTCGCTAATGCGGAGATTCTCAAACATATTAAGTAATTTTCCGTTATTGGGTCCATTGCCAATTGGCGTATTTTAGTTAATACGATTTGATGCAATGAAGTCTATTTTGTGAAAGTCTTTAATGATATCCACATTTACACTGTTGCTAATATTTGTTTTTGTTTTTCGTTAACTTGGGCTGTAGACTCGATTACGAAAGATTATAAAATATATCATTATTCTCATCTAAAACGTCTTGAATAATGGGCCATAATCGGGCTACATATTATTACACGTAATTTTCGAGTATGGTTTGGTGGAAAATTGAACTTTTGAAGGCCAGTTTTGATAGTCGCATTCCCTTTAAACCATATTTTCTGTCAGGACTTTTGACCCGTGACGTACAATCTGATTAAAATAACTTCCTTCTAGATGCCTTGTACGACTTTGTTTTTCTTTGCTCCCCTTTCTTGATATAGTTCAGGAGTTTTTATAATAGCGTAATTCTCTTATTTCGGCATGTCTGCTTAATGTCTACTGACTATTAAGATTCGTAACAGGTAAAATACGCCGCGCCAACATTGGCACCTACAATTTTAATTACAGCAACCCATTTTTTCTCTCTATATTGTAACTCTATAGTTAATATTACGTAGAAGAAATATAAAAGACTATTGAAAACGGTTCTATTGATATAGTTGATATAGATATGTATAATATATTCATGGGTATATAATATGTGATTAGAATATATATCATATTCATTCCAGTGGATATAACATACCCCAAATAAAACTTGCATCGTAAATATCTAATCTAAAAACCGTCAATATGATTTTATGTGTTTAGTAAGTGTATACAAAAAGAATTTTCTGTATTATTTTACTTTAATCCTATATTATTTACCATTTTTAATGATGGGTCCTTTTGGGTACAGTTGTCGCAGACGCACCAGGGTATCATTTTGGCGCCAAAATGGCGATTTTATGCCTGGCCAACCCGGCGTTTTTGGTTAGATTTTGCTTCGTATGGCAACCTGGTAGAGCAGATTCCGCATGTTTTATAATAAATTAAATATTGTGTGTTTTATAACAAATTAATGCATGTGTGTGTTTTTTAATAAAATTGTGTGTTTTTTTTAAATATAAAATGAATTATTTCATAATAAAATAAAAGTAACATGCTGTTTTAGCAATCTCTAACAGTGAAAATGGGATTTTCTCGTCAAGATGGCGCAAAACAAAAACCGCGCCAACCCCGGAGCGTTTGCGACAGCTTTTCCAATTTAAAATGCATGCCGTTCACACTTTTCATTTAAAATAGAAAATAGAAAAATAAAAAATAGGTACTTTTCCGTTATACGGACACCATGCCAAAATGTATGCTAATGCATAATGTATGTAAATGTATGTAAATGCATGTAAATGTATGTATTAAATGTATGCAAATGTATGCTTGGCGACAATGGTGTCCGTATAACGGAAAAGTACCAAAAAATAGTATCATAAATCAAAACATTTGATTTCAGAATCAAAGTATCGTTTCTAATTTGAACATGTGAAGAATAAAAACTGGTATTGGCGATTTTAAAAATGCTATTGGCGAGATTTGCACCCAAATAACATAAAAGTACTTAATGATGTTATGTATTTTATAAATGTATATTAAATTACTATTTGGAACGCGATTGGTCATTAACAATGGTAAATATGATTGGCAAATTAACAATCATTTTAGGTGATCTCTCTTCCTGCCACGTATAATACATAAAAATCAAATTAACTGACAATTCGTTTCGAAATTTGATTCATTAAATATTATTACATGACCTGTATTTGTTTACATTCAACTTCGTCAAGAAAAGATTCTTTAGGAAGTTGAGTTGTAAAGCACTTCATTAAGCAGAATTATGGTAAACTTTGATGGTCTTACAGGTCCTGGTGCGAATTACTTTTTTGACACCAGGCAGCGCTCCAAAAAATCATTCACGGAAAACTTACTTTACGAACGATTATATCCATGGTTTAATGCTGTTTAATATTTTAAACCTTCAAGACGAATGAATCTTATTATTTTTTTTTTGTTTACTTTCATGGATAGAGAATTTGAATTGCGAAGCTAATTTAAACTGAAGTTATTGCAGAATATATACCTAATTGAACGTAAGTCACCTCTCAAATATTAATTTATTTTGAACGATCTTTCTAAAAATGTAACTTTTATGCAGTTTTATTAGAAAAATAATTTTGAATAAAAATGGCCGCATGGCATATGAAAAAGCGATACGGGCATACCGGAACTGTTGAGGACAGTCACATGACTTACAGTTTTATTATAGAGATTTTAGCTCACAGGCTATCAAAGCCTAAGAGCTAATGTGCCCGCCGGTTCTGTATGTACGCATGTATGTATGTTTGTACGTAACGCGATAACTCTTGATAGAAATAACCGTTTTGCTTCAAATTTTGTTTATAGGCTCATTGTGATAATGTGTTTCCCTGATTAGTTTTGGGGGTTCATTGGTTAAGTATAAAGGGGGAAAGTGGGCTAATTCCACCCCCCCCCCTTTAATTTAGATAAATAGGTTTTTCATGCAGATTTATCCAATTGTCTTCAAATTCTGTATATAGGCTCATTGTGATAAGGCGCTTTCTTGGTTAGTTTTGGGGGTTCATTGGTTAAGTATAAAGGGGAAAAGGGGGGCTAACCCCCTTAATTTAGATAAATGGGTTTTTCATGCAGAATTATCTGATTTTATTCAAATTTTGTATATAGGCTCATTGTGATAAGGTGCTTCCCTGATTAGTTTTGGGGGTTCATTGGTTAAGTATAAAGGGGGAAAGGGGGGCTAACCTCTCTTAACCCGTGAGAACTCGCTAGATTTCTTGTCACACCAGAACTTAATACTTTATTCTTAGTCTTAATACTTTATTCACAAAAAAATGTAAAATAAAAAAAAAGTTTCTAAAATTTAATTTAAACTGAAAAAAAGGGTTTAAATAAGAGTCTTATTGCAACAGCTGGGACAAAAAAAAAGTATGATGGTGAGAGAAAATCTCACGCGCGAGTTCTCCCGGGTTAATTTAGATAAATGGGTTTTTCATACAGAATTATCCGATTTTCTTCAAATTTTGTATATAGGTTCATTGTGATAAGGCGCTTTCCTGATTAGTTTTGGATGTTAATTGGTTAAGTATAAAGGGGACAGGGCTAATCTTATCCCCCTTAATTTAGATAAATGAGCTTTTCATGCAGAATTATTCGATTTTATTCAAATTTTGTATGTAGGCTCATTGTGGTAAGGCGCTTCCCTGATTAGTTTTGGGGGTTCATTGGTTAAATATAAAGGAGGATACGGGGGACTAATCCCCCTTAATTTATATAAATGGGTTTTTTCATACAGAATTATCGGATTTGCTTCAAATTTTGTATATGTGTTCATTGTAATTAGAGGCTTCGCTGATTAGTTTTAGGGGTTTATTGGTTAATTATAAGGAGGGGGACAGGGGTGATAAGCCCCCTTATTATATTGTCGATTTCTTTATTTTTCGAGAGGCTTATTTCAAATTCTTTGAAATAAGAGTATAATATACAATTAATGTGAATAGCCTGTGAGCTCATACCCCTCAGTTTAACTGAACAGTTTTACATTTGTCTTTCGAAATTAACAATATTTCTATCCCCACACATTTTAAGGTAGTTATCGCGATATATCACCAATATCGATATTAACTCGATGATATATCGCGATATAAAATTTTTGATATCGTCCAGCCCTACTGACTGATAATAAAAATGTTTTCGATTTTCTTTCTGTAGTTATTGCCAAAATGTGTTAAAGTATTTTGCATAAAAAATTTTACCATCAAGATTTGCCAGACCAGCTCAAAGTTTACATTAATACCTTTTACATTGACGGTTCATTAAACATATTTTATGAGAACTGTTGTGAGGCCCTTCAAATAAAAAGGCACCACCTAGATGCTGCCTTCTGCACGTAAGCCTAGAGACGCCCCTAAAGATTTGCAAAGTACCAGAATATTTTAAACTTTCTTTTAGAGAAAAAATATACTGAAGTCAGATTTTGATCATTCAGTTTATGGCCAATTGTATAATTTAACTAAATATTTCATTGGAAGCAATAATAATAAACGAGTTTCATTCACATGTTCAGTGATTGTTTATTTAGTAATTAAACGATAATATATTCCACCGGAGATGGAAACTATATGGAAGTAAATCTTCTCGGAGAAAAAGGAAAATTTACTTCTATAGACTTAGTTATTATCAAATGAAGCTTTTCAAGTGCAATTTCAATAAAGTTTACTTCAGAAACAAATTTTTAAATAACAAAACAATATTTACCCAGGCATTTCATTAACATCATAATTTTCAAGTAACTTGGCCATTTCAGGAATGACTAATACAGTTTTATTTTGAGCAACACCTACATGGTATGTCAGAATCTTTTGAAAATCTTGAATATGGAGAATGATATCACTGGCAATATCAGCAGGCCATTTTGCGTTATTTGCAGGATTGGAAAAAATAGGACACAATACCTATATAATACAAAAGTGTGAATTTACTCAACCCATACTAATATGTACACTGTAAAAATATGTCCTGAAATTAACAGGTGTTATTCTGTGAATTTTCCTTTTTTTACCTGAAAAATTCCGTTTTGGGAGAAAAGTGTAACTTTTCCTGGAATTAACGGAAGTTTTCAATTTACTGCTAGAGATATAACTGAAAGTTTCCGTAAGCGACAGTAAAGTCTCGGATAACGGAACTTTTCCGGCAAGACACGTTTTGTTCCGACGCTGATTGGAGGATATATTAGTTTGTCAGTCTGTGTCCTGTGTCAACACACCCTATGATCAAAGCCTCCTCCGGAAGAGGCAATATGGCCGATACGGCAGTCCGAAGTAACTTCACCTGCCCAGTAGCACGTGCTTTTTAGAATTTACAATTGTAATAATACGTACAACTTTGGATATAGACATATTTTACAGAATAAAAGTAAGTTTTATCTTTGTTTTTTATATCATTGTTTTAATAATATTATATGTATAATTTCTTTATATGTTTGTAAGATATAAATTTAGTTTTTAAACCACGTGTATATTAAGACCTCAGCTTTCAATCATTTGCCTAGAATAAATATTTTGTTTTAAGTCATAAAATAAGGGATGATTTTGCATTTTATCTGTTTATTAATTTACTTCAACTCACTATTTCCTCACCGGACTTTGTTATTAAGTTATGTGTAATATGTGTCTAAAGATAATCTTTATTCATGCAGATTTAAAAAAGAAAAAAGATCCCCGTTCTTTAGCTATGCTTTATTTCGTTATTATATATTTTTCAAAATTACAGCTTATGCGTTTGTATTCGAATATACTTTTTAAATCATATAATTATTTTACTTTCTAACAGTTTCTAATCATTTACTATAAGTAACCTGGATGCACTGTTTTATTAATTTATAAAATATTTCAAGAGTATGTTTATATTATCACAGTATTAACTAGCAGCAGTTCGTATATTGCTTTTGTCAATTATCTTTTTTTTTTTTTTTAGCTCTTAATTTTAAAGTTGCTTTTATGGGAGCAAATTATTATTATTATTACTATTTATTCTCTTTATGATTAGAGAATGCTGATAGTTGTTTGATCTTGTAAGTGTCATTTTTTTTTCTTTTTCTCACGTTTATTTTTCAATAGCACCTAGCGATATTTATAGAGTTATAGGTTGACTTGTAAAATTATTGTAGCATAATTTTTTTTATATAAAAATAGTTTCGATATGAACAATTTGAGTACAATAAGGCCTCGTTATTAATTATTTATATTTGATGGTTTAAATACCAGAAAGTGTTTACATCCGCGTAAGGGTGTCGGATAACGACTGCATTGAATAAACAAAAACTGTAAATAGATAAAGAAAATAATTTATAACATATATAAATATATACATATGATTTAAAATAGCAAGTAATTTCGAATACAAACTAACGGATAAACGAATTAAAAGCTAGAAAATAAGTAAAATTTTCCTTTTAGGATTTACTGAAATAGATTTTCTCTCTCTCTAGGCAAATGAGTCCAATTTTTGTCTTCAAAAAATGAGATTTCTATCTTACATATGTATAACAGAATTGATTATACATACTAATGATATTAAAACAACGATATAAATAAATAAGAGATAACACTTAGTGCCCCAAGTCTTTAAAATATGTCTCAGTATGAAATAAGAAAAAAAAATACATAAACAGTGAGGTGGGGGGGGGGGGTTAAAATTAAAAAAAATATATTAATAACAAGTGCTAAAAATTGCAAATTTTAGCATACTTTATGGAAAAATTACAATATTGTTATAATTAAGCTTAAGATTTTTTCTAAAAATAGTTTTTCATATAAATATATTTAATTCCTTAATACAGACTTTTTTTTTCTTTCTAAATTAAATCACATTTATTGCCTTTTATAAAATTTTGTATATTAAGTATAAGTATCCTAATAATATCTCTTAAGAAATTAACATTTTTAACTTCTGTTTTCTGTGTACAATTCTTACAGAATGTCTCTTTTCTTTTTGTTGTCAAAATATTTCTAAAATATACATTTAATTTTTTCTGAAGTTTTAAAATATTACTTGGTTTTGCTAGGATTTTAATACATAAAATTATAAATAAAGTATATATTTCAGAAATATTTTGACCACTACAAAAGAGACATCCTTTCAGAAGAGTACAAAGAAAAAAAAAGTTAAAAATATTTAATTCCTAATAATAAAAATACAAAAAACAAGAAAAAAAAAACAGTTATAACCGCCACAGATAAGTTTAACATAAGTATGGGGAATTTGAGATCTCACTTTCCCCTTTATGGGAGAAATATCGAACAGATAATAAAAACTAAAACTATCAGCTTGTAAAACGGAAAATAACCGTCCTGAAAACTGAAAATGTCAGTTTCTAAAACAAAACATTTCAGTTCCTAAAACGGAACTTTTCAATTTCTAAAACAGAACTTTTCAGTTTCGAAAACGGAACTTCTCAGTTTTGAAAACGGAAAAAAACAACAAAAGTGAATTTCTGTGAAAAAACGGAAAAGTTACGGCAACTCTGCTGCCAGTACCTTTTCCGTTTTTTTACAGGAGTTTGTTTTTACAGTGTATAGAAGTTGTTTAAAGTTAAAACTGGCACTTGTTTATTATGATGGTTCTGCGATAAATCACCAAAGTCTTGTGTCAATCACAGCAAAACAGTCGGCAGCCTTAATCCAAGCATAACCGTAAGTCACAAATATCATAGCAGAATGGCTGGCAACTCTAATTGAGGGATAAACTTTTATAATGTAATATTCATATATGCTCAAATTATGCATTAAGTAATATTAAATTTAACAATTAAGAGGATACTTAGCGCGATTACAATATATAAGCAGTTAAAACAACGTTTTTAGCACCAGAAATTTTTATCTAATCGCAGATTAGTATCGGTAGCATTTAGCATACCTTCATCAGTGCAAAGAATCCGCTTCTCTCCCATATATTTGAGCAAAAATCCATCATTCTTTGCACTGATGAGGTACACTAAATGCTTCCGAAACTAATCTTCGATGAGATAAATAGTTCTGGTGCTAAAAATGTTATTTTAACTGCTTATATATGCTAATTTTAAATGAATTTTATTTTTGCATGTTTATCGCTACATTTTATCTCTTAGTTTGTTACATGAAAGTGAGGAAGATATAGCATTTTTCAAAGAGGTATATTTTATCTAATAAATGAATAGGTGTAAATGATAAAAAAATGAACTTTATGTTACTCAAAGCATTTAACATAAGCGAGTAATGTTTAGTCCCGCAGTGGTTCAGACGATTAAGTTCGGCTCCCGTCTAGATCATCGAAAGTGAAGCAGCATCGACCGTGGTCATTGCTTGGGAGGGTGAAAACCTCTCTCGACTGCGGCTGCTGTGGGACCGTGTACGTTAATAGGAGCTGGTGCACTTAAAATCTGTTCGTGGCTCCCATTTCCTCCAAGTTTGAAAACGATACCTCTGAGGGTGCCAATCCAGGTGCAGGTCTCTCATCTGGTATTGGTTCAAAATTAGGAGACCAGCTCTAGAAGTCCAACCTTTCTTGAGGCTCTGGCACCCCTTCTTTCACAGAAGTGCCATGGCACTTTCTCTGACACGACAACAACAAGTAGTGTTTAAATATGGCAACCAGAAATTATATGCAACAACTAAACATGTTTACTGTGAAACAAAAAATATTCACATCTTTTGAAACAACAAAATGTATGAAACTATTTTTTTTTCATAGCTAAAAAAGTTTGCGATAATTCTAATGCAGTTTAATAATGAGTGCCATGATAATAAACAATTACCTTAAAACTTTTAGTACTTACGTATTATCCGGGAAAGGTCAGATACATCTGCGCTAAGCATGGCGCCAATTATACTAATTACAGTAACCCTTATTTTCTGTCAATTACATAGTTTATTTATTTATTATAATTTATAGTTTCGGTACTTCTCCACTATCCCGTCGACCACTTTTCATTTTAAAAAAAAACTATCGCCAATCTATAGGATTTAACGCTAAAAATGTATGATCTTCACACCACATTAACTTGACGTCAGATGCGTTATATACGTATTTGGTATGGCATCGAGTGATTTTTAATGAGACGTTTATCTATATTTTTAATTATGTTTTACTGATTTATGAAGTATTTCCTTAATTAAAATAACAACTAGATGGTACCCGTCAAAACTTGACGGAAAAAATTACAATAGCAATATTAGTAAAATAAGCTTCTTTATTACATAAGTAGTGCTTATGAAACAATCTTTCAAATATTGTATTTAAAAAAAATTTCCCCCTGTGAATTACGTTATTATTTCCGATGCAAACTCCAAACAAACAATCCGTAAACATAATGGAAATCAGTTTGACATCACCGCCCTATTCCCCACGGCAAGAAAGAAAATTTCCTGAACCTATGAAGTATCATACAAATAGCATATCCCTACGTTCATCTCATATTCAGTCAATAAAAGAACATATTAAATAAGGCACACATTCCCCCCCCCCCTGTGATAATGCAACCGAATGAGCTCCTATGCGCATGTGCATTGCTTCTCCCCAAACGCACCGTCGAAATTCGACGTTAAAAAAAGTTTTAAAATGTTTTGATCAAAATTTTTAAAGTGTCTTCTTTAATCATTGTTCGTTTTAAATCCATATCTTCTGAAACGCATCTATTGTTTTAAGCTAATCAATTTTTATGTAAAGATGAAGAATTTTTTTTTACAATAATAAATCAATCTGCAGATAAAGGAGATTTTTAATGTTTTCAAGTGTAATTTATTTGTATGGTTTCTTCATTCCTTTACATAAACAGGATGATTATTCCTTTTCCATAATTAAGAGAAATAATGTAAATAAATAAATATCCAAGATTATTGTTGATTCTGTTTTCATTAATATATTGTACATTTTATTGTTAAAAGTTACTGATAAATGATACTTTAGTAAATGGGGCTTTTCTTAATTATTATTATTATTCTTTTTTTGAGATTTAATGGCAACATTCTTCCGTTTGTTTATTGGGCGCTATATATATATATATATATATATATATATATACAAATATATATATATACAAATATATATAATGTATATAGTTTTGTTTTTCTAGTATTGAATTTATGTGGTTTATAGATTTTGGTTGGCTTTTGTGATAATGATTCTGCAAGTAATTTTCCATTGGAGTTTGTTATTATGTGTATATATATATATACTTTATTGGCGCCGGCTAACCGAAAAGTACCTAATTTGTATATAGTTTTTTTTTTCTTAATCGGACGACGGGATAATGAATATTTTTTATGGTACCAGAATATTTTTCTGTATTTTATAGTTATATTAAGAAATACATATTTTTATGATTTGCTGAATCACTTAGTTGTTTACTTTTTCATGCATTATATTATTGAAGGTTGTTAGTTCTCTTATTCGTTTAAATATACCCTACTTATATAAAAATAGCGTGTGTTCTCTGTGGTGTTTCGCAGAAACGTTGTAAAATTCAGGTTATTAGATTTTATCCAACTTTGCTGTCATAACAGCTGATGAAGCAGCCATTTTCGGCGATTTTTTTGTTACCTGTAAAATGTTAGTTTTTGGTATAGCCCGAACTAAGAAAAAATTGCGTACTTTTCCATTATACGGACACCATTGTCGCCAAGCATATATTTACATGTGCATGTGTATGTAGATACCGGCATACATGGTGTCGGTATAACGGAAAAGAACCAAAATTTGCGATCGATCAAATAATTGAATTTCGTTAAACATTAAATTTTCTCGTATATACCCTACTTATATATACGTATATATATACGTACTTATATATACGTATATACCTACTTAATATACCCTACTTATATAAAAATAGCGTGTGTTCTCTGTGGTGTTTCACAGAAACGTTGTAAAATTCAGGTTATTAGATTTTATCCAACTTTGCTGTCATAACAGCTGATGAAGCAGCCATTTTCGGCGATTTTTTTGTTACCTGTAAAATGTTTGTTTTTGGTATAGCCCGAACTAAGAAAAAATTGCGTACTTTTCCATTATACGGACACCATTGTCGCCAAGCATATATTTACATGTGCATGTGTATGTAGATACCGGCATACATGGTGTCGGTATAACGGAAAAGAACCAAAATTTGCGATCGATCAAATAATTGAATTTCGTTAAACATTAAATTTTCTCGTACTTTTCTATTATCCGGTCGACCACTTTTCATAACAAAAAATTATCGCCAAACTGTAAAATTTAACGCCAAAAATACAGTCCGATTTACTTGATGTCAGAAGCATTATACGTGTTTGTTACTTCATCAAGTGGTTTTTAATTCGAGATTTGCGTCTATTTTTCATTATGTTTTACGATGTGTTTATTTCATTAATTAAAATAACAATTGTGTCCTTAAATTCATGTATTTTATTTATTTATTTATTTTGATATTCCAATGGCAACGTTCTCCCGTTTATTTGACGTTACAGTTTGGCGATAGTTTTTTGTTATGAAAAGTGGTCGACGGGATAATAGAGAAGTACCAATTTTCTTATTTTTAATCTGAGAAAGAAACAATAATCATGGATTTAATTAATTTTGCAATATGCGGTGCAACCAAAATAATTTTGATTAAATCAGTACAGATATCGCAGACGCACCTGTGTTATTTTTTGGCGCCTAAATGACGATTTTTGCTTTGTATGGCAACCTGGTGTTTTATAATAAATTTGAATATGTGTGTCAATAAATAAAATAAAATAGGTACTTTTATGTTAGCTGGGCGTCAGGGATAACTCTCCAAATCTTGTTTCAATTGGAATCATTTAAATTGCAACATTTTACGTGAGATTTGTTATTCATATTGATATGTTTACGTTTAGATATTTTATTATGATTATATTCTAGCTAATTAAGTTTTTTTTTTTTAAAGATTTTATACTACAATGTTAAAATATTACCTAGTTGATATTAGTTAATGTCAAAAGATTGGCGAACCACAGAGTTCAGGGAAAAAAACTCTATGCCCTCAAAAGTGGGAGTTGTCAACTTTATGACGTCATAAGCAGAAGTAAATGTTTAATTGAAAATTACAGCTAATTAATTAAATTTTCGAACAAACGAATGCACGATAACAAATCTGTGTCCTAATATCTTTCATTTAAAAAAAGAATGGTGTTATTTGATGCAGTAGTTTGTTCTAACGGATTGTTGAAAGAAATCGCTTAGCGTTTTAAATATATAGATTATGTCATTAAACAGCGACGTCATGATATTAAAAAAGAATAAGCATTGAAAAAATGTAGCGATGCTTAGTTATGTACGATAAACATAGTTTCAACTTATGTCACAAACATTTACCCACAAGCTGAGACGGATGCGAAATTGAGAAAAATAATGTAAATAATTTAAAGATTTTTTTTCTGTTTTTATTAATATATTGTAATTTTTTTTGCTTTAATTTACTGATAGTTGACGCTTTATTCAAACGGGCGCTTCTTCATTTTTTTTTTTTTTTTTTTTTTTTGAGATTTTAATGGCAACATTCTTTCATTTGCTTATTGGCTTTGGCGTGATTAATTTGGCGATAGTTTTTTTTTTTTTTTTTTAATGGAAAGTGGTCGACGGGGTAATAGAGAGGTACCATAGTTTTATTTGTTAATTATAATTTATAGTTTATATTTTTTTTTATTACAGTTTATAGTTTTTTGGGTACTTTTCGGTTAGCCGGCCGCCAGTGAAATATATATATATATTATAGAAAGCAACGGAAAGGATACTGCAGGAATTAAACTTAATAAAACGAAAAATCAAAAATTGGAAAACTATGAATAGCTTATGGAATCGTCAGAGGAGCTTCATAAGAATATTCATAGTAAATATATGTTATTTCAAAAAATATTGTCAGCATTATGCCTAAAATCGACAATATTAAGCCCCAATAACATATATAGGAAACAAAATAATAAAAACAAGTTGGAAATTGTACGTCAAACGTGACAAACGAGGTGCGTTCGTACTATAGCTAGTTATATAAATATTCAGATCTTGATGATTTTTAATTGTGTGAAATGAATTATATCGTCTGCACATTAATTTCTGTAATAAAATAAGTATCTCAGTCGCTTGACGATTAAACCTCGGAAGCTCTTATAACAAGAAAGCGCCGATTTAAAAAAGAAAAATTCAAATTTCTTAGTAAATATTTTTATTAATATCTTCTAAAGTTTTGATTCGATTTTCATAAAATTTGAAATGTCTCGACAAAATTCTGCAAAGATAATATATCTTAAATTTCAAACCATTTGGTTGGGTAGTTTTTGCGCTGTTATATGCGGACAGACGGACAGATCAGATGACGACTATAAGTGCTACGTATTTATATAATTACGAATGCACCTAAAAACCTACAAGAGTTCAAATAACAAAAGAAATAAGTAAATAAATTATTATTCAACATAAACAGAAATAAGATAAAAAACAATGTGCAAAACTTACCAAAAAATCTAATATTTCTGTTGATTGGACAAGATGCAAAGTGCTTTATAAAGATCATGTCATCATTAAATACTTAAAATGGCTGGTAAAAACATAGCCATTGCTTTGAAAGAAATGATGAGAGGAAAATTGTTTGGTGCTGCCATCTATCTCATGAAAATAAAAGTAAAGGCTGAAATTATAGACTAGTTAAATTGATAAATCTGGTGCTGCCCTCTATTATGAATGAGGAGAAAATGAAATTAAAATAAATAAATTTTAGACAAAGTAGTAATTAATGTAAATAAAATTTAGAATGTGATGAAAACTAAAGGAAGTAAATAAAATTTAAATATTAATAAAGATGAAAGATAAAATAGGAAGACAGAAGTACAACAATTAGCCATGTATGAGAAGACAGTGTGTGAATAAAATGAAGAGTGTATTATTTATGTTGTGTAAAAAATTTTGTTATGTAAATGAAATTATAGAATGCATAAAACCCGATTTTTTTAAAAATAAATTTTGTATCTTTTTATAGCAGTCCCGCCTCATCTCTCTCCTTAATAGTATTTTGATTTTTTTTTTTTTGGGGGGGGGAGGTATTTTGTTATTTTGTGATTATTTTGTTAATTTTTAATAAAATAAGTGTTAATAATTTTTTAGCAATCCACACCCTCCCTCCTTAATATTGTTTTCAATTTTATAACTTTTATACATATTTAATGCACGTACTGGTAAAATTAGATTAATGTTTTAATCTTTAATCCATGAAGCAAGAACAGCAAGGGGATAATTATAAGACAAAGCTGTATGTTTTAATTTTAATAAATTGGGCCTAATGTAATGAGAAGAGCATAAATGTTTAATACGATTGTAGTGGTTTAGAAGAATATTTCTGTAAACTGAAATATGTAGCCATGAATGAAAGTTAGTAAAATTAATAACATTGAAGAAAATATTACATTTATCAAAGATATTGAATATTAAAGTATGATTAGAAAGAATAGAGATATTAATGTCCATAAAATTTATGGTAGATTTATTTAAATGAGTAGTACTATGTTCAAGATTGGAAGGATATGCTACAGGTAGAGAAACAGAATGATTATCATTAAGGGAAAAGATAATTATATAATCTATATATCTATAGAGCAAAATATTATTGTTAATATACTTTCTTTCATAGAAATTATAGGTGCAGATTTCCAAAATCTGAAAGGAGCCAGTGGCTCCTAAACCCAAAAAATCCAGTGGCCACATTGTGAAACAAACACATAAAAACAATATATTTTTTTTCTCCATTAAATTTGGACAATGGGATATTCAATCTCCCCACCATAATTGTATACAGCTTGTAGGAATAAATGTTTGTAATGCAAGGCCTGAATATTTTGTGAATAAGCGGTTCTCTAAAGTTTTTTGATCTATAGATAACCCGCCCCCCTCCCTTGCTAATTCCCTTGAGTTTTGCTAATTCGTGAAAGAATCGCATGCCAATATCTATGTCTACCTATAAGAACATATTTGAAAAATCCCAGAGCTACAATTTTAATGAGTAGCCCAAAATTATTCTCTTCTCCGCACGAATTTTACTGTGACGCGGGCATAATTTTGGTATGCCATCGCCCGCAGAGTTTATTCGCGACACATATCACAATTTTTTTTTAAAGAAGAAAACGGGAAATTTGTGAATCAGTGGAAATGTGGTATCCATGTTCAATCATGTTTTTTAATTATGGGCAATATAAAAAAAAACTAAATATCGCTGAATTATGGAGGACAATCCCCGGATTCATATTAAAAAAAAAAAAAAAAAAGGCGGAAATCTGCCTTTCGGCAAAAAAGGAGCATCCATGTAAAACACCTGGCGACTTGGACGTAGAAAGTTCGTCGCCAAAGTGAAAACTTTAGTCGCCACGTGGCGACTGCCGTGAATCTGCACCTATAATAGAAATAAAGATATAAATCTGAAAGTTTACTGGAACTAACTGAGCCTTGTGGAATTCCTTTTGTCTGAATAAAAATAGCATTATTTTGGAAGATATAGTTATGAAAAAGTAAAAAATTAGTTAAAGTTTTGAAGTAGTCAATATCGATGTTTTCAGGTAAATGTAATGATGAGAAATATTCTATAAAAAAGTGAATTAATAGTAGAGTGTAAATCGGCCAAAAGAATATTGTTGAAAAGGTCCTTAAAATCATATGTGATAATATTGTTGACGTTGGTAAGTGCCTTGATTTTATTAACTAGCACATAACTGTTTTTAATACAATGAGTGTTATCTGTCTTGATAGATAAATCGTAGATTTGTGTGAGAATATTTAAGACCTTGTCAATATAGGTGATGGTGAAATTGTTTTGTAGTTAACGAATGTGCGGCTTAAAAGTGGAGAAAGAAACAGGGATTTTATCAATATGTAATTTCTGTAAACAATGTCGTAAAAGAAAAATTACATTATGTTTCTATTCTACAAAGAATTCAGTGGGTTTATTATAGTTAATAGCAATTTTGTAAATAAAGAAATCCAAATCTTAATTGTTGTATGGAGAACTTAGGAAATGATTGTGAAGGAATGCGATACTTACTAGAATCCGTCAGGCCGAAATGTCGGAGCATTGAGTGGGATAAACATAAAATATAACATTAACAATATATAATATATATTTTATATTTTTATATTTACTGTTTAATAGTATAAAAGAAAAATTACAATAACAGCTGTTGAATCTTCACGTGTTTATTCGGTCAACAGTTGCCTCAGATACTGCTCAAATGCTAATCTATCAGCAAGTGCTCCCATTCTTCTAATTTGGTCTAGCCTATCCTTTGCGAAAGGCACTTCAATCAGAACATCCTCTAAACGTCGAACCCTGCTAAACGCGACATAAGTTGCTCCAAGTGACAACTCCTTTTCACCGATGTCCACAGCTATTTTTGATAAAGTTAAACCTTGGGATTTGTGTATGGTGACAGCGTATGAAACTGTTAAAGGTAACTGAGTACGGGAGTATGAGACATTGTTTTCTTTCCAAGACTTTGTAATAGGTGTGACAGGAAAAAGTCTTTCAGTGAGAAATGGTCCCCGATAATCATCAAAATGAACCATTACTGCCTGTGGCAAGCCTGGAGGCCGTAATCCTGGTCCGTAGACAATATCTTTTACCGTACCAAGTGCACCGTTGACCAATCCTCCCTCTGTCCACAGATTGGTACGCAACATAATTCTGCATCCAATTGCTAAAAAAAGTTCAGCCTGAAGTCCAGACGTGTGCTCATCTTCACTCCATCTTGCTATTTGATTATTGTGGTCTGCTAATATTCTTGCCACTGGCCATTTTGATTTACGAAGTACTTCTTGATTATGTTCTTCAGCTTGCTTGTTAGTGGGAAAAAGGCGTATGGCATCTTGAAATCTTTCAAGTTCAGCCGGAGGCTGTATAGCTTTACGTCGTTGCATAAGGGATGCGTATTGGTCGCCTGTAACTTCGCCTACGGAAAGCGAATCAAGAGTCTCTCTAAACTGTATTTGCTGATCGTCGCTTTGTCTCATTGACTTTGTTAAGGTGAAACATTTTTCAAACATCTTAAGAACTGTTTGTCCACGTAAAGCCAAAATGTCTTTTATAGAATGTCTCCTATATAGAGGTGTGTCTTTTACAGGCTGTAGCTGCCTAATATCTCCAATCAGGTAAACAAATAAGCCTCCAAAAGGTTCAATGCTGTCTGGTTTACCTTCGCGACATCTTTGCTCAAGTGCAGCCATCAGACGGCATCCGATCATTGAAAATTCGTCAATAATGAGAAATGAAACTGGATTCATGCTGAGCTGTAGATTTCTTGCTGCTTCACTTCCTAAATCAGCAAACGATTTAAAACATGTTGGTACTTTTAGTGCAGAGTGAATTGTTTTGCCCTCGATATTAATTGCAGCAGCACCTGTTGGAGCCAAAACCATAATAGCTTCCGGTCCTAACTGCTCGGTAACTCTTTTGCGAATTTCTTTTATTACCGTACTTTTTCCAGCTCCGGCTTTCCCAATAATAAAAGTACGTTTAGGGCAATTTATAAATCTTGATTGCAAAGACGAAAGCTGTTGCGTGCATAAGTGAAGTATTTTTTGCTGCTCATCTGTAAATCTGATCTCAGACGTATCGTAATTTTGATGCACTGTAAGTTGTTGTTCTTTACAGTAATTTAAAAATGAAGTAAAATTGCGATCAGGGTACTTGTAACTCTCACTTTTCCACTCACATGCATGATCAATCACGCGTTGCCCCAAAGTATCCTCGTTTGTCTGCACAGGAACTATGGCAGCTGCTGCCATATATGGATCAATCTCGCGGTATTCTTCTTGCAGGATTTCTGTCTCATGTGTACTGCTAACAGCAGGAAAATTTATTTCTTCGTGTGCATCAATATTTAGATCATTGAATGCTTCCTCCCATGAGTGATACGCAGACGGCAGGCCTTCTTGCAATAAAGAGTCAGAATTACCTCTCCAAGGATAATTGAGTAATACTTGTTGCCTATAGTATTCTTCGGCTAGAGTTGGGTCGTGGTTGAGTGATGTAAGAGGAAAAACTCTGACAACTGCATCTTTTCTTCTTTGGTGATAATCGACTCCTCTTACTGAGAAAGATTTTGCAAACTTAAGAAGCGTGCAGGAAATAAGTTTCTCCGGCCGCGCGAAATATTTCTGAAGCATGCTTTTTGATGGTCTTTCGTCGCTTGAAAAGTTGATTTCTTCCCAGTTCTTATCATGAAGCCGTATTGTAACTACTTCCCGACTACTGTGATACATTGGCCATCCCATTAATATGTGTACTACCTCTTGGGCTGAGTAATCCCTTTCAGAAACAGAAGACAAAATAAGTTTTTGGACTGCTTGAACCGCTGGATTTGTTTCGTTCATCTTATTTAAAATCTCAGATAACAATTCCTTGTAAGGAACAGAAGCTGTTTCTGATTTTGAGGCATATTTGGCAATGTAATGCAAAACCGCATCCTTTGATGTAATAGGACTGAAATCCGTGTTAGCTCTCCAAACTTGTGACACGAAGCAATTGTAGGTATTCATTTCAGAATCGTTTCTTTTTGGCAAAAAGCTAATTATGCCATTTTCTACTTGAAGCTTTGGAGAGTCGCACTCTGCTTTTGGAAAACCAAATCTGCAGCTATAACTATTTGTACCTCTTTTTTTCCTTAGGCAATAATCTCCATGTCTTGTGTGACGTTGGACTTGATTTAAGAGCTGAGCGAGATCT
Source organism: Maratus michaelseni (assembly GCA_963931845.1). Taxonomy (NCBI): domain Eukaryota; kingdom Metazoa; phylum Arthropoda; class Arachnida; order Araneae; family Salticidae; genus Maratus; species Maratus michaelseni. The sequence continues at coordinate 123,197,750 of OZ007587.1, forward strand.
TTTTCACGATCTTCACTGGAAATGTCTGAAAAGCGAACTCGACAGCGGTGTATATCATTTACGAGGACGTCCTTGTCAGGATTAACAGCACTGCATAGTTTTTCAAAATATGCTGTTACGGCTGCTACATTTTCAGCGTTAGTCATGTCTAGTGTTTCCATGTTTGGCGCCCCTCTTAACCACAACAATCCATGCATGTGAGGACTTCCACGCCACTGCCATTCGAAACGAACCCAGTAGTCGTCTATTAAAAACAACGGCGTCAAGATTTTTCTCAAAAATATATCACAACGTTTTTGAAAGAGCCAACCAGTCAACAGAGGATTGTCGTGCATTAATTGTCTGCGTTCTGTATCAGTCAGCTCATTTGGATCTCTATTAGGCTCTAAAAGTCTGAAAAGATCAGGCCAGTGATAATCAGCTGCAGACAGTGTAAAAAAAATTGTTGGTGCTCCAATTTGTCCTACCATGGAAAGGAGTTCCCCACAACGTGCACGCCAGTATCCTTTTGTGGATCTTAATTTGCTAGCATAAATCATAATATGTTTTGCCATTTCTGGTTGCCTATTCAGAATATCACGCATCTGCTCTACCGTCTTATTGCTGAACCTATTTCGCTGAACGAAAAAACGCCCTTTAGCCAAAGACTGCCACCGAAGAATTGAATTCATGGCAAAGTAGCGAAATCGGGGGTCTTTAGCAAATCGCCCATCTTCATACTTCATTAGGAACTTAAAATACTCATCAGGAGAGACTGCTTTTTGACGAGGTTGTCGTAAGTCAGCTGTACCATGTGGAAAAAGATGAGGAAAAGCACGTGCTATGTAACCCTCTTCTTGAAATTCGTTGATAGGCTGTGAATTTAATGAAGGGTGAGGCACACGAATTGCGTCATTTATTAAGTTGTGTTGATTTACCGGTTCAAGTAGTGGTCTAAATGACTCGCGCCTTATTTCCTCGTTCAAAGTATCAATATCCTCAGTAATATCGGTTGCTGTTGGTAACATTTGAGATACGTCACCATTCTCAGGTAATGTAGCGATCAAATCTTCATCAATTGTGATATTTGAATAATAGGGATTGTGAGCTTTAAGCCATCTGAGTGCTTCTAGAAGGCGTTGTGAACGAACAGAAAACTCTGCACATCCTGATAAAGTATCTTTTGTCACTAACACAGTTGAAGTCATATCTGAAGGATTGACAGGCAGGCGCGAAATAAAACTCTCAATATTTTGTTTAAAGCTGATTACATTTCCGCTGTATCCATACTGTGAGCCTCGTATACGGTAAAGAGAAACCACTGGATGTATTTGAGCGATCATCATTTGTTCAATGTAGCTCAGATCTTTGAGACAAATAGGAACTGGACCTGGGTCCATCGAATTAGTGGCAGAAAACTTGAAAGCACCGTCTCTACACTTGCATGTCTGGCAGAGCCCAGCAGTATTTAATATGATATCAGGGAAAGCTCTGTGACACGTATTACAGGACACATAGGTGATTTGCGATACCTCTCTATCAAACCTGATTGCTTCATTCATTTGAGTTGTCAGTATACTGGTACTCGGCAAAAAATCTGAAGGTAACTGACTTGTGCGACTTCTCCGCATTGAATTACGATTCGCAATTCTTCTCATTTCAGCTGATTGCTTTCTCTTAACTGGCATCCTTGCAAATTCTATATAATAAAAACATATAATCCGTTCATATATAAAATGTTTCTTAATATATATATTTTTTTATCCTGCATTGGCTAGACTATATCAAAATAAACAGATTTACTCTCATACTTCTTTTATACAATAAGCTTGAATGAAAAGAAAAAAAAAATATTTTGAAATGGAAACAAAAAGTTTAATTACACCAATTGCTGAGTTCGATTAAAAAAAAACTAAATTCATGTACTTAATACGATTTAAACTTCATTGAACGTGTTTTAAGATAAAAATGTATGGGGTCCTTATTTCAGAAGAGTAAAATATATGTAAAATATATAAAAGTAGAATGTATGGGACCGAGATTAAGAGCTTTTACTAAAAGGTTGTTTCCGAGTATATTGTTATTTAAATAAGTTTCTCATGATAAAAAATGGCAACAATATAAATTATTTCAATTTTCTTTTTATTTAATTCAAAAGTTTTTCATGATAAAAAATGGCAACAATATAAATTATTTCAATTTTCTTTTTATTTAATTCAAACAATCGCAATGTTATCTCTATGGGGAAATGGAAAATTCTAGAGCAGACGATTCCGGGCGTTAGAGTTGACGAATATTTCTGTTTTTCAATCCCCGGCGAGATTTTGCCACTACCGACTTCCAGTCCAATTTTGGTATCAATGCGGCAAATATTTTGGCCGCTATCGTGTACACAAAAGTGTAATTTTTCATGGGAAGCCGGAGCTTTGCTCCGACAACAAGGAAGGTCTCCATAAGCGCATACTCAGAATTTTTTTAAAAAATTGCAGAATATTCTTCTCATGAGGATATATACGTTTTTAAAAAAATTTGCTGCGGAACCTCGATAGAACGTCCGTAAAAAAATTATGAAAATTTCGTGTTTGGGCGATTTATCGCTGGGTTCGCGACACAATGAAATTTTTAAAATGCGCATTTACGATAAATATGCATTAAGAAAAAACGTTTTCTACTCTTTATACTGAATTAGTTTGATTAAGTTTAACTTGAATAAACTTTTATAACTACAGTTTTGCCATGTACATTTATATGTACATTTAAAGAAAATTAACGATCATATTCTACGGTTTAGAACAAAATTTAAATTGATTAAAAATGCTTCAAACTAAACATTAATTGTCCGATTTTGAGCACTGTCAATTTGACTTCGATTATAGTGCCGGAGACAACAAGAAAAAAGCCTTGTTGCCATGGAAACAATGACTTATTCAATATCGAAATGTATAATAAGAGGGTTCTTAATCGGAGATTTACTGTTAAAATACACTTAAAACTTATCCATCTAGTGACACCGTGTAAAATTAAATAACTTCAGCAATATTTAATTTGTATCTGGGAGCACGGCAGTGCGTCCGCCAAGTTCGCACAGGCCGTAAGCTACCTTTTCCCTGACCATTTCGGCCTACTTTTCACCCCCTCATAACTGCGTTTTGGTGAGAGCTAGAGAGTTTTCCTTTTTAACACACATTAATATAATCAAACTGAACTAGGTTCCAAGATTTCTTATTTCTATATTTAATATTTTTCGAAATATGAGATTCCGAAAAAGGGCTTTTTTGTAACTGACTCACAGGGGATCATCAACTAAAAAGTTGGTGATCATCAAATAACTAAGGTACTTCTAACAGTCGTAGAATCATAAAATTTGACAAGTAAGTAGGTTTTGTCACACAATTAACCAGAAAAGTCTAAAAACATAGAATTTCTACCTTTAAACCCTTCAAATAGGGGGTGCTGATTTGGCTATATACAGTTCGTAGCACATTCAATTGGCAAATTAAATTAATTGCATTGTTGCAACCATTTGTGTTTTTTGTTGTACGATAAACATTTAAGTACTAAGAGTTGCCTAGACAATCATTTCCTCGCTCATGTTTTGAAGCCAGAGCTGGTCGCCAAAGCCTGATTACAGAAAATTAGCTTGAGTTTGAAGGTGTTACATTGTTTCAAGCAGAATGAATTTTTTATATTCTTTTCCGAAAATGTTGGGAAGGCAAATCTTTTAGTTTATCTGTCCGTTTTTCTATTTTTTAGTTCCTTAAAATAAATTTTATTATAAATGTCGGTATTCTAATCGCAATAGCACTCAGTCAATCTGGCAAAATTCCAGTGGGTTGTTAGTTCTTTAAGTGCATTTTAATGATGTTAATAAACTTTATATATATATATATATATATATATATATATATATATATATATATATATATATATATATATATATATATATATATATATATATATCTGGGAGCACGTCAGTGCGTCCGCCAAGTTCGCACAAGCCGTAAGCTACCTTTTCTTGAACCATTTCGGCATACTTTTCACCCCCTCATAACTGCGTTTTGGGGAGCGCTAGAGAGTTTTCCTTTTTAACACACATTAATATAATCAAACTGAACTAGGTTCCAAGATTTCTTATTTCCGTATTTAATATTTTTCGAAATATGAGATTCCGAAAAAGGGCATTTTTATAACTGACTCACAGGGGATCATCAAATACCTAAGGTACTTCGAACAGTCGTAGAATCATGAAATTTGACAAGTAAGTAGGTTTTATAGCACAAATAACCAGAAAAGTCTGAAAACATAGAATTTCCGCCTTTAAACGCTTCAAACAGGGGGTGCTTATTTGGCTATATACAGTTCGTAATACATTCAATATGCAAATTAAAATAATTACATTGTTGCAGCGATGTATGTTTTTGTTGTTTGATAAACATTTAAATAATAAATGTTTCCTAGAACAACCATTTACTCGCTCATATTTAAAGCCAACGTTGGCTGCCAAAATCCGATTACAGAAAAAAATGATACAGATGTCATATACGCACCACATTCGAGCGATTTTTACCCCGCCAATTTGGCGAAAACTTTGTTTTTGAATATTAGTTACAAATAGCATGCATAATAATAGCACGTAATTTTTTATTTCAATATAAAAATAAAGTAACGCAATAAATGAAATAGCTTCTATTATTTTTAAAAAGGTAAAAAAAATAAATAAATGATAGTTTGATATAAATAAATATTGATATACATAATAAAAACAATTTATATAATTAAAATAAAAAATAAAAGTAAATAAACAGCAATATAAACGAAATAACCGGGTTACCATGTGAGGCATAAAATTGCCATTTTGTTGCAATTGCGCCAATGTGGTACGTATATGACATATGTGCCAAAAAACTGAGTTTGAAAGTGTTACTTGATTTCAAGTTGAATGAAAATTTTTATATGCTTTTCCAAAAATGTTGATAAAGGAAATCGTTCAGTTTATCTGTCCATCTTTGGATCTTTTACTGCCTTAAAGTAAATTTTAGTATAAATGTCGGGATTTTAATCTCAATAGCACTCAATTGAATCTGACAAAAATACGCAACTACTTATCCTTTAGGTGCGTTTTAATGATGATATGACTTCAACACAAACATGATATTTTTATCTCCAAATTTGGCGATATTTCACCAAACGTCGACAAGAACCGAGATTTAGCAATATTAATTTTTTACCAAATTTGGAGATATTTTTCTTAGTGTCGCCAAGTTTGGAAATAATTAGACGCTAGCGGCTATTTTTATTGAGTTAATTTTTACTGCGAGTAGACATCTATTACTAGTAAATCTACAGATCAGGAGCCTCAACGTCAGCTCTGAAAGTCAAAGTTTTTTACACTCACTTTTCATAATATTTAATATCTTACAATCCGCAAATTAAATTATTTAAATTACTGCATATATATTTATATGCATATAAAATAATTCGAAGGTTTCAGAACTTAGAAACGTTAAATTAAACACGGTTTATGCAATAATATTCTGACATTCTTATGAATTTCTTATTCTATTTTTTAGATTAAAAAAATACATTTCTTCAGGGGATGGGGGCTCTGCCCCGCTGAACCCTCCGTAATCTTATTAAATTTATATTCATGATTTCCTATTATTTGTGTGAATGATTCTAGTATATCTTCCATTTCGTTCTGCACAGTGGTTTCATTACGATAAACAAAAATTTTAAAAATAATTTCATGTTATCCTAATACCTAAATAGCAATATTTACTTACCTGCCAATCACGAAACACTCGTATCTGATTGATAAGTTGAATAATATCCCGTGTACAAAAGTAACTTATGGAAATGTGAACACAATCTACTATATATTTCACTTATCTATTTCAGAAATCTAGTATTATTACAATTTTTGTTTCAGAAAAACAGTTTTGATGGTCATTGTACAATATTTATTTGACCTAAGTACATCCTGATCTAATTCGATGGCAATAGCTTACTAAAATTTCCCCAAAATAGGCTTATTTGGAAACTTTTAAACCTATTGTGTAATCATTCATAATCGTGCCTACTGCCAATTCACTAAATAGCAACCTTGATTTGGCGCTATAAAGTATTTTTTGTGATAACTTTTTATGATCTCAGTTTCCAGTAGTTGTGCTATTTCAGGCTGTATGGATGCGTTTTACTACGCTAATTTCTTTAGATTAACTATATCGTTGTACGAGATATTACATTTTGTTTTTAAAATAATACTAATTTTCAACCACGAAAAATCCACATCTCTTCCAGAAAATTAATAATATCTCATATAAAAATATTTCGGCTATCATTTTATAGTAGTTAAAAGGTAACTTGTACCAAAATAAATTCTCATTTATTTCAATAAAATATTAAAATCACCCAATAATATTTTATTTTGCGAATAAAATATTGTAGCAAAATCGTCTGAGTTACTTGAATTTTATCATTTTTATATTTTTTGAAATATGGTTGCTAGGTTACAGTTAAATTGAAAAGGAAAATAAAAATGAATGCACTTTAATATTTGCAAAAGATGATAAAATAAAAGTATTATATTATTAGAACAGATGTATAAAATTGCACCAAAAATTATACACCTAATTTAAAAAATCTGACGAATGTATAAACAAAATTTCAAATTAATTTGAATAATTTAACACCTGACTTGATAAATTTTAGCCTTCATAACTTACCGTTTAAATACATTAATCAAATGCGACATTTTATTTTCAACGACTGAAAAATTTCAAAATCGTCTGAATTCCCATAGGAAAACATTATGATAAAAAAAGAAATGTTCTATGTTTTCCGTACGAATGAACCAAATGTAACTAAAAGCTATACAGCTAATTCCGGGTATCTCACCAACATAACTACCAAAAATCAAACTAATCGGATCATTTTTACGGCAGTTATCGCAGAACAGACAAACAGACAGACAGACAGACAGACGGACAGACAGAAACCAAAAACTTTTCGGGTCTCCACAGTGAGCCTCAACTGACGTTTCGGCAATTATTTTTCAGCATATCATCTGGTTAATTAAATGGTATAACATACGAAAGCACAAAATTTCAAGCTGGGGAATGAAACTGAGCTATAAACCGTACTATTTCGATTTAAGTAATCGAGTGTACAAACAATTGGCGAAATTTTGCGATGGTGGTTTGGCATAAAAATTATTAAACTGTTGCAACCATGTATTTTATATAAATGCGTAACATGTATAATGACTAAATTTTCATTTACATATTACATTATTATTATTGTGAAAGCATGCTTCTGATTGGTGGATTCTAGATCAGGTAAAATTAAATTTATGATATACAAATAAATAACTTATATGTTAATTTTAAATTGTTGCCACAAATTGTGTAAGTATTAACATACGTAACTTGTTTTTCATTAGGTGCGTTCGTAATTATATAAATACGTAGCACCTATAGTCGTCGTTTGGTCCGTCCGTCTGTCTGTCTGTCCGTCCGTCCGCATATAACAACGCAAAATTTACCCAACCGAATGGTTTGCAATTTAAAATATATTATCTTTGCAGAATTTTGTCGAGACGTTTCAAATTTTATTAAAATCGAATCCAAACTTTAGGAGATATTAATAAAAATATTTATTAAAAAATTTGATTTTTTTTTTAAATCGGTGCTTTCTTGTTATAGGAGCTTCCAAAGTTTCATCGTCAAGCGACAAAGATACTTATTCTATTACAGAAATTAATCTGCAGACGATATCATTCATTTCACAAAATTAAAAATCACCAAGATCTAAATATTTATATATCTAGCTACAGTACGAACGCACCTCATTTGTCACGTTTGACGTACAATTTCCAGCTTGTTTTTATTGCACGGTGTTGAATTTTAACCCATCAACGCCACAGTTATTTTTCTCTTGAAAAATGGAAATATTGCAATTTACACCGCTTTTATCGAATTATTACACTATTACAAGAAATTTCAAGAGAAAAAGCAACAGATTATGAACAATTTACCATATATCCTTTGCATGAGAGAAGAATAAATGCTCCTGTTTCAGCCCTCTATCAGATGCTTAAGGTAAATGAAGCACCAATAGATTCTAGAGATAAATATATCGATGTTAAATGCTTTCCCTGTCTGTATCCAGAAGGAAAATATGGCCAGTTTCACGATCGTGCTCAGAAATTAATATCCAGTGAATTTATAAAAGCCAAATTAATGTCCAAACATCCCCAATTTCGGCTAGATCAACAATATTTATTTTATTTATTAAATGATGCTAATATCCGCCAGTTAGGTTCTGGAATATTTTATAAAATGAATTTGGTAAATCAAAGTCAAAAACTAACAGCCGAACAATATTTGAAAATGCTTAAAAAGGATGAGTTGGAAAGTGATCTTACAGCTATATTCAGTAAACTAAGAAACACGGAGCAATACTGGAAGAAACCCAGAAACGACATTAACTGCATGATACAACACTATGGACCGGCAACTTGGTTCCTTACTTTAAGCCCTTCGGAATGGATGTGGAATGACTTAGGTGAATATATCAAGGATATAAACGGTCCTGAAATGGCAAATAAAAGTATAAGTGAATTAGTAGCAGTTGATCCCGTGTCTACTTCTCGCTTTATAGAGAATAAGTTTCGTGCCATTCTAGATTTCCTTACTTCCTCAGATGAACCGTTGGGTAAGGTGGAACATTACTTTTGGAGACGGGAATATCAAACTAGAGGAGCTCAGCATTTTCATATGTTACTGTGGATTAAAGATGCTCCTGTAATCAATGAGTCCTCTATAGATGACGTAGCATCTTTTATAAATAGATATATAACATGTGCTATTCCTAAAAGAAATATTTCTCCAACTCTCCATAAACGGGTCACATCATTCCAAAAACACAAACACAATGATTACTGTATGAGAAAAAAGAAAACAAAAAGTGGTTTTCGTTCCGTATGTAAGTTTGGGTTTCCTAGATTAGTTACTGAAAAACTTGTGATCAGGGATACAATAGAATCCATAGCCGCAAGAAAAACACTATCGAAAAACAATCGTCTGTACGATCTTGTACGCAAGGAAGAGTGGAAAATGATTAACGATTACAATCCTACAATGTTGCTAGCATGGAATGGGAATATGGATATACAATACATTGGTGAAAAAACATCCAGTCTAAATTATTATATCACAAAGTATACTACGAAAAGTGAAAAGACACACCTTATGGATGCATTTAATGATATATATTCAACGAAAAGTTTGAGAAGCAAGTTATTCAACATAGGTCTAAGATTATTAGGACACAGAGAATGCGGAGCTTTAGAAGCTAGTGATAATCTGCTTGGCATACAACTATATGGTACCGATCCACAAACTACAATTAGGTGGCTAGATGTAAATATTCATCGTAACAGAAGGGTTATGTCCAAATCGGAGATGAATATGCTCGATCCAAAATCCACGGACATATTCTACGAATCTTGGGTTGATAATTTCTATCCAGAAAGGCCACAAGAATTAGAAAGAATGCATTTATTTGATTTTATGAAGAAATTTGACATCGTGAATAAAAAGCCGGTTTCAGGGAGAGCAAAATTTTATGTTTTAAAAGAGGGAAGTAAATACTTAAAAGAAAGAGACAGATCGTACATTTTAAATCATTATCATTATGATGCCGAACAAGTGCCAGAAAAATATTTCTTCGCTCTACTTTTGATGTTCAAACCTTGGCGTAAATTAGAAGAGTTGAAAATGGGCTTTGAGACTTACACTGAAGCTTTTCACTCGGAAAAAGATGCGTTTAGAGAAGCATTTAATTTCGGGAACTCATGCATAGAACAACGAAAAAAAATAGAAAAAGCTATCACAAAAGTAGAATCTAAAATATCAGAATTAATTGAAGAGAAAGAAAATATTGAAGTTGACGGAGGTCCTGATAATCCATTAGAATTCAATGCTTTAGAGGTTACAAATGCTATGGAAGATTTCTGTCGCATTAACATTGAGGAAAATCTAAATATTGACGATTTTGAAGAAATATTTAAAAGTCTTAATAATGATCAAAAGAGAATATTTGATAGCATTACCATGAAATTGAAAAACACGGATCATAACGATGAAATTTTTCGATGTTTTGTCAGTGGTACCGGAGGAACAGGAAAAAGTTACTTAATAAAAGCTATCAAACTCTGGGTCCACCATTATTTTAAAAAAAAAGTAGCAGTGAGAGCACCAACAGGAATCGCAGCATTCAACGTAAATGGACTAACGATACATAGGCTTCTTCAGCTGCCAGTTGAACATAAAAAGACACCAAGATATAAACCACTATCCGATGAAGTACTTAAAATATTAAGATCAGATTTAAAAGACGTTGTTTTATTCATCATAGATGAAATTTCAATGGTTTCAAACGTCACCTTAGCATTTATACATTTCCGTCTTTCAGAAATATTTGATACAAGTGATGACAATAATGGATGGTTTGGTAAAAAACACATCCTGGTCTTAGGAGATCTTTTGCAATTACCGCCTGTTAGAGAGAAATCTCCTTTCGAATTTTTTTCACCTTCTGAAGGGACCAAGTTATTCGGATCACTTAGTGTTCCTAATTTATGGAAAGAATTATTCATGTATGACGAACTCACAGAAAACATTAGACAACATAATGATTCTGTTTATGGTGAAATACTAAAAAAAATAAGAATAGGAATAATTACAGAAGCAGATTATGATGTCTTATCAAAAAGACTCATTCCATTTCAATCGGATACTAACGAGGGCAGACTGCGAGATATTGCAGATTATCTTTTAAAATGTTCAAATGATACAATATGTTTGTTGCCCACAAGAAATATGTGTCACCAATTGAACGACGCCATGCTTAAAGGACTCGATGGTCCTGAAATACGCCTTATTGCAACAGATAATCTTGAATGTCCAAAGTTCTTAACAAAAAGAGCTCGTAAAGTCCTTTTAAATTATGAAGAAGATGATTCAATGACAGCAGGATTACAAGAAACGATAATAATTAAAAAAGGAGTTAGAGTGATGTTAAAAAGAAATATTGATATAAATTTGGGTTTGGTAAATGGCTCTATAGGCACAGTCATAGATGTTAAATGGCATCCAGAGAACCACAACAAAGTCAGAAGGGTGTTGATAGAGTTTTGCAACTCTCAACTATATGAGTTGGCTCCCGTAAAATCCAAATTTGAGGTGATTAACAAAGCATATGTTCACAGAGAGCAATTTCCAATATGTGTAGCATACGCTGTAACAATTCATAAGAGTCAAGGTTTAAGTTTACAAAGCGCACTTATTGACATAGGATCTTCCGTCTTTTCATGTGGGCAAGCGTACGTAGCTCTATCGAGAGTGAAAACTCTAAATGGGGTTCATCTAATTAATCTCGATGTTAACAACATTATAGCTCAGAAATCGGCAATTAGGGAATACAACAGGCTCAGATCTATTTACCAATCAGATATGAAAATGATTGAATATACAAAGCCGTGGAGAAAGAAAATTAGAGATAGAAAGTGGGCTATGCCGAAAATTGTATCAGTTGTTCAAGATCCAGATTCTCAAAAGAAAAGAGGAAAAAGGAAGCGGTGTTCTACAAGAGGAAATTCGAAATGCAAAAAAAGTATATAGAAAAAATATTATTTAGATGTATATCATTATTTAATCAGAAATAAATGTAGGGTAGATAAAAACGGTGTTTCAAAAGGATATAATATTTTAGAAGACTGTATTTAATATCTTTCCTCGTACTGTCTAATAAAATAAATCAATTTGAATAAATGTTGTATTGATTACATCAGATTGATAAACACTGGTCAATTTAAATATACAATAAAGAAATAAGATTAAATTATCCTATAAAATTTAATATAAAAATTATCGTACAGAAAATAATACAGCATCTTTAAAGTTCCAATTGAATATTGAATTCCATTGAGAAAAATGTATTTTAGGTTACAGAAAACACTTAAAAATCTTACGTAAAATGCTCATTTTTCACTCTATATTTTAATATAAACTTGAAGTGAAATATAAATTTGTAAAGTCCAATAAAATCAATAAAATTGTTTTCATATTAATATATTTTAGTAAACACATTAAAAAAACATAAAAAAAGTAGTGATATCCCAACAAAAACTTTTCAGTAAAAAAAAAAAAAAAGCGCCAAGTTCTTCTTAAGGTTTCGGCCAGAAAAAGCAGTGATATCTGAAGCTCGCCCAATTTAAAAGTCAAACATCCCAAATCTTTCATTGAAAATGGCTTCCTGCGACTTGGCCGTTAATGCATTCTAGGACATTTCCAAATTTATGATTGGAAATTATACATTTATAAATTGTTTGAATATTAAAAATAATATTAGAAATGCAAAGAGACAAATCCCCATGAATATATTGAAAGCAAAATCTTTGTGATAAATACTACCATTCAGTTTCAACAAACATTAGTTTTGATTAAGAATCATTCAGTCCACTTATGATTTAATTGTCATTTTGTATGGTCCAAAGTCATTATATCGAAACCGATGAAATAAACTAAATCTACTTTAATCAAATCTCCCAATGTGTTACGTTATGCTGTATATTGTATAATATTGAAATCTTGTTCATTGACGAAAGGAATTCATTCCATATGAACATTTATTATAGTTTGTTTGGATGTATTAAGAGTTATTGCAATGATATTAGAATGCACTTATTCGTTTTTAACAGTCGAAAAACGGATAATTATGTTTGAGCAATTTAATCTTTTGAATATCATAAAGTCATTATCTTCTGAATACAAGTATTTTGTTATTTTTCATTTACTAAGCATTTAAATAGACTCTGAAGTGGTTTTATATGCTTTATTGAAATGTGTATTATACTTCTGTACTTTGTGCTACAAAAAGCGTAAAATGCTGAAAAATATGTAGTAGACATGTACATCATTATACAATTTTTAGTATTTGAAAAACCCTCTTGAATGCATTAACGGCCAAGTCGCAGGAAGCCATTTTCAATGAAAGATTTGGGATGTTTGACTTTTAAATTGGGCGAGCTTCAGATATCACTGCTTTTTCTGGCCGAAACCTTAAGAAGAACTTGGCGCTTTTTTTTTTTTTTTACTGAAAAGTTTTTGTTGGGATATTTATATTATATAAGCTTAAAAGAAAAAATTATAAACTATTTAATCGTTGAAATTTAAATTCATAAAGTACTATGCATTTAAACACTCATCTAACCAGGCATTTTCAAATCCATTAAAGTCGCTTGCATTTGGCGAAGAAAAAGTTTTGCTCGCCAAATCGCGTCTTTTTGGGCCAAATACTCCAAAGTATTTTATTTTTTTACACATTTTTTACCAGGATTCCGCAGCTAAATTTGACTGATCATAGAAACTCGACAGAGTTTCTCGCCAAGCATAAGAAACAGCTTAAACAGCAATGCATTGAACCGTAAATGAAATGAATTTCCGCCAATGGATGCCAAACGATTTTACAATTCTTTTTTTTTTTTTTTACTCTGTCTAGTTTATATTTTGCGGTCGGGACAAAACGGGTTTTTGACACATCTATATCTCGCGTTCTATTTACGATAGAAACAAAATTCTTGATTCTATAGAATGGGGCGTCCCAAATGACTAAGAAATCATAAGAAAAGCAAGATCTGTCGAATAGGTTTTCAGGAAATGCGATTTTAAAAGTGCTGTTTTTTGCACTTTTTAAAACTTGTACAGACCAAAAACTGTTGACAGGGCTACAGCAATGTGTAATTATCGGATTTTTACGTGTTTTACGTCATTTGAATTATTTTTATGAGTAGTTCAAACCTTTGTAAGTTTCATGAAAAAATATTAATTAGTTTTTGATTCATATCAGTTTAAAGTTATTGATTCCCATACTTAACATAGAGCAAAAAAATAATAAATGACCCAACTCTTTTAGAAATGGTCGTATACACATGATATTAAGATAGGTTCTTACAGTCGACCCAAGTAAGCTCCCTATTATAAAAAATAGTAACATTTAAGGTTCGTTTACAGGTTCTCACAAAAGATCTTTTGATATATGGCTAAAGAATTGTGTAATTATCCGATTTTTACGCGGTTTGCAGCAATTGCATTGTTTTTATGAGTAGTTCAAATGTTTAATATTTCGTGTAAAAATATGAATTAGTTTTTTTATGTATATCACTTTAAAGTGATTTATTCCTATACTTAAGATGAAGCAAAGAAATATTAAATGGTCTAACTCTTTAAATGGACAAAATGGATTCAATTGGTCTAACTCTTTTAAAAAAGAACGTATGCGCAGGATGTTAAAATATGTTACTACGAACGACCTAAGTTAGCTTCCTATTGTAAAACAGAATTGTAGAATTTACTGTTCGTTTACATGGTAACTCAAAAGATTTTTTAATAAGACTAAATAGTTGTGTAATTAGCGAATTTTTACGTTGAGGTACTTGATTCCTCAACACAGAGGAAAAACAATAGTAAATAGTATAATTTTTGTCAAAGTGGCTATATACACAAGATATTCAAATATGTTACTACATCCGATTCATTTAAACTCTCTATTGTTTGTATTGTTGAACCATATACGTTTCGTTTACAGAGTCTCTTAGAAGATCTTGATTACATTACAACCGATGTATATTTACTGGGTGAGATGTATTTTAATGATTTTATACTATTTCAATCTCTGTAAGGTTTTATTATCTTGCTTTAAAATTTAATACGAGTTCATTTTGTCCGCCTGAAAGCTCGTCGATCTTAAACTCTAAATCTATTAAAATATAGTATTTTCATCGATTAAAAAAAAACTGTGTTTATTAATAAATGTATCAGGAATTGATTGAAAAAGCGATTAAAAAATTCCAACCTTACATTCATGCGCTGAGTAATAGAATGTAAAAATGTTGCTACCCCAAGATTAGAATTTGCGTAACCCCAAGATTTGCGTTTAAATATTTGCCGTTCATCGAATCTCCGGCTATGACGAACTTAAAATGCTCTAAAAACGGGAATAGGGCACAATGAAAAGGAAATAACTTCTTAAATTCCCCATAAAAATTAAAAATGCTATATTTCGTATACAATAGGTGATCAGTAACGAACTGTTCGGTTTACGAACAAATCGGTTAACGAACACTTTCGCGTGAGATTTTTATGTTCGGATAACGAACACATGTTCGGTTAACGAACACTTTCAAGAAATTTTTATGTTTGGAGAACGAACACCTCACGAAACAAAGTCATGATGAAGCAATGCCGTGTTTCATATTTGCCGAGCTATACTTATTGCTTCTATTGTCGACTTTGGGAACATTTTAACAGTTGCATACATATATCCTAATTAATTCATGGACTGCCGGGGATTGAGGACCTATATTTTAGGATCCCCGAATTGGAATGGACAGACTAGAAACATTAATTATGTATTTTGTGTCTTTATGTATTTTGTGCATTTAGTAAATATAATCCTTTTTGGTTTAATCACGTTCCTTTTCAAAATCTAATTTAAAGCTTTATGATTTATCAGATCAAAAATTTTAATAAAATTTTACATTTTTTTAAACGGTTCATTATGTAAACGCATTAGTCTTTGTGGTATATTTACAAAATCACACAAAATTTTGGAATACATGTCATCCTACGAACATTTTCTATTTTGAAATCACTTTAATAGTTTTTATACTTTTGCAAACGTTGGGAATCTTATATTTTTCCGATTCTCGAAACGTTGAGTTAAAAAAACTTAACAAATAAAAAAACTTTTAAGGTGCTCAGTAATTTTCAAGAATAATCCTTATATATTATTATTTCTCCTGTCAACATCCCTTTTTCTAAGGAAATATGAAACGCAGAACAACGAATGAGATACCATATGAAAGGTTTTAGAACCGGTTTCTGACATAGCCCATTTAACAATTCGTTAAAACATGTTTTTGATTAAAATTTGCTGAAAATTAAAAATTTAATCCTCATTTTTTTCATGAAAGAAATGAAAGGTTTTCCGGAAATTATTGTTGCCAAAAAAATAAAATATCACATTATATGATGCTCATAGCAATTATTATAAAAAACACCGCACGGGTTTATTTTATACTTATGATTAAAAAGCGAAATTGAAATGTTTAGATTTATACTTCTATGTTCCATGTTTTTCCCGAAGCGGATGACGTCATCCTCTAATGCAGTTAAAATACGACTGTTATTTTTTTTTTTCTCGCGCGTGCATTTTGCAATCTTGGATCAGTTTTTAGTCTAACTTTTGATGGAATAAATTAGATGATATTCTGACTTGACTAACAACTATATGTTGTTTGCAGACATTTTTATCCTTGCTTTTTCTTTAGAAGTTTAAACCTGCATCTAATAAATATTAAAAAAAAAAGGAACTTGCAAAGCAAATTAAAAAAATTAATTTATTTCCATATTGTTAAGCCCGAGAAGGGACAGATATTAAAATTATTTTATTTAGTCAATGCTACAATAATGTTGCATTTTTATATTAAATCTTGCTCAGTCTATTTAATCTTAAAAAATTAAATTTAAATTTGAAACATGATATTAAAGCAACTTTAAAACATTTCATTTAGAAATCTAAATAAATCTTCAACTTTTTAAATTATTTGAACTTCTCATGTTTCTTGTCTGTTAGAATTTGCTACAATACAAATTTTGCATAATGCATGTAAAACTGAAAAAAAAAGTTGAAGATTTATTTAGATTTCTAAATGAAATGTTTTAAAGTTGCTTTAATATCATGTTTCAAATTTAAATTTAATTTTTTAAGATTAAATAGACTGAGCAAGATTTAATATAAAAATGCAACATTATTGTAGCATTGACTAAATAAAATAATTTTAATATCTGTCCCTTCTCGGGCTTAACAATATGGAAATAAATTAATTTTTTTAATTTGCTTTGCAAGTTCCTTTTTTTTTAATATCTAAAGTTTTTTAATAACAATTTAATATGAAGCAGATAAGATTGAAACGAGGCAAGCATGTAAAAGACTGCACATATCAAAATCAGTATTGGTAATATGAAATATACAGTTCAAACATTGATTATTATGTAAACAATTAAAATAATAAAAGTAATTTTTAACAAAAAAATGTATATAACGGACTTTAACGGATTGTTTCTCATCTTCATAATGATAATAATAAACGAATCATGTTCATTTTTGCAAATAATTTTATTCCATCGTGTCAAATACATTTGCAACCACTTTGGAAAGAGACACTAGTAAGCGGTGTGTGAAAGCTATTAATAAAATCTTATGTTGTTTTATCACATAAGAAGCATAAAAATAATAATGAGTATATATGAAACAACTGTATTCTGATTTTGTTATAAAATGTGTAGTTATGGAAGATGAAATTTTCAGCAAAATATTTCTTTTTGTAGCTGAATAAATATTTTACCTTATAATGACAATTTCTTAATTTAACATTTCTGTTGAAGCAAAATGTAAACATCTGCAAGATTTTTTACAAAACGTGTACGATCTGTTATTTTCATATCGTCACAAACAGTCCATTTATTGATCTCGTTTTCATTTGAATGCACCGGTTGGTTCCTATTTGAGGCCACCATTTGGCGAAATCGTGCCAAATCGTCGATAGTTAGCCAGATGTAGCTCTTTTATTGTTGGAAAGGCTGAGCAATGATATTTTTTGTGATGACGCGTTTGTTACGTATGACGTATTTGTTACGTCACCAAGTGATTCTTTATTCGACGTTTATTTGTATTTTAATGATATTTAATGATTTATAAGTTATTTAAAACATGTTTTTTTTTTAATACAGTTAAATAACACTTACGTCATTAAATGGTTATGTGATATATGATATTAAAAGAAAACAAAGCATTGAAAAAATTTCATCATCAGCTTCTTTATTTAAAGCTTGATTTTTTTTTTTTTTTTTTTTTTTTTTTTTATGTATGTGAGTGGCTACTCTTGTTGCTTTAGAACAGTATAAATTAATTGATTGCAGTTTTCATGGAAGTCTCATATTCACGAAGCGATCATACATGCGGTGTGGTGATCGCCGCATTTACAAATTTCGTGTATTTTTGTGATCTCTATACAACGAGGTTGCTGTACCCAGTGATTTTTTTTTTATGTTTCATGTTCGCGAAGCGATCATACGTGCGGTACAGTGATCGCGGAATTAACAAATTTCGTGTATTTCTCGGGGATTCCGATACGACGAGGTTGATGTATCCAGTGATGTTTTTTTTTTCGGTTTCATGTTCGCGAAGCGATCATACGTGCGATACAGTGATCGCGGCATTAACTAATTTCGTGTATTTTTGGGGATTCCGATACGACGAGGTTGCTGTATCCAGTGATGTTTTTTTTATTTGGTTTCATGTTCGTGAAGCGATCATACGTGCGGTACAGTGATCGCGGCATTAACGAATTTCGTGTATTTTCGTTTTTTCAACTTCACATTAATCGTTAACTTTTACGTAATATCGATGAAATGTGTATAAAATGTTGCTTTTTATTGCTCATATCATCTTTTTTATATCTATCTTTTTAAATTTGTCAAATAAAACATTTTATTTCACTCATAAATGCAGTATCTAAAAAAAAATCAACTGTGTATGGTATAATTTAATAATTCTGTATTTAAATTATCATTCTTTTGTCCAAATTGTTTTCAACGAATAAAACTTTACATTCGTTACATTGTTACTCTCGTATAAATGCAATATATTTTTCAGTGACGTTTTTATCGCTAAATTCATTACTTTTCCTATGTGTAACTATTTAAAAATTAAGAATGGCAACATTTTACCACTTGCTTATTGTGGGTTACAATATGATAAATGTAAGTAAACAACTTAGAAATCGCCAATGTGGCATCATTTTTAAAAAGCGCCAAATGGTGGCTTGAAATAGGACTATGCCGAATGCACCATTGTTATATAATGGCCTGAATCAATGAACTTTCCTTTATGCAAAATAGCAGATTTTGTTTTAAAGGTTATATTATTTATTAAAACCTTTTGGTTTGAAAATCCTGTTATAGGGCACGTAATTTCAAAAGTTTATTCGAACCCATAGAGACATTTGTTGAAGAAAATCTGGCTAGTTGCACAATCAAATATTTTCCACAAGAATTTAATCGAGTTTGACACATTTTAGTTCTGTTTTTGCAATGAACACAGGCAATGTTTTCAGTCTGTCATCGTGTTAGGAGATCATTGAAATCAACTGCATCTTTCCTATTATTAAAGTCATGTGGAAATCTCACAATAAATGCATTAAATGGTTCTGTACTAATACATATATCTCGATAACTTGGGCAATTACTGCATTTCTCCCAAAGATCTTGCTTCAGTTGAAAAAGATCTATGGCATTGACATTTTCTTTTGACAAATTTTCCAGTAGGTAATCAAGAAATTCTAACGGGTCTTGATCAGTACCATTATGAAACTTTACATGAAGTGTTTTTCTGACTTCAAGTGTATCTACGGTTTCAATCTGTGGATTTTGCAAAGTAGTGAATATTTGTTTCAAAGCTTTTGTTGTAGGACCAGGATCAATAACTCTTTCCTGAATTTTTTTAACAAATTCTGGGATACAGAAGAGAGTTTGCAACATAGCATTTGCGTAACACGAACGATCTGTATTTGTAAAGCCTTTAAAGACAAAGTAATTTAAATCAGTAATATGGTTTTCATTATTTTTTTCACTAACAATGACTGATATGTCAGATGAAACAACCATTTTACTCTCAGAGTATTTTCTGGAACATACAACTAATTGTGGCAAATCAGATCTGTATTCCTTTCTAAGACGATTATATTCCTTAATAGCATTTGGTGAGGCATAAACTTTACTTGCATCAAATTTAAGAAGATGTAAAACTTCTAAACTTGTGACTCTGGATAAAGCAACATAAGACATGCCACTTTCAAAAATGTTAGGACCCAAGTTAATCATTACACAATTCAGGCTCATTCCTTGACTTAATTTCACGATTTCCTCGATAATATCGTGGATATTTATTTGATATATCACTTAACGGTTCAGACAGAGATACTCTTTGTATAGGGTTAGGATACTCTTCAGTTGGGCCATTTAAATCAATGAAATGCCGAGAGCAAACATACCAGTCTCTAGTCACTATTTCTGTATTTGTTATACCACAAGCAGAAAGCCATTCGTTACATTTACTCAAGTTTTTCTGTGGTTTAGGAAAAGGGAAAAACAAAACTCTCAGCATATAGTCTTTGTAAAAGTATCGTGGTTTAGGAAAAGGGAAAAACAAAACTCTCAGCATATAGTCTTTGTAAAAGTATCGTGCATCACTCTTGCAACCAGAAAATTTGCATTTTTTCACCATGTTGAATTTTTGTAATCATCGATTAAGAGAGAAATTTAAAAACGCATTTCGTAACATCACAGGATCACTAGATAAGTAAATATCGAACATTCATCCAATTTTGATAAAGACAGTAACATCTAAAGTCCAAATACTGCTTAAAGTGATAAAAACATAACACGGAATATTTAAAATACCTTTTTAATGTAGATCGTTCACAACTATTGGTGACATCTTCGGATCTTAAAGATAAATACAATATTCTCGCATATTTTTGAAATAGTAAACATATACCACGAGATCGCATGTCCAAGGCTAGCAGGTGCTTAAATTGGCCAAAACTGGGAAACGTGAAAAATTATTATTTGTTTTTATTTTTATTGCTTCTTCAATCTATCGATCATCGCGTGCCAAATTTTAGCTAATTATTTTAAATATTTCGTGTTATGTTTTTATCACTTTAAGCAGTATTTGGACTTTAATTTAAAGACTCCACGTTTACTACATTTAGAGTTTTTTGATTGGAGGATTTATTTTTTTACAGAATTAGGTGTTTTGAAGAAAATTTGTGGAAGCGCGTACAAAAAGTCGGAAAAACTCTAGTAAATTAACTCGTTCAATGGGATTTCCTGTGTTAAATTAACATTAGGATGTCAAACTAGAAATAAATAAGCCTTGCGCTACCGCGCAAGGCTTAATTACATATTGATAAAAAATGATACTTCTCTATTATCCCGTCAACCACTTTTCATAACAAAAAACTATCGCCCAATAAACGGGAGAACGTTGCCATTGGAAAATCAATAAATAAATAAATAAATAAAATATAAGAATTTAAGGACACAATTGTTATTTTAATTAATAAAATAACTAATAAATCAGTAAAACATAATGAAAAATACACGCAAATGTCGAATGTAAAACCACTGGATGACGTAAAAAACACGCATAATGATTCTGACATCAAGTAAATGGGACTGCATTTTTGGCGTTTAATCTTACAGTTTGGCGGTAGTTTTTTGTTATGAAAAGTGGTCGACGGGACAATAGAGAAGTACCTAAAAAATATTAGATTTCAGTGCGAAATCTCCGCACGGGCCCTCTGGTCCTTATATATTATTTCTCCTGTCAACATCCCTTTTTCTCAGAAAATATGAAACGCAGAACAACGAATGAGATATCATATGAAAGGTTTTAGAACCGGCTTCTGACATAGCCCACTTAACAATTCGTTAAAACATGTTTTTGATTAAAATTTGCTGAAAAATAAAAATTAAATCGGCATTGTTTTAATAAAAGAAATGAAAGGTTTTCCTGAAATTATTGTTGCCAAAAAAATAAAATACCACATTATATGATGCTCAGCAATTATTATAAAAAAAAACCGCACGGGTTTATTTTATACTTATGATTAAAAAGCGAAATTGAAATTGAAATGTTTAGATTTATATTTCTATGTCCCATGTTTTTCCAGAAGCGGATGACGTCATCCTCTAATGCAGTTAAAATATGATTGTTAATTTTTTTTTTTCTCTCGCGCGTGCCTTTAGCAATATTGGATCAGTTTTTACTCTAACTTTGATGGAATAAATTAGATGATATTCTGGCTTGACTAACAACTAAATGTTGTTTGCAAATATTTTTATCCTTGCTTTTTCTTTAGAAGTTTCAACCTGCATCTAATAAATATTATATATTGATAAAAAATTATACTTCTCTATTATCCCGTCGACCACTTTTCATAACAAAAAACTATCGCCAAATAAACGGGAGAACGTTGCCATTAGAATATCAAAAAATAAATAAATAAATAAATAAAATATAAGAATTTTAGGACACAATTGTTATTTTAATAAAATAACTACTAAATCAGTAAAACAAAGAAAAATACACGCAAATGTCGAATGTAAAGCCACTAGATGACGTAACAAACACGCATAATGATTCTGACATCAAGTAAATGGGACTGCATTTTTGGCGTTTAATCTTACAGTTTGGTGGTAGTTTTTTGTTATGAAAAGTGGTCGACGGGATAATAGAGAAGTACCTAAAAAATATTAGATTTCAGTGCGAAATCTTCGCACGGGCCCTCTGGTATTTAATATATTAGTATAAAACCCGTGTAAATTACAATGGTTCGTAGAAAAACAAATTTGATTATTCTCGGGAAAGTATGCTCCATAAACTCATTGTTATAATTGACCGAAAAAAATGTGCTTCTTATTTTTCCACATTTTTCTGAAACTACAGTATTTTAATTACTTTGTAAACTACTATAAAATTTTCTATTTTTTTGTTTTTTGAATGTATGGAAGAGTGATATAAACAAAAGAAAAAGAAAAGTAAATATGTCATAAATAATCTGATGAATACAATGTAACGAAATGAATATAAAAGTTTCTCCGTTGCTATGGTAGCTTCATGTACATTGGAATAAGTCACTCAATAAATTGTATAATTCTGATGTATAATTCTGTTTATAGCATCACAATTATTTTTTTACTTTGCCCCTTTCGCCTTTCATCTTTCTTTTATCTTTTCTTTTCTGAATAAAAATGGAATCTGTGTAATTGAAATTAAATAACTTACAAAAAGGAGTGATATCTCATCAAAAACAACTCGTTGTAAATGATCCCGCCAAGCCACAAACCTAAAACGTCAGCCATAAAAAAAAAGTGATATCACATAAAAAGAAACGATATAGAAGTGCATACTCCGAATCCCGTGTAAAAATCTATCACCACTCATAATGTTTCCAAAGGACTCGGAGTGAGGTACAGTATGTGAAAACTGCTTTGCGACCTGCAGGCTTTTATAATATATGCAGTATATCAATTTTGAAAATCGAAAAAATAAATTTTTAATTTTTGTTATATCACTTTTATAAATATTTTTTGTATGCGAAAGAACTGACAGAACGGATTTTTCCCCAGACTTACGCGATTCCGCTTACGCTAGAATTATTGCAATATATCTCAATTTAGTTAACGTTTATTATAAGGTGCATTGTTATTAATATGTGTATGATCATTATATATATATATATATATATATATATATATATATATATATAAAACTTTAAGTAAAATTTAACCATTGAAACATAAGAAACTGACCACATACACTGAATATATATATATATTACAAACTCAAAATCTTTACATATTTACTTAAGAAATCTTCTTCGTAAGAGTGGTGTTTCTAATTTAAATAATGATAAATAAAATCAACAAATTGATTTTTCAAGCTCATAAATAAGAAAAGACATGCAAACACAGAAGCTTCAACTTTTTACAATTTTATGGGAGCAAAAAAAAAAAATAAATAATAATAATAATAAAAATAATAATAATAATAAAAAAATATAAATAAAAATAATACAGTCATATGTAATTGCAGGAAACGCGAACATTATAAAAGCCTGCAGGTCGCCAAGCAGTTTTCACATACTGTACCTCACTCCGAGTCCTTTGGAAACATGAGTGGTGATAGATTTTTACACGGGACTCGGAGTATGCACTTCTATATCGTTTCTTTTTATGTGATATCACTTCTTTTTATGGCTGACGTTTTAGGTTTGTGGCTTGGCGGGATCATTTACAACGAGTTGTTTTTGATGAGATCCTTTATTACGTACATGAGTAGCTTCATTAGCATTTTTTTCAAAATATTCTGAGTATGCGCTTTAAGGAGACCTTCCTTGTTAGTACCAAAACGCATAACAGATCTTAAATGAGTATTAGTAACAATGTCTAAAAGCAATAATGTGTCCATGGTAGGCATTAATATATTTCGAAAATCGGGGTTCATTGCATTTACATGTATGTGTGTCATTATTTTTGAAGGTTTTAGAAAATTTATTATAGTTAAGTATATTCGACGCCCTAAGCTAATAGGGTATTTAAATGTACTTTTAATATTTATACTATGAAGTGCAATTTACATTGTTCATCGTTAAAAATGTAATTAAGTTTAATTTTATTAAAAACATGGTTAGTAAACGTAACAATTAAGTGTAAATTACTCTTATTTATTTTTTTGTTATTAAATTAATGTTAACATTGAGAACTTTTAACCTAAAATGGAATAGATCAAAGAAGATATCACTGAAATGGGTGGTGAATGTATTTGAAGTGAAAACTTAAAAAAATTGAGTGAGATTATACTTTGGAATTGCAAATATAAATTTACGAAGAGTTTTACAAATATAATTACTGTGATAAGAAGATTGTAAGGTATGTAAGTGATTTTATAATTTGAGTGTTAGTTAAGTTGGAAGATGATTTTTTGAATGTACGTGTAGTATGTTTGTATAAGTGGTGATTAAGTGAAGGATAGAGTGAATTACAATTAATTGTGTCAGATAATGTAGAATATAAAGAGTGAGGTTTATTGTATTGGAGTTGATTGAGTCCATACGGATAAAGTGTATTATAGCGTTTAATATAGGTAGATTATAAAACTAGTCCGATGTACCAATCCCAAAACTTTCTCCTATCTCACACAGGTTTCACATACACTAAAAAGAATCAGCAACTAATTTATATCAAGGTCTAACTGAATCTAAAGTTTTATGAAATTCCGTGCATTAGTTCTTGAGATATAGCTATCGTAAAATTAATGAAAAAAGTGGTATAGCAGCGCCACCTGCTGGAATATCTACACCAAAATGTAATCAGCGTCTATTTATGTCAAGGTCTAACAGAATCTGAAGTTTGATGAAAATGACTGCATTATTTCTTGAAATAGAGCTATTGCGGAAATCGCAAAAAATGCAGCATAGCAGCGCCACCTGTCGGGCGATTTTCACCAAAAACTAATCAGCACCAATTTATATTAGGGACTAACTAAATATAAAGTTTTATTAAATTTCGCGGATTAGTTCTTGAGATAGAGCGCCCACAAAATTTTTATCACATACAGACAGACAGACAGAGTCACAGACAGACATTTTCTAAAATCAGCCAATTCGTGTTCAGGACCTTCTAAAACGTATAAATCCGTCGAAAACCGTAAGTCGAAAATTTTCATGAATCCAATACTTTTTTCTTGTAAAGATAGAAGAAAGTAAAAAGACGTTCACGGAATTTGTTTTTTATGTTGAGGATATTAATGGTAATATTATTAAAGCTATGTGTTTTGTATACTCAACATTGCAGTTAAGAGGATTGCCAGAATTTTGATAATTACAAATGGCTGAACAATGTCCATTAATACGTTTATGTATAGGGTTATTAGTTTGACCAATATATTGCATATTGCATGAATTACATTTAATCCTATAAATAACATTGTAGGCTTTACAAAAATTAATGTGGGAGGCATTATGTACAATTTGCGACTCTTCAGCGAGTGGGCAAGTTAAACAACGTGGAGAAGAGCATTTGCTAAATTGAACATGTGGAGAGGGAGAAGGGAATAGGTAGTGGGGTGTCGATGTCGATCCATGGCCAACCCTATAATTTACCATGTTACGGAGTGTTAACAGAGCCTTAATTACCAGTCACTAATAATTTACTAAGAACTGCCATAATTAATGAAAAACATGAAAAGAATACAAGGAAGTACATGTGTGAAATTCCGCGTTACCGAAATATCCGCTTTTAAGATGTTTTACTAATGTAAATATATATATGTGTGTGTTTAATAAGCCTTTTTGTGCCCTCCCCCCCCCTCAATTTTTTTAAAATCACGCTACGTCTATCAATAGAAGTACTCATTTTCAATGATTTATCTTGTTAACACTTTCCAGCCTAGTTGAGAAGTGTTTATGACTTCGGTTTGTCTGTCCGTGCTCTAGCTCCCGTAAATATGCTCGAATTGCTCTGCAATTTTTATATGTTATTGTCGTTATCTATAGCACGTTCCCTATTTCAACTGAAGTGTGTAGCACTTATAGTTTTTTTACATGGACACTCAAAAGAACTCCGTTACATTACGGTTTATGGGGAAAAATCATTTGCGGTTTATTTTAATGATGTTACACAATTTCAAACACATTGTAATTGATATATATCACAAAGGTGCATTACAAGAAGCTTAATATGGAATAGGGTGTGCATAGCACTTATAGTTACTTTACAGGGACAGTCAAAAGAATTCCGTTACATTACGTCTATGGAGAAAAATCGTTTGCGGTTTAATTAAATAATGTTTCACTATTTTAAACGCATTGAAATTTATATATATCACTAAAGTGCATTACAAGAGGCTTACTACAGAATATTGTGTGTATAGCAGTCATCGTTCATTTACAGGGACACACAAAAGAATTCTCTACTGTCTGTTAACAATAATTGCTGGAAGTCGTTTTAAGTTGCTGAACGCGATTTTAAATGTAACTCACTTTTTGTCTATTACTTGGTGTGTATAAATTCTGTAGATCCTATACAGGGCAGCACAAAAGTTCGCGAACACATTTCCGTTTATTGACAGAAACTCCAGAAGGAGAATTTTAAACTGTGCTACGCGTTTCCTAACTAAACTAAAATTTAGCATCCTATGTAGTATATATACAAATCTATAGATCATATACAGGGCTGAAAAAAAGTATTCGGATATTTTTCCGAATATTGTATATGTTGGAAATTCCCGAAATTACGTTTTTAAATATGTTATGCGTTTTCCAAATTGTTTACTTAGATGTTATCTTTCACCTTATTAAACGGTAATGATTTGTAAAATTATTTTGGAAGCGTTGGAAAGTGTTACATAATCTATGCTTGACGCATGATTTTTCGTTCTTGTCATTCTTGATAGGGGTATATATGATTTTCGTGTTTTTTTTAATCACTAGGGGGCTCTGCCCCCTGCTCGCTACGCTCACCAACCCCCGTTCTGATTTCACAGCCTCTTAAAACCTGGTAATGTATCCTGTTTTAAAAAGATGATGGTGATATCACGAACGGCGACTTTCTTCTGTAATCAGGTTATAATGCTTTTTCATTTAACTGGTTATAATGCTTTTTCATTTAATTCATCTTTTTTATTTTTAATATTCATGTGTAAACCCGATTTTTATGACGTAATTTTCTTTTTTTTCCTGCTCACTCACCAAATTATACAAATTGACATAATTTTTATTTTAAATAACGAAAAAACAAATAAATTAGTATAACATTAATAAAAATATAAATAAAACGTCGAAATAAAAATAACTTGATGACGTAAACACATGTTGTCAAGTGAATGTGACATTTTCGATCAACCATTATTGGCATTTAATCTTACAAGTACCTAGTAGACCAATCCTCGCTCGATAATTTTTTTCAACAGGTATTTTTTTATTTTATTTTATTTTATTTTATTGCTAGCTTATTTTAATTACTTTTTTTTTATTCATGGAATTTTCCAATCGATTTTTAACACAATTCCTGATAGGCAAGAATTATATAAATTATGTTGAAAAGTGTTTTGCCGATGACAATACAACATTTTAATATTTTTACAACTTAATTATAAATTAACCAGGGGGCCCGTGCGAGGATTTCGCACTGAAATCTAATGTTTTTTAGGTACTTCTCTATTATGCTGTCGACCACTTTTCATAACAAAAAACTATCGCCAAATTGTAAGATTAAACGCCAAAAATGCAGTCCCATTTACTTGATGTCAGAAGCATTATACGTGTTTGTTAAATCATCAAGTGGTTTTTAATTCGACATTTGCGTGTATTTTTCATTATGTTTTACTGGTTTATTAGTTATTTCATTTATTAAAATAACAATTGTGTCCTTAAATTCTTATATTTTATTTATTTTGATATTCCAATGGCAACGTTCTCCCGTTTATTTGGCGATAGTTTTTTGTTATGAAAAGTGGTCGACGGGATAAAAGAGAAGTACCATTTTTTATCAATATGGAATAGTTATTAGACGCAGGTTTAAACTTCTAAAGAAAAAGCAAGGATAAAAATATCTGTAAACAACATTTAGTTGTTAGTCAATCCAGAATATCATCTAATTTATTCATCAAAGTTAGAGTAAAAACTGATCCAAGATTGCTAAAGGCACGCGCGAGAGAAAAAAAAAAATTAACAATCATATTTTAACTGCATTAGAGGATGACGTCATCCGCTTCTGGAAAAACATGGGACATAGAAATATAAATCTAAACATTTCAATTTAAATTTCGTTTTTTAATCATAAATATAAAATAAACCCGTGCGGTGTTTTTTATAATAATTGCTGAGCATCATATAATGTGGTATTTTATTTTTTTGGCAACAATGTTTTGAGGAAAACCTTTCATTTCATTTAGGAAAACAATGCCGATTTAATTTTTAATTATCAGCAATTTTTAATCGAAAACATGTTTTAACGAAATGTTAAGTGTGCTATGTCAGAAGCGTTTTCAAAATCCTTTCATATGCTATCTCATTCGTCGTTCTGCGTTTCGTATTTTCAGAAAAAAAGGGATGTTGACAGGAGAAATAATATATTATATATGAATGATACATTCACTTGAAATTGATTGTTCTTTTTCAATTAGGCGGTCACAGGTGATACATCGCCAAATATCTCTGTAACTCGTGCAATTGTATGGGAGTTGAAAAACAACGGATTTAATTATGTGACAGTAAAATGCTCGCCAAAATAGGCCAAAGCGCTGTGAAATGGCAAAAGTCAATATTTTAAAGAGTTAAAAGTAAAAAATAAATTGTTAAAAAAAATGTAACATACAGAATACGCTTTCATCAATTAATAATTAAATATCAATAAATTTACGATTACACGATGACAGATAAATTTAAAAGAGTAAAAAGATAATTTAAATAATGTTTCATTTTTCTTTCTGATTCTCTTTTGTTGATAAATAAACAGAGCAAAAAGTATATATTTCAAATAAATTCATTATTTTGAGCTTCCTGGCAAACGTATAAAAAAGAAGTGAATTTTTCATAATAGAGGTCTTTGCCCAGGTCAAATTAATGCATTGTAATAGATATTTTACGTAAAAAATATGAATTGCGGTTAAAAAAATTCCACGGTATTTTCAAGATGACCATTGGTTGCTTACAAAAGAGTGTTTTTAAAAAACTATTTTTGGTATTTCCGCATTATCCCGTCAACCATTTTCCATAAAATAAACTATTGCCAAAGTAATCGCCAGACCCAGACTCTATCGCCAAATAAACAAATGGGTAAATGTTGGCATTGGAATTAAAAAAAAAAAAAAAAATCGAAAAAGCTGCATTTACTCAAGTGTCAACTATCAATATTTTATTAAAATAAATTTTAAAATGTATTAAGGAAAACAGAGAAAAAAAAGTATTGGATATTTATTTATTTACAATATTTTTCATAATTATCCCTCTCGACAGGTGAATGTTTGTGACGTCAGTAGAAACTGATCTAATCTATGTAACTATGCATCACTAAAATTTTTCAATTCTTTTACCGCTTTTAAAATTTTGTCGAGGCCGTTTAAAAACACAATTGTTAGTTAAAGAGGATACTACACTCACACAAAAATACTCGCTGGCTTACTTTAGTCTTGTGGGATATATTTGTTTTAATATCTCGTTTGCATTTCAATATTTATGAATGTTTTTTTTTTTCCTTTATTTCTTTTTTTTGGTACATTTTGGTTCGAAAAACACCCACTTTTTTTGGCACTGGATAAGCTAAAGTCGATCTGGACAAAGAACTTTCTGTACTTTTTCGATTTTGTTTCAAGACTTGTTTTTTATACCACGTCGAGTTTTAAACAAAGAAAACGAGTTTTCTCGAATTAGTGACCTAGCTAGATCGATTTCTTGTGCTCGAATTAATGTAGTCATTAATTTTTGTGAAAATCGTTAGTGCCGTTTTCGATATATAGCAGCATTCTTAGTGCTGAGTTCCTTTTAATAGATCAAAATGACCTTTCCCGAATTCGAAACCTAGCTAAAATGATTTCTCGTGCTCGAATTAGCATAGGCAACACGTTTCGTGTAAATCGTTTGAGTATTTTTCCATTTATAACAAAAAACATTTTCAGGGCTGAGTTTGTTTTACCCTGTAAAAACGAATTTTCTTGCATTCGGAACCTAGCTAGATCTTTTTTTCGTGCTCGATCTGCTACAGGGGACAATTTTCGTGAAAATCTTCCACGTCGTTTACGATATCATTCATAATCAGGAAAATCTCTTACTCGTTTAATATATATGAATAATCGGGAAAATCTCTTGCTCGTTTAATATATATGAATTTGGCGACAGTAATTTGGTCGACAGGATAACTAACAAGAACCAATTGTATATATAGTGTTACGAATATTGCAAATAGCTAATGTTTGTGCTTAAAAATAATGTAAATAGTTCAATTAAGCTCTATTCATAAGCTAATATTAATTTTTGTTGCATTGCAATATCTTAATTTGGTGATTTTTTGTAAGCGAGTAAACGCTATTGGATTTCAATAGGAGTCTATGGAAATTTGGCGAAATATTGGAAATAGCGGTTGGCTCCACTTTTGGCAGCTAATTTTGGCCGCAAATTTGGCGATATATCGCCAAGTTGGCGCTAAAATTGGCTACAGACTCGGGTCTCTTCCTCTTGGTAACCCCTCTGATAGCGTCCATCCTATCTAAATTCTCTACTTTCATGTTAATTCCCCCTAAGAAAAGTCAGAAAGCTCTGACCAATCAGATACGTTTCGAGGTATTAGAAGGATTCATGTGTAAACACAATTTTTATGACGTAATTTTCTTTATTTCCTGCTTTCAACACGTGATCATTTAATTATTATTTTAAACTTTCATTATTGATTTTAATAGTCTCGCGCAAATACATTTTCTATTTGAGATAAAATATAATCATTTGCGCTTTTTTGGCAACAATATAAAAAATGACTTTTTCAATAAAAGATTTTTTACTCGATTTTTAAGGATTTTTTGAGTTTTTATTGTCCGACCGTGATAATTTTTTGAATTTCTGAAAGCTTGTTATATTTCGCGTCTGGTGGTATGATTTTCGAATCCGTAGGATGGCTAGAAAAAAAGTAATCGCTCCACAAAGAAGTCCCTAATAAAAAAGCGATGAGACTAACCCGGAATATCTACGCAGATTTTAATTGGTCCATTTTTAAGTCAAAACTTTTTTTTATATATAGAAGGAAAACTGCAATGACATTTTAGATCATTAGTTTGATCTTAATACTCCACGGTTATCAACAATACAAGGTTGGCAACACGCGTAAATGATATCAGATGTCAAAAAGAATGTGTTGCTAAAATGAATATGGCGGCAGTAAAATGAATAGAACTTACAAAACTGACCTAAATTCACTGAAGTTCAATGGAAGCAATAGAGTTAATTCATAACCTTTTAGGTAATTTAGGGAAGAAAACATTAAATTGCAGAAATATAAAAAATGGAAGTTATCATTTTTGTGGAACAGTTGTCGCAGACGCACCGGGGTTGGAGCGATTTTTGTTTTGTGCTATTTTGGGGAGAAAACACTGTTTCCGGGTACCTGTTAGACCTAGCTTGCTAAAATAGCATGTTAGTTTTATTTTATTATGAAACAGTTTATTTTATTATAAAACACACATAATTATCAATTTATTATAAAACCCACAATATTTAATTTCATATAAAACACACAATATTTAATTTCATATAAGACACACGGAATCTGCTCTACCGAGTTGCCATACAAAGCAAAATCTCGCCAAAATCGCCATTTTGGCGCCAAAAACGTACCCCAGTGCGTCTGCAACAGCTGTACCAAAAAAAAACTTCTAGTATTAGAAAATAGGAATTAATATTTTGTCAAAATATTATTTGCTAAAATAAAACAATTTGGTGTAAACCTTGATTACGAAATATTCTACACTTTTTTCTTTTTAATTTATCTAATGGACATCATCTTTTAAGGTAAAATAAAATCGACTTTACTCTAATCAATTAAATGATTATAATAGATTATAGTAATAAAAGATTATCTTTTAGATTATCTTTTATATTATTAAAGCATCATATGCATACATAAATTAATAATAAGATTAACTGCTAATAAATATGTCATTCGAATAATTTGAAAAAAAAAAAAAAATACTATAGGACAGAAAAGGAAGATGAATTCAGATAAACTATTTTAAAGATAATATAACAACATTAAAAAATAACTCAATATAGATATTAAACATAAACCAAATATAGCACATATTAAAATATACCTTTTCAAATATTATTTTATACTGATTTAAAGGCATGTCACACAAATTTCCAAAATGTATTTCTCGTTTGCAGTTTTCTGAAGATACTACTGAACTTTTTTTCGTGAAGTAGGCCATTTTTGGAGGAACATAACTAAAAGATGAAAATTCTGACGACAGAAGAAGCTTTCCGTTCAGATCTAAATAAAGTAGAAGAAATTTCGTGGTAGCATTTTCCAAAAAATCTTTAATAGTTTCCTGGTTTTCTTCTTTGGAAATAAATACTGCCCATTGACTGTAACTCACATTTAATAATTGTAATGTTGTATTTTTTATATGATCTATTCTACAATCTTCACTCCCCGACATCTCAAATATTTTAGTTTTCTTTGAAACGACAAAAATCAGATATGGAATAAATACAGTGGAAGCATATGAACTAAAACTATTTCTTTTATTCTCATACTGAATTCTAATTTCTAATATTAAAAAGTAAACAACGTTTAGTATCACCATCACCTAACAACGAGCTTAGCAACTAAAAAACGTTATTATTGCCAACTATTCTGAGGGAAAAATTTTCTTTTGTGTTGTAAAGAAAAAATATATTAAAACACACATAAAACAACGCCTGCATTCAGCAATTAAAGATACACAAATATTATAATACAGACATAATACAATAAATACAATAATCCAACATGGAGTGAAAAATTAGCCAGAGCCAGGAATCGAACCTGGGTCCACAGCGTTCCGGACTGTCGCTCTGACCACTGAGCTACTCCGGCCCATTCCTGAGTCTACATTTTCTCACTAATAAACCATGTTGGACAGAAAGTCACCAGCCATCGAGCTACTCCGGCCCATTCCTGAGTCTGCAATTTCTCACTAATAAACCATGTTGGACAGAAATGGCTGGTGACTTTCTGTCCAACATGGTTTATTAGTGAGAAATTGCAGATTCAGGAATGGGCCGGAGTAGCTCAGTGGTCAGAGCGACAGCCCGGAACGCTGTGGACCCAGGGTCGATTCCTGCCTCTGGCTAATTTTTCACTCCATGTTGGATTGTTGTATTTATTGTATGTATGTCTGTATTATAATATTTGTGTATCTTTAACATCTTTAACATTCTGTTAAACATGTAACGTCATAACGTACACTAAAAGTTTGACGTCATAACGTCGAAGCCTCGGTCGAATTGTTCAATCGAGGATTCCAAACAACAATTGGTTGCGAAATTTTAAAATGGAGGGCGAAAATCACAGTCAGATCAAATTCATCCATGTCATTGGTAATTTTCATTGTAATTGGACACTTTTCAGAGAGCGGTCTTTTGGCGATAAGGAAAGAGAAGCTGGCCTCACTGTTGAATAGCAAGAAAAACCTGTCCATTATTTATAACTCCCCCTACTGTACACAAAAGATGGAACGATTTGATTGGTCTACCTTAAACAAGTCTATGATATGACTGGCCTAAGTCGCCATGATGATTCCTGTAATGATCGCTACGACAAAAATGTAGTGGTAGATCGGTTGACGGAAGTGTTTGTTTGTAAACATGCCCTTTACTTACAGAGGGAACGTATCAAACTCGATTGTGCATTTCCATGGAAATAGGGTGCCCATCGCAATCTAGATTGCAAGGCAGGCCCATTTGCTTTAATGTATCAATCGCCAGAGGACGCTGTAACCCTGGACAAAATTGAAGTTTGACTCTGATCGTAACTTCAAGCTATCTAAGCAAGGTAGAAATGTAAGCAAAGATCGATTAAAATACAGATGCAAATACTTAAAGAGATAAAAACAGAACACAAAAAGGGTTATTAAAACCTTTTATTATGATGATCGACATGTTTCGAGTGCACAAACGGTGGCATTATCAAGATCTATACGATAAACAAACTATTTTCGCAAAAATTTGAAAATAAACTTGAAAAACATAAATCCCGAGATCATATGTGTAGTAAAAGTAGGTGCTACTGTAAATGTGAAAATTAATATTTCCTTATTTGCTTTTTTTAAATTGAAAAACATCTCGTGCCAAATTTACGACTGTGCATACTCATAATATCGTCAATCATTGTAATAAAATGTTTGTAACCTTTTTGGGTTCTGTTTTTTATCACTTTAAGCATTTACATCTGTATTTTAATGACAATTAGTGATTTTATTATATGATTAGGTAAGGACTGATTACGTTCTTAAAATATCAATCTCACCAATTTATTTACTTTTAACATTTGCTGAAGCAATAAAACTAATATAAAAAGATTAAAATATCATAGCAAACGCGGTAGCGTTTGCTATAATATGTTTAAGAAATAGAAAATGCAAACGTTTTTCTGAAATTTCTGGCGAACCAGTTGACATACGACAATGATTTTTTTTTGAAAGATAGAACTCGACGAGACGAATAAAATGATAGCATTCAAAAAATTATTGTAGCTTACTGTAGTTAATTATTTAACTTTAAACGAAAAAATGAAGACGAAATGTTCAACAAACTGTAGCTAAACTTCCACTGGCTGTATTAACTTCGTTTTTGTTTTATTTTTTTCCTCTTGGTAAAACTTAAAATAGGTTTTTTTTTAATCTTTGTATGTTTCACGGTCGCTGAGAAAATCGAATTTATGTTGTAAAGCTTTGGTTGAACATTGGTTTTTCTTTTCTTTTTTTATCGTAGCAAACGCGCACGTATGCATGAAAGTTTAAATAAATATTATTACTATTATGTAACAGAATTCATTCAAATTAAATAAATCACGTGACAAACATGCTTATTTGTTTTTATTTTCATACTAGCGTAAATGCCCGTTATAGAACAGTACTCCTAGGTAGAAATCGTGGTTTTCACATTAAATTTGAAATAATACTCATATACTATTCATCGACAATGAGGAAATATATATATTGGAAAATTATATCGCCTAACAGGCTCCTGCTATTTACGTTCAAACTCACTAAGCATTTTATATGCGTATGTAAAAGAATTGTGTTTCACAATTTCATGTAATTCACGTAAAATATGCGGCAAACAATTTTTGGTACTATTATCCCGTCGACCACTTTTCATAACAAAAATCTATCGCCAAACTCTAGCGCCAAATAAAAGGAAGAACGTTGCCATTGGAATATGAAAATAAATAAATAAAATATAAGAATTTACGGACACAATTGTTATTTTAATTAATGAAATAACTAATAAGTCAGTAAAACATAATGAATAATACACGCAAATGTCGAATTAAAAACCACTTGATGACATGACAAACACGTATAATGCTTCTGACATCCAGTAAATGGGACTGCATTTTGGGCGTTTAATCTTTGAGTTGGCGATAGTATTTTGTTATAAAAAGTGGTCGACGGGATGATAGAGAAGTACCCAATTTTGAATGTTCATTATTAAGTCGTTCCTGTACAGCTTGTGCTGCATCTTTTATTTTGGTACTTTTCCGTTATGCCAACACCATGCCAAAATGTTTGCTAATGCGCCAATTATTTCAACCCTGACCGAGCAGATGTTGTCTACAAATCGTGTTGTCATGCAAACCGTGCCAAACATTTTGATTTGTTATTTATTGAATGTAAAACATTTTTCGATACTTTTCCGTTATACAAAAATCATTGTCGCCAAGCGTAATAGTAAGCGCAAAATGAAATTCCCGTGAATCAAAACACTTGAAAAAAAAAACAATGTTGAAACGAAAGTGAGCATTTGAAAAATATAATATTTGAAAATTACAGACTTTTAAGCACTATTTTATTAAAATTAAAACACAAATATATACTTCAAATAAGAAAACAAATAATTGTTATACAATAAAAGGAAAAATCCTGTGCCGGTAGATTTAGTGGGCTCTTATTGGCGATAAATGTTTGATGTGGTTGTTGTGATCTTGTGAAAAACCTTCAATCATATCCACACTAGTATTAAAAAATGCTCTGAAGAGCACCAAAAAAGGTTAATATGTTTAAGTATGAAAAAGGGTTGGACAAGTGGTTCTAATTGAGCATGAGAAAGGAAAGGGGTTCCTTCTTGGCTGCAACTCACTGTCAATGCCAACTTTTGAAAAAATCATATTCGCACTTTTTCATATAAAAGAAATTTGCGGTACTGTAGTAAAACTTTCCAACGTGCTTTATATTTCAACTGCACTGTTCTACTGTTGTACTGTGCGTGCGTCTGCAATGCAACTTTGTACAGTGCACTGTGTACCATTATTGATCTACAGACTATACTACACTGTACACTCCTATTATACTTTTGAGCCTCAGTGCACATCCGCACTGTTTCTTTGTACTTCCGTATTAAAGGTATATGCGCCTAATGTTCGCTTATAACTTACATATGCATTGCTGTACTGCATATTACATTGTGGAGCCACAGCCACTTGCATATAATTTCAATCAATGAATGCATTATACTGTAATGCGTGCATATGTGAAATTGTTCCTGTTCATAATGCTACAACACTCTGCACTACAATACAAATCAATTTTCTGCGCAGTTCTACACAGCAGGCATGCTTGGTAGTACTGCATGAGTGTGATACGCTGCAGAAAATAAGGTTTTTGGTACTATGTCGCCTTACATTCATGTATAATCAAGCTGCGTCTTTACTGGCTACGTCTTTAAACTATACATTTTTATCATAACTGTGAGTGATTTCATTTATATGGAAAAGCGCGAATATGATTTTTTCAAAAGTTGGCATTGACAGTGAGCTGCAGCCAATAAGGAACACCTTTCCTTTCTCATGCTCAATTAGAAGCACTTGTCCAACCCTTTTTCATAGTTAAACATATTAACCTTTTTTGGTGCTCTTCAGAGCATTTTTTAATACTAGTCATTTAAATTTTCTGATAAAAACTAAAGATCTTTTAATATCTTGAAAAGCAAAAAATTTTGCTATTGTCAAATTTTATTGTTACATTGTTTTTACAACACTCGCCAAATCATTGACTGTTCATCCCTAAAATAGCATTTTTTCATGTCAACCTGCTCTCTCAAATGTCAGGGGACCGTCACATCAATAATTAAATCGTGGTTTTCCATAGCTATTACCTCATAAAGAAACTGGATTCTATAATTGTCTCGGTCGTATCCATGGACTGTTTCTGCTGCACTGAAGTCGCCTGCTATAGGCTCAGTTGTTCTTTCAGTGGTATCTTTCCTTACTACTCTTCTTAGTCTTTCTTAAAATCGCTGAATGGGACCGAATATTAGGTTCTGTTAATTATACTAACGATCAGTTCAGTGATGATGCTATAAAAATTGTGTTTTGATTTTGCATCGTTATTTGGTGCATGAGACTGTTATTTAAGAAAGATATGCCGCGATATATATTTTTTATGTATATAACACAACGTTCATTGTTAGCTCACTCTATTCAAATTCGTACCAAAAGTAGAATGCACCAACACCACCAAACAATTGTTTAAAGGCAGTTCCTGAAATCAAAATTAGGCTTTTACGGGTGCTAGCTGAAATAAATCCCCAAACAAAATAATGTTTTTGCCACCAAAACAGTAAACTCGCTTGTTTTTACAACATTCGCCATATCGTTTGCTGATCATCGCTAAAGGACATTCGAAACCATACTGCACTCATCGATAATTACTAAATCCAATGATTTCCATTGTTGCTTAAATAATTTCAAATCGTCAGAATCAAGCTTAAATTATTGTGCTTCATTCGTATGTTGCACGGGCAATTTGAAAAACGTGTGAATTTTGTACTTCTTCCAATGCTGAAGGCAGCAATTCCCGTTGGTGCTAGTACTGCAGCAGCATCATTATTGTGATTACTCATTAAACGAACTTTTTGACTGAGTAATTAAATTAGAAAGCTTTTTACTCTACCAGCATCTATGCGTATAATCAGATTTATGGGTGGAATAGACGGGTCTTTCTTTTGTTCTTCTATGTGCTTTACAATTGATTAGAATCTTTTCCTTTGGTCAGCATTCATTTTTTTTGTTCAATTTATCTTTCATTAATAACAATTTCCTGGTGAGTTTCAGTGTTATCAGAATTTGCGGCTATCATATCAACGTCTTCATTTGGTTCTTCGATATTTTAAAGCTGGTTGTGCAAATCACTTTCTTGTTGCAACTTTTCAGCCAAGTCGATTGCAGCTTGTAATCGTTGTTTTGTTTCGCGACATTCTTCCATCTCTGAAATTTCTTTCCCATTGTGCTCAAAGGATTCACGGTAGAGTTTAAATTCTCCCAATAGGTCTTCTTCGTTTCGGCAAGGCTCGAACAACATCAGCAAAGAATGATGATAGTACAACTCAATTCCAGCGTCCGTTTTCGTGTTATGATAGGGCGTTTTCAAAACAACTGGTTTCAAACGTTTTCTGAACCAACTGTGGTTCTTTTTTAATTTGTAATATTCTACAGACTTTGGTTTATTTCGTTCGTATTCGTAACTAGTGGCCCATTCGTATAAACACATGTTTTCCAATTTGTCATGTCGATTCATGTAATAATCATCAATAAAATTCCGACAGTAAATTTCAGTAGATCGTTCATCCTATTTTGCCAATAAAACCAAATCATGGCGACTTTCAGTTTTCTTCGTTGGTCTTTTTTCATGCTGGTATTTAAGTATTGCACAGCATCCCATGAATAGAAACATTTATCGCCAAGAATTTTGTCTACGGCTTCGTAACTTCCAGTTTCTCGACTAATCAAGTTTTATCTGGCAAAAGCGCGTAATCTGGCACCGAAACTTTTGTTTTCGTCAATGGTCTTCCAAATCTCTTCCTTACTATTTTTTTTTCGGTTTGGTTGTATAACGCGTAATGTACCGATTTAACACCAAACTGGGTTCTCTAACAAACTGGATGTCAATATTGGCGGCTCACATGAACAAAATCGCGGGATTATAATCATTGATACAAGTTTGTTTTTCTGACCGTTTCAAACCACATAACTTTGTAACATGGTGTCCACCTTTTCGAGATAAAATGCAGTCTTTAACAGAATTTAAAGTTCAATGTTTCACCAAACCATACATGAAAATTATGTGTAATAATATGCAGTCTGATTATGGCACATTATCCATGACCGTTTAGATGATAATAATGATAGATTTTCTAATATTCCGTAATCGAGTCTACAGACAATGTTAGCGAGAAACAAAAAAAAATAGGTACTTTTCGGCTAGCCGGGAGTCAGTGAAATATATATATATATGTATGTATATGTATGTGTGTGTGTATATATATACTTCACTGGCAGCTGGTTAACCGAAAAGTACCAAAAAATATTATAGCAACAATATGGATACAGTGTAAATGTGGATATGATTGAAGGTTTTTCACAAGATCGCAACAACCACATCAAACATTTATCGCCAATAAGAGCCCACTAAATCTACCTGCACAGGAGTTTTCCTTTTATTGTAATTATTTGTTTTCTTATTTTAAGTATATATTTGTGTTTTAATTTTAATAGAATAGTGCTTAAAAGTCTGTAATTTTCAAATGTTACATTTTTCAAATGCTCACTTTCGTTTCAACATTGTTTTTTTTTTTTCAAGTGTTTTGATTCACGGGAATTTCATTTTGCGTTTACTATTACGCTTGGCGACAATGGTTTTTGTATAACGGAAAAGTACCGAAAAATGTTTTACATTCAATAAATAACAAATCAAAATGTTTGGCACGGTTTGCATGACAACATGATTTGTAGACAACATCTGCTTGGTCAGGGTTGAAATAATTGGCGCATTAGCAAACATTTTGGCATGGTGTTGGTATAACGGAAAAGTACCAAAATAAAAGATACAGCACAAGCTGTACAGGAACGACTTAATAACGACAACATTGAAAATTGGGTACTTCTTTATCATCCCGTCGACCACTTTTCATATACACTTTTCATACAAAATACTATCGCCAACTCAAAGATTAAACGCCAAAAATGCAGTCCCATTTACTTGATGTCGGAAGCATTATACGTGTTTGTCATGTCATTTTTAATTCGACATTTGCGTGTATTATTCATTATGTTTTACTGACTTATTAGTTATTTACTTATTAGTTACACAACAAGCTGTACAGGAACGACTTAATAACGACAACATTGAAAATTGGGTACTTCTTTATCATCCCGTCGACCACTTTTCATATACCACTTTTCATACAAAATACTATCGCCAACTCAAAGATTAAACGCCAAAAATGCAGTCCCATTTACTTGATGTCAGAAGCATTATACGTGTTTGTCATGTCATTTTTAATTCGACATTTGCGTGTATTATTCATTATGTTTTACTGACTTATTAGTTATTTCATTAAAATAACAATTGTGTCCGTAAATTATTATATTTTATTTATTTATTTATTGTGATATTCCAATGGTAACGTTCTTCCTTTTATTTGGCGTTACAGTTTGGCGATAGATTTTTGTTATAAAAAGTGGTCGACGGTATAATAGTACCGAAAATTGTTTGCCGCATATTTTAAGTGAACTAGCCGCCACTGGCGACCAGTTTGGTCGCCCTTAAATGTATGTTAAGCATTGTAACAAATTATTTTTATTCATAATTTATTTTTTTCCTTAATCCTTCGCCAAACCGGAAAAATCTAATAGACAAATCAAGAACTTTTGCGATCGTGGTGGCATTTCGCATATTTTTTGTTGTTATGTATTTCATCTTTCTTGACAAAAACCGCTTAACCCACTTTATAATAAATTAATCATTGTGTGTGTGTTTTTAATATAAAATAAACTATTTCATAATAAAATAAAAGTATATGCTGTTTTAGTAATCTCTAATAGGTACCTGAAAATGAGATTTTCTCGCCAAAATGGCGCAAAACAAAAATTCCGCCAACCCTGGTGCGTCCGTGACAGCTGTTCCAATTTAAAATACATGACGTTCACATTTTTCTTTAAAATAGAAAATAGATAAATAAGAAATATTATCATAAATCAAAACATTTGATTTCAAAATTAAAATATCGTTTCTAATTAATACACACGAAAAATAAAAGCTGACAATTTGTTTCGAAATTTGATCCATTAAATATTATTACATGAGTGATTACATTATGAACGTGAATAGCAGGAGCCTGTTAGGCGATATAATTTTCCAATATATATATTTCCTCATTGTCGATGAATAGTATAAGAGTATTATTTCAAATTTAATGTGAAAACCACGATTTCTACCTATGATTACTGTTCTATAACGGGCATTTACGCCAGTATGAAAATAAAAACAAATAAGCCTGTTCGTCACGTGATATAATGAATTTGAATGAATTCTGTTACATCTCTATAATAAAACCGTAAGTCATGTGACTCTCATCAACAGTTCCGGAATGTCCGTTTCACTTTTTCATATGCCAGGCGGCCATTTTTATTAAAAATTATTTTTTCGAATAAAACTTCATAAATGTGACATTTTTAGAAAGATCGTTCAAAATAAATTAATATTTGAGAGATGACTTACGTTCAATTATGTATATATTCTCCAATAACTTCAGTTGAAATTAGCCGCAGTTCAAATTCTCTATCCATGAAAGTAAACAAAAAAAAAAGATTCATTCGTCGTGAAGGTTTAAAATATTAAACCATTAAACCATGGAGATAATCGTTCGTAAAGTTAGTTTTCCATGAAAGATTTTTTGGAGCGCTGCCTGGTGTCAAAAAAATAATTCGTACCAGTGACACAATCAAAGTTTACCATAATTATGTGTTATACAACTCAACTTCATTCTTTATCTTTTCTTGATGTAAGCTGAATGTAAACAAATACAACTCATGTAATGATATTTAATTAATCAAATTTCGAAACAAATTGTCAGTTAATTTGGTATTTATGTATTATACGTGAAAGGAAGAGAGACCACCGAAAATGATTGTTAATCACCAATCATATTTACCATTATTAATGACCAATCGCTTTCAAAACAGTAATTTAATATACATTTACAAAATACATAACATCATTAAGTACTTTTGTGTTATTTGGGCGCAAATCTCGCCAATAGAATTTTTAAAATCGCCAATACCAGCTTTTATTTTTCGTGTGTGCAAATTAGAAACGATACTTTTATTTTGAAATCAAATGTTCTGATGGAACAGCTGTCGTAGACGCACCGGGGCACTATATTAACTATAGAGTTGCAATATAGAGAGAAAAAACGGGTTGCTGTAATTAGAATTATAGGCGGTAATGTTGGTGTGACATATTTACGTGATTATCAAAACTGGTTTCCAAAAGTTCAATGTTTCACCAAACCATACTCGAAAATTACGTGTTATAATATGCACTCCGATTATGTCACATTATTCAAGACGTTTTAAATGAGAATAATGATAGATTTTCTTCTTGATTCTCCCGTAATCAAGTCTACAGCCAAAGTCAGCGAGAAACAAACAAACAAACAAAAAAATATTGGCAACAATATGGTTCAGTGTAAATGGTGGATATCATTAAAGACTTTCACAAAATAGACTTCATTGCACCAAATCGTATTAACTAAAATACGCCATTTGGCAATGGATCCAATTACGGAAAATTACTTAATATGTTTAAGAATCTCCTCATTAGCAAGCATATTGCAACTGATAAGCAAACGGATATGAAGCATAAATGCTTAAGTTGGTTAAGCGGTTTTTGTCAAGAAAGATGAAATACATAACAACAAAAAATATGCGAAATGCTACCATGATCGAAAAAGTTTTTGATTTGTCTATTAGAATCTTCCGGTTTGGCGAAGGATTACGGAAAAAAAATAAATTATGAATAAAAGTAACGTGTTACAGATCTTAACATACATTTAAGGGAGACCAAACTGGTCGCCAGTGGCGGCTAGTACATAATAATAACATTTATTTAAACTTTCCTGCAAACGCGCGCGTTTGCTACGATAAAAAAAGAAAAGAAAACCAATGTTCAACCGAAGCTTTACAACATAAATTCGATTTTCTCAGCGACCGTCAAACATACAAAGATAAAAAAAAAACCTATTTTAAGTTTTACTAAGAGGAAAAAAATAAAACAAAAACGAAGTTAATCCAGCCAGTGGAAGTTTAGCTAGAGTTTGTTGAACTTTTCGTCTTCATTTTTTCGTTTAAAGTTAAATAATTTACTACAGTAAGCTACAAATTTTTTGAATGCTATCATTTTATTCGTCTCGTCGAATTCTATCTTTCAAAAAAAATCATTGTCGTATGTCAACTGGTTCGCCAGATATATCAGAAAAACGTTTGCATTTTCTATTTCTTAAACATATTATAGCAAACGCTACCGCGTTTGCTATGATTTACACTGTATGCATATTGTTCCTGTAATATCTTTTGGTACTTTTCGGTTAACCAGCTGCCAGTGAAGTATATATATATACACACACATATATATACATACATATATATATATTTCACTGATTCCCGGCTAGCCGAAAAGTACCTAATTTTTTTGTTTCTCGCTAACATTGTCTGTAGACTCTATTACGGAATATTAGAAAATCTATCATTATTATCATCTAAACGGTCATGGATAATGTGCCATAATCAGGCTGCATATTATTATACATAATTTTCATGTATGGTTTGGTGAAACATTGAACTTTAAATTCTGTTAAAGACTGCATTTTATCTCGAAAAGGTGGACACCAT
This sequence comes from Maratus michaelseni, assembly GCA_963931845.1. Taxonomy (NCBI): domain Eukaryota; kingdom Metazoa; phylum Arthropoda; class Arachnida; order Araneae; family Salticidae; genus Maratus; species Maratus michaelseni. The sequence goes on from OZ007587.1 coordinate 123,241,900, forward strand.
GTTACAAAGTTGTGTGGTTTGAAACGATCAGAAAAACAAACTTGGATCAATGATTATAATCCCGCGATTTTGTTCATGTGAGCGGCCAATATTGACATCCAGTTAGTTGGAGAACCCAGTTTGGTGTTAAATCGTTACATAACGCGTTATATAACCAAACCGAAAAAAAAATCCTAAGGAAGAGATTTGGAAGACCATTGACGAAAACAAAAGTCTCGGTGCCAGATCACACGCTTTTGCCAGATAAAACTTGATTAGTCGAGAAACTGGAAGTTACGAAGCCGTAGACAAAATTCTTGGCTATAGATGTTTCTATTCATGGGATGCTGTGCAATACTTAAATACCAGCATGAAAAAAGACCGACGAAGAAAACTGAAAGTCACCATGATTTGGTTTTATTGGCAAAAGAGGATGAACGGTCTACTGAAATTTACTGTCGGAATTTTATTGATGATTATTACATGAATCGACACGTCAAATTGGAAAACATCTGTTTATACGAATTGTCCACTGGGTACTAATACGAACGAAATAAACCAAAGTCTGTAGAATATTACGAATTAAAAAAGAACCACAGTTGGTTCAGAAAACGTTTGAAACCAGTTGTTTTGAAAACGCCATATCATAACACGAAAACGGACGCTGGAATTGAGCTCAGACCCGAAACTAAGGGGGGGCAGAGGGGGCATGTGCCCAGGGCGCCAGCAGAACTGAAGGTGGAGGGGGCGCCAAATGCAGGTTTTGTTTGTTGTTTGATATAGAAATGTATATATATATGAAATTTGTATAAAAAGTCTCGCAGCCAGAAAATCCAAAAGAAAAATGAACCAAATGCATTAAAATAAACAAATAGATAAAAAGATTCGTCTACAATACAAGATAGCAAATGAATAAAAAACGAACTGTTCTCTTAGGCTATTTTCTTTCTCCCATTCCAAATGTATCATGTCTATGCCGTCTATCATTTAAATCTCTTACTGTGGTTTAGGAGAATCACTAACATTTTTCAAGGTCAGTTCCTACTCGTGTCTGTATATGACACTGTTCAACGTCGTCTGGATACGGTACTGCACTGTCCAGCATGGATAATTGGCAAACGATTCCCTCACTTTGATTTTCTATTAGATAAAAATATTCCATGAAGGCTGTTCTATTTTTTCCCTTTTCTCCCAGCGTGGAGCTTTCTTCTCTTTCCATTTTGTCATGGGCGAGGGATGACTGCCCTGGACAATAAACACAAATTGGAGGATGAATGCCCAAAGTAAAATTCTCTGTAAAATCTTTTTCTTTTAAGTATAGCCTTTGTAGAGTTACAGTAAAAAATCTCGTACAGCGCGCCATGGCTAGTAAAGCCGGAGCTGCCCCTGGCTTTATCTTCCCAAAAGTTTTTTACTCGTCTTTTTGCGAAAGTTTTCTAAGCATTTTGCCGCCTTTAGCGGCAACTGGAATATACCGGCCTGTTAATTTTGCTGAAATTACTTTTTTATCCAGATCCAATCCAGTATTATTAGAGGGGGCGAGGTTGGGCGACTGCCTTGGATACTAAAAACAAATCATATTTGAAAGAATAATTTGAAAAATACGCAAATTAAAACTCTTTGTTAAAACTTTTTTTGAGAAAAAAAAATGTCATTTGTAGGGGTGCAGGGAGAAAACCATACCCAAGTTGCTATGAATAATAAAACCGCAGCCGCCCCTGCCTTTATCCTCCTAAATTATTTTCTCGTCCTTTGGCCATTTCCAGATAAATGAAAAATGCCGCCATACCATTTGTTACAATTACTTTTATACGTACAGATCCGGCTTTAAAGGGCGCGAAGTTGGCTATTGCTAATGACACTAAAAACTAAGGATACGAAACATATGCAAGATAAAATAGTAACCTCTCCTCCCCTTTTTTCTTTCTTAAGAATATAGCATTTGTAGAGACGCAGAAAAGAACCTCGCACAGGGTGCCATGGATAAAAAAGTCGTCTCTGCCTTTATTTTTGCAAAAAAAAAAAAAAATATATTCATCTTTTACCCATTCTTACGTGTTTTGCCGCCCCATTCTTTTCCTGTAATTATTTTTTTAGATCCAGATGTAAATTTCCGGCACAAATACATCGTGTGGCCCTGTAATAGTCAAGCAGAATTTCTTTTTGTTTTTAATCTTATCCTACTCTAAAACTGTAAAATATCGATTATAATCAGTAACAAAGTCAAATGCATTCTAAATATCAGCTTTATGTAAACAGCATACTAAGTATGGGGCACCCCTAAATCAGGGTCCCCAGTGTCACGATCCAGATTTAGATTTATCAGATCTGATTTAATTAGACTCTGAATCTGTGTAATTAAATCGTCATAAAAGTCTCTAACAGTAACAGGGTTCCTTTCAGCTCAGATCCAAGTTTGAGTCTCACCCCAACCCTCCACAACCGTTCACAGTTCTGATAACTGCTAATAGAAGAGAAGACAAGGAAAAACATTTAAACATAACTAAAACATATATCCAATGGTTGGAGTATCATAGTTGAGATTTTTTCCAACAGAGTGAAAATATGCCGGGACTCGAACCTGGGTACTTTGGTTTGCCGTACCAACGCTCTCCCTACTGAGTTATCCCGACGATATCCTGGACTGGCATATTTCACTCTTATCTGTTGGACAAGGCTCCGAACTGAAACGCTAATTTCATTCATCCGAGCTATAACTATAGCACTGGTCCCGGCATATTTTCACTCTGTTGGAAAAAATCTCAACTATGATGCTCCAACCATTGGATATAATTTGCCTAGTTTAATATACTTTCCTCTATTCATTATAACTAAAACATTTCTGGGAATAGCAAATGGTATAAAAAATATTCTATTTAAATTACATGAAAATTATGTAGTAATACTAATTTAAAAAAAGTGCTAAGAAAATCCTTTGATCAAAAAATAATTTTTCTCGTTGAACTCAAAAGAGGATTTTGGGGGCCCTTTGGATGCGGGGCCCCTCGCGATTGAGACCATCGTGACCCCTTAAATTCCGCCCCTGAGAATATCAATAATTATACTTCCTAAGATGAAAACCTGTATAAAGCGGAATATTTTTCGGTTCCTTTCGATTCCTTTTTCAAGGTTTTAATGAATCAGTATTTGACAATGTTGATTACTTAGTTCAGTATTACAGATTATCTGATTATATACTTTAAATTTTAGAAACTTAGAAAAAATTCGCTTTGGAAATTTTCTTTTCGGAGGGGGGGAGGGGGCGCGCCAAAATCCATGTTTGCCCCGGGCGCCAAAAAGGCTAGTTTCGGCACTGATTGAGCTGTACTATTATCATTCTTTGTTGATGTTGTTCAAGCCTTGGCGAAACGAAGAAGACCTATTGGGAGAATTTAAACTCTACCGTGAATCCTTTGAGCACAATGTGAAAAAATTTTCAGAGATGGAAGAATGTCGCGAAACAAAACAACGATTACAAACTGCAATCGACTTGGCTGAAAAGTTGCAACAAGAAAGTGATTTCCACAACTAGCTTTAAAATATCGAAGAACCAAATGAAGACGTTGATATGATAGCCGCAAATTCTGATAACACTGAAACTCACCAGGAAATTGTTATTAATGAAGATAAATTGAACAAAAAAAATGAATGCTGACCAAAGGAAAATATTCTAATCAATTATAAAGCACATAGAAGAACAAAAGTAAGACCTGTCTGTTCCACCCATAAATCTGATTGTACGCGTAGTTGCTGGTAGAGGAAAAAGCTTTCTATTTTAATTACTCAGTCAAAAAGTTCGTTTAATGAGTAATCACAATAATGATGCTACTGCAGTACTAGCACCAACGAGAATTGCTGCCTTCAGCTTTGGAAGAAGTACAATTCACAAGTTTTTCAAATTGCCCGTCCAACATACGAATGAAGCAGAATAATTTAAGCTTGATTCTGACGATTTGAAATTATTTAAACAACAATGGAAATCATTGGATTTAGTAATTATCGATGAGTGCAGTATGGTTTCAATGTACTTTAGCGATGATCAGCTAACGATAAGGTGAATGTTGTAAAAACAAGCGAGATTACTGTTTTGGTGGCAAAAACATTATTTTCTTTGGGGATTTTTTGCAGCTAGCACCCGTAAAGGCCCAATTTTGATTTCAGGAACTGCCTTTAAAAAAAGTGAAACGATTGTTTGGTGGTGTTGGTGCATTCAACTTTTGGTACGAATTTGAATACAGTGAGCTAACAATGAACATTGTGTTATATACATAAAAAATATATATATATCGCGGCATAACTTTCTTAAATAACAGTCTCATGCACCAAATAACGATGCAAAATCAAAACTTAATTTTTATAGCATCATCGTTTTTAGAACTGATCGTTAGTATAATTATCAGAACCTAATATTCGGTCCCATTCAGCGATTTTAAGAAAGACTAAGAAGAGTAGTAAGGAAAGATACCACTGAAAGAACAACTGAGCCTATAGCAGGCGACTTCAGTGCAGCAGAAACAGTCCATGGATACGACCGAGACAATTATAGAATCCAGTTTCTTTATGAGGTAATTGCTAGGGAAAACCACCATTTAATTATTGATGTGACGGTCCCCTGACATTTGAGAGAGCAGGTAGACATGAAAAAATGCTACTTTGCCGATGAACAGTGAACGATTTGGCGAGTGTTGTAAAAACAATGTAACAATAAAATTTTGACAATAGCAAAATTTTTTGCTTTTCAAGATATTAAAAAATCTTTAGTTTTTATCAAAAAATTTAAATGACTAGTATTAAAAAATGCTCTGAAGAGCACCAAAAAAGGTTAATATGTTTAAGTATGAAAAAGGGTTGGACAAGTGCTTCTAATTGAGCATGAGAAAGGAAAGGGGTTCCTTCTTGGCTGCAGCTCACTGTCTGTTGTAATATACAACTGTATATATTGTATTTATAATATAACCATAACTGTGTAATATATAACTGTATATATTGAATTTATAATATAACCGTAACTGTATATGTTTTGTACTACTAATCTAACTTAACCATTACCGGGTAACTGTTGATATCCTAAGATGATGTAGCGTGAGCGTGTGTGTGGTAGCATGACTACCTCTTGAATAAAGCTTGATGTTGAAGTTACTATGTCTCATTAACTGAGTTTAATATTATTTAATAATGATGCTATTTAATATAATAAATAGAGAACTTAAGATCTACTAAATAATGATCTTTTATATGGTGTCAGAGAAGACGATGTTCAAAGATTGAACCTGCATGCTCGACCGTGATGGAATTATTCAAAGCTCCGGGAGAGTTCAATTTCACCTGCGGTAACGTCGCCGAAAATTGGAAAAAATGGAGGCAAAAGTTTGAAAAAGTTTTGAAAGTTTGCGACTGTGGACATTGTTCAAAAGAAACAACATGGACAAAATAGTGCCAAACCAAAAAACTTTAAAACTGTAAAGAAAATGACCAGTCAAAATGAAATATATGACTGTTTAAAATGTGGTAGGAAACACAAAAGGTTAGAATGTCCTGCATATGGAAAAACTTGCAAAATATGAAAAAAACCAAATCATTTTGCTGTAGGTTGTAAATTTAATAGAGAGAAAAAAATATATGAAATTACAAATGAAAATGATCAGCTGTTTGTTGAAGCAGTTGAAATTAACAGTGTGGTAAGTACATCAAATTCTTGGTTAAAAGATATTGATATTAATAATGTTAATGTTAACTTTAAATTAGATACAGGGGCAGAGACAAATGTCCTACCCTTATCCATTTTTAAAAGGTTAAATTTAGATATGAAAGTAGAATTAACTCATACTGTGCTTTTGTCATTTGGTAATTTTAAGATTAAACCTGTTGGTAAAGTGATATTAATGTGTACTGTTAATAATCATGTTGATATACCTATTGAATTTATTATTGTTGATAAAATGTGTAAACCTATTTTAGGATTAAAAACATGTAGTGAGTTAGGATTAATTCAAAGGGTTGATTGTGTAAAAGCTGAAAAGCAAAATATATTAGATTCATATAAGGATGTATTTAACGGCTTAGGTACATTTCCTGGTGAGCCATATAAAATTGCATTAAAAGAAAATGCTAGCCCTGTGGTGCATCCACCTAGAAGAATTCCCCAATCAATCAATCTAAAATTGAAACATACTCTTAAAATATTAGAAAAGAGGGGAATAATTTCAAGGGTAAACAAACCGACTGATTGGGTACAGAGCCTGGTTGTGGTTGAAAAACCAAATGGCGATCTGAGAATATGTTTAGATCCTCGAGATCTAAATAAGGTACTTAAAAGAGAACATCATGTAATTCCCTCACCTGAGGATATTATTAGTCGGTTAGAAGGGAAACAGATATTTTCAGTTTTAGATCTCAAGGATGGATTTTGGCAAATACCTCTTGATGAAAATAGTTCAGATATTTGCACATTTAATTCACCCTTTGGGAGATTTAAGTTTAATAGAATGCCATTCGGAGTCGCCTCAGCTCCAGAGGTCTTTATGAAAAGAAATCAGCAATTATTTGGTGACATATAAGGGGTAGAAATTTATGTAGATGATATCATTGTCTCAGGTAAAGATGAAAAAGAGCATGATGAAATATTAATTAAGATATTAGATAGGGCTCGAAAAAACAATGTTAAGCTAAACAAAGATAAATTTCAATTTAAAACAACTGAGGTCAAATACTTAGGGTATATTATTTCCAATCAAGGGATCAGAGCTGACCCATCCCTTGTTAAAGCGATAGTAGAAATGCCCACTCCCCAAAACAAAAAGGATGTTAGGAGATTTTTAGGGATGATAAATTATGTCTCAAAATTTATGCCTAAAGCTTCTGAATTAACGGCTTCCCTAAGAGAATTATTAAAAAACAATACTGATTTTTTATGGTCAGATCAGCAGGAAAATGCCTTCATAAAAATAAAAGAAATTTTGAGTAAAAGCCCTGTCCTGAAAGTTTTTAACCCTAGAGAGGAAATAATATTGCAATGTGATAGCTCTAAAGATGGATTGGGAGTATGTTTGGTTCAGAAAGAACAACCAGTTTCTTTTTCATCCAGAAGTTTGACTGAGAATGAGAAAAACTATGCTCAAATTGAAAAAGAGTTATTAGCTATCACATATGCCTTTGAAAAATATCATAACTTTGTCTATGGTCATAAGGTAACTGTACAGACAGATCATAAACCATTAATCTCTATCGTACACAAACCTTTAGCTAAAATTACTGCTAGAATGCAAAAAATGGTGTTAAAATTGGTAAAATATGATTTTAAAATTGAGTATGTTCCTGGTAGTCAATTATATTTGGCTGACACACTTTCTAGAGCATTTTTGAAAAATAATAACAAAGATGATCCAGAAATGTTAAATGTGATCCATAGCATTACAAAGGCACTGCCTTTAAGTGAAAAAAGACTTAAACAGTTTCAAACTGAAACTAAGAATGATGAGGATCTTGCTCGAGTAATGGAATTCTGTAAAACTTCTTGGCCTAAGAATAAAAAAATGTTATCTGATAATCTTAAACAATACTATAAAGTCAAAGATTTCATATATGTGAATGATGGTTTAGTATTTAATAATAACAAATTAATTGTTCCAAAAAGTTTAAGACAGAATATGTTAGGTTTAATACATGAAGCCCATTTTGGAATTGAGAAATGTAAAAATAGAGCACGTGAAATCTTTTATTGGCCAGGTATCTCTGCTGATATTGAAGAATTAGTTTCAAAATGCCAAATATGCGAAAAATTTAGAAAGAAAAATTCAGAGGAACCACTAATGCCCCATGAAATACCAAATAAGCCTTTCGAAAAGATTGCAACTGATGTATTTCAGTTTGCTAATCAAATTTATCTAGTTATAGTTGATTATTATTCTAAATGGATAGAATGTGCTACTATAAAAGATAAGACTGCTAATGAAATAATTCCAAAATTAAAATGTGTCTTTGCTAGGTATGGTATACCGAATGAAATGGTGTGTGATAACAATCCCTTTAACAGTTATTTGTTTAAGAAATTTGCAGATGACTGGGATTTTGAACTAAACTTTAGTAGTCCCAGATTTCCTCAGAGCAATGGAATGGCTGAAAGAGCAGTAGGAATAGTTAAAAATATTCTACGAAAAGTACAGGATGTAAATATAGGCCTAATGGAATATCGTAATACACCCATTAGTGGATTGGATCTATCTCCAGCGCAACTTTTATTTAATAGAAGGTTAAGAACAAAATTGCCTATTAGTAATAAACTGCTAAAACCTGAAATAAACAACCCTGACTCTAAACTTCGTGCACGGCAGATTAAGCAAAAATTCTATTATGACAGGACAGCACAGTCATTAAAGGAGTTAAAACCTAGTGATAACATAGTATTATTTAATTTTAAGACTGGGCAATGGGATAAAGGACAAATTATTTCAAAACATAAATCTCCTAGATCCTATATTGTAAGGAATGGAAATGGGGAAATACTTCGAAGAAATAGAAGGCATATCAGGGTATCAAAAACTCCTTTTGAGTATCATCCTGTGTATGATGATTATTTATTGAGGATAAGACTGAAAGGTCAGAAAATTATGCAATGCCTGTTGTAAACAATGATTATCAACAAAATATGCATAATACTACAATTACAAGAAGGGGGCGAGTAATTAAACCACCTTCTAGGTTCAGAGACTTTTGTATGCAATAAACCATCTTATATACTGTATATTTAGTGTCATGTTTCTTATTTGTTATAATTATAAAATATGGTCATTTGTTGTATTAATATAAATTTACTGGCATTTAAAATTATATAAGTGTACTTATCTGGAGGCACGGCAGTGCCTCCGCCAAGTCGAGAGAGGACAGCCGTAAGCATACTTTTCTGGAAGCAACTCAGGGCACTTTTGACCCCCCCATATCTCCGCGCTGGAGTATCCCAAAAATTTTAAACTTCAATTATAGAGAGTATTTGGCCCACAGGACCAAAATTTAAAATTACAGCTTTCTGTCTTTTCTAGTTCAGGCGATATATGAACTCAAACATTCGATTTTTTGTCACTTCTTACTCACTCGTCCACGCGTCATCAAAAAGATTGGGTAGATCCCGTATCCCCAGAAACTTGACATTTGGAAAAAAGGTAGTGTTTAGGATACAAAGAAAGGAAAAATTATAAAATCCAGAAAATTCGAAAAAAAAACATTCGAAAATTCAACAAATTCCATCAAAATTGAAAATTGAAAATAATACGATCTTGTAGTCTTAGAAACTTAAGATTTGGTGTGAAGGTAGTGTTTAACATCCAGAAAAAGAAAACATCAAAAACACCAAAAAAATCGAAAGCAAAATTGAAAAAATCGAAGAAATTGAAAAACACCGAAAATTTGAAGACAATCCGATTTTGTTGCGCTAGAAAATTCAAATTAGGAATAAAGGTAGTATTTAGGATACAAAAAAAGAAAAATTAAAAAAATCCAGAAAATTCGAAATTTTTTTTTAAAAAATTCGAAAAAAATTGAAAAAATGAAAATAATTTGATACGATAACGCTCGTATTTATAAATTAATTTGGATGAAACTAATTGTGTGTATTAAGCTCACCAATGCCTCGACCGAGTTCGTTGGCCAGCTTGGTCCGCCATCTTGTTTCAAGATGGCGGCCACGGAAAATTTTAAAACTAAAATAAATATACAAAAAAGTTAAAAAATCAAGTTTATTTTTTAATTAGGTGTTAGGACTTGATACAAGGATTCCAGAGCATTTTTTGTTTTACCTCTATCTTAAAAATTGGCTGAGATAGAGCAGTTTGAAATTCTAGGGTGGCTGACATTTTGAAACAAAACAGCACATTACAAAAAACCAACGATAAATTTATGGTGCAATCCCGAATGAATACTCCGTGTTATTATAACTGTAACTTTGACTTCGAAATTTTGATACGTTGCATTTTCTATTTGTTGATATTTTTTAACTATGATTTACGCTAAGTGAAATGTTGTTGTTGAAGAGGGATTTTCCATGTAAATCCGAAACGTCCAATTTTAATATGTTTTTAATGTTTTATGAAAGTGTATTGTAATGTCTGTAATTTTAATGATTTTAATATAAATTTATAAGTTTTAGGGAACGCGATTTCTCGCAAATTATTTTCTTCCATTGTTGTAATCATTTTCCCAATCATATGCATAAAACTATATATTCATATCCATTAGCGCCAAATTCTCGCCAAACTTGGCGACAATTGGCGAAATCTCGCCAAATTTGGCGACAAAATTAAGTCTTCATAAATGACGCCAACTTGGCTATAGCTCAATAATTTGGCGAATTTCTTATTCAAATTCAGTGTAAACGAATCTTCTGTAAACGGTTTCTTTGGATTTTAACTTGCTGTTTTCGAGTAACATTAGCTAAAATTTTAAAACGAAGATATAGGAAAGCTACCTTTTCCTGCCGGTACAGGCCGGAGGACTTTTTTATGAGTTGTCGGATGCAATCTATGTTTTGCATTAAATAAAGTAAAACATTGAAAAACAAATCCCACAGGATGGGGATAGTTTGTTTTAGATAGATTTTAAGATAATTGTCCTATTAGCTAGTACACCTTCCGTTATTGTTTTGTGTTATTTTCCCCGGATTATGCCCTTCTTTTCTTTTGTTTACGAATTTTGTAATAGAAAAGTTCCGCTATAGACTGGCTACGTTATAGACCTTTCTTTTATAGACAGGTTCATTTTCTTTCACAGGCTTTACTCTATTTAATTTATATATGAAATATTTGTTGTTAAAAGATGTTGGTCGCACAAAAATTTTCACATCTCTCCCTCCCTCCCGACATTACTGGTTGGTTATGGCTTGATAGTCCTTTCTAAATAAAATCATGGTGATTCTAAGATTCTCTTGATTTATCTCTAACTTGAACATAAACGATCCTAAGAAAACGGATCAATGAATTACTATATTGGCATGAGGAAATTTAGTTGCAGAAAAATGGAGCATATAGCTAACATTAAGTCTAATAGGAAAACCACAGCCTTGGCAAGATCTGGAGGCACGGCAGTGCCTCCGCCAAGTCGAGAAAGCACAGCCGTAAGCATACTTTTCTGGAAGCAACTTAGGGCACTTTCGACCCCCCCCCCCCCATATCTGTGCGCTGGAGTTTCCCAAAAACCTGGAACTTCGTTTTTCTAGAGTATGTGGCAAATAAGACCAAAATTTAAAATTACAACTTTCTGTCTTTTCTAGTTCAGACGATATATGAACTCAAACATTCGATTTTGTGTCACTCACTCACTCACTCGTTCCGCGTCATCAAAAAGATTAGGTAGATCCCGTAGCCCTAGAAACTTGACGTTTGGAAAACAGGTAGTGTTTAGGGTACAAAGAAAGGAAAAATTATAAAATCCGGAAAATTCGAAAAAAAACATTCGAAAATTCAACAAATTCCATCAAAATTAAGAATTGAAAATAAGACGATCTTGTAGTCTTAGAAACTTAAGATTTGGTGTGAAAGTAGTGTTTAGCATCCAGAAAAAGAAAACATCAAAAACACCAAAAAAATCGAAAGCAAAATTTAAAAAATCGAAAAAATCGAAAAAAATCGAAAAATTTCAAATAATCCGATTTTGTTGCGCTAGAAACTTGGAATTCGGAATAAAGGTAGTTTAGTTGCAGACATTTAGGATGCAAAATAAAGAAAAATTAAAAAATCCGGAAAATTCGAAAAAAAATTTCAAAAATTCGAAAAAAATTTAAACAAAGGAAAATAGTTTGATCTTTTAACATTAGAAACTTAAAATTTCGGCGTAAAGGTACTGTTTGGAATTCAGAATAAGGAACAATTAAAAACACAATAAAAATCGAAAATAAAATTTAAAAATCGAAAAAAAATCGAAAAACGTCGAACATTTGAAAATAATTCGATTTTGTAGCGCTAGAAACTTGAAATTTGGAAGAAAGGTAGTATTTAGGATAACAAAAAAGAAAAAATTAAAAACATCCAGAAAATTCGAAAAAAAAATTCAAAAATTCGAAAAAATTGAAAAAAATTGAAAAAATTAAAATAATTCGATCTTTTAACCTTAGAAACTTAAAATTCGGCGTAATGGTAGTGTTTGAAATTCAGAATAAGGAAAAATTAAAAACACAATAAAAACAGAAAATAAAATTAAAAAATTGGAAAACATCGAAAATTTGAAAAGAATTCGATTTTGTAGAACTAGAAACTTGAAATTTGGAACTTAGGATAGAAAAAAAAATTAAATCCAGAAAATTAGAAAAAAAAAATTCGAAAAATTGAAAAAATCGAAAAAAATTGAAAAAAAGATTGATTTGTTGGAATTTTCTGAATTTTTAATTTTTAATCTGGAGGCACAGCAGTGCCTCCGCCAAGTCGAGAGAGCACAGCCGTAAGCATCCTTTTCTGGAAGCAACTCAGGGCACTTTTGACCTCCTCATATCTTTGAGCTGGTGTATCCCAAAAACCTGAAACTTCATTTATATAGAGTATGTGGAAAATAAGACCAAAATTTAAAATTTCACATTTCTGTCTTTTCTAATGCAAACGATATATGAACTGAAAGTTTTGATTTTTTGTCACTCACTCACTCAATCACGCGTCATCAAAAAGATTAGGTGGATCCCGTATGCCTAGAAACTTGACGTTTGGAAAAAAGGTAGTGTTTAGGATACAAAGAAAGAAAAAATTGTAAAATCCAGAAAATTCGAAAAAAAAAAAGCTCTCGAAAATTCAACAAATTCCAACTAAATTGAAAATTGAAAATAATACGATCTTGTCTTGAGTCTTAGAAACTTCAAATTTGGTGTAAAGGTAGTGTTTAGAAATCAGAAAATATATGTATATATATATATATATATATATATATATCAAAAACACAATAAAAATCGAAAATAAAATAAAAAAAATTGAAAAAAATAATTTTTTTTAAAATAATCCGGTTTTGTTGCGCTAGAAACTTGGAATTCGGAATAAAGGTAGTATTGGATACAAAATAAGAAAAAAATAAAAAATCCGGAAAATTCGAAAAAGTCTGAAAAATTGGAAATAATTTGATCTTTTAGCCTTAGAATCTTAAAATTCGGCGTAAAGATAGTGTTTAGGATTCGGAATAAGGTAAAATGAAAAACACAATAAAATTCGAAAATAAAATCGAAAAAATGGAAAAATAAGGAAAAATTGAAAATAATTAGATTTTATAGAGCTGGAAACTTGAAATTTGGAATAAAGGTAATATTTAGGATGCTATTTAAGAAAAAATTTAAAAATACGGAAAATTCGAAAAAAAAATCCGCAAAATTCGAAAAAAAGAGAGAGAGAGAGAGAGAAAGAGAGAAATTGAAAATAATTCGATCTCGTAGTCTTAGAAACAGAAAATTTGGGTAAAAGGATTCAGAAAAAGAAAAATAAATTAAAAGCACAACAAAATACGAAAATAAAATCAAAAAATCGAAAAAATCGAAGAAAAAACGCAAACTTGAAAATAATTCGATTTTTTAGAGCTAAAAACTTGACATTTGGAATAAAGGTAGTATTTAGGATTTAAAAAAAAAAAAAAAAAAAAAAAAAAAAAACAGAAATAAAAAAAATCTGGAAAATTCGAAAAATTGAAGTTTTTTTTTTTTGTTTTTTTTTTTTTTTTTTTTTTGTAGCTTTAGAAACTAAAAATTCAGCGTAAAGGTAGTGTTATACAGAAAAAAGAAAAATTAAAACACAATAAATTCGAAAATAAAATTTAAAAAATCGAAAAAGATCGAAAATTTGAAAATAATTCGATGTTGTAGCGCTTGAAACTTGAAAATTGTAATAAAGGTAGTATTTAGGATACAAAATAAGGAAAAATGAAAAAATCCGCAAATTCGAAAAAAAATCAAAAATTGAAAATAATTCAATCTTGTAGTCTTACAGACTTAAAATGTAGTGTAAAGATTATATTTACGATAAAAAAAAAAACTTTTAAGAATTTGTAAAATTCGAAAATAAAATCGAAAAATCGAAATATCTGTAAAAAATCGAAAATTCGAAAACAATTTGATTTTGTAGTTCTAGAAACATGAGTTTTAAGATAATTGCCCTATTAGCTAGTACACCGCTCCTAATTGTTTTATGCTTTTTTCCCCCGAATTATGCTTTTTAGGTGCGTTCGTAATTATATAAATACGTAGCACCTATAGTCGTCGTTTGGTCCGTCCGTCTGTCCGTCCGTCTGTCTGTCTGTCCGTCCGTCTGTCTGTCCGTCCGCATATAACAACGCAAAAACTACCCAACCAAATGGTTTGCAATTTAAAATATATTATCTTTGCAGAATTTTGTCGAGACATTTCAAATTTTATTAAAATCGAATCAAAACTTTAGGAGATATTAATAAAAATATTTATTAAGAAATTTGATTTTTTTTTTTAAATCGGTGCTTTTTTGTTAGAGGAGCTTCCGATGGATGTTAAATCGTCAAGCGACCGAGATACTTATTTTATTACAGAAATTAATCTGCAGACGATATAATTCATTTCACAGAATTAAAAATCATCAAGATCTGAATATTTATATAACTAGCTGATACATATATATCTGAATATTTATATAACTAGTTAAGATATTTGTATGAACAGTGTCATAAAATATATACTTAACTAGCTGTTTAGCCCGTTCTACGCACGGGATATCATGAATTTAATTCTAAAACGTGCGTACGAACGCACCTCGTTTGTAACGTTTGACGTACAATTTCCAACTTGTTTTTTTTCTTTTTGTTTACGAATTTCGGTATAGAAAAGTTCCACTATAGACTGGCTACGTTATGGGCGGTTTCTTTATAGACATGTTTGTTTTCTTTCACAGGTTATACTCTATTTAATTTGCATATGAAATATGGATTGTTAAATGATGTTAGAACCAAAAAAATTTTCACAGCTCCCCCTCTCCTCCCGACATTAGTGGCTGGTTATGGCTTGATAGTCCTTTCTAAATAAAATCATGGTGACTCTATCTTGATTTATCTTTAAATTAAACCTAAATGATCCTAAGAAGACGGATCAAAGAATTACTATACTGGCATGACAATCACGAAACTTAGAAGTAAAATCGAAAAATCATTAAATTTATAAAAAGTCGAAGGTTTGAAAATAATTCGATTTTGTAGTCCTACCAGCTTGATGTTTGACAGAAAGGTAGGGTTTAGGATACAAAGTAAGAAAAAAGTTAAAAATCCGAAAAAAAAAATCGAATTTAGTTTGATTTATTGAAAATTTTCGGAAATTTAAATTTTAGCTTTATTTTTATCCTAAACAGTACTTTTGTGCTAAATATCGAGTATCTAGGCTGCGAGTAATATCTCAGATGGATAGCACCTTTCCTGGAAGCAATTGAGAGTACTTTTGACTCCCCCCTCCCATAACTTAGTGCTTGCCTAGTTACCTGAAATTTCTTTATGGTAACTTCTTCGAAAATCAGTGGATGATCTCCAAAAAGAGCCCAAAATCAATAAAAGGAGGATTACTTACAAAAAGAAGTGAAATCTCATCAAAAAGTCACCTGTAAAAAATGCAGCCAAGTCTCGTAACTCATTTACCGTAAAAAGTACTGAGATCGTATAAAGCCAAGTTTAACTATCTTATTAACTTTGAAATTTTCATTCACAAATCACTCCTAGTCTCTACATCTTTAGTTAATTATTATTTTGTGACTTGGCAATTACGTAGCACGAGAATGTGATGTATATAGTTAGTTTTAATCAAATAATACTATAACATATTAAGGTGTAATAACTTCCCTGTGTGCATATAATTTGCTTTATTTTAAATTATCTCATCCCATCCCATAACATAGTAAGGTGTAATAACTTCCCTGTGCTGCGTAATTGCCAAGTCACAAAATAATAATTAACTAAAGATGTAGAGACTAGGAGTGATTTGTGAATGAAAATTTCAAAGTTAATAAGATAGTTAAACTTGGCTTTATACGATCTCAGTACTTTTTACGGTAAATGAGTTACGAGACTTGGCTGCATTTTTTACAGGTGACTTTTTGATGAGATTTCTTTAACTGGAGGAAAGGATGTAATATACAACTGTATATATTGTATTTATAATATAACCGTAACTGTGTAATATATAACTGTATATATTGAATTTATAATATAACCGTAACTGTATATGTTTTGTACTACTAATCTAACTTAACCATAACCGGGTAACTGTTGATATCCTAAGATGATGTAGCGTGAGCGTGTGTGTGGTAGCATGACTACCTCTTGAATAAAGCTTGATGTTGAAGTTACTATGTCTCATTAACTGAGTTTAATATTATTTAATAATGATGCTATTTAATATAATAAATAGAGAACTTAAGATCTACTAAATAATGATCTTTTATAGTCAATGCCAACTTTTGAAAAAATCATATTCGCGCTTTTCCATATAAATGAAATCACTCACAGTTACGATAAAAATGCATAGTTTAAAGACGTAGCCAGTAAAGACGTAGCTTGATTATACATGAATGTAAGGCGACATAGTACCAAAAACCTTAGTTCCTGCAGTGTATCACACTCATGCAGTGCTACCAAGCATGCTTGCTGTGTAGAACTGCGCAGAAAATTGATTTGTATTGCAGTGCAGAGTGTTGCAGCATTATGAACAGGAACAATTTCACATATGCACGCATTACAGTATAATGCATTCATTGATTGAAATTATATGCAAGTGGCTGTGGCTCCACAATGCAATATGCAGTACAGCAATGCATATCACTACATAGTATAAAACAAAGTCGCTTTTTCTGTCCCTATATCCCTATGTACGCTTAAATCTTTAAAACTACGCAACGGATTTTGATGCGGTTTTTTTTAATAGATAGAGTGATTCAAGAGGAAGGTTTATATGTATAATAACATCCATTAAACAGTGGAGAAATACTGTTATTTTTGAGGTTTTTAATGTGATGTCGTAAATAATTTCATTTTTTACATTTGTTATTTTGGCCGAAAAGGTTACCATTGCTATTTTTTTGGCGATCATTATTGTTGCAGAAAGAAATGAAAAGGCTATACATCTCCAAAAATAAAAGAAAAACTGTGTTAAATTAATTTAAAAAAAAAAAAAAGAAAAAGAAAGAAAAAAGAGTTTTGATGAGAGAATATTATAAAACGAAAATATTTAATTTAAACATGATTGGGAATGTTCGCAATGCTTAAAAAATTATTCAAGGGAAGATTGCTATCGAAACAATATTTCGCGATTTATCTTTTGTTTTTGGCGATTTTGATTTTACTTTTGATCCTAAACAATTTGATTTTAAGCCAAAAGGTGTCTTTTTTTTTTTTTTTTTTTTTTTTTTTTTTTTTGATGCAGAAAGAATTGAAATGGCTATACAGCTGGAAAAATAAAAGAAAAAGCTGTTATTAATTTTATTTTAAAAAAAAAAAGAAAGAAAAGAAAAACAGTTTTGATGAGAGATTTTAAGCCAAAAGGTGCTTTTTTTTTTTCAAGTGTACGATCACTGGAGCCCGGTTAACAGAAAAGTACCTTTTTTTAAATTCAAATGCAAACTATATTAATGGCAATATACTTCTATTTACTTCTACATATATGAAATTTCGTTCCGTCTGCTTATAACTCGAGTTCTGCTGAATGGATTTTCGTAGAGCTTAAACTGTATAAGATAATTTTTCAGGGAAGGTTTTATTGTATAACATACCGTTCTGCGTAGCTTAGTTATAGAATTGTGGGAAGTTCTATAATCAGATCAATCCGTTTATGAATTATTAGCCTTTTTAAAAGATTTTGCCGAATGGATTTCGATGAAACCTACACTGTTAGATAACTTTCTAGGGAAAGTTTTATTATATAACATATCATTCTACGTTGCTTAGTTCTAGAATTATAGGGGGAAATTCGAAAATCAGTGTATTGTTAGTCAGATGCTATTTCAAGAATGGTTTTAATGTACTACATATTGTTCTACGCTGCTTAGTCAAACAGTTGTGTGAAGGTTATACAGTCAGGAAAACCCGATTCCGAAAGATTAACCTTTTTGAAAGTTTTTACTGGGCGTATTTTTTGCGACTTGCATTGTTAAGTAGATAATTTGTAAGGATGGTTTTAGTATATTTTATATTGTTCTGTTTTAGAATTACGTGGAAAAGTTCTATAATCAGATGAACCCGATTATAAAAGATTAGCCTTTATAAAAACTTCTACTGAATGGATTTTGTTAATTAGTTTGCATTGTTAGTTCGATAATTTTTAGTGATGGTTTTAGTATATTGCATATAGTTTTATCATTCTTTAGCAAACCTTAACTGTAAATGACCAAATAAAAGAGTTGGTCCTTAACAGCTAAAATTTTGACTGCACATTAGAAAATATAATAGCGCAATCACGTCATTTTTCAGTAATGTGGAAGGATATTCCAGGTAAATATACAGATTGCTTTCAAATACAAGGTCAAATTAAACGATATATTTTGTTTGCTTCAAGGTTCATTTGTAGAAACTGACCAGCGCAGCGGGCGTAGCTTGCTAGTGTAAGTTATAAGCGAACATTAGGCGCATATACCTTTAATACCGAAGTACAAAGAAACAGTGCGGATGTGCACTGAGGCTCAAAAGTATAATAGGAGTGTACAGTGTAGTGTAGGCCAAACCAATAACAACAACAACAAGTTCATGGATAATGCCACATCTTCTCTTTCAAAGATCTAGTCTGTTTGGAGCTTTCGCAGTTCTACCACTTCGAGTAACATAGGGTTGATTAAGTTGTGGTGTAACATTATCGTTTCCTTTTGCTACGACAGCCTGATCTGATCTAACTGTTTTGGAAACATCACTTTTGGCAACCTCTTCTGAAAGAACTTCTCTCATGTTATATTTTATTACAGCGCCTAGAATACAGAGTGTGGAAATCTGCTACAAAATAGTACTAAAAAATTGAATCCAATAAATGTACAACGTTGCTAAAAAGATAACGATGGGATCTCAGCGCCATCTGCTAGCTCTTCTCAACGTAAACATTGTATTGGAATGTTTCGGCTGGTGGTAAGTATTTTAAATACTTAAATTATATCCTTTTCTCCTCTGACTTAGTGATTTTTATAAGCTTTTTTAAAATTATGAAAGCATGGCTAAAAAACGTGATACGCATTGTTTTGTCTCTGGTTGCAATATTGTTTGTTTGTTTGTTTATTGAGAACATACATCTGACTTGTGTGCTTGACATCAAGTGCCCGCTTATAAGTCATCGTCAATATACAGGGACGAGATAGCCACAAGGAAATTTACAACACTAGAGAGTTACATCCAGGAGCTCCACAAAGTGTGTGCAATGGAGCTGGCGGGAGTCGAACCCGCTGACCTGACTCCTACGCTCACAAACGATTAGTGGAATGGTGTCTTACCCACTCGGCCACGGAGGCCCCGGTTGCAATACTCGAAAGACTTGATCGCCTTATTATTGTAGGAGCACCGTTGCACATTTATAGGCTACAACTTTTTAGCCCTTTTTAAAGTATTACAAGGATAGCCGGTTTCCACACTATGTATTCTAGGCGCTGTAGTTATACTGGACTTATTTGTAGTTTAGTACCTGGAATTAAAAACTTCCTATAGATCAGTTTCAACCACGTGATCACCAGTCCACCAAAAGTTATCGACCAATCACAATCGTGGATTTGTAGCCTGTATTACGAGCCAACCAATCACAATCCACCATCTTTGGCGGGCAAACAAAAAACAAATCTAGTTGCTAAGGTGGTTGCTAGGGTGTGACGTCAGTTGAAACTTATCTATTTCGCCTTAGGGTTTGTTGTCCTTCCTTAACCCTTTGGGGACGAGCGACACGTATACGTGACGCAAAAGATGATTAGAATCATCGATTATTTCCACCAGTAACTTTTTATTGTAAGCTTTGCCTTATTTAATGACAGCATTTTTGCGATTCAATTAGGCGAAAATTTCTGTTTTGAGAAACCGGTGGCAAAAGATTAAAAATTCTGTAAAGGACGCTCGTCGCGAAGGGGTTAACGAGATACGATCTTGGTGTATCTGCCTCCCTTTCTATAGTGCCAACAGCCTTCCTATCTGTTATCTAAACCTTTTCACCTGGATTTATTTGTTTCAGGTCATGGACGTTATGTCTTCGATTATAATTACTTTCTTGTGTTTCTATTCTATTTTCTTCTATTTCTTTCAATCTCTCCTTCTGTACCAGTTTTGGTTGAAGTTCTGAGAGTGCTATGGGTAGAGTTGTTTGTAAACGCCGTCCCATTAGGGCCCTGCAGGGCTATAACCATTTTTTAAAGGCGAAGCTCTGTAGCTCAACAAAGCCAAATAAGGATCTTTTGACCTTTTGAATCTGAGTTTGATTACCTTAAGTGCTGCCTCCACAAAACCATTGCTTTGAGGGTAACTGGGACTAGACGTAACGTACTTGAAACCATATGCTTTAGAAAATTGTTGGAACTCAGCTGTTCGAGTTACTTCAAACTGTCGTCCATTGTCAGATCTGACTATATCTGGTATTCCATGTCTGGCGAATCAGTGTTGAATTCAGGGGGTGCCCCGGGGGGGACATTCTCCCCCGGAGCATTGAAAGCCCCCTCCCGGTAGATTTGAGATTTTATACTTTCAAAGGTCAAAAAGTGCAATTTCCTCCCCCCGCCGGAGCCTCAGAAATTCCTCCCGGGGTAAAGTGCCTGAATGGGGAAATTTCACACGGGAGGAATACGTTTTCTTTTGTGTGTAACTGATCAAGTTTATCTTGAAATTCTCAAAAATTCACTCAGAATCGTTAAAATAATAGAAAATAACTTTGAATTACTGTTTTTAATAATGCAAAAACATAAACAAAACCACGTGATACAAAAACGCGACGTGATTGGTTGTGACGTCATTTGCCGCTAAACTGAAATGTTCACGCTTTGCGCGTATACTTTTTCCCATTGCTTTTCCCATTTGCAATCTTGTTTCATCTGTTTCTTAAAATTCATTTAACGTTATCAACTTCAAATTTGTGAAAAAGTAAGATCTAACTTATCTTAATGTAAAATATATCGTTTATTTTTTATTTTCATTAAAATTTTGATTAGAAAATGTCGATTTCGGCCGGATATGTGAAAGGGCAATCGGAAAGTCTCCCAAAAATAGATACTCTTTCCATGTTTGCTTTTTTAGGAAAGAATTTTGATTTCATGGATGCAGAAATGCGAGGAGTTAAATCTAAAAGGTATATATTTCTGTTCTACATTTACTTTGATTTATTAAATAATAATAATGATTAAAAGCTAAAATAATAGTACGCGATTCTTGATTGTTGTTCTTGAAATGAATTATTTTCTTATTTCATCATATTTCAGTTTAAATGAAATTTTAATTATTTTACAATACTGATAAAGTATATTTGTTATAAAATAAAATATTGAGAAATAAGAAAGGCCTTTTATTTAGTTAGTACTTAATATATATTTTCAGTGTAAAAATTTTCTCTGTAAACTTTAAAATATTGCATTCATTCTTTGACATTCCTTTTTGCTCTATCTTTCAAAAGTTTCCATGAAATTAAAGTTTTTTTGTCATGGCCTTCTTTTTCTTATCCTAAAGCATTTATATGTTTACTTATTCATATTTTTCACCCCCCAAAAGTTCAAGGTTTTTTTTTTTTTAAGCCACCAATTTTTGCTTCATATATACAGTGGCGGACAAAAAAACTGCATCACCTGCGAAAAAGTGGAAAACGCTGCAAATAATGATTTTCAAGTGCAGGTATTATGGAAGGATGATATTTTTATGATAAAATATAGTTGTAGGATTAATCTCAATTAAATTTTATTGGGATTTATAAATTATTTACACATAATTATTTTGAAAAATGGAAAAAAGTGAAAAAAGCAATATTTAAAAAAACTTGGAAGAAAGTAATAGATGCACAAATTCTGTAGTTAATGTAAATTCTACGTAACTGCAGTCATATTATATATACTTAGGTGTGTATACATGCATAAGGATCACTTCAGTATTTAGTAGACCCTCCACGAGCTGCGATAACAGCCTTGCAAGGGTCCGGTATAGAATATATCAACTTTTGAATGTACTCCTGGTCAATTTCATGCAATCAGACCCTAATAATGCTTTCCTGCATTTTTATCTTAGTAGCAGGCTTCTAAGCAGCAATTTTTGTACCCATTATATGCCAACAATTTTCAATGGGATTCAGGTCAGGACTATTCCCAGGCCATTCCAAAATTCTAATGCCAGATTTTGTCAGATAGGCCGTCACCTAAAGGAAGGAAATTGGGAAAAATTGCTTTTCCAATATCCTTATGTAATGGAGATTAAAACTTGTAAATTAGGCAACGGAATAATTCATGAATAAGTTAGATTGTGCTTACCAATTTCGCTGTATGGCTGGGTGCAGAGTCCTTTTGAAAAATACAATTTCTAGCACCTTGAAAATGATCCTTAATAGCTGGTTTTAAACACTCCTCCAAATTCTCGGTATAAACGGATTTATTCACAGTTCCAGTAATAAGTTTCAGACGTCCAACTCCTTTGCTGGATATACATCCCCAGACCATTTGTCTGACTGGGAATTTTACAGTAGGCGATATGCAGTCTGGATGGTAAGCTTCACTTTTACGTATCCGAACATACCGCTTACCGTCTGATTCATGTAGGTTGAACTCAAATTCTTCCGAAAGAATTACTGAATCCCACTGAGCCTTTGTCCATGAGACATGCTCTTTTGCCCAAGAAAGTCGTTTCTGCATCATTTTTTTGTGAGTAAAAGCTTTTTCTTTGGCGATACGCATGCAAACGGAATTCCACAAGGCGTCTTCGGATAGTTCTTGCGCTTAAATTAACACCACAGACTTTCTCAAATTCGACTTTTAAGTCAGGAGCACTTGCATGACGATTACTTAGAGACATCCGTTTCAGATATCGATCATCAGAATTTGTGGTCACACTCTTTCGGTCCGATCCAAGCCTTTCTCTCAACGTTATCAGTTGCACGTTCAAATTTAATCGTCCTCCAAACTGTCAATTGATTGCAACCAATTTTTTTTAGCGATCACATGTGTAGAATATCCTTCTTTAACTAAACCAAGTATTACACATTTTTTTTCTTCCGTCAATTGAACATGCGGAGCCATCATTTGACCACTTAAAGAACAAGACAAATGACCGTTTTTCCCTTTTGCCGCACTATTTTTAAAAATTTGATGATACAATACTTCGTAAGAGGTATATTATCCACAAGGAATATAGAAAGATATCTTATCTTGCTTTGCAGCAACAAAGATTAATTTATTTGAACGAAATAGCTCATTAGCATTACAAAATGTTAATTTTTCTAGGTGATGCAGTTTTTTTGTCCGCCACTATATATATATATATATATTTTTTTTTTTTTAACTATTTTTACTTTCTTCTATCTTACAAGAAACAAGTATTGGATTCATGAAAATTTCCGACTTCCGGTTTTCGACGGATTTATACGTTTTAGAAGGTCCTGAACACGATTTGACTGTTTTTAAAAATTGTCTGTCTGTGAGTCTGCGACTCTTTCTGCCTGTATGTGACAAAAATATTTGTGGGCGCTCTATCTCAAGAACTAATGCACGGAATTTAATAAAACTTTATATTCAGTTAGTACCTGATATAATTTAGTGCTGATTAGTATTTGGTGAAAATCGCCCAACAGGTGGCGCTGCTATGGTGCATTTGTTGAGATTTCCGCAATAGCTCTATCTCAAGAACTAATGCACTTATTTTCATCAAACTTCACATTCAGTTACACTTTGACATAAATGGACGCTGATTACGTTTTGGTGTAGATATCCCGATAGGTGGCGCTGCTATACTACTTTTTCATTACTTATACGATAGCTATATCTCAAGAACTAATGCACGGAATTTTATCAAACTTCAGATTCTGTTAGACCTTGACATAAATAGATGCTGTTTACGTTTTTGTGTAAATAGCCCAACAGGTTGCGCTGCTATGGTACTTGTTTAATTATTATCACGATAACTATATCTCAATAACTAAATGCATGGATTTTCATCAAACTTCAGATTCAGTTAGACGTTGATAACATAAGTTGTTGTTGATTAGATTTTGGTGTAAATCTCCCAACAGGTGACGCTGCTATTCTGCATTTTTCCGGATTTACATGATTTTTGGAAGTCATATCTCAAGAACTAATGCATGGAACTTAATAAAACTTTACATTCAGTTAAACCTTGATATTAATTGGTGCTGATTATTTTTAGTGTATGCGAAACAGTTAGACTGGGAGGCGGCAGCACAGACAATCACCTCATCGAGTTCACGGCTGAAATTCCAGAATTAGTTAAAACTCGATTCGCATATTAAAGCGCAATCGGTCTGACAAGTCATATCTTGGTGGAAAACACGTGAAAATCCGATTTTAGCGGTTGACTCGTAGGTTTACCATTGTGTTTTCCTGCACCCAGTTCTCCGTGTTTTCATAATTTTCGGTGCAGGAAAACACAATGGTAAACCTACGAGTCAACCGCTAAAATCGGGTTTTCACGTGTTTTCCACCAAGATATGACTTGGCAGACCGATTGCGTTTTAATATGCGAATCGAGTTTTAACTAATTCTAGAATTTCAGCCGTGAACTCGATGAGGTGATTGTCTGAGCTGACGCCTCCCGGTTACAGTGCCTAGAAGTATACTTCTAGGCACTGTATCCCGGTCTAAGTGTGAGATAGAGGAAAGTTTTGGGATTGGCACATCCGACTAGTTTTGTTTTATAGTCAGTAGCTGAAACACTAGGGAATATTTCAGCATCTGTTATATGTGCAGTAGTTAGTGCTTTATCATTTATGGTCAGCAAATTCATTACAAAATCTTCTGTTAAAGATTCTGAGACTTTATTCTTGCCATTTTTGGCATACTCCGCTTAAATTTATTGTGCTGTTTGATGTAACAGAGGCAAGTTATTAGAAAGTCCTCATTTTTAATTACATATGTTTTTTACTAGTACATATTTTGAAGATTCATTCTGTGCTTAAGAATTTGTTTGCCTGTTTGTTTAACAATTTATATTTATTAAGTCCTGCAAATTTTAGAAATTTATTAGTTATTTAAAGATTATCAAACCTTCACTATATTATTTCTTAATAATTAATAATATCACACAACATAAACATAACATTGAACAATATTCTTTTTCAAAACAGTTCTATAGTCAAGGGTGTTTAGGAGAATTTTAAGGGAGGTTCTAACCCCCTAAACTATCAATTCTCCAATATATTTAAATTTCTGTATATTAATATAGAGTAAACATTTTCCTACCCCCCCCCCATTTTTTCATTTTTTTCTTCTTCTGGCTATGCTACTATTGTAAAAATACTTATTAAAAATTCTGAACATGCTTCGCACAGAATGTATGATTTCAGTTAAAATTTGTTTTCATAAGTGATTGCATTTTTTTTTTCATTAATAAAATTATACATTAAGGATGGATATCAAAATTAGGGGTTTCCAAAAAATTGCATTATGATTACTGAATGATGAATATATACATTTCAAATATGAACTATCGATTGCTTGAAGACACTTCTTAATATGCATAAATAAAATGAATGTCTATATGTATGATACATAAATATTTCTTTCTGTTTCATATGTGATTATTCTCATTCATATATTCCAAAAAAGAAAAAAAAATACATTTATTAAAATTTTATTTAGATTCAATCAATAAATAAATATACAAATGAAGAACAGCAGATTATAAGTTTACAAAAACATTTCTATCATGTTAACATCATAATAAAATAAATTCGCAGACGCTCACAATTTCATATATGCTAAAAGTTGGATACTATATTCAGAATTCAGGAAGATTAATCATTTCAGAAAAAGTTAACAGTTCTGTTTTTTTTTTTTTTTTTTTTTTTTTTTTCTGGAAACAATGAATGCAACAATTCTTTATTCAAGAAAACAATACAAAACAAATAAAAAAATACATGTAAGCTTTTAGATTACAAAGAACTTAAAAAAAGACAAATCCAATTTTTTCAGATCTGATAAATACGTAGCACCTTTGCATTGAAATATTGTACAAAAAAAAAAAAAAGTATACCTTATTCTATAAAATACAATATTGTAGTGCGATTATTAACTTGTACCGATACTTTATTTCTACATCGAGATCTAAAAATGAAAATTCTTAGAAACACGATGGAATAAAAATCTCACATGGAATTCACAGAATTATTTATTCATTACAGCAATTTACAATACTTTTCATTTGTTATACTAATCATTTTTAAGAAAAGGAAAAAGCGTAAAGCAAGCCATCCCCCATAGAAAATAACAGGGAAAAATACAGCGAGGGTACAGTGCCTAGAAGTATATAGTGTTGTTATCGGCGTCAATATTATACTTCAGAAATAGAGGAAGCCGATAGATGGCGCCAGTGTTCTCGCCGCGGCTATGGTAACTTTCGTTTTTACGTACACCTCATTTTAAATCTATTTTTTTCTGTATAAATCAGTACTTTAAAATGCTCTAGATAAAAAATAAACAAGGAAAAAAATTCTAATAATGAAAATACAGTTGAAGAGACATGTAATTGATTTCATAACAACTAATTGTAATGAACTCAAACAGTTACAAACTTTATCATAGGACAATGTTTTTCTTCCTACAATATTTAGTTATTTCTAAAATTGGATAAATACAATATATTGGATAAATACATTATACTATGATGAATTCTTGCAAAAACATGTCCCTATTTTGACAACTTTTTAATCGGTATTCATTATTACATAACTTGTTTACATCCTGTTAACAAACTAAGAGTAAATTGAGTTGTTAAAAATTTCTGACATTTCGGAGCTTTAGTTTTGAGTAAAATAATTTAAGGTATACTAGCAAACATCAAACATTAAATTAATGATAATTTCAAATCTAGAAGAAAAAAAAAATTACTCTCCTGAAAGTATGACAAGAATGCATTTTCTTTAAATTAGGGTAGATGCGCCAATCATCCTTAAAAAATTATTTAAAAATTATTTTTGATTAATAGTTATTATTATATATATATATATTATTATTATTATTATTACATTAAATTATCAACAATATTTAACAATTCTCATACTCACATTTCTCAAATGTGAATCAAAATTTTAATAACAGAAATAAATCAAACACTTTTAATTCCACAATAGACACCCTACAAAAAGTAATACATTGATTTTGTGAATGTATTTAAAACCATGATTGAATGAAAGCATACTAATGAAACAAAATAGTCATGTTAAAATAAATTTTAAAGTTAGGATATCAATAATTAATAAAATATTTATGATAATGTTCATTGTTTAAATTATTTATTGTCATTATCACAAGATAAATATTTTAATTATTTTAGATAGAAAAATTAAAATACTAAATTAAAAATAATTGAGCAAATCTTCTTTCCCTTCAATAGTGTATTTGTAATTTCTCTCAATAAATCGCTCATGAAAATGCGATTCACATTAGAGTCCTGCATCGGGTCGGGTTACCCGCACCCGACCCGTCCCGCGGTCGGGTCGGGTTGGCGCTCTTTTTTTTGTTGAGGTTCGTGTCGGGTTGACTTCTACTTTTTGCTGCGGGTCCGGTTGACATTCACTTTTTCGGGTTCGGGTTGGGTTTTTACTCTTGCGGGTCGGGTTCGGGATGACCCGCTTTTTCAAAAGAATGTCCAATATTTTTTTAGATTAAGAAAATCGAGGTAAATTTTTTGTTGGGTTCGGTTCAGGTTGCTAGTTGACTTCAAATGAAATTTGCGGGTTCGGGTCGGGTACAACCCAACCCGTGCAGGACTCTAATTCACATGCAACTGAATGTTGGTTCAGATCTTTGTCGGCACGAGGAATGACTTTTAACCATTTTCAAATTAGTTTTAGTCTTTGGGGGGGGGGGGGGGGGGATAGAGTTATGTTAGTTTTGTTGCTTTTATATCCATTAGTATATCCGGGAACGAAGCATGTTCAGGGTTTAATTTGCGCCGGAGCCCACCAGACCTCAGCTCCGGTACTTCTCTATTTTTAGTAAATGTTTAAATATTGGCCAGAATTCACCGGAGCTCATAAACACTGCGCTCCGGAGCCCAGTGCAATAACGCTACCGAAAAACGAATTCTAAATTACCCTTTCCTTTCCCTCCCATCCCCAATTTTTTGCCTGCTTTTGTATCAAAACACTTATAAGTGAGGTAATGTGTCGCTCACGTAAGAGATTGAGATAAAACGGGCTCGGTTTTTATATCAGTCTTGGGAGGCTTGAACTCAATCTGTCTTAAATTCAAATTTTATTTATTTCCATTTCAAATCATTTTAATGCTATTTTGATCAGAATAACGAGTAAACAGAAATAGTCTTTTTTCTATTCCGCATAGCTGCGAACCATTAATTTTTTGTGTTAACACTCTTTCCGAATCATAATCCTGAGCTTATTTAATCGCAGAATTCTGCGATTAATTAACATTAAGATTAGGTAAAGCAAAGGTTTCTATTTGGAAGTAGTAATAACAAAAAAATGGAACAGTTGATATCTAAGTATACGCAGATAGATGTATTTAATTATTTTTATTTTGCTAAAAAAAAAAAAATTGTTTTAAATTTTGAAGATAATGTATGAAATATAAATAGGCAGACTGGAGTGACGGTGGGGGGGGGGGGGGGAGGGGTGCGTGTTAGTACCGCAGAATATTAGGGCTCCGGCACTTTTTTTCTTATAAATTAAGCCCGGAGCATGTTCGATCAGCTTTTCTTTTCTTGCAGATTTATCCATACTGATTTATCATTAAACAGGCATAATATATGTTTACTTTAAAATATTATAGAAATAGAAACATTCGTATAGTTTGTTTGAAAATACAGCGTTAATTACATTGAAACTAACATTAGGATCAAGCCTGTTAAATGAAACTTCAAACGTTAATAACGGCGGTGGGAACTCGACGCCCTCTCGCGGAGAATCTGGTTTTCCTCCTGTTAGGGACATTTTTTTTATTGCGGTTGTATTGGCGATAAGCACACTACTTACTTCTAGGCACTGTAGCGAGGGTTTGTTTCATGGCTAGTGACGTCAGAACGGCTTTTATCACGTGACGCGGCTTTTTTCCGCGACGACAAAAAATGCGTTTTAAAAGTTCATTTAATGAATTATACAAGTTTCAAATATAGGTAAAAATAGTATCAAAATGTTCGTATTTTTATACTCTATCAGATGCAAGGTAAATTGAAAAACGTGAAATTTCCCCATTCAACACTGTGGTGAATATTGACTTACAGTGCAGAATTACTTCTTTGGATGTGAACCTGTCTAATTTTGCGACTTCTAGATAACGTGAATAAAAATCAGTTACCAGCAAATACTAGTCTGAGTGAAGCTTGAATAGACCCATGGCTACGATTTCCCAAGATCTTTGAGGAAAACTAGTTGGTTTCAGTGGTTCAGAACAGTTTCTTGCTTCCTGTATACATGTTGGACATTCTCGAACGAGTTCCTCTATTTGCTTGCTCATTCCAGCTCAATAAACAGTTGAATTTGCCAAAGCTCTACATTTAGTTATTACCATGTGACCTTCGTGAATTTTCTCCAAGATTTCTCGTTGAAGCTTGTTTGGTACAACTATTCGATTTCCTCTTATAATTAGCCCCTTCTGAACTGAAATTTCGTATCTTAAAGGCCAAAAGACCCGGCAAGATGGTTCTACGTTCTTTTTTTCTGGCCATCCTTCTAAAGCATAGGTAGTTAACATCTTACACGTTGAATCTTTTTGTTGTTCCAATTTCAACTGGAAAAGTGTTTTCGGAGCTACAGGAACAGTTTCTATGATTTGATAGACAAAGAGTTCGACATCTTCTTCCAAATCAAAAGTTCGGACCTCCTTTTGGTGAGGTGCTCTGGATAATGCATCTGCTGCCAGTTAATGTTTTCCTGGAGTATGAAAAACATCAAAAGAGTATCTCATTAATCTCATTTTTAGGGTTTCGTTCATCTCACGAAACCCTATTACTCCCACTCCGTTGTCGGTCCGTCACAGAGCTGTTCTCAGAAACTATATAACTTACAGGCATGAAAATTTGTGTAGTTATAGCTAAATATCTACTATGATGCTCGAAATATTAAAATTTGAAAAAATTGTATTATTTTAATAAATAGATATAAAATACCATGTAGAGAATTGAGCCTCTACACTCAGGTGCAGCGTATGTCATCCTAAACTTTCCTGTGAGAGCACTTAGAAGGGAACTTTTCCTACATACCTTCCCACGCTAGCGTATCTTTGAAGGAAGGCAAAATGCCGAATATCTATTGTACTATCAGCGAAATGTTCGGACACTGATGCATTGGTAGGGTGGTACCCAAGAAAGGGTCTTATGCTTTGATCTGTGCCGAAACCGTGGGAAAGATAGCATCTGCGAGGGAAGCGATCTCTGCACACGATTTTTAGGTTTGCACACGAAACTATGCCCTTTGTCTTAGAATGTCCAATGACGGACTGATTATAAATGAAAGAGATGTATCTCAAGGCTGCTAAGAGGCTGGAGAGTTTCTAAGTGCTCCGCCTCGACCAAAACCCGCCCCTAGGGAAAGATCCCCTGCGAGAATGAAAAAGTTAGAGAGGACAGTTTTTTGGATAGATCTGAACGAGAGTGGTGACTCTCTGGAAAAGGGAGGAAGGAACGTCAGTTTCGGGACTTAGCGCAGTGGAAGCGCTAGTGAGGTCTGACCTCTATTTGATTGATACAGCAGGTATCAGGTGTAAATCCCAGTGAAGAGAAAAGCACAACCCGTGCGAGAGTGAGAGTTCTTAAACTCTGAATCATCGAGAATTAGTAGATTTTCCGAAAGAGAAGGAACGGACGTGCCTTGATCCGTATGAACTCTGTCTAGAAGTTACGACTGACTGTAATTCTCTGAGACTTTTTTTAGTTTGAGTTGCACTTAGAGTCAAGAGGACATTAATTTATAAGCGATTGACCCACGAAAAATAATTAAATGCTGTAATAACATCTTGTACATATTTTTATTAGAATTAATATTGTTATGTAATAAAATTCTATTTTCTAATTTATGCGAGAATTTCTCTTTGCCAACGATCTGATCTCGCTACCACTCACCATCATTATCGGGTCGGTATAGAGGAGTTATTACAACCAAAATTCTAACAGCTATTAAATTTAAATATTTTTTATAGCAGTTGCCAACAATTAAAAATCCACAATAAAATTCTTTCTACAATAATTAATTTTCTATTGAAAGATTTCCACGTGAAAAATGAAAATGAAATAAAAAGTTTCACCAATTGAAAAAAAGATTAATATGACGTCATATTGGTAATAAAACGGAAATTTTCAAACATTTCTCAATAATACAAAGAGTATGAGTATGTGTATGTGTATGTACAGAAAGCAGATTAAAACATCACGTCATTAGAGAATTAAAAAGAAAATTAATCTGACGTCACATTGGAAGTTTAACGGATTTTTCAAATGTTTGAGAATAATACAAAGCGAGTATCAATAGGAGTAATAGAGAATAGTAAATATATGAGTTTGAGGAACGTATTGAATCATGATAAAAACCCGATTATGGAAATATTCACATAATTTAACAATTTGAAGGTGTATAACATGTTTAATTTCAAAATTATTATTTTTTTTAAATATCGCATTTAGTCCATATGACAGATATTATTATGACAGAGTATAATAGTGGGCTTCGCCCACTATCGGCCTGTTCAGATATTTAAAAAAAAGGAGTTTGTTATAAAGAGAGTTACATATGTTTTTAATTATTGGGAGTGAATCGTTTTCCTTAATTAATGCATTTATTTTTCTTTTAATGTTACGTGAACGACGTCATGGGTAACAGCTAGTAAAATATAAAATAACTAATCTTCCGTAATCTGTGGGCAAGGTTAGCTCCAAACATGGGCGTTTGCTAGCAACAATATAGTTTAAAATCAATGTAGATACTTTTAAAGAACTGTCACGAAAAGTCTCACTTTCTAAAATACGCAATTTGGCAGTAGGACCTGGATTATAGAGAATTACGCAATAGGTTTAAATATCTATTTTTTTTTAATATCGCATTTAGTCCACATGACAGATATTATTATGACACAGTATAATAGCGGGCTTTGCCCGCTATCGGGCCGGTTCAGATATTCGAAAAAACGAGAAAAATAGACCGGTAAATCTTTATTTTATAAAAAACAGGACTTTTTTTTTGTTGCTAAATGAAATTTATTTGGATTTATTAAAGAAAGGATAAAGTGTTTTGAAAGGAATATTAAACGAAACCCTTTGTGCTATCTTCGATCACACTTACCCACTTGTTAATCTTTGAAGACGAGGAGTGAGATCATCTAAGGATTTTCTTGTTAATATAGGGATCAAACCAGAGGTTTGTGATCAGTCTCCAAAAGAAATTTTGTACATATAAAATAATTACAAAACATTTCGCATGCCCAAGTGAGAAGTGAGTGTCAGTGCCTCTTTTTCAATCTGGGCGTAACGTTTTTCCGTTGGAGTTAAGGTTTTGGAAGCATACGCAATTACTTTCATTGTAGAATCTTCCTGCTTCTGGCATAA
Source organism: Maratus michaelseni (assembly GCA_963931845.1). Lineage (NCBI taxonomy): Eukaryota > Metazoa > Arthropoda > Arachnida > Araneae > Salticidae > Maratus > Maratus michaelseni. The sequence continues at coordinate 123,274,537 of OZ007587.1, forward strand.
TGCAGCTCCTAATCCATAGGATAAAGCATCAGCAGTTACTGTCGACTGTTTGTTAGGGTCAAACACAGTAAGTACTGGTTCGGACGAGAACATTTCCTTTACTTTTTTCAATGCATTTTCCTGGGGCGTATCCCAAATAAACTGATTTTTTGTTGATAGCAGATAAGTCAAAGGTGACATGATATCTGAAAAGTTTGGAATGAATCTTGTTAGATAGTTAGCCATTCCCAGAAGCTGTTTAAGTTCCGTTTTGTTGGTTGGAGTTTCGAATTTTTGTATGGCCTGTATTTTCTCTGGGTCTGGGCGTATTCCGGACTCATCGATTACATGACCAAGGAATTGTATAGACCTCACCGAGAAGTAGCATTTTTGCTTATTTAAAGTGATTCCCGTTTCTTCCAGATATTTAGGATGTATAGGAATTAGGATAACTTTTTTGCAGTACAATCATTTTGTCGAACAATCCAATTTGCACAATTCTGGCAATAAGGAAAGGGCATCTGACGTCACTGTTGGTTAAACTACTGTTGGTTTGGGAGTTGGGTTGATTATTGACGGCCAATTATCTACACATGGGATATAGGCCCGGGGGGAGTGCCCTTCGTGGGGGGTCTTTCTAAGGGAACCTAACCCGTATTTACGCATGGATAAATCCACGGCTCGAATAAAACCACGAAAACTCCGAACGATTAGGCCGACGGGCGCGATTGGGTTGGTTTGGGAGAAAAACCTGTTTGTTCTTTACGGCTCCTACAGTATACATGAGATGGAGGCATTTGATTGATCTATGTTAAACTGGTCTATGATATGATTGGCCTACGTCGCCATGACGATTCCTGCAATGATAGCTGCGACAAAAATACAGTGGTAGATTGGTGGATGGAACTGTTTGCTTGTAAACATACCCTTTCCTTATAGATGGCGCAGTTACGATATCTCTAGCCTTCAAATCTTTGAGCGTGTTCAGCTTTGACGACCACTTCGACCATGATCGAAGGAGACTGGAAAATGAAGTAGGTCTTTAAACATACAGTTACAGAGAACTTGAGAACCAAATGTTCAGATCACGCATTTGCCTAGTTATATTAATATTTTGTTGCATGTCGGTTGTGTGCTTGGTGGGTGAATGGTTAGAGCCATGAAATTGACTTTCTATCTAGATAGTTTGAGTTCAAATCCCACGCTTTCTTCAAGTTTTTTTTTTTCTGCTTTTTTATTTAAAAATGTTTTGTCACTTGCTATATATTTTTCATGCTAAATGGTAAATTTTGACATTAATAACAATTCCAGATTAATATTTATTATTAAAAAAAAATACTTATTTAAATATTGTATTTCAGATTTTTTTTTTTTTAAAGTGTTTATTGGTTGCTTTATCTTTTTCATGATAAATGGAATATTTTTAATAAAAGTAAATTTTGATATTAATAACAATTACAGATTTATTTCTATTGTTATTATAAAATACTCATTTAAATACGATAAATGGGCAACCTCCCGATTAAAATTTTCTTTTACAGCGCTTTATAATATTTAAAATTTCATTCCAATTCGTTAATATTTTTTTAGCAAATAAGAATTGTGCGAAAATATCTGTGCTCATACGATGGGTGTGTGTTTTTTATGGAGTACCTTATTGGTTTTTATTATCACTAAAACTAAAATGCAAAGCATATTTTACAGTATAAAATTCAATGTGTAAAATACTATAAAAATAAAATTATACGTATAACGTTAGATTTTTTTTTAATCAAATTAAAAAATGAATTTTGATAATTGAATATTTAAGTTTCAAACAATTTGGTATCGAAATAAATGTTTTAATAAAAATATTAGAACCTCTTTTTATCAAATTTTAACAAATATTTTAATTTACTAATACAAATGAATCTCATAACATGTCGATATCACAGTTTTGTTATATTAACAGTATTCCATTTTAATGAAAATATAAAGCGACTGATGAAGCATTTTTATATATTAATAAAAATTGAGGGCAGTTGCAATCAGCTGATCAACCATTGTATTCACTGGGAGGTAAGGGTAATTCCACCAATCAGAACTGCATATTTGTACTGTGTACCTCCAAGGTGACGTCAATTGCAACTGCCCTATAAAAGGAGAGGCTTATGATCCAGGTTTAGTGCGACAAAACGTCGTAAGTGTATGTAATATTTTTTATTTAATTTTTATTTTTGAAAGCTTGTATCTAATTATTTTAAGGCTTACTGTGTTAGACCTGTTGGGAGACGACTTTCATATACGATCCTTAATTATTTTAATATGTGTATTTCCAAATGAAAACGACTGACATCTCTAAATGAGTTTTAACTTTTCAGATAAATTATTTAACTTTTTAAAGTTCCAAACCAAGACCTCCTTATCATTATATTAGACCTTCCAATCAGCAAGTTTCCTTTGACCGCTATACACGTGGTTAAAAAACCACATGGTTGTCCTGCTACTAGCGCCTCTACCGGCAGTAACAGGAGTATTTTTAAATTTGTTTTCCATATATGTTTTCTCATTTTCTTTATGATATACTGTATCGTTATTTTGAAATGTTTCATATATACCAGACATTTTTTTTTCATAACAAACTTATTTTACGCTAAACTAAAATGGTTTATTGCTGCATTCCTTTATGTAAATCACACAAAGAAAAAAATCTAGGAAAAAAAATCTCATATCATGAGTTTCCGAGTGACATTGATCTACGAAACAAATGGATTACAGCGATATCTCGTAAAGGTAAATATTTTAATATAATTTTCTATTTTTTCTATTTTCATATTATATTTAAATTATTTTATTACAGACACTTTTACTTTTTTTAGTTAGAATTTCATGTTACGTATAAATTTATCATCGTTTCTTCTTTCTTTTTTTTTTCTTAATGCACATTTCTATAATTGTATTTATTTATTAATGGTACTTTTCGGTTAGCCGGGCGCTAGTGATATATGTACATATATAAATATATATGTATATACGTATACATATATATACATACATATATGTTTATACATATGTATATATACATACATATATGTATAAATATATAATATATATGTATGTATATATATGTATATACATATATATTTATATATGTACATATATCACTGGCGCCCGGCTAACCAAAAAGTACCTTATTTATTATTATTATTAGTGGTCTATCATTTTATTTATTTTTGAAGTTATGGGGAATCATTTTACCTTAACATATACCTTATGCGCAAACTTCACTATTTTGTGGTCGAATGTTTATACGTATGAAGAAGTGAAAAATCTACATGAGAAGTTCCATAATCGGGTCCACAGCCAAGTGGCGTATCTTAGCGAGCATGGTTTGGCGCTGGCGCATATTTAATTTCTTTGTTGTAACTCACGTACATTTCAAAACACATTGTTGCCAACATCTCTGATGTTTGACGCCAAATTGGCTATGGACACTATTACAAAAGATTATCCGTGTTTTCATCTATATATATAAAAGAAAGTCCTTTCTGGCTAGATGATCATCGCACAGCCAAAACTACTGAACCTACAAAGACGAAATTTGCAGGGAAAATACTTCTTAGTATGTAGAGGCGCACTAAGACGGGATTTTTAAAAACTCCACCCCTAAGGGGGGTAAAAAGGGGAACAAACTTTAAAAAAATTCCTTAAAAATCGGGTATTATAGTTACGTGACAAATGATAACATATTTTAATGTATTTTTGTATGCTGAATCGAATGGTATCAATTAAATACTCATAAGTCAAATATTTCGTGAGATATTGCACATTTTTCCAATTTGACGAAGTCTTTGACGTCAAAAGCTAACAATTCTAACAATATAAGTGAGAATTTCTAAAAATAGATCCGTTACTATAGCAATGGAAGAAATTCAAATTAAATCTTTTTGTTATTTAATTCTTTTGTTTATTTTTACAGATAGAAACATTAACTGTTCAATTGGGAATGGAATATTATCCTTACGGATATTTATGTAATTGTGTATTATTATTAATTCTACAAACCCATGATTTAAAATAAAACGTGATTGCTAAAATAAAGTTTCGAAGGTCTGTTTAGTATTATATATTGCTTCTTTATTTGTTTTCAGTCTTCATCCATGTTTCGCCTTTTGTTTGGGTAGTTAGTTATTCAAACGATTTCGGGCTAATTTTCAGATACTTCGCCAATCGGATACAATCAGATACTTCGCCAATTGGCGTTTTAGCAACCATGTTGAGTACTTCTCTGTTATCCCGTGGACCACTTATCATAAACTATCGCCAAACTCTAACGCCAAATAAACGGGAGAACGTTGCCATTGGAATATCAAAATAAATAAATAAATAAAATATAAGAATGTAAGAACACAATTGTTATTTTAATTAATGAATAAATCAGTAACACATAATGAAAAATACACGCAAATGTCGAATTAAAAACCATTTGATGACGTAACAAACACGTATAATGCTTCTGACATCAAGTAAATGGGACTGCATTTTTAGCGTTTAATCTCACAATTTGGCGATAGTTTTTTGTTATGAAAAGTGGTCGACGGGATAATAGAGAAGTACCCAATGAGGAAAATCATAGTTTATGTTTGAAGCGAAACCTTCATGATGAATCCTATTACAGAAAATCATATCATCATCTACTACGAGTACAAACCTCATATCCATATTTTAATCCGATTATTCATGATATTTTGTTAGGTTTTACACTGTTAGTTAAGTAATGTTTTTGAAAGGTTTTAGAGTATAGCTATTCTACGTTACTCTGTTATAGAGATACAGAGGAAAGCTCTAAAATTAAGTGAACCCGATTATTAAAGATTACCTTTACAAAAAAATTCTACTGAACAAATTTTGATGGAAGTGACTTTTCAGGTATGGTTAATGACCCTCTAATGTATCATTCTATGTTGCTTAGGGATAGAGCTAATGGGAAAGTGATTGGGAAAGGTGAGTGCAATTATGAAAGATATATCTACTATGTATATAAAATGCAAATTCGTATTTCATTCCGATCGTTAATAATTTGAGTTCTGCTGGACGGACTTTGGTGGGATTTACACTGTTAGTTAGGTAATTTTGTGGGGATGGTTGGTACTTCTCTGGAGCAAAGTTTCGTCTGCGTTGTGTTTTCTGAAGCGAAAGCTTGACAACGAATCCGATTACAGAAATCATATCATAATCATCTACAATATTTATAAAACGCAAATTCGTATTCCATTCCGATCGGTTAAAACTCAGATTCTACCGAACAGATTTTTATATGATTTCACTGTTAGTTAGGTAATTTGTTTTAGAAAGGTTTTACAATAAAGCAAATTGTTCTACATTTCTTATTTATAGAGCTACGAGAGGAAGTTATAGATAAAATTAGGTGAACCCGATTATGAAAGATTACCTTTTTTTAAATTCTACTGAACAGATTTTGACGGCAGTTTCATAGTGTAATAATATTTCAGGAAGTGATTTCCGACATTGTTTAGTTATGGAGCTATCGGAGAAAGTTGTCAGTGGTGCAGTGTGCAAAAACAGTGCATATACTCTATAGATAGAGGATATATACTAGAGAGTATATGTTATAGCTACGGACGGTGTACAGAATTTTGTCTTAAAAATTCCAGAAGGTTGACGGCGTATACCAGCATATACTCTCTACAAAATTCCTGAGAGTTCTATCAACAGGTGAAGATGGTTATGAAAGATACATTTGTCTATCTACTGTATATGTATAATGCAAAGGGGAATTTCGATCCTGCCACTTATACCTTGAATTCTGCTGAATGGATTTTGCTGGAACTTGCACTGTTAGTTAGCTAAATTTTGAGAGGAAGTTTTACTGCATAACATATCGTTCTATGTTGCTTAGTTATAGAATTAGGGGGGCATTTCTATAATCAGTTGAACCCAATTATGAAACATAAGACTTTTTTAAAGATTCTTCTCAATGGATTTTGATGGAACTTGCATTATTAATTTTCCATGGATAGTTTTAGTATATTGCATAGCGTTATATCGTTCTTTAGAAAATCCTACTGTAAATGATTAAATAAACGAGTTGGTCTTTAACAGCCTAAATTTCGTGTAATACATTAGAAAATATAACAGGCTTTCGTTTCGTTTTACAGCAATGCTGAAGGACATGCAAGGTAAAAGTTCATGTTTCTTTAAAACACAAGATCAAATTCACCGATATATTTCGTTTGATTCAAGTTTTGTTTGGAGAAACCGACCAGCGTAGCGAGAAAAGCCTGCTAAGTAATAACAATGGTTAATTTTATCTATATAAAATTCTATATATAAAAAATAAAGTCCTGACTGGGAAGATCATCAACGCACAGTCCAAACTACAGAAGCTACAAAGACGAGAATTGCGGGGAAAATACTTTTTAGGATGTAGATGCGCAATAAGAAAGTTTTTCTAAAATTCCATCCCTAAAGGGGTTAAAATGGGAACAAACATTAACAAAATTTCTTAAAAATTGGGTTTTATATTTATTTGTCAAATGATAACATATTTCTATGTATTTTTGCATGCTGAATCAAATGGTACCAAATAAAAATATTCTAACAATTCGTGAGATATTGCATATTTTCGAATTTGGCGTTGCTTTTGGCGACAAAACCTTAAAATTTATTGCATTGATCGCCAAGTGATATTTTCTAAAATACATTCGTCATTGTTAAAGATCAAACAATATTTGGCGATTTATAAGATACTGGATAAGAAAAAAATCACATGATATTTTGATTAGATGAAATCTCAATAATGTCAGTTTTCGGGCTCTTTTTTTTTTTTTTTTTTTTTTTTTTTTTGCTTCGGGAATTTGGAATTGAATATGCTGGGTGCCAGTGATCGCCAAAATTTTGTTAAATCTTGCCAATCCCCCTTTTTTTTTTGCTAATCTTTTAACGTTAGCTAATAACAACTAGCCATTATTTTAACATTGCGATATAATATCTTAAAAAACTTACTTAAAATAACTAAAATATAATCATAATGAAATACATAAACACAAACATATCAATATAAATAAAATGTCACGCAAAATGTTGCAATTCAAATGATGCCAATTGAAACAAGATTTGATGAGTTTTTACTGACGCCCAGCTAACATAAAAATACCTATTATTCTTACGGATATTTATGTAATTGTGATTTTGAAATAAAATATGCTTGCTGAAGTAAAGTTTCGACGGTCTCTACTGTTTCGGTATAGCACATTTTCTATAATTTGGATATGTTTCAGTGGCGGTAGTAAAGAAGATATAGTAATGGATCTATTTTTAGAAATTATAACTTGTAATGTTAGAAATATTGATGAGATGGCGCTGAGTCTCAACCTGCCGCTTCAAGGAAACGGCACGAGGTGTAGGGTAACTGAGATCCGAGATCAACAGCCTTATTCCTGGAATAATTAATATGAGGATCATAGTTAAAGCCAGACAAATACTTAGTAGTCCGAGGCAATAATTTGATATGCGATCTCTTTTCATATTTTCCTGTAGCTGTCTTAACGACATTGCTGGATGCAGGCAATTCACCGGTATATGTAGTTTGATTCAAAATTTGTTTGGAGGAAACCGACCAGCGTAGCGGGCGAAGCTTGCTAGTTTATTATAAAGTATTAGTTTATCACAAATTTGCTAAATGAAATCTTGCCTTATGTTCAGTAGATGCTGATGATTATATCGACCTAGAAAATTTGAAAGTGTCGAGCTTTATGAGTGAAACCAAGCATAATTTCCTTTTTCATTCGACTAGTTTGTAATTACAAAAATCAAACGGTCTTATATAATAAACATAGTTCCATTTAAATACTATTATTAAATACTATTATTAAATATTATTATTATTATTTAAATACTATTATTATAGAATTATAAATACTATTATTGTTTATGTATACAGGCTGCATCTTACTAATTGACCAATAGCTAATTTATAAACTATACTTTTAGTTTTCTCCAATTGCAAAAGTGTTTCACATGTTGTTGTTCTTTGTCATATTAAATTGGGAATTCAAGCGCTCGAATACGCCATCTGGTGGAGAAAAGATATAACTTCTCCCTTCAGGAAAATCCCTTGCAAGCCCATTGTATTACATGCATTTTTAATTTGTTTATAATGATTATTTTTTAGCACAATTTCAGATTTCATGTGATATTTGTGTTCTGTGATTATATGACAAGGTAAAAATTATCCAAATTTGAATATCTAACACTTTCAAATGCGTTTACAATAAATAATGATTTCAATGGCACTTTAGCATTAGTTAAAGGGACTATTTTCCTGTAGCGAGGGGCTGCGATCAGCGCCTCTATAGATCAGTTTCAACCACGTGATCACCAGCCCACCAAAAGTTATCAACCAATCATAATCGTGGATTTGTAGCCTGAATTACGAGTCAACCAATCACAATCCACCATTTTTGATGGGCAAACAAAAAACAAAGCTAGTTGCTAAGGTGGTTGCTAGGGTGTGACGTCAGTTGAAACTGATCTATAGGCCGTTTTAAGTCCCAATAGTCAAAATAGTTGCATCAAAATAGTTGTTTTTTAAAATGTTACGGACTTTAAATTTTTATATGGTCTGGATCGTATAAGTTATATTTTAAAAATAAATTCTTGTTTTGCTACGCTTATGGTGTTTGTAAATCTTTGTTTGGGTTGGGGATTCTTCCGTAATCAAGAAAAAAAATCAGATCACGTGATGCTTTGTTGTGTCACGTGATGTATTGTGTTCATGATCCCTATTATGATATTCCTATTACAAAAGCCACTTTTGTGGAAGGATAAGGACATATAGTCACTGGCTTCACCTATTATAAGGCACAGAAACAGAATATAATTCAATTATGGCTTATTTCTATGCTTCTAATCTGATCCACTCCATGTATATTTTCTCCTTCGACCATGGTCGATGTGGTCGTCTAAGCTGAACTACAGTGCCTAGAAGTATATAGTGTTGTTATCGGCGTCAATATTATACTTCAGAAATAGAGGACGCAGATAGATGGCGCCAGTGTTCTCGCCGCGGCTATGGTAACTTTCGTTTTTACATACACCTCATTTTAAATCTATTTTTTTCTGTATAAATCAGTACTTTAAAATGCTCTAGATAAAAAATAAACAAGGAAAAAAATTCTAATAATGAATATACAGTTGAAGAGAAATGTAATTGATTTCATAACAATTAATTGTAATGAACTCAAACAGTTACAAACTTTATCATAGGACAATGTTTTTCTTCCTACAATATTTAGTTATTTCTAAAATTGGATAAATACAATATATTGGATAAATACATTATACTATGATGAATTCTTGCAAAAACATGTCCCTATTTTGACAACTTTTTAATCGGTATTCATTATTACATAACTTGTTTACATCCTGTTAACAAACTAAGAGTAAATTGAGTTGTTAAAAATTTCTGACATTTCGGAGCTTTAGTTTTGAGTAAAATAATTTAAGGTATACTAGCAAACATCAAACATTAAATTAATGATAATTTCAAATCTAGAAGAAAAAAAAAATTACTCTCCTGAAAGTATGACAAGAATGCATTTTCTTTAAATTAGGGTAGATGCGCCAATCATCCTTAAAAAATTATTTAAAAATTATTTTTGATTAATAGTTATTATTATATATATATATATTATTATTATTATTATTACATTAAATTATCAACAATATTTAACAATTCTCATACTCACATTTCTCAAATGTGAATCAAAATTTTAATAACAGAAATAAATCAAACACTTTTAATTCCACAATAGACACCCTACAAAAAGTAATACATTGATTTTGTGAATGTATTTAAAACCATGATTGAATGAAAGCATACTAATGAAACAAAATAGTCATGTTAAAATAAATTTTAAAGTTAGGATATCAATAATTAATAAAATATTTATGATAATGTTCATTGTTTAAATTATTTATTGTCATTATCACAAGATAAATATTTTAATTATTTTAGATAGAAAAATTAAAATACTAAATTAAAAATAATTGAGCAAATCTTCTTTCCCTTCAATAGTGTATTTGTAATTTCTCTCAATAAATCGCTCATGAAAATGCGATTCACATTAGAGTCCTGCATCGGGTCGGGTTACCCGCGGTTCGGGTCTGGTTGGCGCTCTTTTTTTTTTGTTGAGGTTCGGGTCGGGTTGACTTCTACTTTTTGCTGCGGGTCCGGTTGACATTCACTTTTTCGGGTTCGGGTTGGGTTTTTACTCTTGCGGGTCGGGTTCGGGATGACCCGCTTTTTCAAAAGAATGTCCAATATTTTTTCAGATTAAGGAAATCGAGGTAAATTTTTTGTCGGGTTCGGGTCGGGTTGCTAGTTGACTTCAAATGAAATTTGCGGGTTCGGGTCGGGTACGGCACGAGGAATGACTTTTAACCATTTTTCAAATTAGTTTTAGTCTTTGGGGGGGGGGGGATAGAGTTATGTTAGTTTTGTTGCTTTTATATCCACTAGTATATCATGTTCAGGGCTTAATTTGCGCCGGAGCCCACCAGACCTCAGCTCCGGTACTTCTCTATTTTTAGTAAATGTTTAAATATTGGCCAGAATTCACCGGAGCTCATAAACACTGCGCTCCGGAGCCCAGTGCAATAACGCTTCCGAAAAACGAATTCTAAATTACCCTTTCCTTTCCCTCCCATCCCCAATTTTTTGCCTGCTTTTGTATCAAAACACTTATAAGTGAGGTAATGTGTCGCTCACGTAAGAGATTGAGATAAAACGGGCTCGGTTTTTATATCAGTCTTGGGAGGCTTGAACTCAATCTGTCTTAAATTCAAATTTTATTTATTTCCATTTCAAATCATTTTAATGTTATTTTGGTCAGAACAACGAGTAAACAGAAATAGTCTTTTTTCTATTCCGCATAGCTGCGAACTATTAATTTTTTGTGTTAACACTATTTCCGAATCATAATCCTGAGCTTATTTAATCGCAGAATTCTACGATTAATTAACATTAGGATTAGGTAAAGCAAAGGTTTCTATTTGGAAGTAGTAATAACAAAAAAATGGAACAGTTGATATCTAAGTATACGCAGATAGATGTATTTAATTATTTTTATTTTGCTAAAAAAAAAGTGTTTTAAATTTTGAAGATAATGTATGAAATATAAATAGGCAGACTGGAGTGACGGGGGGGGGGGGGGGGGGTGCGTGTTAGTACCGCAGAATATTAGGGCTCCGGCACTTTTTTTCTTAGAAATTAAGCCCGGAGCATGTTCGATCAGCTTTTCTTTTCTTAGTATTTGCAGATTTATCCATACTGATTTATCATTAAACAGGCATAATATATGTTTACTTAAAAATATTATAGAAATAGAAACATTCGTATAGTTTGTTTGAAAATACAGCGTTAATTACATTGAAACTAACATTAGGATCAAGCCTGTTAAATGAAACTTCAAACGTTAATAACGGCGGTGGGAACTCGACGCCCTCTCGCGGAGAATCTGGTTTTCCTCCTGTTAGGGACATTTTTTTTTATTGCGGTTGTATTGGCGATAAGCACACTACTTACTTCTAGGCACTGTAGCTGAACACGCCTTCGCGATGCTATCTTCTGTGGTTCAAAAAGGTTCATCTCTCACTACGTCCATGCAACCAACCAATCCTCCTACAAGATAAGATTAAGCAGACGAATTTTGCTGAATGTGTATCGTATTTGTGAAATTTTTTACACACTTATCTTCAGAGTATGGCTAATAATTATAGTCTTGAAAATATTATTATACATGCTTCGAATTTATTTAGAGAACATTTTAATAGTGGTCCAGATATTTGTGCTTGTGGTCCTGGAAGAGTGAACTTAATAGGTGAACATACTGATTACAATGATGGTTTTGTACTACCTATGGTAAATCATACATGAGCTAATTTTATGAGCTAGATCTAGATAGTTCTTATATTTTGAAAATCCCATGTTAATACAAGTAACGCGTTTATAAACTCTACGACGGATCATTTCCCCTTTATATATATGTTGTCATTAATCATTTATTGTAATTGATTTGTGCTTATTTTTATTTCATTTATTATTATTATTTTAATATTATACTCATGAACCCATACTTTAAATATCTTGAAACATATGCATATACAAAAGTCACCTATAATAATTCTCACCACTATTTTTTTTTTTTTAATGTTGCTTATAGGCAAAGGAGGGGGGGGGGGGGTATGGAAATTTCTTACGGAATTCTGTAAAAAATTCAATAGAAAAGTTCCATTGAATTCTATAGAATTAGGGCTGATTTTTCTGTCATCTACTTCTGTAGAAATTTCTATAGAATTCTTTCAGGCTTACTATAAAATATCCTACAGAAATTAGTAGAATAGGTTAGGAATTAGTAAAATGGTCTATAAATTTTTATAGATTATTTTTTAGAGCTCTATAGAATTTTATAAAATATTCTATAGAAATTGTGAAATTGCATGATGATAAAATTATTTGCGATTGAGAAAATGTATTGAAAGTTTTGATCTCTTTGATCAGGCCCCTTTTTTACTTTTTCGATTTTGGTTGTAGTTTTTTTATTGAGGATACTTTCACTTTCGAAACCAGTTCCAAAAGTATCTTAATAAAAAAAAATTGTAATCAAAATTGAAGAAGTACAAAAGGACCGCCATAGAGATTTACCTCAGCTATCCAATGCAAGAAAAATCGTTTAAAAATATTGAAATGAGAACAATATATCTTAAAAAATAATTTTCCATAGGATTAACATTAGTGAGCGGGTGTTTTCGCGTGAGTGAAGTAGCCTCTTAATATTAAAAATACTTCATCACAACCACATACAGATCCATAGATAGAAGGTTTAAATCTTTGTTTTTTTTTTCAAAATGTGAGAGAATAACAGAGAAATAACAATTAACTTACATCCTTCATTACAAAAACTAAACTGGATTATTAACAAAATAAATAAAAATTGTATAAGTATATTGCGTGTGATTTGCAGTGGTACAGTTGATAAGAAAGATCTTGACATCATGCTTATCTATTATTGGGATTAAATCACATTGTTTAGCAACAGATTTGTTTTACTGTAAAAAGTTGATGGGAAAGTAAACATGCATCAAAAGAAAAATATGACAACCATAAGAGTAAAAATGTAACATTTAATGTTGTGTTTATATCGCAGCAATTTGGATAAGTACAAAATATTGTCAACAAATAGTATATAGCATATATTCCAGCATATAACACATACTTAAATTTTCAGACTTCATTTTTCTATTTATGTATATTTGCCATATAACATGCGCCTCCTTCTTTGCAAAGAAACAGTCATCCGATAGATAGCGAAAAACAGGGCTTAATTAATTTCAAAGAAAATGAGCTCTAATATTCTGCAGTACTAACACCTGTAGCGTACTCCAACCCCCTCTGTCATCACTCTAATCTGTATATTTATATTTCATACATTATTTTCAAAATTTAAAGCATTGTTTTTTTATTTATAGCAGAATAAAAATTTTAAATACATCTATCTGCGTATACTTAGCTATCAACTGTTCCACTTTTTAGTTATTACTACTTCCAAATAGAAACCTTTGCCTAAATCTTAATATTAATTATTCGGAGAATTCTGTGATTAAATAAGCTCAGGATTGATTCAGAAAGAGTGGTAACTCAAAAAATGAATAGTTTGTAGCTATGCAGAATAGAAAAAGACTATTCCTGTTTACTCTTTATTCTGATCAAAATAGCATTAAAATGATTTGAAATGGAAATAAATAAAATTTTTAATTTAAGACATATTAATATAAGACATATACTGCTCAAACCCGAAGACTGATATAAAAATCGAGCCTGTTTCATCTCCATCTCTTACGTGAGTGACACATTACATCACTTATAAGTGTTTTGATACAAAAGAAGGCGGCTATGATGTCATACACTCACACACAGTTTTTCTTTTTTTTAATCGGTTATAAAAAGGAAAAAAGTCGCCAAATTTAGGGGATTTTTTCCTTTAATGGCAACCTAGCTATTGTATTAAGTTAATGGTTTGGCACGGGCTTGAAAATTGCGCCAACCAAAAAGTCACCAAACATCGGTACGTGAGTGTAATACATCTGTTCCAAAAAGGCAAAAGATTGAAGATGGGCGAGAAAGGAAAGGGTAATTTAGGATTCGTTTTTCGGAAGTATTATGGCAATGGGCTCCAGAGTCAGAGGCGTAGCTACTGTGGAGCAATTGGAGCAAATTGCTCCAGGCGCACGAAACCCAAGGGCGCAAAATTAGAAAGAGCGAAATAAACCTTTTAAAAAATATTTGCATTTTTTTATTATTATTAATCGGATATTATAGTTGAATCTTTTTACAATCAGCATATTCCTATGATATTTTAAATTGTTTTTAATTTCAATTACTTCGATTTAAAACATATTTTTATACACAGTTAAAATAAATTACTTCTATTCGTGGAGTTTTAATTTCAATTCACACCAATTACAACCTTAAGTAAATTTTCGCACACCGGTTCAGCATACCTGATTTTCTTTCTTTAACTTTTTCCGTATAGACGACAGTTAAAGAATCTTAAAGTATTCAAAACTTATTTACAGGGTTCTCATCGGTCCCTTTATTGGCTACCACTATTTCCAAACGAAAATATTCCTATGGTACATTTCTATTGAAAATATTTGCCGAAACGTCAGTGAAGGCTCACTATTGAGACCCGAAAAGTTTTTGGTTTCGGTCTGTTTGTTTATTTGTCTGTCTGTTCTGCGATAACTGCCGCAAAAAGGGTCAGATTAGGTTGATTTTTGGTGGGTATGTTGGCGAGGTACCCGGAAATAGCTGTATAGTTTTTGGTTAAATTTGGTTCATTCGTTCGAAAAATATAGACCATTTTATTTTAAGTCCTAATGTTTTTCAATGGGAAGAAGTCAGACGATTTTTTAATTTTAACATTTACCGAAAAGAAAATCTCGCATTGAGATAATTGTAAACGCTAAATTATGGATATTAAATTTATGAAATGGATATCTTAATTTGATTGCGTAATTTGCCAATATATTTATTAGAATTTCAAAATTAATTGATAAATTATTGGGAAATTTTACGCATTATTTTGAAAGATATTAAATATTTTAATTTCTCATTTTTTACAAAAACTTCCAATAGTTTTCTTTTTTTTCCCTTTTATTAAATGGTTGCCAGGCAACTATATTTCAAAGAATATCAACAAAATAAAATTAAAGTGAATTGCATTATTTTGACGCGAAATTTTATTAACAAAATTGCTAATTTTCGGGTGATTTAAGTTTTTAATGTGCTTTTTCTAATGAAATAGATAAGGATTTATTTTAACTACTAAAAAAATATGACCAAATCGGTTTTCCAACTGAAAATTATAAAAACGTTGAATGTGTAAATTGAACATAAGTCTCATAAGAGGAATTTACATTTGTATAAGTATATTTAATACACGAAATTTTATTCAATTTCAGCAACATATGGTATTTAGTGGTTGAAAAATAAGTATTATTTTAAGGATATGATAAAATCTCCTCTGCAAAGATATGGTTAATTTAATGAAATTACAATAGTAAATGCACTCAGACATATACTCGAATAATGCAATAGCACAATTACTGGAAATTGATAATGTAAAATTAAAATAACAAAGGGGGTTTTGAGGGGGGGGGGGAGCACCCCCTGGACGAATGTAATCTTATCCAGAGAAAATACAGTAATAAGTAGTTTATCCTAGCATTTTTCCGACATACAATTGTTGTGTTTAATGTGATATTTCTAAAACTTTCGGAACTTTCAATAAATCTTAAATTTTTATAAATGTATAAATAACTTTAAAAAATCTAATTTTGGGCTATGAAATATTATGCAGATTATATTAAAAATTAGTGAGATTAATGACCAGTGATTTGTAGAGCTGACGTAGATTCCTCTGATCCTGAAGACCTCTGATCTGTAGATTTACTAGTTTAGAAATTTATCATGATGATTACAATACGGAAATAATCGCAGCCAAACAAGTCACCGCTGAGAAACCTATATTTAAGATGTAACAGCAATGCCTTTTCTATTTAGTTATTTTACGATTTGAAAATAATAATAATAATAATAATAATAATAATAATAATAATAATAATAATAATTTGACAAGTTGAAGAAAATTATTCACCCTTGTATAAACAAAAACAAGAAAACAAAAACTTTGAAGTATGTCTTTTGGTTTTGTAGAAATGCTTTATCATGCTGTATTATGCTTTATCAATACAGATTACAAAACAATAAGAGCCAGATTTAGGCACATTACAGTAGTGGGGGGGGGGGGGGGGGGGGGGTGAGCAGCAAATGAAATTTTGTGCTGATTGTTTCGAGATGGTGAAAATATGGCAAATCTCAAATGCAGAATTGATAAGCATTTTCTTTTAAAAAGAGAGAAAAAGTTAAGTATCGAATTGGGTGTTCCTCAGTACCTAATTATCTGCCTATGAAAATTTACATTATTTTTTTCGAAAAGTATTTTTTCGCATTAATCACTATTTTATCGTAGAATTTTAAGATTAAATAAGGCAAAACATACACTCATACATATTGAATCATTGTAAAAACTGTGCGAACGGATTCAGGGTATTTGAAAATAGATATCTGCACGGGCCGGAATTTCCAGGCCCGGTCCCGAATGAAACCTATCTTGGCCCGGCCCATACAGAAATAAGTGAAAACAGGCCCAGCCCGATATGGCCTGACACAATTTCTGCAATTTCTACTATTTTGAAAAAATTGAGATTTTTAGCATGTAATTAAGATTTCTTTAAAGAATACAGCATACATAATATTTATGGGAAAAGTTTAAAGTATATTTTAAAATTGCGATGTGTTTGCAAGACAGAAAATACACAATAGCAACATTAATAATTACTTAGATTCTAAGACTTTCAACATTCAAATAAGGGTTCAAAAAAATTAATCTAGTTTAGAATAAACAGAAAAAAAGAGGGTTTAAACATCATAACTTTTGAAGCTGTATAATAAAAAGTAGACTTATGAAAATATTTCTCTGTCATTTATTAAAGCTTTTCTCAAATCCAAAGGAGCTAGTTTCTGATACATTTCTAAATTCATTCCTTTTCGGAAACGCATAAGATTGGCAGGTGTTCTTATTCAGAAACTGTGTAATCGAACGGTGTTATCCAATTTTTTTCATAAAAGCAATATATCTTTGAGAAAATACTGTCAAAGTTAGCATTTTGAATCGCATTTCCGGAAGCGACAGCATGGGAAAGGGGAAAAATCGAAAGCCACCTGACAAGCATCTCTTATATATCGACAAGTAATTTATTTATCAAAAATGGAAAACGTTATTCGATTCCATATCCCTTCAGTAGTCAGACTTGTCAATTTTATGACTTTACAGTAAAAAATTAGTCAGAAAATGAGTCAAGGTTTCGCGTCGTTGAGTAAGAATTTAAAAACCACCTTTAAGGTATATTTTAAAAGATTACATTAATAGAAGTTCATTATCGCTATTAATACTTTTACAAAACATATTGCCTGCCCGACACATCCTGAAAACAATTAAGTCCAGTTCCGGCCCGGCTCGACTATGTAGAAAAAAAATGCAAGCCTCATCTCGGCCCGGCACGAGTCTGCTAAAAAAATATTAAGCCCATATAACTGTCCGGTGTCGATCGCTACGGTGGACAACTTACATTTCTGTTTTATGTTGTTAAAAGCATGGGCTCGTGACGCTCATTTATAGTTATTCTTGCGAAAACCATATTCTTTGAAAATAGCTCATATCCTCTCAGTTCTGATTAAATATTTATATTGGGCCGGCAGGCCCGCTAAATTTTTTTATCGGCCCGGATAGCCCGTTCAATTCTTTTGCCGACCCGGCCCATTTATTTTGTTTGTCGGCCCGGCCCGTTGAAAAAATTGTTATAATTCTGCCGGTCCGGCCCGTTTGAAAATTCACCTTCACTCCGCGGGTCTGGCCGGGTAGGGTCTCGGGCCAGGCCCGGGCCCGTGCAAACCTCTATTTGAAAATGTAAAAATATCCCATTATTGGAATTTATTGTGGTTACAATATTTTCCTATTTGCTTCCTTACATTGTATGCGTATGGAAAGTAAAAACTGGAATTTTGAGTGATATTTCAGGATGTCAACTCGGGTTCTCGCTGCCGATCGCCATTGCGCCAGAACGTTTCATTTGGCGAGAAAATTAAAGATTGATATCGCCAAATTGCAAGAGATTTTTTTTCTTTCGGTGACACTCGCAATAATGTTGTTGTTGTACGAATAAACCTTTTTTGTGTAACTCATTATTTGTGTTTTAATATTCTTAGTGTTTCACGACTAATCTATTACTAATATTATTTGGAATTTTTTAGTGATTAGCCAAATTACAAAAAATAGTCAAAAGCCTGTGAAGCGGTGTCAACTTTTATCGTTGTCCATGGGCTAATTTCTTAAACCATTAGCTTCAGTAATACAGTTCTGATAGTAATAAAGTTTCAAAGTTGTTCTTCATCCCCTTAAAACAATTCATGTCAAAATAGATTTTTTTTTTTTTTTTTTTTTTTTAAGTTTTCAAAGTTTACATTTTTATGCAGTTCCTGTGTTTTATACGTTATATTTAGAAAAATCTTCTCCATATTTTAACAGGTAAAGTAATGAAAATTTCTTTTTTGCGCGATCAAAACTTACCAAGTTGTGATAGTTTGCATTTTATGGAATTTTAGTATTTTCTGGCACTAAAAGCAGAAAACGCGTTTCACCGATACGTGAAATGTTTTTTAAAAAGTCTTGACAACATTGTTTTTTATTATTATTATTTTTTTTAGTAGTATTCTATAATGCTTCGAAACCCTTGAAAAAAAAAAAAAAAAACAGATATTAATGGCGGAAGATTGTACTGGCCTATTGGCGCATTTAAGACGAAAATTCCGTCCAATTTACAATGAATATTGGTAGGTGCTTAAACATTATATAATTTATTTTTAATTGTTTGTATTTAATGCGTTGATCAAATCCTTTGACTATCAAATAAAAGTAAGGTTTTAAATTGAATTAAGAATAGTATATAAGTTTTAAACTTCAAAACAAAATTGCGCAGATTTTTATTTTTATTTTTTTTTTTGGACAAAAAGGCGCATAAACTTCACTTGCTCCAGGGCTCTGAATATGTAGCTACGCCACTGTCCAGAGTGCAGTGTTTATGAGCTCTGGTGAATTATGGCCAATATTTAAATATTTACTAAAAACAGAGAAGTACCGGAGCTGGGCTCTGGCGCAAATCAAGCCCTGGTGAAAAATAAAATAAAGATTATTGTAAAGTATACTAACTATTACTTTTCCTGTAATCTTATAGCGAAAATTATTTTTTGTAAATAAAATAGCATGTTTATTAAATAAGAAATCTTAGTTCTTATAATTTTTTTTTCTAAATTTTTAATCTTTCATTTTCATAATCTTTTGTAATTTTCGGTCAATTTTCTTGTATCAAAAGTACACGACATATGCCAGAATATACAGTATATAAATTTTTGGTATATTTTCCATAGCCTTCTGTTTTTACAAGCTCACTTAAAAATTCATTCACCAGTGTAGAGTAAATTGATATAATTGTTTAACCCTGCTTTTAGAAATATGTTTGATTTTTTCAAATGCTTCTGTAAATGCCTATTTAAGAGTTCCTAAAATATATTTTATAAATATTCTAGGCTTTACCAATGATCACAATAATGATTGGAAAGAAAACATCAAATGATTACTGCAGAATTATCACAAGTTGTCCTGCTGTGGATGATCCAAAAGAAATAAAATTTGAAATTACAACAATTAATCCAAACATATCTTTGCATCCTGGAAAACCTGCATGGGCCAATTATGTTAAAGGAGTTATTATGAATTTCAAAGGTTTGCATGTTTGTTCATATAAGTATTTATTGCATAAAACACATTTTCATTATATCTATGTTTGTAATTTTACTGTAATTCTGATTATCACTCTTAATTCATTTATATGCTGTAAAATCTCAACTGTAAGCTTCTCACACAGTTTTAGGCAATTATGATTTTATTTTCCCAAATATAAGTGCCCATTTATGCTTCCCTCTGCCCCACACACACCATACAAAGTTTAAAGTTTTAAAAACTCCATTTAAAAAAAACTTCTGTCCTATTTGTTGCTCTCTAGTAACGATAAACAGATAATCTGCCATCTGAATTACCCTACTACCACAAAAATGTCAACTTCCCATGTTTGCACCCCCATCTCCCTCCCCAGTTTACAAAATTAAAAAAAAAAAGTCTACTATATTTGTTCTCTCAAATTGCAAAAAGTGAGAAAATCTTCTCTCTGCACCCCATGCCTAAAAATTCACGGCTTTATCTGGGAATGGGGGAATTGAGGTTCACCCAGGTAGCACAGAGATATTGGCCAATATCCACCGCAATATTGGCCAATATTTTGAAAGTCGCTGAATATTGTACGTCAAATTTACAACATCTGCTGATAGTGTTGAATTCAGGTGGTGGCCCGGGGAGGGCATTCCCTCGCCCCCGGAGCATTGAAATGTCCCTCCTGGAAGATTTGAGATGTTATGCTTTTATTGGTTAAAAAGTGTAATCCCCCGGAACTCTACAATGTCCCCCCCCCCCCCCCCCCGGAGCCACACAAATCCCTCCCGGAGAAAAGTGTCTGAATTCAACACTGTCTGCCGATATTCACAGACATAACTTAAAATTAGTTTTTAAAAGAAAACATTCAAAAGAGTTTTTGCATTTCTTATAACACAGAAATAGAATTCTAAACAATAAAATTTAATAAGTTTGCCGTTTTTAAAAAAATTGAGTTTTTAATGAATTATTTTTAATATTTGGTTTACATTGGCCAATGCCGTAAAAATTATATTACAATTCCAACATTCAGGAATATCTATCGACATTCATGAAAAACAATATCATTTTTCAGACATTTCAAGATATCTATCGACGTTTAGCCTATCTGACAAAGTTTGTAATCTTGACGGAAATGAACAAGAAGTTCTAAAGGACCGTCCATTTGTATATTTTTCATTGAAGTTTATTTGATGGAGGCGTTCGTCGTGAAATTTGCACAGACAGAAAAGGCCTATATAAATATTTTCTGTAGGAATTTATAGTTATTTATATATTTAAAAAATTATTTGAAATATTGTTAGTTTTATAAAAACTAAAGGTGTTTTTTATACTATTTTTGCACTATGTTTTTTTATACTTTTTTAAATAATGTTTTCACATGAAAGAAAAAATTAATTTATGTAATTTTTAAATGGATGCTTGTTATCTTTTTTAAATGCTTTCAAATTTCAGACTTTTACAAGAATTTTATTTTTTATTATTGAAAGAACACAATTTTAGTTTTAAATGTAGTTCATTGATATTTTAATTATATACTATTCATCTAAGTAATAATAGTAATTATTATATATAAAATAATAATAATAAGCTTTTAGGACTAAATTATGGGTGTGTTAACTTGTATGTCTGCATCAATTTTTGAAAAAAAAAAATGTACACATATTTATGACTTAAAATTAATAGAAAATATATATTTAATTTCTTACAAAGGAACATTCAAAGTATGGGGTTGTTAAAACCTTTCTTTATAGTTTTGTGCAAGGGGAACACATGATTTTTAAGACAGCAAGCTTTAAAATTTCTTACTTGCTATAATTTTTTAAGTCTTAAATTTCTTACAAAATTTCTAACAAACTTAATAATAAAATGTGATATTTAAATTGCTAAAAGAACGTAAAAAAATAAGTCGATTGTGATTGAAAAATTGTTAGAGAATTAAATGATAGTTTTGTCAGGCATTTTTTGCCTACTAACTGTAAAATTTACTCCCACCACTTTTTGCCAAGACCTTTTATGGACATATTTTTCAGTTGCTCCCTCATGATTATACTTAAGAGGCTACACTACTCATTCGAAGAAACTCAAATGCTAATGTTAAGTCTATGGGAAGCTTGACAGATTTCTCGCTCTCATTTTAATATTTTTAAATGATTTTTTGTTGCATAGGATAGCTGAGGCCGATCCCTAGCATTCTTAGTTTTTCGATTTTTGTTCTAGTTTTTTTTTATATAAGGTTCTTTCACTTTCAGAACCAGTTCCAACCAGTTCTGCAATTGAAAATGTCCGCTTATAAAAAAATTGTAACTAAAATAAAAAAAGTGAAAACTAACAACGTTAGGGATCAACCTCAGCTATACTTTGAAAAAAAAAAAAATCATTTAAAAATATTAAAATGCGAGCAAGAAATCTGTCAAGAACCTTCCCATAGACTTACCATTAGCTGCAGTGTTTCTTCCCATGACTAGTGTAGGCTCTTAATTAGTACCAGGGTTTACCTTAGTCTTGTTACATAGCAATACTAGATTTCCTTTGCTAGCAAATATGTCTCCTTGTGCAGGGAGACTTTCTGTGCATGGCATTTGGGGGCGGAAAAGAAATTCTTTGATATCTCAAAATGTTATTCAGCAATGAAAAAAATACGTCATTTATATAAAAATGTTATTCAGGAATGTTAAAAAAAAATATATTGCTTGATGTCAAATGATGATATTTAGCAAAGTCAGAAAATGATATTCAGAGATGTCGAGAAATATTGGCCAACATTGTTAGATATCAAAAAAGTAATATTCCTGGATATTATTTTAGGGGTTGTCATTTAACGTTGGCCAATATCAAATTTCGATATTGGCCGATATTATATTTTGATATTGGCCAATATCTTTGTGCTACCTGGTAAGGGGAGAGTTAGTTGATTGATTATTTATTTATTGTTGCTACAATGTAACAATAGAGCATAAAAATCTTACCCCCCTCCCCCCCCCCAAAAAAAAAAAAAAAAAAAGAAGAAGAGAAAAGTTCTAACGATTTTAAACTTTGTGTACTGGAGGTTAAAAAGAGGGGGAAATAGAACAGATTTTTTTTTGAGGGGGGGGGGGGGGAGTAATTTAGATAATTATTGTTAAAATAAAATTTTGAATAGAATAAAAAAGAAATTGTAAAGAATTTTTTTAAAAGTTTTTGTGCTGGGAAAGGGAGAAGACATTTTTTTGGAAAGGGGGGGTGGCAGGGTATGTAATTCAGATGATTATTTAATTATTGTTAGAACAAAATCGCAAATAGAGCAGGAAAAAAAATGAAAGAATTTTAAAGATTTTAAACTTCATGAGATGTGGGGGGGGGGGGGGCAAAGGGAGAAGCAGAAATTTGGGGGGGGGGATAATTTAAGTGATAGATTAGTATTTATTTATTGTTACTATAGAGTAACAAATAGGTCAAAAATAATTTTAAATTAAAAAGTTCTAAGACTTAAATTTTGCATGTTTGGTTCTAGAGGGAGGCACATGGGAAAGTGGTAATTTAAAAAAAAAGGGGGATTTCCCGAAATGCAGAAAATTCTAATTCTTGTATTTACTTTTTTAATTCAAATTTAATGATAACACAGTTTTATTTAATGGTTTGTTTTTGAAAAAGGTATCTTATTGTCGGGATTTGAGGTAATGTAATTTTCAAGTTAGCCAGAGGGTGTATATTTTGGTATAATTATTTCAGTATGTCTGACAAAAAATACACCACAATATTGTAATACAGTGTGGGCCAAAAATTGTTGACTTTTTTTTAAAATGAATAGATATAAGAAGTATTTCTATGTAGCATTTTCATATTGCATTAATTGTTAACATTTAAAATTGATATCAAAACTGAAAACTTATATGGTTTCATTATTTTATATTTTAGCAGATTATTTTGATTTTGCAGATTATCTTTATATTTTTTAGTATTTTTGCTGATATTTAGTAAGAGCTTGTATTTTTTTTTTTTTTTTTTTAGGCTATTAACATTGATAATTATTGATTTTTTCAAGATAAATGTATGGATTTTTTACACAATATTAAAATAAAGACAATTTATTTCTGAAGCAACACCTTCACCAATTTTTGCATAAGCCACCACTGTAACTGTTACAAAAATTATTAAAGTTATTACCTAATCAAAGAATTCCAAGGTTAAGAAATTTTCAAACTGTTTATAATTTTAGGTTGATAGCTATTTTGAGTACTTCTTTACACTTGTATAAAAATGCTGAATGCATTTTTCAGAGTAAGAAAATAAAATCTTGTTTACTACAATATTAATTAAAATTGGTTTTTCTTTTCAGGATGGCCAATCTGCATTTAACTATTTCACTCATGCAAAAACACCTGCTCGCTTATGTTAATTCAAGGGTTGCACTTGTCCTGAAAAAAAATTTAAACGTCCTGAAATATGATAGACTGTCCTAAAACTCCGGAAATTTTGTGAGTTTTGTGCTATATCAGCATTTGAAATCATCAAATAGGGGGTAGGTGTACCTTTTTACTGATGCAAAATGATCATGAAAGTCCCAATTTTCTTCAATCTATCATTAAAAATAGTGATTTTCATCAATTTGCATAAAACAAATCACAATTTTTGGTGATCAGTTACCAAAAATCACAATTTTTATCGATTAGTCATTAAAAAAAGTTTGCGATTTTCGTCTGTCAGTCACAAAAAGTTACAATTTTTACCAATCAGTTATAAAAAAGAAAATCTTTTGCAATTTTTGTTGATCAGTAAGAAAAAAATCGAGATTTTCGTCCTTCAGTAATGCAAAAAATTACATTTTTTTAGCAGATTGGTCAAAGGGTTCTGTTAAAATTACTTTTCTTTTAAATGTATACTTTTAAAGCAAAAAAATTGTGTATATAGTGTACTATTTATGATAATAAAATGTATTGAAGAGGGAATTAAGGATTTTCTCGGTTAGTATGTCAAGCAAATGTGTCCTGAAATATCGAAAAAAGTATGTCCTGAAATATCACCTATGGCTAGTACTACACCTGTTAATTTTATATTTTATGAGAGAAATTTTAAAAAATATCTCATTTGCATTTCCATCTTTTTAAATGACATTTTTTGCATTGGATAGCTGAGGTCGATCTCTACAAATGCCATTTTTTATTAATTTTATTTTATTTGCAATTTTTTTTTATGAGGATACTTTCACTTTCGAAACTGGTTCCGAATCGGGTTATATCAGCTCGATGATTATACCCAAAGAAGTTTTATTTTTTTACCAATTTCTAAATAAATGATGTATTGGATAATAAAGTGGTACATATAATTTGATTTTTAGGGAAAATATGTGCTTTTGATGCTCTTATAACAACATCTGTACCTGTTGGTGGAGGTCTTTCTAGTTCAGCAGCTCTTGAAGTTGCTACATATACTTTCTTAGAAGGATTGGATGATGAATCATCTTCTAACATAGGGTACTACTACTTACATTCTTTCTTTCCATTGTCTTTGTCTTCATTAATACTCTTATATTAATATTCTGATATTATTAAATAAAAAAATGTCTTTTAACCTTTATCCCTTTAGTGTATATATTTTAAAAGCCTTTCTATAATTTTCAACATTTGTGTTTATGTACAAATCACTACAATAGTTAGGATTTCTAATAAATTTTTATATTATAAATCTGCCAATTTCTCTTTTTTATAAAAACTGAAAGAAAATTTCAATAATTTAGTATGAACGAGCTTAAGATTACACAAGTTTGGATAGTTATAAGATATTATTGTAAAAAAAAATAAATATTTTAATTATAACAAATAAACAAGCAAGTTTTGTCACTTAAGGTTTAATGTGAATTTTAATGAATAAAATTGAACTACAGATGGTTAGTGAAATTAGTAAAATAAATTAAAATGGTATAATATAGTTTTTCTTTTTTGCTTGACCCTTAACATACTTTCAATCATGGTTGATTTTCTATCATGGTTGATTAAAAGATATTTTTGAGCTGATCTCAGATGCAATTTGGTGTTAACATTAATCTTGTAAAGATGCCTAGAAAGTTCTTCAAAATGTATACATATATACACAAAGTGAATACTTAAGTCTGTTTCATCTCAAATAACTGATAAACCGAGCAGTGGTGTAATCTTAATAAAACCAGAGGGTATATGCTATAGGCAGAGGTTACACACTACATAGTATATGCTACAGCTACGAAGTGTATATGGAGTTATCCAGTAGGTATACAGCGTATACCACCATATACCCTCCACTACATCCTTGAAACTGAATCAGCTATAGCTGTGAATGTCGTGTCTAGGTATATTAAAATGGCTATGCACTATATGATGACGTAACAAAGATGAGTAAACAAAGCATATTGCAGTGGTTTAGGATATTTTGTGCTATACAGTTAATCCATGTCTACAATATGTCCTTTCTTGCTGAATCAATAATGCTTTACAATTTTGTCATTCAATTTTTGGTTGTATCTCCTTTTTTTTTAAGTACAATCTCTAACTCTGAAATTTTCCACTAGAGGGCACTTCATCATGTAGTGCATAACCATTTTACTAGACCTAGACACTATATTCATGACTGTAGCTCCCCAGCTATTTGAAACTAATTTGAGTGTTCACTCTCTACATATATTCCTAATTTGAAAAAGTATAAACAATTAGTATCTCTCTATTCTAAAAAAAAGTAACTAATGTTGCTGTCACTGTCGTAATTGAATTTATTCTTTCTCGGCTTACCCTTAGAAAAATTATTAAATATAAAAATATGAAAACTTGTAGATTTAAAGAGATGTAAACACACTGAAACAGACAGTTTTTAAACCAAAGAATTATTTTAAGCACTATTTAATGTTGAGATTGGTCAAAATAGTTTAGTTAAAAAGTTTTATAAGATCAAAAACTATGCATAGCAATTTAACAATTTTTCGCAAGCACATATTTGACAAGACTGTGGTGTGCAGTGTCCAATTATTTTTTAAATGTCTAATTTTTTAAGTTTTTTTTTCAATTTTTTATTCAAATTTCATTATTTTATTCCATATTTCGAAGAAGTAATTTTTTTACTTACTGTTACCAGATTTTAAAAAAGCCTGTATAATAATATTTCCAAACATATTACAATTGAAAAATACATTTACACATGAATATTAAAAGAGAAAGAAAACTTTAAAATAATTAAATTATTACATGAGAAAAGCATTTATTGGTAAAAATTACATTATATTTAAAAAGCCGAAATAATAATATTTACAAAAATTTTTGATGGAAAAATATTTGCGTGTGGATATTAAAAGAGAAAGAAAATTTAAAAATAATTAAATAATTACATGCAAAAAGCTTTAAATGGGAAAAATTATACCATATTTAAAACTTCTTTCTGATAGCATCTAAAAGTAAACTTTTCTGAGACTTTATTATAAGTGCGGGAAGCAGCAACATATTTTACTTAACTATCTTATACAAGCTGATTTTCAAATGTGTGATAGATCTTACTTAATCAATCATGAAAACAGCCGTCAGTTGTTGCAACAGCAGTGGATGCAACCAGGGGAACCAAAAAATTTCCCAGTCAAGGGAAAGTAAATGGCAACCTGATTACAGACGATCACCACTGGTCATGATAGTATCATTCAATCTTCCGTAATTGGGTAATCTTTTTTATGACAGAGCAAATTAGTGTGTTTTTAGTGCCTGCAGAGTCTGGATGGGGTTGGTGAGTGTAGCTCGTAAGGGGAAGAGCTCCTGATGTGAATTAAAATACTAACTCCATATAGACAAAATATCAAGAGATTTCTCTTTAAAATGAGGACTGATTATCAAAGACAGAATCATGTTAAAGTCTGATATTTATTGTTAATTTTTCACACATATACTATAAATTGTAGTTTTCTTTCAGAATGACGGAAAAAATTTTAGCCTGTCAGAAAGCTGAACATGATTTTGCTGGAACCCCATGTGGCATTATGGATCAATTTATATCGTTTATGGGAAAAAAAGATCACGCTCTTTTATTAGATTGCAGGTATTTTTTGCTTTACACCGTTAATTAATTGAATCCAATCATCTCTTTAAAAAGCTAATTTTATTATTCCATCTTATAGGTCATTAAAATTTGAGTTAATTGGCTTAAAATCACCAGAAATAGCTATTCTTATTACAAATACTAATGTTCATCATAATTTAGCTGAAAGTGAATATCCTACTCGAAAAAAGCAGTGTGAAAAAGCAGCAGAAGTTTTAGGAAAAAACAGTTTAAGAGATGTTACACTAACAGACCTTAAAGGTAAAATTTTCTAATTACTTTAGAACGTTTTCTAATAAGGCTCTAAACCATTTTTCACATTAGTTCCATAAGTAATAACTTTCAAAAGAAAATAATATACATATATTAATGTATATACTTCAAAATAAATTTTGTGCATTGGAGAAAGTATATTTATTAACATATTGATATATTTTGATAGAATCTGTTAGTCATTTTAAAACATTTCAATTCCATACAAAATAATCTAATGATATTCGTTATCTTTGTACAGTATGTTCATAAGTGTTGTAAATGGAAATCTATAGGGAAGTTGCAATCAGCTTATGAACCATTGTACTTCAACTGGAGGTCAGGGTAGTTCCACCAATCAGAACTGCCTATTTTTAGTGTGTGACCTCCAACATGACGTCAATTGCAACTGCCCTATTTAATTATACCGTTAATCATAAATTTTATAATAAGCTATTACTGCTGAAATAAGTACTGTTGATTCGTTAATAATTGTATTTATTTGGTAATTAAAAAAAAAAAAAAAAGAAAGAAAGAATTAACTCTTAAGTGTATGCTTTTATTTTATCCATTTTATCTTCTTTTTATAAAACTTTAAAATTATGAATAATTTTCAGAATCAAATTTTCTCAAAGCATTATTGTAGAGTTGGAATTAGTTTTCTGGCCAGTATGGTTAAAAGTAAAGCTGCCACAAATTCCAATCTGGGAATGTGAATGGCTTTAGGAGTTCCCCCCCCCCCTTTCCCTAATTTACTGTACAGAAGTTTAGAACTAAACTGTCCATTTGTAGAGCAACATCTTATATAAATAGCTGTTCCATAGACTTTTCTAGAAGCATTTGTAAATCTATACTCTAAATTTTCAATATTGTCTGTCAGTACACACCTAGGAATAATAAGATGTTTTACTTCTGTTAATTTAAACAAGAATTCTTCCAATTCTTGATCAGAATTAAATGGTAATTGTTTGTTCCAATCGAAGTTTTAATTGAAATAGACCTTACATAAGTATTTTGGTTGTAATGTGATAGGGCCAATGAGGCCTAAAGGATCTTATATCTTAGCAATTTTAGATAAAAGTTCTCATTTAGAATATGTATGTTTGGGATTGATATTGATTTTGAAAACAAAGTAATCAGCCTATGGCTTCCATACCTTTTGAAGAAGCTTTCAAATAAAATAGCTTCTGAGAATTATCTAATTGATCATTATTAATAATCAAATTTGTAAATCAAGTTTTAAAATTAGCAAAATCACAGCATGCACTGCCAAAGGAAGGCAGTGGAATTTCAGGAAGATGAACTTTTGAAGACAACAAAATATTGTTAATAATAAAAGGATGTTAATATTTTTATTGCTTTTCCTTATGAAATTGGCTATAGATCAATGATCTCATACTGATATTGTATGGTAGTATTAGTGTACCACTTTCATAAAGGTAATTTTCCATGTAGCTGACAGGGCATCTAAAATACACAATGGCAGTGAAATATGACTATGTTGCATCAGATTACATTAGTTACGCCAGCCAAAACTTCCAAAACAGCTTAAGCTAGATTTTGATAGGATCTCAAAACTGTGGATGCGCCAAAGTTCAGGAACCATATGTTGAAATGGAATAAGACTAACAAGGAAGGTCTCCATAAGCACGTACTCAGAAAATTTTGAAAAAATTACAGAATATTCTTCCCATGAGGATATATACGTTTATAAAAAAAATTTGCTGTGGAACCTCGATAGAATGTCCGTAAAAAAATTATGAAAATTTCGTGTTTTGGCGATTTATCGCTGGGTTGGCGACACAATGAAATTTAAGAAAAAAAACATGCATTTACGATAAATTCTCTTTTAGGAAAAACGTTTTCTACTCTTTATACTGAACTAGTTAAAGTAAGTTTAA
The DNA here is from genome assembly GCA_963931845.1 of Maratus michaelseni. Classification (NCBI taxonomy): domain Eukaryota; kingdom Metazoa; phylum Arthropoda; class Arachnida; order Araneae; family Salticidae; genus Maratus; species Maratus michaelseni. The sequence continues at coordinate 123,304,640 of OZ007587.1, forward strand.
CTTAAATAATTTAACTTTTATAACTACGGTTTTGCCATATATAATTATATGTACATCTAAAAGAAAATTAACGATCACATTCTACGGTTTAGAAAAAAATTTGAATTGATTAAAATTGCTTTAAACTAAAAATTAATTGTGTAATTCTGAGCACTGTCAATTTGTCATCGATATTGTTAGTGCCGGAGACAACTAGAGAAAAGTCTTGTTGCCATGGAAACAATGACTTATTCAAAGTCGAAATGTATAATGAAAGAGTGTTTAATCAGACATTTACTGTTAAAATACATTTAAAACTTAACCAGCCTTCAAAACTGTATAAAATTAAATAACTTCAGCAGTAGTTAATTTGTATATGTATTACATAACTTTATAGAAAAAATAATAAACTATTTAATTGTTGAAGTTTAAATTCGTAAAGTGCTACGCATTTAAACACTCATTTAACCAGAAATTTTCAAATACATTAAAATCGCTTGCATTTAGTGACGAAAAAGTTTTGCTCGCCAAATCGCGTCTTTTTGCAGATTTTCTGCTGGGATTCCGCAGCTAAATTTGACTGATCTCTTATTACGTACATGAGTAGCTTCATTAGCATTTTTTTCAAAATATTCTGAGTATGCGCTTTAAGGAGACCTTCCTTGTAAGCTCTTTTGGGGATCAGGGCACACATTCTTCACTGTTTCCAAATAGTAATTTTTGCATTTACGACAGAAAATATGTGTTAAATAAGGCTTTTCGAACCTAGTGGTACTCCATGTCTGGGGTCTGTGCCCTATGTACCCATTCCTTAATCTGACCCTGTTTTGAAAATCTCAAGCCAGCTTAATGCTGGCTTAAATAGTCTGAACATGGTATACAAATGAGTTCGCAGCTCATACAACGAAATCATGGAGTATTGGAGAGTTTGTCATTCAGATTTTTGGCTATTAAGATATCGAAAAACCACTGCACAGATAATAAAAAATGAAGGAATCTTTCTGAATTTTTGTGATATTGGACTGGATTTTTTATTATAAATTGCCCTAAATTGATTACCAAATTATGAAATGAAAATTTTGTTATCTTTCACACATGCACAGTTAAAAATTATTTCATACAAATGCCCATATCTCATCAAATATTCAATATATTCATTTTTAAATTGCAGTATACTGTTTCTACTTTTCTTTGTCAAGTTTTCGGAAAGTGGGGTGAAATTTGATTGAAAACTCTGTATGCTATAGGCAAAAAACATTGGAAATTTTCACAGAAATGTTAACATATTCACAAATTTGCATATTATGCTTACACAAATGCACACAAGCATTGCACAGGACCACATAGTCATTTGCTACCATAACAGACCATTTTCTGTAAATTAGGTGATCACAAATATTATTTTATTATTAAATTTATTATTGGGCCCCTAATTGTTTTCCTGACTAAATTTTCACTGGAAAATATAGTGTCAACCATGTTCTTTACATCTACAAAGTTCAAGGGCAATTCGTCAAGAATTCAAGTAAATATTCGACAAATTGTGTAAAATCGAAAACATCCGGTCACAGCTTCTTAATTTTTGGACATTAATGCATTTATGGTATGGAAAAATATAATTGCTTTTTCTTTTTCTAAACTTTAGAATTTCAGTACCAATTAAAAGAAGAAATTTATCGAAGAGCTTTACATGTGATAACTGAAATAGAAAGAACAGTCAAAGCAGCCAAAGCCCTTCAGGAAGAAGATTATGCACTATTTGGAAAATTGATGCAAGAAAGTCATCAATCTTTAAGGTAATTTTCTGATTCTACCATTTAACAAGATTTTAGCAAGTGTTGCACAAAATGCAATATACAAAATGTAATTTTTTCTTTATAAATTATGTTATATCCAGGGATGTGCCAACCCGGTATGCAATGTGTATGGTGCACACATCTTTTATAATTAGATGTGATAGAAATTTAATTATACTAAAATATATTACATTTTCTTGACATCTGAATTGTGTTTTATAGATTTACCTAAAACAAATGTACGTCTAATCACTTAATTAACTCTTCTCTATCTCTTTTTTTTTTTTTTTGTAATATTTTATTTTTATTCTACTCTAAGTTTCTGAATAAGTAATTTAGAGACAAAATGAAAAAAAAAAATTAGAACTTATATGAGTTTAATGTTCAATGTAATGTAGAGGTTTCAGATTGAAGAGACAGGCGTAAACTATGAGACAACTTTTAATTGGTCAAAATAATAGTAAAGCGTCAGTCGCTTACAAAGGTATTGGAATCCTGCCGTAGATATTTGAATTGTAATATTCTAACTATTTTATGTGTGAAAACTTTAATTTTTATATCAATTTAGGATTTATAATTTGACTTAATCTCTTAAAATTATTTATATTTTGTTGTTAGTTTTTACATCTTAGATTTTGAACCTTTAACAAATTGAAATATTAAAGATTTGAACAATTATATCAACTACTAGAATCAAAATTAAAATGACATATTTGAAATTGGCTTGATGCACATTAGTAATTTAAAATTAATAATGTGAAAATTTTTGGTATAATTAATTTACAATGGGAATTTTTCTCCTCAAGTAATAGAGCAGGAAGTAACACTGCTTAAAATCTTTATGTAAGCTAGGAGAGTATAAAGTTCTTGGAGAGCATGTTAGAGTCCTGCAAGGGTCGGATGATATCCAACACAAACCAGAAAATTTAAAGTCAACCCTAAACCTGACAAAAAATAATTTTTACTTACCCATAACACGGGAAAAATTTTTGTTAATCAGAGCCGACAAGAACCTGAAATTCTCCAACCCAAGCCCAACTCGGAACTCGAAATCAAAGAAAATTGATCAACAATTTAATGTAATTATAGAAAAATAGTCTATAATCATATTTTTAATATTAATTTTCTCGTTTATGTAGAAAAATAAACATGTAAAGGCTCATTCATATTCAAATATATAGTTTGTCATCTGAAACTATATTTTGAATTTTCTTTAGAAAAATCGGGTTAAGCCAAACTGACTCGCAATCAAAGCTAATCAACCAAATCAAAACTCTGCCTGAAATATTTTTAGAGTCAACCCGACCCACAATGAAAACAATTAACATCAAGCCGCTTGCATTTACATATTAGCAACTAAAATAAAATTGTTAGGTGCTATTGACGCCGAACTTTCTGATATTTGTATTCCTGGTGCTGTACAAAATTATTATAACATAAAACTGCTCTTGATAAATTTACCAAAAATGGATAAGTCACTTCAAATAAGAATACCTCCTCTCCTCCCCTTTTTGAAAAATCTAAGCTGTATGTATTAATATAAGATATTTTAGGGAAAAATGAATTTTCCGAAATACACATTATTTCCATTAATTTAAAAACAAACACATGCAGCATCATTCTGTTTAGCATGTGGTGAAAAAAAAAGTTTTTACTGAAAATAAAATATTAAGTATTTAACTCTATTTTGAATGATGTCTTTTTCTTTTCATAAAAATTGTTCTCCTTTTTAATGAATAATTTTTCAACCAATGATCCATATTATAAAACCAATCATAAATCATTTTTCACTTTAACTTTACAATCCTTGGCGAAATGATTTCTGAAAAGAAAATGAAAAACTACTTAAAACAGGATCCAATTTTCATTATTATATATCTTTTATTTTTCATTGAGTCACAGGGAAGACAAAATTAAAATTAGATGAACGATGGGAATTTTCCAAACACAATATACAAATCGTATGACTACTTTGTTAGGGTTTCATTCATCTCACGAAACCCTATTACTCCTGCACCGTTGTCTGTCCGTCACAGAGCCATTCTCAAAAACTATAACTTACAGAGTTGAGACTTTGTGTGTATAGCCGAATACCACCTATAAAGAGCTCAAAATATTAAAATTTGAAAAATTCGTATTATTTTAATAAATAGAGATAAAAAAGCAAATTTCTAACAGCCTTTTCCTATTAAATTTAAACATTTTTCGTTATAGCAGATGCCAAAAATTAAAAATCCACGATGAAATATTTTTTCCACAATAATTAATTTTCTATCAGACGATTTCCATGTGAAAAATGAAAATGAAATAAAAAGTTCCACCAATTGAAAAAAAAAAAAAAATAAATAAATAAAATTGATTGACGTCATAGTGGTAATAAAACGTAAAATGTCTAAGATTTCTCAATAATACAAGGAGTATGAGTATGTACACAAAGATTAATATCACGTCATTAGAGGATTAAAAAGAATATATGACGTCATATTGGAAGTTTAACGAATTTTTCAGATGTTTGAGAATAATGTAAAGCGACTATCAATATGAGTAATAGAGAATATAGTAAATATATGAGTTTTAGAAACATATTGAATCGTGATAAAAATCCGATTATGGAAATATTCGCTTATTTTAACATTTTGAAGGTGTACAACATGTTTCATTTTGAAATTATTTTTTTAAATATCGCATTTAGTCCGCATGACGGATATTATTATGACAGAATATAATATCGGGCTGGTTTAGATACTCGAAAAAACAAAAAAATAGACCGGTAAATTTTTAATTTATAAAAAACATGACCTTTTTTTTTCTGTTAAATGAAATTTATTTGAATTTATTAAAGAAAGGATAAAATTTTTTGAAAAGAATATTAAACGAACCCCTTTGAGCGATCTTCGATCACACTTACCCACTTGTTTTTCCTCTTTCTGTTGATATCAAATCTGTAACTCTAAATGTTTATTATTACTATTATTATTATTTGTTTTTCTCTTTCTGTTGATATCAAGTCTGTAACTCTAAATGTTTATTATTACTATTATTATTATTTGTTTTTCTCTTTCTGTTGACATCAAATCTGTAACTCTAAATGTTTATTATTACTATTATTATTATTTGTTTTTATCTTCATGGAAATCATGTCTACGAGTGAGGTTATGGTCATGCTCATTTCATTTTTTTTTTTACTATATATCTGCACTTAATACCATATGGGAATTAAGTCACTAAGAAAATCATAAAAATACTTCTTAAACATTAATTAAAGCTTAAAATATATTATGTATGTGAATAAAATTGAAATTTTCTTAAAGTGTTTTCCTAAGAGCTTTTGCAATTTAATTTTTACCTATAGAATTTTGCTAAAAAATATTTGCCTTTTAAATAGCAAATTTTATACATAAATTTCCTTCAGACACAGAGGATCAGGATATACTATTAAAAAATATATATATATCCCGAGGATATACGTCGACTACAGCCCTGTCTGTTGGTGAGGTAACTGGAATTAACTGCATAGTTCTTACACTAAAGCATTGAATAAACTGGTGTGATACTATAAAAGCATAAAATAACTTCTTAATAACACCTTATTAGAAGGCACATTCCTGATTTTTATGGCGTTATTAAGAATTTCTTTTATGCTTGCATAGTTTTTACTTAAGTTTAGTTCATTCTTTCGAAAAATCAGACATTTCTTTTACATCATATTGCTTTTCCATGAAAATTCAGATGATTTCACAATTTACCATTAGTTGAGAAGAAAATGGCACATTTAATTAATTACTCAGTCTTAAATTACTCCAATTAGTTTGAAATTTTGTCAATACATATATCAGGCATTCTACATTTTCTACATATTTTTTGACGGAATTTTGTGCAGCTATTCGAAAAATATAAATTATTTTAACTTTTCAATTTTATATTTTTGTTAATGAAAATTAATTATTATTTTTCTTTTACTTCACCAGTTTTCTAGAAACTGTATTTCATTATCCCCAGAAAGGAAACTTTATTAAATTAATTCATTCACTGGGATTTTCCTGATTACGAAACATTTGGGGAAAAAATGTTTATATAAAATAAATAATTAATTCTCTGTAATCAAATCAACAAACAAGGATAGCTGCATCAAACATGAATGATGCTATATAGATAAAAATATCAGAGCAATAAAAATGGTTCCCACTTCAAAAATTTTGAGAAACGTTGCATTATAGTGATGATAATGTTATAACAATGTAATTATTAAGTGGGAGAAAATATTATATAACAAAATTGAAGGCGATGTACTTAACAATGTATTATTTTGTTACAGAGAAAATTATGAGGTTTCATGTCCTGAATTAGATACAGTCGTAAATGCTGCTTTAGAAGTAGAAGGAGTGTTTGGTGCAAGAATGACTGGTGGTGGTTTTGGAGGATGCACTGTCACATTATTAAAGACTTCTGCCATTGAGAAAACTATACAAAATATAAAGGTAAGTTTCTATCATTATTTAAAATTTAATAGAATGTTTATGGCAAACTAGAAATTACTAACAAGGAGACCGCCAAACATGATGCGCACAGATTTTGATGATTTTAAAGTATGTTGTAGGGGTCATACCCCTAACTATTCAGGTAAAAGGTTTCCTTCAAATGGGCTTTAGTTTTCGAGAAATTTCGGGTTAAAGATTAGCATGCATTTCAAATACCCATTAGTTTGCAATCTTGAACGAGGTCTTCGTGGCTCTGTGCTAGCGTGCACGATTTGAGAGCCGGAGATGTGGGTTCTGTCCTCGCCTGTGACTTTTACCTCTTTTTAATAAATTTTATATATTTGTCGCGTTGTAAGTTTTATGCAGAATAATGAATTCTGCATCTTTGAACTTTTTGATATTTTCCTAGTAAATTCTATTTACATTTTCGAATTTTTCGTAAAAATTTAGTTTTTTTTTTTTCCCAGTTTTGAAATTAATATTTCTATTGACGAAATTCCAAACTAATTTATGTCTAGATTTTGTTTATTTTTTTTAATTATTATTTACTCTTTATATTTTAATAACCGTTCTAAAATAATACTTGTTTTAACTTTATGAAATTTTAAATGAATTTTATATATATATTTTTTTATAATTTATACAAAATATTTTTATTTCAAATCTTTTAAAGGTATGTATGATTAGGTAATTCCAACAACATATTTTGAAAGGAATAATAAAATATTAAAGCAATAACTCTTATATCCAAGTTTTAGCCAGTTATATATATATATTTTTTATGTTATTTAAATACATTTAACTGTAAAGTTCAAACTCAACATCATTTTTGATTTACACAAATAAAAAATAATATATTACAATTAATTTTTTTTTTCATTCTAACAAGTCGATGCCATACAGAAAAATTCAACTAGAAAAGAAAAATCGTTTGTTAATTACAATACATATAAAAAATATCCGAAAAAAAAATCGTCTGCAATGACTTTTACAGTAATATCAGAATAAATAAAATTTTATTTTTATCAATTTCGTTTAGCTTCCTTTGCAGACATTTACCAAGTTTGAAATAATTTATTTTTCAAATTTAATGCATTTTTTAATATATTTATCACAATTTAAGTATTTAAAGAATATATAATATGCTAATTTATACATTCTTCCAATATTGTTAAAACAATTTATGTAAAGAATATATTTAAAAGCGACTTTTAATGTGAAATTTGTTTAGAATATTTTTGCGATATATATCACACAATTAGTTCCAATTTAATAAACTAAAAATGTCGATGTCGGTGATGATAAATATTTTTGAATTTCAGCAGTTAACATATTTCAATATATTTAGAACAAATCAAATATTAAAAGGATATATTATTTTGTTAATTTTTTCTTAATCATTTAATTTTTTTAAAATAGAAAATGCAAATAAAAAAATGCATTATTTCATAAATACGGTAAATAAATAAGTAAATATACATAAATGTAAACAATAATCATTTTAAAAAGATGAGATATCAAGACATAAATTAGTTTGGATTTTCGTCAACCGAAATATTAGAATAAAAATTGCGCAAAAACTATAAATTTTCATGAAAAATTCGAAAATGTAAATAGAATTTATTAGGAAAATATCAAAAAGTTCAAAGATGCAGAATTCATTATTCTGCATAAAACTTACAACGCGACAAATATATAAAATTTATTTAAAAAAGGTAAAAGTCAGAGGACAGAACCCTCATCTCGGGCTTACGAATCCAGAGCGCTAGCCCTGCACCACGGAGACCTTGTTCAAGATTGTGAACTAATGGGTATTTGAAAAGTATGCTGAACTTTAACCCGAAATTTCTCGAAAACTAAAGCCCATTTGAAGGAAACCGATTACCTGAATAGTTAGGGGTATGACCCCTACAACATACTTTAAAATCATCAAAATCTGTGCGCATCATGTTTGGCGGTCTCCTTGTAAGTCGAAATTTAATTCTTAAAATTTCAAAAATTCTAGATTGATTTCAAGATAAGAAAAAAATAAGCTGTCTTTTTCTTTCAGCATTAAAATAGCTGTTTTTCTACATTGATAAAAAAATGACATTTGATTTGTGACAAAAGCATCCCAATCATAGAAAAGGCATCTTGTTAATTCTGATGAGATATATTAGTTACTTTTATGACACTGAATATTTGAAATTAAACACACATATACTGTGTAGCTTCATTAAGGAAAACCCTGTAATCTTTCTCATCTCGACTCTGTTTCAAAAGTCTTCTCTAAAAAAAAAAGCATTTGACTCTCTCTCCTTTTTAGAGAAGTCTAGTATTTTCTTTAGTACAAAAAATAAGACAAAATTATTTTCCAAAGTTAGTTTTAAAGACTACATGTTAGTAGGGGGGGGGGGGGGAAAGCATAAATTTTAATGATTGATTATTTAATTATTGTTACTACAAAGTAACAAATACATAATTCATAGATTGTTGTAAATAAATAAATGTAAATTGTTGTGCAAGAAAAAAATAAAACATCCTTGAAAATAATTGTGGCTTTTGGAACAAAAAATAATATATGACCTGGTCTCATTTTCAGGCAAATACAAGGCTTTTGAATTATACTTGAATATATATTTCTATATTTGTAATTCTTTAAATGTATGAAATGACATCAGAAGCATGCAACTCTGTGTAAAATTTCTCATGAATTTTTTTCTTTCCCAATCTAGGCAAAATATAAAAATCCGTCATTTTATGTATGCCGTCCTGGAGATGGAGCAAAGCTGATTAAATTACCTCTTTAGGTAATGATTTAGAAGTCATCAGTATTCAAGAAATATCTATATATATTTATACATATTTTGATACATTTTCATGAATGAAATGAAATGAATGTTCTTGAATTTAATTAAATTGTATAATTTATATCAAAGAATTATTTTATTAATAAAACATTGAATAAAATTTTATTATTTATAAAATTGGTTTTTATGAAGAGAGAAGTAATATAAATTTCATTTCTTTAAAATTTCAATCCACTTTTTATTTCATTTTGCTTTTGGTATTTCCTGAGGATGCAAATATAAAAATTCTACATTATAACAAATAAAGTGAATGTCATTTATAATAATGTATTTTAAAAAATATATTAGTTCATCATCAGTAACTTAAAAAGAAGTGGGGAAAAAATTAAAAAAGAAAATTGTAGGTTACACTTTGGATAAAAATAGTTTATGGTATAGGCATGAGATTTTTATGTGAATCTGCAATTTTCCGTTTTTTTTTTTGTCATTAAAAATTATATATTTTTATTATTAATTTCACAGGGTATCTAATAGTCATGAAAAAATTCACAAATTTCAGCAATTGAGTCAAACATTGCCCAGAGGCTTACACTATTCAATCCTTCTCTACTCCCTATATGAATGCAGTACTTATGTTAAACTAATTTTGTTATAATATAAAACCTAAAAGGAAATAAAACTGCATCCTATTTCTTCTACATCTATTTTGTTTTTATTTTTATAGACAACTTTTTTTATTATGGTAAATGTATTGGGGGCCGGTGATCCAAATAAGAGAGGAGGTTGTAATTGACAGCAAAACAGAGACCCTTCACCTCCCCTATCTGAATCACTAATTTAGTGAACAACATTCACAATTTTAGTTTGAAGCTCACAAAAAGCGGAACAGGGAGACAAAAAAGGCTGGTCAGTGACTTCTAAATTCGGACATAAAAATACAGTAAATCCTATGAAAACGGAACCTGTGTACAACAGAATCCTGATTTAAATGTAAAAAATTCTTAGTCCGTATAGAAGAAAACCATAAAATTATACCTGCTAAGATAGAAACCTGTCTGAAATGGAATCTTTCTCCAGTCTTTTAAAATTAACTCTTAGTAGATTTTACTCTACTAAATAAACATAATAATCTTACATAGTAAAATCTGTGAAAACAAAATTCAATTTTGGAGTGTTTCCGATTGAGCAGCAACAATTGGTATTCCTTCAGCAGGCACTATGAAATTTTTATGTTTTTAAGACAGGATTCCATTATAAACAGGTTCCATTATTGCAGGTTTTACCAAACCAAATACATTAAAATGCAAAAACAGAATCGCTAGGCACTGGAAAAATATTTTGTGTTTTGACAGGTTCCAGACTTAGCATGTAGATAGATTTATACGAGATTCTTTTTGGCAGGACAATGAAAAAATTTCCCTTATAGACCCCAGGTTCTGTTACTCGGTTATACAAGTTTACCTGTATCAAGTTCCACTCAATGTAGACTAATAAGTAAATTGGCATTAAATGAAATTTAAGAGCATTTGTGTATCATGAAAAATCTCGACTAAGCACTGTTGTAGGAAAATTAACTGGTTTTGGTTAATATGCAATTTTCCCACCTCTTGTCAATTTTATTTTATTATCTTAGCTCTTATTATTTTTATTTTTTCATTTAAATCCTTATTTTTATTCAATAGTTTTTGTTCCTATCCAATTTATATGTTACTTGCATCTCATAATGTGAATAAGCACTACAACTTCTATTTCTATGCAAATCTTTCCACACCTCGTGCTATGTGTTCTAGTACATTCATTGGGATTCGCCAAATTCTGCTCACTGTAATCGCAGGGATACCTTTTTTTAAGTATATATCTTTAATTTATCAGTTATCAAATTGTCTTGGCATATTCTATCCTTCCTTTGCCTCCGTGTTGGCGCGCAATTTCTTCTGGCAACGCCTTTGCTTAAAATGCAGGATCGCACAGTTCTTTCCCTACTCCACTCACTTTTTCTTGCCTCTACACCCGTTCGCTATGGATGCCTGGATTTCTGTCATGTTTCAAAATTCAACAGAAGCTATCATCTGCAGACTTTTTTTTAGAAGTTTCTTGTCTCTCTCATCATTTCAATAATTGAAAAATTGTGGAGAACATCCCACAGGATTATATGGTATTTCTTCCTCAATTTTTCAATTATTGCTGTAACTTTTTGAGTTTTCACTATATTTCACTGGTCTTTTTATATGAGTTTCCCTATAGTATTGACTATCAAATCATGACAAAAACTTTTTGCTGTAGTTCATGCATGCACAGTTAAAATTTATTTCATACAAATACCCATATCACATCAAATAGTCAACATATTAATATTTTAATTACAATATACTATTTCTACGATTTTTTGTCAAGTTTTTGGAAAACGCTGTTAAATTCGGCTAAAAACTCTGCATGCTATAAAAAAAAAAAAAAAAAAAAAAAAAAACTTTTGAATTTTTCACAGAAAATTTAACATTTTCACGAATATATGTGCTATGCTTACATACAGGGCTTGACAAATACGGTCGCCACTGGCGACCAAATATTTTTATCGGGCAACCAAGTTATTTAATCTAATGGGGTTTTTGTTGTTGTTTCTTTTTTGTACAAAAACTGACCTAAGCTTTCTTGAAATGAGCACAAATGCCCCCTCCCCCTTTTTTCCCCAATATTAAAAATTAAACTTTGAAACTATATTCACACAAAAAGTATTTGTAACTTTTGTTTTTAATTTGGCAAAAATAAGTTCATCAAATGTAAATTTTAAAGTAATCAAATCAGTATTATTTGAGACTTTGACAGAAAAATAGGCAAAAACTTGTTTTCCTGCTTCATTATTTCATCGATGCACTCCTCAGTAGATATAGATTTTGTAGCATTCAACTATCCAGACATTGGAAGCATTCGGCAATCAGCATTTTCCGAACATGCCGGTTGATTCACTCTTTACAGTATTTTATTTATTTATTTTTGAAAGATATATGATTTTGATAAGTTTCATTAGAAAACTTAGTTTATTTTATCTTTCTAAACTACGTAACTAATAATTCTAAACAATGCCTATTATTATTTTTCCCTCAATTAATTCATAAAAACTTTTGTGCTTTTTGAAAATTAATGACGAGGAAGGAGGGGGTGGTAAATATTTTTTACTAGCTACTAGAATTTTTTTCTGGCTACCAGATTTTATCAAATTTGTAAAGCCCTGCTTATACAAATGCACACAAATGTTGAACAGGACCTACATAGTCATTTGCTACAGTGACAGATCATTTTTAGCATTTTCTGTTACTTGGGTGATCGAAAATATTATTTTATTATTAAAATTATTATTCTCTATAATAATTATTATTATGATATATTACATGTTAAATATCGATTGATATAAATAATTTTTAACTGAACACTTTATCTCATTTTTTTGCATAATTGAGTAATTTCATTAATTTGCGTAATTGAGTCTGGATCATGATCAGGGCTTTACAAATTTGAAAAAAATCTGGTAGCCAGGTATAAATTCCAGTCACCAGTAAAAAATCCCACCCCTTCTGCATTATTGATTTTTATGAATTATGATGTTTTTTATGAATTAGTGAAAAAAATAACAACAAACATAGTTTAGAATTGTACTTAATTAAAAAAGATAATAAAACTAAGTTTTCTAAGGAAACTTATCAAAATTATATATCTCTGAAAAAAACTAAAAATAAATATTGTATCTGAATTAACCAACATGTTCAGGAAATGCTGATTGCTGCCGAATGCTTCAAATGTTTGAATAGTTGAGTGCTACTAAATCTATATCTGATGAGATTGCATGGTAAAATAGTGAAACCAGAAAATGATTTTTTGCCTACTTAGCCTATCGAATTCAGACAAATAATTCTAATTTTGTTATTTAAAAATTTGTATTTAATGAACTCTCTTAGTTTTGCCAAATTAAAAATAAAAGTTTATTTTATTTTTTTATTTGAATATAATCTCAAATTTGTTTTTTAATATTTTGTAACTTTGCAGCACCTATAATGAGACATCTTACAAGAAATTTAATTAAACATTGTGACATTCGCAAAATAACTCTAGTTAATACGTAACATATTAGAAAAGAAAAGAAAAACATTTTCCCGTGCTGTGATTACATAATCAGAATCAGCAACCAGCTGAAGTTTATTTTGATCCAACGATCTACAATAAGAATTTAAGAATAAATAAAAACAAGACAAAATACCTCACTCTTCTGAAGTACAATCAATCATTTTTTATTTCCATTTATTGCAGATAATAATCCAAATAATGTAATTATAAAGTATTCTTGAGTAACAACACATTACCAGACACTTGTCTCCAAGACAGAGTGACGCCGAACTATTGTTCAACGTGTGTGGTGCACATAGGCACTAGGCGCCAAACATTTTAAGTGGGGAAGAAATATTTAAAAAATACATATTTTTATTAAAGTGAATTATTCTTGAAATTTTAATTAAATTTTATATATTTACTTCGAATGAATTTCTTATAAGTTACTATTCTTTAAAATGAATGTGATAGATTAATCATAGTCAGAGCAGAAAAATCTGATTTGAAACTTACAAACAAGAACGAAAAATCATGTGACAAGCATAGATTATGTAACAGTTTCCAACGCTTCCAAAATAATTTTACAAATCATTACCGTTTAATAAGCTGAAAGATAACATATAAGTAAACAATTTGGAAAACGCATAACATATTTAAAAACGTAATTTCAGGAATTTCCAACATATACAATATTCGGAAAAATATCCGAACACTTTTATTCAGCCCTGTATATGATCTATAGATTTGTATATATACTACATAGGATGCTAAAATTAGTTTAGTTGGGAAACGCGTAGCACATTTTAAAATTCTCCTTCAGGAGTTTCTGTCAATAAACGGAAATGTGTTCGCGAACTTTTGTGCTGCCCTGTATATGATCTACAGAATTTATACACACCAAATAATAGACAAAAAGTGAGTTAAATTTAAAATCGCATTCAGCAACTTCCAGGAATTATTGTTAACAGACAGTAGAGAATTCTTTTGTGTGTCCCTGTAAATGAACGATGACTGCTATACACACAATATTCTGTAGTAAGCCTCTTGTAATGCACCTTAGTGCTATAATAAATTTCAATGCATTTAAAACTAGTCGTTGGAGGCCACCGTAATACTTACCCATCATGGATATGCATAATGTAAAATATTAAAATAAAAATGTGTAAACTACTTATAAAATGCATTGCAATTCAAATAAAATCGTGGCTTGATGACGTCATAAACTTTAAAGGCTCGATTACTGAATTGCTTGAAAGAGGTTTTTCCTTATAACTCCACAAATAATCCTATTAACTAGCGGTTTATTGCATCTGATTAAGCGTCAAATTTCCAATTAAAATACATCTTTAAAGTGAAATTTGGATGAAATACAGGGTCATGAAAAATCGAAGAGTGTCGAAAATAGGATTCCAAATATCTCGGCAACTAATTATCCGATCGACTTCATGCTTTATGTAAAATTTATGTTTTTTTATTGTCTTTTATATTCATTTCTTAAAATAAACAATTTCGAAAATTTTTATATACCTTTTATCAGAACGAATATTTCGAGAGTCCGAAAAAAATAGTTCCGGTTAATCAAGGTTATTGAAATGAAATAGGCTTCTTCCCATTATTACATACTAAGTACATACCAAATTGCAAGTCTCTATCTCAATTTTTTCGGGAGATAGAGCGTTTACAGACACACAGACGGACAGCAAATTTTTTTTTCTAAAAATATGTTTTTCGGAATCTCCAGTGTCTGAAACGTGTAAATCCGTCAACATTTTTTTTTCGATTTTCAAAACGATTACAAGACTTACCCTATACTATGTATGATGGGTAAGTAATAGTGAAACATTATTTAATTAAACCGCAAACGATTTTTCTCTATAGACGTAATATAACAGAATTCTTTTGACTGTCCCTGTAAAGTAACTATAAGTGCTATGCACACCATATTCCATATTAAGCTTCTTGTAATGCACTTTAGTGATATATATCAATTACAATGTGTTTAAAACTGTGTAACATCATTAAAATAAACCGCAAATGATTTTTCCCCATAGACCGTAATGTAACAGAATTCTTTGGAGTGTCCATGTAAAAAAACTATAAGTGCTACACACTTCAGTTGAAATAGGGAACATGCTATAGATAACGACAATAACATATAAAAATTGCAGGGCAATCTGAGCATATTTACGGGAGTTAGAGTACAGACAGATGGCCATACAAACCGAAGTCATAAACACATTTCAACTACGTTGGAAAGTGTTAAAAAGCATGAGCCTTTTTTATCATTGCATCTAATTTTTAGACGCCACGTAGGTTGGATTAATAATATTTCTTATTGAAACTTCTCCCCTCTCCCTACATTCTAATCATGTGACATGCTAGCCGATCAGAGCAGAAAAGAATGGCATTTTATGTACATGAAATGAAAAAGGCCTTTTAAACTTGGCTTTTCCATTAAAAGTACGAGATAAGATGGAGATCACTGGGCTTGCTGCACGCATGAGTAGAGGTGTTGGAGAGACAAAATGTTGTTTGTGTTCATTTTTTGAAAAAAAAAAAAAATAAAAATAAATAACAAAAAAAGTCAGATTAAAAAACTTAGTCGCCAGATAAGAAAAGTTGGTTGCCAGTGGCGAACGCATTTGTCCAGCTCTGATCATGATTGTATGTGTTTAGGACAAAAGTTATGTGTTACTGAATATCAGATGGCCTAAGAAAAAAAAAATTCCTTCAATCAGTGGTTACTAACTATGCAGCCCTTGAGTTCATTTCGTGTGGCCCCATAAGTTGGGCACATAGTTAAAAAATATATGCTGATATATATTATAAAATAAAATTTATAAAGACCTTGCAATTGTTTTTAAAGTCCAATACCATAAAAATAAACATAAGACTTATAAATTTTTCCAATGCATAACCCCAATACTGGAATAGAATATTACAAGTCTAGTCTATAGAGTTTCATCCAGGGGTGATTCTGAGTAAAGAAAAAAAAAATTCTGAAATTCACAGCAAATTTTCTGAAAAGTTACAACAGAGGGAGGTGGTGTCCACTCCTGCTACTTTTTTTGCGTCCCTTTGACGAAATTTGATTTTTTTGCGCGATCTTTTGATAAAATTTCGGTTTTTTCGCAATGTTTTTGACGAAATTTGCCGTTTTTTCGCGATATTTTGGACGAAATTTGCCGTTTTTTGCAATGTTTTTGACAAAATTTGCCATTTTTTAAACGATCTTTTGACGAAATTTGCCATTTTTTCGAGATCCTTTGATAAAATTGGCGACTTTTCTTCGAACGAATGATGATATTGATTTTTTTTGCGATCATTTGCCGAAATACCGATAACATTTTATGTCCGAATTTTCGGATTTATGACTGTTTTTTTTTTAATTTTCGGAAATCATTGCCTTAATTTTTCGGAAAATTCGGACCAGAATCACCCCTGGTTTCATCTCTATACAAAATTATTAATTAATACCTCAAGGATATTGGAGAAAAATGGCTGCTTGATTTTTCAAAAATTGTAATTTTTCAGAACACAAAAATTTCCAAATTTAAGTCAAGAAATTGGGCAGTTTAAATTCAAAATTAAACCCAGAAAATAAGCCATATTTTGTAGTGCTGCCATCTACAGTAGTGAAAGGAAACAAACTGTTACTTTTTCCGCAATTTTGGGGGTTTCAATGTGGAAAGGTTTTTTTTTAAAGGAAATTTTAAACTCTGTGTCATTTTTTGTGACCACCGCGCCAGAAAAGGTTAAACGCAAAATCTATTTTTCTGAAAACATTAAAAAGATATTTTAAATTTATTTAAGGAGACAAAAATGAACAATAAGTTACTAATCAACTTTTATTTAAGAAGGGTATCACTTTTAGAGGGGAAAAGATAATAAAAACTATTTTTTTTAATCGTAATAATATCGGAAATTTCCATGCATATAAGGAAAGAAATGTTTTCATGTGTCAAAACCAAGTACAGAAAATTGAAGAAAAGTCTATATATTTAAAAATATATTCATATAGTGTTTGATGCAATTTATTTTCCACAAATGATTTATATGTAATTCAAAGAAAAGACATAAAGACATCGGGGGGGGGAACAACAGTAAGTAGAGAAAAAAAATGATTAAATAATTACTTAGTAATTATTATTTTATTACTAAGTTTTAGTAGAACTGAAAACAACTATTTTTCTTTCTCTTTTTCAAAATAATCAGGAGAGACCAAAAATGTAACAATACACATAAACTACAACATTTACTTGATTGTGTGAAGAATCCTGTTGCTCCCCCCCACCATTTGACATTCAACCTGTGTGATGTCAAAGGTCAGCTCTGGTCCTTCTGCTGCCTTGATTTATATATTAGTGGGGGATGAAATTTTCAGCTTAATTTTAAAATATCCAGAGTATAAATAAACTTATACAAATTTATTTATATGAATAGGTGAGAACATGTACTTTCTGCCTTTTTCAATTTTTATTGGAGTTATTTAGTGTTATTTACATCTCGCTGACTTTAAGATTTTAATACTAAATAAGTATATAATTTAGAAATATTTTGTCAAGGCAGAAAATAAGAGACACTCTTTAAGAAGATAACAAAAAACAAAATTAATTTCCTGATGAGATATTTTATAAATATGAATGCAATCCGCGACCATTGGTTTAATATGGGAGGATGACATTTAAAATCTTACTGATGCAGAGCCTTAAACTGGCTGTCACAACTTAATATTAGGTAGGATTAAAAACAGTTTTGAGGCATATTCTAGACACTTTAACAGAGTTTGTACACATTGCTTTACATAAAGGGATTTCAAAGCATCAAAGTCAAAAAAATTTAAGGACCTACAAATTAAAAAAACTATTGAATTACAATATGCATTTTTTTAATACAGGATTTCATTTTTCTAAATACAACTTTTAAACACTGAAATGACAGGGGGCAGGGAGGGAATTTCGGTATGTGCAGTAGAAATTTAGAAGACTATTACTTATAGTTAGTTAATTGTAAAATTGAAAAGGAAAGGAGGGGAGAGAGGTTCCAAAATTCTGGAAGGATCAATTAAAAGACTATTAATTTAACTATATTGTCACTACAAAGTATACGGCAGTGTAAGGGGGAAAAATATATTTTTTTCTTTTTTTGGGGGGTGGGGTGAGTTTGATTAGATGATTATTTATCAAGTAGATAGTTATTATAGAGCAGGCATGTCAAACTCATTTATCACCGATGGCCAAATTAAAATTAACCATTGTATACAAAGCTGCAGGCCACATTACAAAATACAACTTTGTTAAAAACAGAAAATAAATAAATAAAACATGAAAAATTCGAAAGCTGCCTACTGGAATATTTTAAAAGAAATATTTATTATGTAAAATACATCAATTTTGCTATTTACGAACTTTTATTATACTGTAAAATTAAAAATAACAAGGATGTCGTACAAAAGTGTGCTGCCGAACATAGGTAAAAATACGTTCAGATAAAAATAAAGACTTAAACACACATCTGGCATTTAAAAATTTAAATCACAAACAAACTCTGAAAAAAAAAAGTATTAGTAAGTGCATCACCCTGATCTTTGCCTTTTTCTGTTGAAATTGTTCCTCTTTACTAAACTTTTTTTGCAACGAACATTATTAGTCAAATTTTCCATAATTGAATCAAAAATACCATCTATGGTGGTTGTATCAATGACAGGAATAATTTACAGAAGCTCTTTCGCTTATTTTTAAGTACTCATCATGTTTGCGAATAAAAACTGCCAACCGAGTTGAATTTTGTGCATCTGTATTTTCATAAATTACAATGTAAGAGACAATAAATTTGAAATTATATATTTGTTTTATTGGAATTTCTAGATATATCGTGAATCTTTCTAGCAAGGATACTTATATAATTCAGTTTATTAGGATGAGCGAAGCGAATCCTCTACTAGGCCACATAAATTACATTTTGTCGTACACTTTACAAAAAAACTATCCAGTATTTTGACTTGAAATTAGATAAAAATAATTTATGATCTGTAGATTAGCACAATATTATTTTTTTTACAGAATAACATTAAAAAAATTATTATTTTAATTAACATGTTTTTCCAT
The DNA here is from genome assembly GCA_963931845.1 of Maratus michaelseni. NCBI lineage: Eukaryota > Metazoa > Arthropoda > Arachnida > Araneae > Salticidae > Maratus > Maratus michaelseni. The sequence continues at coordinate 123,323,887 of OZ007587.1, forward strand.
TATGGATGCATTTTTGCAAATAAAAAATGAAACATGAAAAAATAAATCATGGAGTTAGTAATTATAGATATAATCATGATTAATTAAATAAATCCACCAAAATATCTCAAAAACTATTTTTTTTTTAATTTAATTAAGGAAAGAAATATTTTTGAACTTGATAAAAATAAAATATGATCTGTAGATTCTGACAATATTATTTTCTTATCGAATGATTTAAAAAAAACTTGTTATTTTGTTGAATTTATTTTTCCATTATACAGATTCATTTTTGTAAACAATAAAGAAACCTGCATATTTCTTGCAGTAAATAAAAATTATTGAGTCAGAAAAAATGAATAAAGTCATGAATGATTAAGTACGTAAAATATTATCGTTGCATCAAAATTTCTCATTTTAAAAATTATTTAATTAAGGAAAGGAACCTATATATCTGCATTTTGCGAAGACAAAATATTTTAAATATTGAAAATAACTACAGAATTTATACTTCAAACCGTAAAAGAACATTAAACTTTCTTATATTAAAAATATATGCTATTTGAGAGGAAAATATAAATTTTAATAGAATACTTTATTAAGATTGGTTGGAAATGGTGCATGTTTTAGTACTCATTCCTTTTAATCATATAATAGTTTCACGATTTCTTTTATAAAATTTTTAAAATACCCCTTTTTTATGAAAATTATAGCATATTTTTAATGAATTAAAATTTGAGAAAAGTCAATTATTTACATTCAATTATAAAAGTATTTTTCAGTGTTAAGAATTTAAATGCACAATTTATTCTTATTATATGTAATCATTTACGCAGACGATACTTACACATTTTAAAAGAATTATATTATGATTTTTTTTGTAAAGTGGCAACAAAAGAATTGTAAACAAATAAAATTTAAATTAATTGTTAAATTCGTTATATAAAGTGTTAATCGAATTCGAAGGTTGAAAATTGAACCAAATGAAACATATTTACTATTAAGAAGTAATTACTATTAGTATTATTTTTAATATGTTTTCCGTTTTAAAACAATTTATGGAATGTATCAGTTCTATTATAAAAATGCTAAGAAAATGTATACTTACTGGTCGAAAAGAACGTGAACATAATTTAGCTTTAAGGCAAGAAGCTCGATATCAGCATAAAAAACGACGACATGACGAATCTCTTCTGACAGAGAATGCATGTGCTCAGAAATATGCTTTAAATTTCGAAGATTCACAAAAATTTTAAATTATATTTTCATCGTTAGTTTGATATGCATATTCAATCTCAAAAAATATTTTTACTTTCAAATATTTATCTTATGAAATAATGCTTCACGAATACAAACAAAGCATGGCTTTTGCTAGTATTATTTTCAAATTTCTTTAACTGCCCAGGACGCCAGGACATTTCTTCTACTTCACAGTGAATGATTTCGACTTGCGTGAAATTGAATGTAATAGAATTTTCTTTTTTTTAAGAAGCTGCATTAGTTTTAATGAAATATCTGTTTTAAATCTAACAATTTATCTTTCTGAAGTTTTCGAGTACATTCTTCACAAACTCTGAGTTTCTACATATCAAACATAAAATTTCAGTTTTTATTTGAATAGAAAAATACTGTAAATTGAGCTTTTTCAATCTGTGATGTTCATTTTTGGATAGTGTTTTGTTCACATTGGTAGCTTTAACATATTTTAAAGAAATACCCAAATATATGAGAGTACAAATATGTGTGTCAAAAGGAAATAAAAAGAAGATGAAGATCATTTAGGTCTCATTAATGATTCGTTTCATAACCCAAATAATGAAAATAATTAATGAGCTCAAATACAATACTCGTGTTCGACTATGTATGCTCCATGTGAAGAGCAAGGAAAATATTTGGGTCTTTTATTTTTTTACAAAAACAAGACCGAGAATTTGTCGCTTTCAAAGCTATTTTTTTAATGTTTAGTTATTATAAATTAGTGCTGCATTTTAATAGTTTTTCAATACCATCTTTAGTACCTAATAAATACTGCTCATTATTTTGTAATGTGCTGTAAATAGAAGGGAGTAGAAAATTAAAATATTAGTTTCAACATAAAACAATTTATAAAAAGAATACTATACAATTTTTATGAATGTTTAAATTTTCAGATTCTTTATATGCCCTATCAAGCTATACGATTGGCTATTTTTGCCACCCACAATCTCTGAGCTGAAACATTAAAATAAGTTTTATCTGACCACATACATATGCCATACTTTCTTATACTTGCCCCACCTAACACCAAGGCATATTGCCAGATTGTTTCCAGATTAGTTTTTTATTTAAAAATAGCTACTAATTATTTTACTAGTAATCTTTTCTTTATTTGATGACAGAGTGCATTTCAATAAATAAAGCAAAGATTTTCTAAAATAAAAGCGTAAGTCATGTGACTGTCATCAACAATTCCGGGATAGCCGTTTCACTTTTTCATATGCCAGGTGGCCATTTTTATTCAAAATTATTTTTTCGAATAAAACTGCATAAAAGTTACATTTTAAGAAAGATCGTTCAAAATAAATTAATATCTGAGAGATGACTTACGTTCAATTATGTATATATTCTGCAATAACTTCAGTCGAAATAAGGTTCGCAGTTCAAATTCTCTATTCATGAAAGTAAACAAAAGAAAGATTGATTCGTCGTGAACATTTAAAATATTAAACCATGGAGGTAATCATTCGCAAAGCAAGTTCTCCGCGAATGAATTTTTGGACCGCTGCCTCGCGTAAAAAAAAATAATTCGCACCAGTGAGACAATCAAAGTTTACCATAATTACGTGCTATACAACTCAACTTCCTTTCGGATATTTTTTTGACGTAAATTGAACTCATGTAATAATATTTAATGAATCAGATTTTTAGCATTTTTAAAATCGCTAATACAGCTTTTATTTATCGCGTGTACAAATTAGAAACGATACTTTGACTTCGAAATCAAATGTTTTGATTTGTGATATTATTTCTTATTTATTTATTTATTTTCTATTTTAAATGAAAAGTGTGAACGGCATGTATTTTAAATTTATGTAATATAAGCATTTAGATTAAAGTTAAGTATTTAAAATGAAATGAGTGACAGGTTTATAATTTAAAATTAAATTAATGTAGTATGAATGATGGTGATGGGAACAATATTTGGCGATTTATCATTTGCTCCTGGCTAACAAAAATACTCATAATTAAAAAAGGAAATAAAAATAAATAAATGATAGTTTGATGTAAATAAATATTGATATACATATCAAAAATAATTTATAGCATTAAAATAAAAGTAAATAAACAACAATTTCCATAACAAAGTTTTCGCCAAATTGGCGGGGGGGAATCGCGCCAACGTGCATATGTGACACCTGTGCCCAAAAAATATGCGAAATGCTACCATGATCGCAAAAGTTAATGATTTGTCTATTAGAATCTTCCGATTTGGCGAAAGATTAAGGGAAAATTAAATTATGAATAAATGTAACGTGTTGCAATGTTTAACATACATTTAAGGGAGACCAAACTGGTCGCCAGTGGCGGCTAGTTACTATATACTGAAACAGTGATAGATATTTTGAATAAAAGATCTTCCAGCTTGGTAACATTGCAGCTACAGTTAAAGCAGGTTTGCATGAAAAGTATATTTTCTGCATCAAATATGGAAATGCCAAAGGTTTCAAGTGCCACTGATAAGTCATTGGTGGGCCAGGAGTGTTTGACATGCCTGCTATAGAGTTACATATAGGGCAGGAAAAAGAGTGAATATTAAAGAGCTTCAACATTTTTTAGCATTCTGTATTTTGTACAGGGATGGGAAAAGGGGAATTTAGTTGAGCGATTATTTATTGTTACAATAAAGAAACAAAACAGAAAAATTAAAAAAGTTTTACAGATTTTAAACTTTGTTAGCTGAGGAGGAGGGGCAAAATGAGTGAAGCAGATTTTTTTTTGTGTATGGGGGAGATTAATTAGATGATTGCATGGTTATTTATCATTATTGAAGATTTACAATTAAGGCAAAGAAAAAATGAAAGAAAAGACTAAGTTTTGTGTCATAGAAAGGGAGAGAGAGAGAGAGAAAGGCAATTTTAGGTGGAGGAATTTTAAATGATTATTTATTGCTACCATAAAGTAACAAATAGAGCAAAGAAAGTTAAAAATAATTTGAGTTTTGAAGATAACTTTGTGGGGTGGGAAGTGGAAGCAAAAATTTTTATGGGGTTGAAGGAAGCTTATTAGATGATTAATTATTTATCGCTAATAAAAATTTATAAATAGAACAGGAATATTTAAAAAGTTTTTAAACTTCAATTTTGATTGTGGGGAGGATTTTCCATGGTAAATTATCCATTGTTACACTAAAGTAACAAATAGAGCAGAAAAAAAAGAAAAGACTTAAGGCCTTTTTAAACTTGTCAGGGGGGGGGGGGAATGCAAGGGGAGAAACATTTATTTATTTTATTTTACTTTACTAAATATTTAGAAATAGGACAAAAAAAGATTAATGACTTTAAATTTTGTATGCTTGGTAAGAGGAGGAGGATGGGAATTTATCCGATTAATTTATTTATTGTTATTTATTAATTCTGTAACCAGTAAAATATTTCAAGTATTCATGAAACAAGCACAAATTATTTATCCGATTAATTTATTTATTGTTATTTATTAATTCTGTAGCCAGTAAAATATTTCAAGTATTCCTGAAACAAGCACAAATTATGTGCAAAGGGTTCTTACTAGATTTAATGCAATTTTATGATACCTAGCTACTTAAAAATAGTCAGAAAAAGTCAAAAACAATTTTATTTTTCAATGGCTAAATAATATGAAGAAAAAAAAAATCCAAATAAAATTTTTTTAAAGATGCAAACTGTTTTTTAGCTTTGACGTGTTTTTCTTACAGAAAATAAAATTATTTTTCTGCTTTCTTGCCGGGTATTCCACATTACAAATGTATAGTATTTCTCTGTGCAATTCTGGACATTTTTGTACTGAAATGGATGACACATTATATAGAACCAACATTGTAAAGACTGTACCATGGACAAACTAATTAAATTTCAGGAGTCAAAGGAGCATAGCTTAGGAGCATTATAGGAGTTGTATAGTTTTTTTTTTTTTTTTTTTTTTCAAACTACACTTTTTAATAATTTTGTGATTTTTTTTTTTTTTTGTTTTGGCCACAAGATAGACAAAATTCAAGTTTTTTGCTGCAACTGATTGACAGAATTAGCATTTTTTTTTTCAACGACCGTCTGACAAAACTTGTTAAATTAAAAAAAAAAAAAAAAAAAAAATGCGATCATTTGACGAAATTAGTAATATATTTTATTACTGAAAAAACTGAAGAAATTTGCAATTTTTTTTTCTGTGACACATTGGTGAAATTCACAATTGACAAAAATCACAATTATTTTTTATGCCCAACTTATGATTTTATCCGCGACAGATTGGCAAAATTTGCATTTTTAAAAATTCACGATTTTTTTACGAGATTGGTTAACGACATTTGAGATTTTTTCTGCGTATGACTGACAAAAATCGTGATTGTTTTCCATGCCGGATTTACAAAATTTGCAATTTTATCCACGAGGTTGATAAAATTTGCATTTTTTAATTGTTTCTAAACTATTTTTGAGCTAGTATTTTATCTTCTTTTACAATTATTAATTTCAAAAATACCGATTTTGAAAAATTCAAAAAAAAAAATTATATATATATATATACTCGTGAAAGTTAGTTAATTTGCAGAAAAATCACATCACGGGGACACTGAAATCAAAATGCGATAGGGAAATTAATCCCCCCCCCCCCTAGGTGTAGTTTTGCTTTTCAGGAATAATTTTAGTCTTTTATTTCGAGTCTGCAGAAATGGTAAAGTTTTAGCTTTTTTTCCTTTCTTTCATTTTTTGGGTCTGTGAGACTTGCAGTAAAGCTGAAATTGTAAATTTTCTTGCGTTTTTTTTTAAAATCTTAGGTGAAAATAAGGAATTTTGCTTAGTAGCCCCTGGCCATTAGGTTAATTTTTTTTTAGTAACCAGTAAGTACATTTATGTCACTGAATATTTAATTTTAAAAACATATAACGAGTTTACAGTAAACAAGTAATTTATGTACTGAATTAAAACATTTTAATTTATATTGTTTTGAATAAACTTGAGATACTAATTCCCAATCTATTTTTAAATGTAAAATAAGTTAACAGCAAAGTTATACACAACATGCTTATGTATTTACATGCTAACTACATAAGTCCCACTAAGCTTAGGTACTTGTGTAGCTAAATACATAAGTACCTTTTTTTAAAAAAAATATTTCTATAGAATTAAGATCTGATAATAAAATAAAGTGCGTCCCAAAAGTTTATAGGCAACCATTTTTTTTAAATTTAAGAGCTAACTAAACAAGTAAGAAAGACTAAATAAATTATGCAAATACATAATAAAATAAAAATAACAAAATACTCAAACACCTTTTAAAAGTCATAGATTTAATACAAAAAAATATAAAAAAAAAAATGCTGTCCCAAAAAAAAAAAAAAAAAAATATACAATTGGTATTAAAAGCCAATTTAAGTACTGATATCCAAAATTTTCATATTCCAAAGTCATGTACTTGTAATACAATAGTTTCCTCATTTAAAAGCAAATCCGTCTTTCCGTTTCAGACTGATTGCAAAGATGCCAATGTGCAGTTTTCTAAAAAGGAAATTTTGCAAAACTATCATTTAAAAGCTCGTGGATGGAAAGTTGTAGACATTGCAAGAAAAATTGGACGCAGCAGGGTTGATATTTACCGAATTCTGTCAAAAGGTGACAATTTTGAAATAAAATACCGTTCTGGACGGCCAAAGAAAACTAAACGGCAAGACAGAGATTTTGAGATTAGTTTCAACCCAGAACCTGTCTTTTTTCTTTCAGTTTCTAAAGAAGTAGGTGTTCCAGTATCAAAATCCATCGATGGCTGCAGGCAAGTACATTTCTTGATTATTGCAAAATACTTTATTTGCCAATGTTTACAAAATGGCATAAAGACTCGTGTTCAGTGTGCCCGAAGTCACATGATTTGGAGAGATGAATAGTTGAGTGTTCTTTTCAGTGATGAAAAGAAATTTAATTTAGATATTCCCAATGGTTGGGCATATTACTGCAACGATATTCGCTAGGAACCACCAACTTTTTTCAGCAGACAACAAGGAAGTAAGGAAGGGTTAACTCATGGTGTGGGGTGCATTTTCTTATAATGGAAAAACAGATATCGCTTCTTTAAAAGGTCGTCAATGTTCCGAAGATTACCAGAAAACACTTGAAGTACAGTTACTTCCATTTGGAAAGTTGCTAGGTGAAGACAAATGGATATACCAGCAAGACAATTTGCTCCATTCACATGTCCAACTCTACAAATGCAATGGTCAAGACAAAACCAAATAACTGTTATGGACTAGCCAGCCATAATTCCTGACCTAAACCCACTGTAGAACCTCTGGGAAATAATAGGTAGACACGTATATGCTAATGGGCATCAATTTGCAATGGTTCAAGATCTTCAGCTGCACAAAATTTGTTTTCTTTAAAGCCAGAATTTCTTCAAACTCGTTTTGAGTATGCCTGATTGAGTTTTTAAAGTGATTAGAAATAATGGATTAAAAACTTAAACGTTAAATAGAAAAATATGAGTTGTCTATAAACTATTGTGACAGTAAAATTTTAAGTTTTAATTTTTATCACAAAGTCTCTGATTTTGTAATATTATTTTTGTATAGTATTATCTTGATATTATTTATAATTAAATAATTTTTGAAATTTCTAATACTCTTTTTTAATTGTAAAATAAGAAAATCTAGTTGTCTATAAACTTTTGGGATGCAGTAGGTATGTTTAAACACTAAATAATAACCCACAACATGATATACATTACACATGCACAGCCTGTGGGCCAAAAGTGGAAAATATCTCCAGAAATTCAGGAATTGTGTATTTCGCCAATTAATCTCTGAAAAAATTGCAAATTTCAACATTCAGGAGTGTAAAATTCATGAACTTCGTCGATTTGGAGCATAAAAATGAACTTCGTCGATTATGAGCGTAAAAATCATGAATTTCATCGATCGGGAGAGTAAAAATGTTTTATTTCGTCGATCGGGCATGTAGAAATCATGAATTTTGTCAGTTGGGTGCATAAAAATCATGGATTTCATCAAACAAGCACGGAAAAAAAAAAAAAAAAAAAACATGAATTTTGTTGATTGGACGTGGAAAAATTGCGAATTTTAGGAACAAAAAATCGGAAAATCATGCATTTGGCCTGTTCTTTCCATATTCTTAATCGCCAGTTTTTAAAGTCTAATCGCTGAGGGTTTATTTTCACGTTTACTTAAGACCCCAAGTAATGCTGAAGTAAAAGTTTTGACTTTTTTCTTCCTTTGCATCTGATTTTCCGTGTCTGAGTGACCTAAAAATAAAGCCAAAATAATAAATTTCCCAGAGTCTGCTTAATCGGAAATGGTAATGTTTCAGTTAATTTTTTCTTTCTCTCTTCGGATGTGTGGCCTGCAGTAATGCCAAAATTGTAATTCCCCATCCCCCCGATCCTATAGCACCCTAATTAATGTCGAAATTGTAAAATGTTGCCCCCCACCTCTGCCTTTTTGGATCTGAACGACCAAAAAATAATGCTCAAATTATTAAAATTCTGCCTTTCCCCATGCAGAACCCGAAATAGTACATTTCCAAAGACAGATTTTTGTTCTGTGGATAGGAAACACATCTATCCTATCTCCAATTGATGTAGGGTAGAGGATTTGACAGTTTTATTACGATCTGTCTCTGCATAAGGCTTGCTAATATTTTGCTCTTTTTTACATCACATTTTAAAGTTTTCGATTTGCTCCTTCCATTAAACATACAATCTCAAAAACCCAGAAATCAGGGGTATACTCAGAACATGAACACCTCTGTTAAATATTTTCAAGGACCATACAAACCTTGTTTAAAGATTAAAAAAAATGCAACAAAAATTTTGAAAAGTCAGCAAGAATCTCTTTATACTGAATCAGATATCTGTAAAAAAAAAAAAAAACTTAATTCAGTCAAGGACATGTTTTTTTGTAGTTGCTAAAAAATTATATTCCAAAATAATAATTTAAACACAATGTTTTATGAAATTTAACTCTCAGTGAAAAAAATAATCAATTCTGATCACATTTTTTTTCCTATGTTAACTGCTCTCTATGCAGGGCTGCCACTGGCGACTATTTTTATATTTTATTGGCATCACTATTTAAAAAAAATAAAATTTGCAGTAACTTCTCTTGCACATATTGTCAAAGTGTATGTGAAAAAATTGTCGCCCGTGGCAGCCCTGTCTATGCAAATCAAGTAATAGATCTATGTATAAGTGAAAATATACATTTTGTACAGTTAACCATGGGTGCAAGAAGTCTATCCAAGCCAAGACTGAAAACTTTTCTGAGTATTGGAATAACCATATGGAAATGGACTAGAAGATTTCTGTCTTGCATTTTGGTTAAAAATTTATCTTTTACATTAAAGAAATCTGGTTTAAAGTTCTTGATAGCAAAATTGCTGTTATTTAAGTATGTAAAGGTCTTGCACCAATTCAGTTAACAAACTTGCACATTAGGTAGTAAATTTTTCAATAATTTACACTGAATAATTTTAATTATGTGTTATTTAAAATAAATGCATAGCAATCAAATTTTAATTGCTTAATAGGCGTATAGCCAACATAGTGAAAAATTACCGAAGCCGGGTGGGTCATCAGTATGGCGCACTGACGTTCTACCAACTGAACCACTTGGGAACGATACTCAGCCTGGAACTTTCTCACTATAAGATGTTGGCAAGGCTACAAACGCAGCACAAGATGGAATATTTTCCGTGAGCCACCAAACGTTTGTAGCCTTGCCAACATCTTATAGTGAGAAAGTTCCAGGCTGAGTATCGTTCCCAAGTGGTTCAGTTGGTAGAATGTCAGTGCGTCATACTGATGACCCAGGTTCGAGTCCCGACTTGGGTACTTTTTCACTATGTTGGCTATACGCCTATTAAGCAATTAAAATTTGATTATTATGAATGCAAGGCGTGTGAAATTTTCTATGGAAAAATCTCCAAGGTATTAAATATGAATTTAAATGCATAGCTGTAACTAAAAAATAAAACAAAGGTTCATTCTGTCAATACTATTTAATATCTACTTTTCTGTCCAACAGTTCAAATTTGTATCATTTATACCTCTCTTTTATGGATTAGAAATATATTTTTAATCAGCGATTTCAAAAAGTACATAAATCCAAGGATTTCAGATTTTCAGGAATCTATGAAAACTGTGCTTACTATCTATATTTTAGATGCTAAAAAGGTATAAATTAACAACATAATACAAATTAAAATAACTTTTATTGACATTAATTTGTATTATGTTGTTAATTTACACGTTTTAGCATTTAAAAGAAATATATTATTACAAGGTGTTATAATTTATTATATTGTGCTATATATTTCTATTATATATACAGTGGACTCTCTCTATTCTGAACACTCATGGGACCGACCAAAAATGTTCAGATTATAGGGGTGTTCATTATAGAGGGAGATTGGGAAGTGCATTACTACTACTACTATGTATTGAGTTTATAGAATGTATAGAATACTTAGCCTGGTTAACCATGCAAGTTACCTGTGATGGAGGTGCTGAATTTAGAAACTATTAAAAAAGTTAATTAAAAAAGTTATATTAAAAATTTTTACAAAACATACAATTACATTACTTGAGAAGGTAATAGGTACATTACTTAAAAAAGTGAGTAATTTTAGTCAGTTTTTGCACTGTGTATGCTCGTGCAGTGTACATGTTATCCAGTTGTTTAAGAAGTGGAAAGGTTTCTGGGTGATGTTCAGCCGCATAGTTCAACAGGTCTTGAATCCCTTGGCCATATTGCTTGAAGGTAATCGTACTTCTTGTTTAATCGGTTTCTTCTGGTTCTAGTTCGTTTTCACTACCGTATTCCTCTTCAACGATGTTGTCGCAAACAGGAAGGCTTCCGTCGGGTTCGAGATAAGCTCCAGGTTCAATTTCAGTATGAAGCTCCTGAAGAATTGACCCCAAGTCACTCACAACTGTTGCTTCTTGGTCCTCTGTCCTTGATTGCTCATTCTCACACGGGAATCCAGCTTTGTAGAAGCATTTTTGGATGGTGTAGGGGGTTACTTCATTCCAAGCAATTGATATCAATGGACAGCATCCACGACATCAACCTTCTTCGTTAATTCGGTTGCCGAATTTGCCTCCTCCATCACCACGGACATTTTCTTCAAAAAATGAATTCGGTAGTGAGCTTTAAAGGTCTTGATTACTCCTTGATCCAGTGGTTGGATTATAGAAGTACAGTTCGGTGGCAGGAACTTCAGGCTCACGTTGCTCAGCTGAGCATTTGTATGTGATCTGGCATTATCCACAAAACGAAGAATTTTTCTTCCTTCTCTATTCATCATCTCGTTAATGCCCTCCAACCATTGTGATAAAATTGTGAATGTCATCCAGGCTTTTCGATTTGATTTATAGTGGACAGGCAATGATGCTATCTTCACATTTTAGAAGCATCGTGGTTTTTCACTTTTTCCGATCACAAGTGGTTTGTGCTTTTCACCCGTAAACCTGGCACAGAGCATGCCGGTAAGTCTTTCTTTTGACATTTTTCCGCCCATGCATTTATCGCTTCTTTCTGCTAAGGTTTTATTTGGAAGAGCTCTGAAAAACAGGCCGGTTTTCTTCGGCATTGAAAATGTTAGCGGCATCGAAATCCTTCGTTATATCCAGAAGCTTTCTTTTCCATTCCTCCACATTGTCGATATTTACGTCTGCAGCTTCACCATTGATTATTTTGAATCCGATGTTATGTCAACTTTTGAAGCGAGTCATCCATCCTTCTAATGCCTTAAATTCCGTGATTTTCTCCTTTTCTGCAAAATCCAGAGCAATCTGCTTTAGCAGGGGTCCAGTGACAGGAAGATTCTTCGTTCTCATTTGGCAAAAAAACTTCCAGACGTGATTGTTTATGTTTTTGTTTCCAGTTTTCTTTTCAAAAATTCAACAATTTGAGAAAGGTTCATTTGCTTCAAAAGCGGCTATAGTTTCTTTCTCTTTCTTGCTGATTATGTTGACTTGACCTACTGAAATTCCAAATTCAGATGCAATTTTTCTTTGACTTACTTTTGATTTGAATTTTTGAACAACTTCATATTTTTCCTGAAGTTTCAGTTCTTTCCGTTTTCTTACTTGTTTCTGACATATCTGCGTAAGTGTCCCTGCAACAATAGTGAAAATTTTACCTTTGCCGGGCAAAAGGAAGAAAAAAACAGAAGCGATAATGCTGCCAACCAGGTGTGCAGAAAAGAAACCATAATCCTTTTTTAACCACTCCCACCTGTCATTGGAAGGTGGGCGTTTCTGTTGCGCAATCGTTCTATTTTTATCTCAGCTTGGGAGAGGGGAAATCCTGTGACATGTTTTTTACATTATTTTTTCTTCTATCCCTTTGCACAAAAATTGATTGTTTTGATCATTTCATTTAATTTGATTATCATGATTTACTTTTTCTAAAATGGAAACAATTTCATATCTGCACTTTTTTATTTATTAAAAATATATAAGAATGTTCTAGTTAGTTGAGAACACATTCGGTAAAGACAAAAATATTCTTCGATTTTTTTTTGTTTGTTTTGTTAACTGAAGATTTTATCTGAAATATAGAAACAAATTTCAGCATCGGGTACATCTTAAAACCTAGAAATGATTTTGTTTCTTTATTTTTAAATCGAGTTCATTGAACCCTTTTATTCTTTTGCAACAATTTTTCCAAATTTCCATGATGCGAGAATTCTCCGCATTCCGACTGCAAATACGCGTTCAGTTTACGGAGAGGCGGGTTAGAATGGGGGATCAAAAGTAGTGTTCATAATAGTGGGGTGTTCAGAATACAGAAAGTTCATCTTTCGTTAAGTCTATGGAGTTTCGCCGGGACTGCCAAAAAGTGTTCATAATACCGGGGTGTTCACATTAGAGAGTGTTCAGATAGAGTCCACTGTATATATATTTTCTAAATATATTTTCACTATATTTCTTAATCTGTAAATATATATCAATATCATTTATTTATTTCATAAGAATTAAAAACTAAAAAGGACATTTGTTGTTTTTGCAATCAACAGGATTTAGCATCTAACAAATGATACAAAAAACCATTAATCAAATTTTTCAGGTTGGCTAAATAATTTACACCTGCATCTTAACCCTTAAATACTTGCACAAATTGACACAACAGAACTTCTCATGCAGTGTATTTTGTGCACCATATATTTCTAAATAAATAAATTAATGTTTTATAAGATTAATTTAGTCAAATACAATTATTATGTAGTACAAAAAACCTTAACATAGACATGTGCGATATATTTTTGAAGAATGTAAATTTGTAACATCCAATTGTATACAAATTTTACAAAAATTATAGGCAAAATCAGGGTTGATAAAAAATCATGATTTAAAAAAAAAAAAAATCAAAAAAATCTGATTTATTTGATTTAAAATCAGATTTTTTTTATTAATATTATTTGTGTACTGTACATTGTATTTATTTATTTTCTCTGTATAAATTTGCACATTTCCATTAATTACAATTCCTAGATAAAAATTCCAAAATATTTAAATAAAAAAAAATTTGTTGCAAACAAATTCAGATGATTTACTTAAAATCATATTTTACTATATTAAATTGTTTGTGTGTGTAAATTTCTAGTTTAAGTTATTAAATTGTTCATTAATGTATTACTCCAATATTACATAATCAGAGCTTTACAAATTTGATAAAATGTGGTAACCAGCAATGATAAAACTCCAGTTGCCAGTAAAATATAGTTACAACACAGTACCCAGACATTTTTCTTCAAACCAGGGTGGCATCGATCTATTTTGCACTATGTGCAGTACCATGATAATAAAGTCGCCAAGAATTTTAAGAGTGGTAAAAAAATATATATTATTCCTTAATATAACTAAAATTAATTATTCTTTAAATTTTAATTAAGCTTTATAGACCTACTTCATATGAATTACTTATAATCATCTATTAATCTTTAATATGAATCTGATAGAATAATCAGTTTTAATTCTGGACACAAAAATCTGATATGAAAGGTGACATGTATAGTTTTAGATGCCACAGAGTCTGAATTGACAATATCTCTCTCTGTTTTATTGAAACATACCCTCTTTCCCCCCACATTCTAATCATGTGACATGCTAGCTGACTAGAGCAGAAAAGCATGGAGTTTTCTGTGCACGAGTTAATGCCTTCCCCCCCCCCCCTGTAAAATAAGGTCACATTGGATCTTTCTTTCTGCCAGTCATTTTTCGTATGTATCAATATATCCAAAAGCTCTCTGTAATGTACCTATTATTAAATGATGATGTTGTCCCAACTTGTGTTTCACACTATACTATATTAATGATTACAAAATAGCTACAAGAGATGCAAGGTAATCACATAATTAAAAATATGAAGCTATCAATTGTCAGTGATATCCAGCCCTCAGCCATTGACAATTTCGACAATCAATCCTGTTTACTTTGCAGTAGAAATGACTGCCTAGCTTAGAAATAAGGTACATATCATATTTTCCATATCAGTAAGCATTGAATTCTAGGAAAGGAAAGGGAATCAGTCACACAGATTAAATTATTTTCAGTTATATAGAAACATGAAATTTGAATTCTATAATTCTATGTTAGACAAACTGTCCAAATATTTATTATGTTACAATTAGTCCATGTATTGATGATATACAGGGGTGGAAAATCGAAAATCCATTTTTGTAGCAGGTTTGGAGCAGGTCAAATTGCAATTTTGGAGCAGTAAATGCCAGTTTTTGAGCACGTCAATTACAGTTTTGGAGCAGTAAATGCCACTTTTGGAGCACGTCAATTACAATTTTGGAGTGGGTTAATTACATTTTGTAGCAGCTCCAAATTAAAAGCAAATATGCTTTGTTTTTTCTTTAACATAGTGCATATATACAATTTCAACAGTATAAAATGTAATAAATGTTAAAACAAGAAAAAAAATTATATACTTAGAGAGTTTCAAAATTTATAGTAATATGACTATAACAGATGAATTAACTTTCCACATTCCAATAATACATAATAAATATACCACATTCTGACAACAAATATTTTACACCCTTTTAGAAATAAAAAAATAATTCGACTTATCTAACACTTTAGGAAAAGATTAAAAAAAACTTTTATAAAAGCATTTAAATTAAAAACAGAATGTAACAAGTTAAATATGTTTACTTACAATAGTTATTGCATATTTTTGGCAAATGACAAACATTTGATAGTAAATTTAAATAACTCAAGTGATACCTGTAACTGTGAGTAATCACTAGACTGCACAGTGGTTTTCTTTTAAAAAAGTAGTACATGTCAATAAGACATTTTAAAATTGTGGCCAAATGCATTGTGGACTTTGTGAAGAGTGCATGCTTCTATATCAACAGTATTATTGTTGATTCCATGCAATTTGTTTTTTACAATCTTCGTGACATTCAGTCCACTGCTAAAGAACGACAGCAACCAATCTTTTGGCTAATTGGCTAAAGCACACTTTATAATAATAACAAATCTTCTGATTTGGAGTCTCATAATACAGGAGTAGAAAATAAAAAAATTGTTTTGTATCAGAATAAATTGCAGTTCTGTATCAGAATTTAATGGTTTTGTAGCAGAACAAACTTATGTTTTAGCATTGAAATCAAATAGCATTTTCTATTTTTCAATAAAAACAAAGATTATTTTTTATAATGTTATGAAAGTGGGCATTTTTAACTCAATTTTAGGACGCTACAGTTCTGTAAAGGTCTTTATGCCTCAAAAATCACTTATAGCATAAGATGTGACATTTAACAAAAACTGCTATTCAATTTCAAATTACTTCAGCAGTCATGCCTTACCAATTTCATGCTTTTACATCTAAAAATAGTTTGTAGATTTGTCAGGAATTTCTGCATTGTTGAGGGGGTAAAAATATTTTGTTTGAGAGCAGTCTTAATGCTGCATATCTTTTCAATAATGCTTACTTTTGATAGATGGTACATCAGCTGTGTTTTGGAGTAATCATCCTCTTTGGATTAAGATATGTTATATTATAAAAACTGAAATGTAAGACAATGATTATGTAGTATAATCCATTATTCAGTTAGAGATAATTTTTAAACTTAAATGTTGCTGTATATCTTAGCAGTGTGTTGCCAAACCTATACAAAGTTAATGAAGTTTTTTTTTTAATTCTAATTTTTTAGATTAAGAAATTTCCATTTTTGGAGCAGAATTAAAAAAAA
The DNA here is from genome assembly GCA_963931845.1 of Maratus michaelseni. NCBI lineage: Eukaryota > Metazoa > Arthropoda > Arachnida > Araneae > Salticidae > Maratus > Maratus michaelseni. The sequence goes on from OZ007587.1 coordinate 123,340,314, forward strand.
TTGCTATTTTTGGAGCAGAATGTAGCAGGAAATCAAAATTGGAGCAGTTCGGAGCAGATTTTCTACCCCTGTCATATATTATATGATCAACTCTCAACATATGGGATATTGTAATTGCATGTCTGAGCAACTAAACATAAAACAAACTTGTGAATCAAGTATAATCTACTTTAGAGAAAGTAACTCCTCAGTGAAAATACTATTCAGGGATCTGTTTAGGAAAAAATTGGGTCCTTTAAAGGACTCTTCACAAAATTTTTCAGTTCAAAAAAGGACCCTTCACAAAATTTTTTTGTCTTAAAAATAGGTTTTTCACAAATTTTTTCTATTTTTAAACCAAACATTTCACAAATTAATCATTTAAAAGTAAAATCTGACCTGTCACTTTTACATATATAAAGAAAATATGTATGTTATATCCATACTAGGGGACCTACCCCCTGCGAGCTACGCTCGCCAACCCCCGCTCAGACTTTGAGGCCTCTAAAAACATGACAGCGTGTTTTATTTAAAAAATATTGGTAAATCTGTAATTGGGTTGCCATGCTTTTAACGTTTTAATGGGGCATTTTTTGATTACCATGGTCTCATACACAGCTGTTGCGACAACTGACGACTGTTTTCGGGATTGATAAGTAAAATCAATTACAACTTGAAAACCAGCTTGTATAAAATGGTTAGGTTTAAATAGTGGCTACCTCTCGGACTTTTATAACAACGATCTGTATTCTATTCTTCCTTTGCGTTTAAGGATGAGAAAAATTCCATCTGCTTGTGAATAATATTAAGAACCACGATATTGAAAAGTACTATGTTATACACATTTTCATTAACAGGTTTTAATTTTCTCTCTATTTTAGTGCACCATCATGCATATTTTCATGTTATTTTAAATACGTAAATTATTTATTTTAATTAATATGTATATACGAATTTTCTAATAATTATGTATCGTACAAAATTAATTAAATATTTTGTGCATGCATGCCTGCATTTATTCGGCATCAATTGATGAGATATTTAAACAAATTTGCTATCCGCGATAATTTTACACCATGTTATGTCACCTGAATATTGTCCATAAGAAAATCGGGTAATTTTCCAGTATAGGATCCTTTGCTTTTAGGTTTGGCGTAATTCGAGCTTCAAAAAGGGTTAATATACATAGATTCGTTAATATACATAGATTTGTTGCCAAAAGTTATGAAAACAAACCCAATGAACTTTTGGTGCTTTTCTATTATAGGGGTCGGCGAAAAAAACCAAGCAGGATATTTTATTCTCCTTCCGTTCAGTTGGGCAATTATTATTTTATATATTCGTTTAATTAAATTTTACAAAAAAATAACAAAATGATATCAATAAATAATAATTACTATTAATTCCTTTCCCCCCTTTCTTTTGCGTTTACATAAATGACGTCATTTGGAAGAATTTATTCAAAATATTTTCAGTTTATAAATTAAATTAAATGCTGACAGACAATTGAATCCTGACGATAGAAATGTGATTTTTTTTTCAAATTTTCCTGAAAAACATAATTTAATCACAATCTTGTCTTCATTATCGATTGAAATAAAAGATAAATTCATTTTCAATTTGAAAATGACGAATAAAAATAAATGAAAAATCCCTATCGGGATCCTTTTCAATTTTTTTCCCTTTTTTGTCACAAAAAAACTGAGTAATTAGTTGCCATCATTACAGAAATATCATTAAAATTAGAAAAAAAATTAATATCTCGAAAACTAATACCAATTTCAAAATTCTATTACCAGTTTTGACATCCGCGGATTTTTATGGACAATTGGTATTAATTTCACCATCAAGCGTTTAATATTTTATTAAAAATAGCCCTGAAACATAATCAGTCGTTTCATAAATTCGTTTCATTAGGATTTTATATATATAGGGTAGATATGTTCTTAAAAATGCATAAACAAGAACATGAATATAATGACCATTTCAAATTCACAAAATTATGATTAGATTTTTCACAAATATAAAAAGCTGTTCACAATTTCACAAAAACAGGACCTTGTGAAAAAAGTCTGGACAGACCCCTGCTATTACATATTAAATACTTTTGTATTAAATAGATTTAACTATAGCTTCAGCATTTATTTAACTTGCAAAAATGAAGTGATCATTTAGGAAAGAAAAAAGTTTAAAAATGAGAGATCATTTACCAGTATTTATTTTGGGATGCAGTGTTCCATTTACTTTCATAAAAATAGTATTTTCAATTTATAAAAGTTTTATTTAACATTATTAAAAGGTAATATTTAATCTAACATGAATGATGACATTTACTTCAACACAAATGATTAATTTGATCCTTATTTAGCTTATAAATATCAATATTAAAAATATTGATTTAAATCAGATTTTTTTAAAAAAATCATTTGATTTAAATCTAACAACCCTGGGCAAAATTATTAAAAAGGTTTTAGGGATTAACATTAAGTGCATAATGTCAAATATTACAGATTTTGAATAACAATATTTGCCTTATCAAATCACAGAATTGTGCAATTAAATAATGCAAAGATTAGTATTAGAAGAATATGGTATTCAAAATGTTTAGCCCCTGGTACCAGTTCATTAACCCATTCACACCACAACCATTTTGTGGACAAAATGCACAAAGATTATGCAGGGTAGAAATAATCCAAAAAATACTTAAAAGCTGACTAGATGATATGGTGGTACAGTATTAGAGAAAAATGTAACATAATATTTATTTTACAAATAAAAAACACTTCTTTAGTACACAGATTGAAAATTTTTATTTCAATTTAAAAGTTTGCAGTAAATAGTTTGATATTTTTAAAAGAATTCTGGAATATGTAAAGCCACCAAATAAAAAGTATTTTAATGATGTTTCTGTGCATCAAGTTTACAAAAACACAATTAAAAAAAAAAGCAGAGAAAAAGACTTTTATTAAACAAACTTAGTAATACATGACATCAGAATGGATTTACCAAGTATGAGGAATTATGACAATAAAATATAATCTACATAGTAGATTAATATCAGTTTTATCAAAAGAGTTTAGTGTATAGCTAATAATTCAATTTCAAATAAGAGATCAGCATTTGGTGCTATACCCCAGGCTGGAAAACCCTGACTTCCATAACCTTTATCAGAACGGATTAAAATTTTGGCAATTTCACCCTGCTGCATGGTCAAACAAGCTTCATCCCATCCTAAAACAAAAAAAATAATCTATACATATGCATAAAGTATATATATTTTTACAATTAACATTTAGTCTGTTCCAAGATAATTTCATACAGATGTAATACAACATTCCAAGTTTAACATGTTTGTTCCGAGAATTATTTCTCGAGATTCTTTGTGTTTAAAACAAAATTTTCTTTTGTCATCTAGTATTATGCCTGGCCTGAGGATCTAGTTGGCATTTATTGTTGAATATTGGTTGTTTTTGACAGGTAGGAAAACTTGCCGTTGAGAAACAGCACAATCAAATAATTTTAAATTTCATGGCAGAACACCAAATCTAGAAATTACACTTTATGTAAGAAATAGTATGTAGACTTTTAGTAAATAGTGGATAGTTATAAATAAGTGACAAAATAAATTGCTGTTCTTACATTATAGTTTCTGACAAAGGTGCAAAATAATTATTTGTACAGCTTGGGCTTTTGAGTATCAATATTTTAAAATAGTAATTTTTGCTTTATTTAACCACTAATTTCTGCCATTACATAAGGCAAATAGGGTAGATGTGCCAGTAATGGACCCCCTTCCAGTAATGGGCCACTTTCAAAGTTTTTGATTTATAAAAAAATAACCAATAAAAATTTAGCCTTTTATATATTTTTTTATAATTTTTCCTTGCTTGTTTTATAATCTAGGTTATTGTTGACACTCTTAATCAAACCAATCAGGAAGCAGAAAATAATGTTTCACAGTTCGACAGATTTTCTGTGAAAATCTTAATGAACATGCTAAGAGCTGGCTTCACTTAAACAATTCATATATTTTTTATTTTCTTGAAAAAATTGAATGTTTTTGTTTAGACAATAATAGAAAACTTTGAATTTTACATACCAATGAAAATTTACAAAATTTCATTTATTTTTAAGGTTTTACGACCATGGTCCATTACTGGAATGCTTAATTAGTCAATTTCCAGTAATAGACACCCCATGTGGACATACTGAAAAAGCAATTTCAGTAATGTTCATAGTGCATATTTTTTTTATTTAACTGAAAAGCTAAGTAATCAAGGATAATTTTTTAATTTCACTTACCAGAATGTAATAATATATATATATTTTTTATTAATTTCACGTAATTAATAATTTTTTTAAAGATTGTTATCAAATTATTTTTTTGTAAGCCGTACCTTGCATATTTTATAATGCGGCAATCAGCACCCATCAGGAAGCAGAGAATAATCTTTAAGGGCATGGGAAAATGAGGGGCTGGAAATGAGGAGTTCAAACTCTCCCCATTTAAAAAAAGACAATTTTTTAAATCGCACAAGTTCTTAAAAATCTATTATTTTTTGTCTTAAATGTTTCATTATTCATCTCTGACAAAAGAACTACATACATAAAAAATCCCTATAATATTAAATTTATAGTAGCAATGAAAGTAGTAAATCTGCAGATCAAGGGGCTCAAATGTCAGTTCTGATATTTTATTTTGAAATAATTTTATTTAGTATTTAAAAAACCTTCAACCTACACTTTCATTTATGTAATATATAAAGCAGTTTTAGGAAGTTTAACTGTTAAGAATAAAAAGAAATATGATTCCATGCACTGGTACGCCAAGACACTCTTTTTAAAAATCTTTTTTTTTAACTAACCCTTCTAAACTCCCCTCCCCCCTTCAATGACTTAATAATTTGGTAAATATAATTCTTTGAAATTTAGTATTTTAAACCTTCTATCTATAATAATTAAAATATTGATCTTGTGATGATGACAAAAATTAATTTAAACAGTGAATTAGTCTCATAAATATTGTATTAATTATTGATATCCTAATTGTTAAATTTATTTGAAAATGACTATTTTATTTCATTAATATGCTTTCATTAAATTTTGGTTTTAAATACAATCATAAAATCGATTACCTATTATTTTTTGTGGGGTGTCCATTACTGGAACAGAGAGTGTCCCATTACTGGAGGAGAGGGTGTCCATTACTGGAATTTTGGGTGTTTTGATACATTTCTGTTATTTACAATTAAATTTTGATTCATATTAGGAAATGAGACTATGAGATTGATTAAAGAATGTTGATAGATTAATATAATATTAAAAAAAGTGGACTATAATAATTATAACTATTAATTAAAAAATAATTTTTAAAGAAATTCCTTAAGGGTGTCCATTTACTGGCACATCTACCCTATTACTTTAAAAAAAGTATGAATTCTGAAAAATATGTTAGCAAGAAAGCCTGATAAGCAGATTAAATAGGTTAAGCGCTCACTAACATTGAAAAGACTATATCAGGAATAAACTAGTTAAATGTAAGGAATTTTCAACACCCTTCAAGAGTCAAATATTAACATTTTTGGAATTGTACAATCTTTTTAAGCCTATTTTTAAATAGTTTTTACAAATATTATCTGAACCCTCACTCATAACATTTACACATATCCATACAAACATAATTGAAGTAAATATTTACTTTCTTTTTTAATATAAATGTATATAATTATAATTTTTTGTAATAAACTTATAAAAAAGGAATTACAATTTTGTTATCCCTATAGAGTGAAATATTTGTGACTGATATAAATGTGTGAAATTTTGTGATTGATGAAATCCACAAATTTTTGCCACAACTGAATGACATATTGCAATTATTTTCTGCAACCAATTGGTAAAATTCTTATTTTTTAAATGATCAGTAGATACTATTTTTTTTTACTAGTAATTTTTTTTAAACCTATTAATTTCAAAATACTGTATTTTCAGAATTCCAAAAAAAGTAGAAAAACATACTTGCGGAATTCTAAAATCATATCACTGATTGAGGAACTCAGGAGATCGCTGAAAAACAAATTAAAATTTAATAGGGAAATTAATTTGCTTTTTATCTTCACATGCAGATTTCCATGTTATCACCTATTACCATACTTTACCCTACATTTCCAAAGATGTTGGCATCTATGGTTAAGTGGCAATTGATTACCATAAGGTTAACTCGCAAATGCTCAATGTGAGCACTCTGTTATTCTGCACCAGCCAATTCCCTTCTATAGCACTAATTATTAAGATAATTACAGGGCTCACACATAGTTGTGAAGAAAAAATTCAAGGAGTTTAAGAAATTTAAAGGATTTACTGTATTTTTTTCATGTATGTCACATCCAGGGTTATGTTTAAAACAGCTGTTTAAAACATTACATTTAAAACATTGTTTAAAACATGTTTATTGTTTATAATGTCACAATGTGACAGTTCACAAATTAAATTCATGTGGAAATCTTTCAATAGAAAATTAATTATTGTAGGAAGAATTTTATTGTAGATTTTTAAATTGTTGGCAACTGCTATAACGAAAAATGTTTAAATTTAGTAGGAAAAGGCTGTTAGATTTTTAGTTTTTTATCTCTCTATTAAAATAATATGATTTTATCAAAATGTTATGATTTTCAGCCTGACAGTAGATATTCAGCTCTCAGCTGTAAGTACACAAAATTTCACGTTTGTTAGTTATACAGTTTCTGAGAACCGGCTCTGTGACGGACAGACAGAGAAGTGGGACGAATAGGGTTTCGTGAGATAAATGAAACCCTAAAAATGTTATGCTGTCAGTTACGAATCATAAATTCGCTACTCAAGAATCAAATAAAGTGGACAATTTTGTAGAAATAACACCTTTGTATTGGTGGATAAGCCTTGAAAAACACGTCGATAAAAATGTCAGGCAGATCATAAAACAATTACAAGCAGCTGTATGCTCTACTGCTGGTTTAGAAAGAGTGTTTTCTACTTTTGGCTTTGTGTAGAACAAAACTAGAAACCGGTTAGGTGTTTGATAAGGCTGCCAAACTTGTTACTATTTTTAAAGAACTTAATAATTAAATGTTTTAGTTTAGAATAAAAAAATTAATTATTAATTAATGTTTGGTATTTATTATATAATTTTTTTCTTCCTTACTGTTTTTAAAAAATATTTTCATTCTTTATATTTAATTTATTAATTTTTGCTCTCTTTAATCAAAATTGTGCTGTTGTGACCAACCCTGGTCACATCCTCATGTAACTTTTATTATAAACTAGCTAACCCGCCCGGCATTGCCCGAGCCCGAGATAATTACAATGTCAGAGAAAGGCGTTAACCCTCTCCAAAAATATTTCTCCTGTACCTGCACCCATACCTGCAAATATAATGAATAATTTGTTCAAGAGAACCACCGTCACATACATTAACGCAATCATAAAAAAAATAATTACATTTTTCTGATAATTAGAACATAACAAAGACGCTACGCTAAAATAGCCGGCAGATGACACCCCTTCCCGACCTCAATTTCAAATCTATATTTTAATTAGTTACCTAAATTTTTGTTAGTAAAAATTGGCAATTATTTTCTTTCATTTTCGCAAACTAAATGGTGGGATCGGCCAGAGAAACAGATTTCTTTGTAATTCAGTTTTTAATGAAAGCAGATCCCTGTCCGAAACTTTCTCGGATAGTTTTCACTGGCACTGACCGAATTTTGGCAGCTTTTTACATAAATTAAAAAAAAAATTACCAACTGAATTTTTCAAAAATCACAGTCAGATGCAGAATATTTTTTACATATGCTCAGAAATTTTCAAATTTATATCTCAATTAGTTTTCTTAAAATTCGCTAATTAGCAAAATAATTTTGAATTCGTTCATTTTTGCTTGCAAATCCAATGCGCCGGTTCGTTTCTTTCGCCATTTTGATTTAAAAGATGTCATTTTAGAAGCGATGGTTAATGAAAATCTAATATCTTGGGTAATTATCAAAATATTAAAATTCTGAGGCGTAGGTGCACATGGCCAGACCTTGGACTATCCACACCTAAATTTCCAGACTTCTAGGTGGGGTAGATTTTGCTAGCCATCGCCAAGAGACACAAACACACACAGAGTGAAACTTTCTTTTATTAACCCATTAGGCGCCGCTATATATATTAAGCAATTTTTTAATGAAACAGTTGTTTTTTATTTATGAATAGAAAGTCTAAGGTATTTCTGAAGAAAAAAATTTAAAAAATTCGAATATTTAGAAAAAATTGCATGTTCCCAAAATGGGAGCAATGGCGCCTAATGGGGGTAAATTTTTTCAAAAATTTTACTTATGCCTCTGTGCATTTATGTTTGTTATTTCTCAGTTTTTTCGCTATAAAAGGGATAATATCATTCTGAAACTGATATTTTAAGATTAATTCATATAAATTAGTCCAACATCTACATTTATAATAAAAATAAAATTTCCGATTCCATAAGCATTTTCACTATCCACCTCTTTATTTTTCTTCAATACATAATTTTTGTCCTACTATTTTACATGAAAATGATTGAACATTTTTTATGCAGCATTATATTACATTTTTTTCGTTTTCTGAAATTGGTTTTTTTAACAATATTTTTTTTTGTTTTTGCATTTTGTTTAGTTTTTTCCATATTCCAATTGGAAGTTCGCCTGAACTCATCTAAAATATCAAGCCTGTGTTTAATACTTTGTCTTTTTTAAACACTAAATTAGATATTTCTTGATTGTCTCTTGATTTAGAATTTACAGAAAGTTCTACTCCACCAAATATAACATGGGATAAATCATCAAATTATTTTCCATTACATATGTAATAGAAAATAATTTATGCAACATACATATGAGGAAGATATCTTCCTCATATGTTACAATACTGTAATCGGGTGGCAAACAAACGATTTCCGGAACATCCGAAAAATCATCCAAATCTAAAAAATTGTTCAATCATCTTCCATGTAAAATAATCAGAAAAAATTATGAAATGATGAAAAATAGAGAGATGGATAGTGAAAATGCTTATGGAACTGGTAATTTCATTTTGTTTTTTATTATAAATGTAAAAGTTGGACTAATTTATATGAAATCTTCTAAAAATATTAGTTTCAGAATATTATACCTTCTACTAGCTGGCTTCGCCCGCCAGCGGGCCCCTAATTTACATCGGTGCCTCAAAACTTTTGTATTCACCGGCTCGCATCCCCCTCGAGGCGAACGAACCTCCGACCCGGGTCCCTGCTGCCTTCGGCACCGGATAATCCCTTAATTTGCACATTGAATAGTAGAAATCTCTAACCGAACGAACCTACGACCCTGGATCCCGCTGCCTTCGGCATCGTATACCGGTCGTGCTACGCACGCACTGGATAATCCCTTAAATTTCACATCGGATAGTATAAAACTCAAACTGAACGAACCTCCGGCTCGGGTCCCTGCTGCCTGCGGCACCGTACAGCAGTCGTGCTGCGCACGCGCTGCAGTATACGTTAGTTCCACCTTCCACCACCAGGTGACGCAAGCTGTTTATACGATCATAACTGAAATCGTCAAGGCTTTCGATGTCGAGTCAAATGAGCCATACCCCGTCGTAATCCAGGCCATAGAAACAGAGATAATAAAACGCCCCCTGGTGTTGAAAAACGAACTAAAACCGATAAGCTCTAGTATCCTCTATTGATATCGAGTCGAATAAGCCAAACCGCGTTCCGATTTGACTCGTAGAACTCGAGATATTGTGAAATCAAAATATAAAATCTGATATTATTCGAAAAGAGTGGTATAAACTCAGAAACTTTTAAAAATGTTATAGAGGGTCCTTATTACTTTAATTATGATGTTTGGAATCAGTTTGGTGGAAATCCGTAACATAGTTTCTTAGCTATAGAAACGGACCATACTTAAGAGAAAAAAAACCTGAAGGGGGAAGGGAGCGATGACACTGCTTTTCCTCAAACGACTGATTTAGACTACCTGAGTTCTAGTTCAAAGACAGGGACCTGTAGAAAAACTTAAAACTGAAAAAAAAAAATTCGATAACGGGCGAAGCCCGCTTTTCTCTGCCATAATATCTATTTGCCACTCTAAAAGAAAAAGATGACACTACTTTTCCTCAAACAACTGAATTAGACTATTAGACTACCGGAGTACTTGTTCAAAAACGACTTGAAAAACTTAGAACTGAAAAAAAAAAAAAAACTGAATTTACTATTTGAAAATACTGGTAATTTCTATACATAAACACAATCAAACGCTAGGGACGAATAAAAAAAAATGTTAAATTAAAATCATAATATCTCGCTCACACTCAGCTTGAACATCTTACCAGAGAATCGTCTGCTTATAATTTATTATTTTTGTCTGGGCATAGTTGAAATATCAATAATTAAATAATGTCTCGGCTCGTAATAATTAATATCTAAGCTCGTAATGAAGATATCAGAATAATTTTTAGATTCTCTGAAAGCTGATATATTTTTACGTCGAAATGCGCGAGCAAGGAAGATCTGCGCCCCACAGATTCTGAGATGGGGCGGCCCCCTGAATACCCGTAGTCTATAAAAATCACGTGATGTTTACTGGATTTCCTGCTAGCCTCGCCAAAAGGCCCCGAAAAAGACGGAAGCCGATTGGTCGTCGCTCTATTCGCTAGCCTCGCCTCGAGGTCTGAATTTAGTCAGGAATGAATTTATTTCTTTGTCGCAGAAAAAATGTTTAGTTTTGAGTAATTAAAACAGTTTTGTTCGTTAATAACTCCCTTAATTATGGGCCGATTTTTTCCAAACTGCAATTCCTGGAGGACCGGATTTTTCTGAATTTTTTGACACAAAAAGCGCTTCGCTACTCGCTACGCTCGCAGAGTTTATCCGGGTACAGATACACAGACAGACGTATACGGACATTAATAATAAGGATAGCTAATAAGTTGAAAAATAAATACCACAGATGCATGGAGGCATATGTACAAGTTTTCAAAAACCTTACCCCCATTAGGCGCCATTGCTCCCATTTTGGGAACATCTTATTCTTTCGGTAATTATGATTGATCTATTATACATATTAATTCCTGATTGACATTGTTTAACATAAATACACTGTTATGAACATATTTTAACTAAAAAATATAATTTTTATTATAAAGTTTTTTAAATTTTTTTTTTCGAATACTGCCAAAAAGCTATTTTTCGCCTTTTTTAACACGTTTTAAAAAATAGAAATTTCTAATGAAACTTGACAAAAAAATTTCAGATGTCATCTAATATATTCAAAATGCAAATAACATGAACCTTTTAACAATTTATAAAATACGCACTTCAGAAAAAAATCTTAAAGCAATGTTCCCAAAATGAGAGCAAAGGCGCCTAATGGGTTAATATAGATGGCTCATTTGGAAAGAAAGACATTTTATTCAATTAAAATCAAATAGTTCAATTCAATCAAATAGTTAGTGTCTAAAATTGTATAGTGCAATATAATGTATTGCTTAATGGTTTCATAAATTTGAATTCAAAATTGCTAGTCTATTTTATGCAGCGACAAATCAAATTGTCATATATACAGAGGCCGGGCAAAACTCAAATACTTATCATGTATCACATGCATCCAGATTTTAAAAGTAAATTTTGAAGAGGAAAAAACCATGTGTTAATACAAAATAATATAGTAACTTCATCTCTCCCCCCTTAAATAGAAGTAATCACTTGAACATTACATTTGTGAACATGAGATTTTTATTTTACTTCCTTTAAAGTTTAATTTCTTTTATGCCATACGTATTTAATAATCCATTTTCTAATCTGCTATACTTCAATTTGTTGTAAAAACAAGCCTCCAGTTAATAGTTTCAGTCTTACTGCCTCATATACACTTTTAACACATGCATTCATTATCTTTCATCTTTATTTACAGTCATTAAGTCACAGTATAAAGTTCATAAACATTGCATTTTATTAGTATACATTTATCATGAGAACGTAATTTCGGTAATTTATATACGTTTAACTTACCCATACTTCGTTAATTCTTCGTTTAGTACTTTTATTTTATTCTTTAGAAACAGTAAATTTCACTTTACAATAGTTTTTAATTTCAATTTACTTTACAAACATTTAAACGTCACGCTGCTGTTTTCCCAGTCAACACACACACGCCGATATTCGATTAAGCCTGGAATCGAACAATCGATTAGCGAGTTCGCTGGTTCTACGATAGATGGCGACAGAAGTTATTCTCCGATTTGCTACTCCATTAATTATTCATGCCATAGGCCACGCGTCACTTCCGTGACGGTTCTAGAATCTCTGTCATTGGTAGGTGAGCTGTTGGCCAGGTATTTATACGCAGTACTTCGCTTCCATCGGCACTTTGGTTTATTGTTTTACGATCTTCACGGAAGCGGTCGAGTGTCAATTAAGCTCCGGCCGTAGTGATGGAATGTGTGTTTTGTCTTAAAGGATTATTGTTGCTATAACGTTGCAGCTCTTTACTCATAGTGAATAAGTATGAATTATTTGTGTTACGTTCTGTGTTCATGTTAATATATGTTGTCTATACTATAGTTGTACTCCAGATCATCTAACTATTTATTATGCTAAAGTATCTAACTGGACTATGTTAATATCATCTTCTGTTGAACTTTTACTTTTAATAAACTGAACTGGATTAGAAAACTTGCCTATTTAATGAAGTAACATCTTTACACATCTCTTGCTTTATTCACCAAACATTCAACCACGCTTCTACCTTGCTTTATGAGTTAATCAATTCCAGCTAAATTCCATTAGCGTTATTTGCTTGTTTAAATTAAGTGTTATGAGAAAATCGGCTTTAACTAAATGCCATTTCTCAACACAATTAAATCGTTGATTAAAGCTAAATTTTGCTTTGCGATAATTTAAGGAGTTCTAAGTACCGCTTGAAAAATTTTTCATTTCTAAGGAGTCTGTCATTAATAACAATAAATTTCTAATATTGCAATTAATGCTATGGCTCAATAAATCTCTTATAAGATAAGCTTCTATTAGTCATAAATTTCAATCTCTTGCATATACATCATTTATAAGAACAACAAACAGAAAGTACCCTGAAAATACTTTGGCATCCAAAAGCCACAGAAGAAATAAAAATTTAATAATTGAAAAGTATAAACAGTAGCATGATGCTGTTTTCACATAAGTGTACAGAAATAAATGAAATTTTTCGACAGTAAAGAAAATTATTGCCAGACAGCTGCATTTGTCTCTGACAATAAGCACTGTAGTGGTATCAAAGATGCTGGTTTTGCTATATAAGCCAATATGTGACAGGGATTACGATTACAGCAAAATTTTTTTTTAGATGCTCTGTAGAGCATCTTGCAATGTCTGGTAGCAATTCTCACAAATGGCATCTGACAAATTAAACATTTGTAATCCTACTTGTGTTGTGGGCTGTGCTGCGCAGCTGTACAAGCTACTGACATAATGTAAATACTACTTGCTGGTAGCAAAAGTTAATTATTTTGGAAATAAAATTTTCATTAAAAAAAATTCCACGCCTTTCTTATTTCTGTGAAAATAACATTGACAAATGAGAGTTCTATTAGATGATTATATCATTACTATATAAGAGGGAAGTTTGATATATCTGACTTTAAAAAAGGTGACAGTCTGATCGCACTCTTATTATGTTGTCAATTTATTATTATCTGTGGCAACATTCGTGCAATTTGTAGACTATATTTTAAATACATTGTGTTCTACTGGATTCAAAAGCAAACGATTGGCATGTTTGTTTTGATTATGGAGAAAGAAGAATTTCATGTTACACTATTTTTTGCGCGGAAAAACAATTACCGAAACTGAAGAAAAGTTGAAAAAATAATATGGGGATACTGCTCCATCACATGGTATGGTTCACAAGTGGTTTACGGAATTTCGTTGTGGCTGTATGAGCACAACAGATGCAGAACGTTCTGGACATCCAACCAGACATGAGAGTGCAGAAAGATGAAAAAAGAGGAAAAGTGCGTGAATGAGAGAATGGGGAAATATTTAAAATAACGTGCGTACAACATAAGTTAAAAAGCTAATTTTATACATGACAAAATTGTCAAATTTGGCGAAATTCATGTTTTTACGGTGATCTTTTGGCGAAATTCATGTTTTTACAGTGATCTTTTGGCGAAATTCATGTTTTTACAGTGATCTTTTGGCGAAATTCATGTTTTTACAGTGATCTTTTGGCGAAATTCATGTTTTTACAGTGATCTTTTGGCGAAATTCATGTTTTTACAGTGATCTTTTGGCGAAATTCATGTTTTTACAGTGATCTTTTGGCGAAATTCATGTTTTTACAGTGATCTTTTGGCGAAATTCATGTTTTTACAGTGATCTTTTGGCGAAATTCATGTTTTTACAGTGATCTTTTGGCGAAATTCATGTTTTTACAGTGATCTTTTGGCGAAATTCATGTTTTTACAGTGATCTTTTGGCGAAATTCATGTTTTTACAGTGATCTTTTGGCGAAATTCATGTTTTTACAGTGATCTTTTGGCGAAATTCATGTTTTTACAGTGATCTTTTAGCGAAATTCATGTTTTTACAGTGATCTTTTGGCGAAATTCATGTTTTTACAGTGATCTTTTGGTGAAATTCATGTTTTTACAGTGATCTTTTGGCAAAATTCATGTTTTTACAGTGATCTTTTGGCGAAATTCATGTTTTTACAGTGATCTTTTGGCGAAATTCATGTTTTTACAGTGATCTTTTGGCGAAATTCATGTTTTTACAGTGATCTTTTGGCGAAATTCATGTTTTTACAGTGATCTTTTGGCGAAATTCGCGTTTTTACAGTGATCTTTTGGCGAAATTCGCGTTTTTACGACAATCCTTTGGCGAAATTCGCATTTTTACAGCAATCCTTTGGCGAAATTCGCATTTTTACAGCAATCCTTTGGCGAAATTCGCATTTTTACAGCAATCCTTTGGCGAAATTCGCATTTTTACAGCAATCCTTTGGCGAAATTCGCATTTTTACAGCAATCCTTTGGCGAAATTCGCATTTTTACAGCAATCCTTTGGTTTAAAAAATGGCTTGGTGGAAAGATTTTCTTCAAATTCTGAGATCATTAATGCCACAAATGCTTATTTTGAGAAATCTTATTTTTTTTGGAAGAATTAAAAAAGTTAGAACATTGTTGGAAAAAGTGTATCATTATGAAAGGAGATTACGTCTAAAATTAAATGCATTTTGGTATGTATATTGATTTTTTCATTTCAAAGTCACGGACTTATCAAACTGCCCTCGTATATAAAGTGGAACAGATTGCTTACATGCCCTCAAGTCTGCCATTTTGTTTTGTTGGCGAAAACCCGCTTTTCGGCAACAAGAATTTGTCGCCAAGTGGTCATTTTGGGCTATTTTAGGTTTTATTTTTTATTTAATTTTGGAATATATACAGATTAAACATAAAAAAAGGAAATTCAAGAAATTTTCACTGAATAATGAGCAAACGGCAGAAACGTAAATACGGTGATACTTAAAAAAAACCCCGCAAAGATTCATTATTAAACCAACATATCTCTAAAAATAAAGGCATTAAAACGTATATCCTATCGTTTAAAAAACAAACCTCGATACAAAATTTGAAAAAAGAAACATCGACAAATAGAAAAATCAAAAATCTGTACATAAATTTCTAAAATACATCTTAATAACAAACCTCAATTAAAATAAAAAAAACACCAGAAATTGAAAAATCAAACCTCCATACATAAATTGCAAAAATACATCTTTAAACAAACATACAAAAAACCCAGAAAAACACCTGCAGAATTAATTTGAAAAATCAAACATGGATACATCCATTGAAAAATCAAATCTCCGTGCAAAAAATAATTCACGTTTCTACGAAAATTTCTTGAATTTACCTTTTTTATGTTTAATCTGTATATATTCCAAAATTAAACAAAAAATAAAACAAAATAGCGTAAAATGCAATTGCACTCCAAAAATAGGCCTATCTCGAGAAACCTTGAAACCTCCTTTGGCTCTCAAAATTTGCTGAAATTTCAGCACCACATCACCAACAAGCGGTAAACTAACAACAGAAGCCATTATCAATCGAAAAAAATAATCAAATATTAATAATAATAAAAAGTTGGAATTATACAACCTGATCAGATACCACGTGGAATAAAACAGGCAAGAAAAAATGAACACAACCTCTCAGTCGTCCGCTCACAGAATAAATGAGAAGAAAAAAAAAAAAAAATCGTATCTGAGATTACCTCAGGGTTGCCAGAAGGCAAAAGTCTGCCCGGTAGCCAGAGCGGCAAATACATCGCCAAAAAAAAAAAAAAAAAAAATGGCCGCCCGATCTGAGGGCGTATAAGCAATCCTAGCCAAAATAATAATAATGTACAGGTAAATAAAAGGGATTCAAGTTTTGATTTGCTTAAATTGGATTATTACACGCCCTTCTTGTAAATGGATACAGGTAAGTTAAAAAAAAAAAAAATCATTTAATCCAGAATTTGCAAAATTCTAAAATCTGCACAGCCTCTGGTACCAAACTGTGTGGATTTCACATGCCAAATTTGAAGTTAGTTAAAAAATAACTTATTTTTCCAAAAATAGTATTTTTAATTTTAACCAAGTTCTCCACTTTAGATGTCACATAATTATGCTAGGAGTTTATTTCTTGTATACAGTTAATATATTTTAATTTTAAGCATATGTTCCGATTTCTGTTGGTTTCTTCTGGAAAAAACCTAACCCGGTGTTGAATTCAGACTTTTTTTTTTCTAATTAAAGGATTTCTATAACTACAGGGAAGAGGAGATTTCTAAGTTGCACTTACATCTGGAGTTATTACATTTTTATATTTTTAACATGCAATTTTCTGTATTCTATCACCCCCCTCTCTCTCACACACACAAAAAAAATTCTGTGTAAGTCTTAAAATGCGAAATGACATGCACTGAGAGAGAGAGAGAAAAAAAAAATCTCAGTTATTAGGATCTAAACTGCAGGAAAAATATAAAAATGACATACAGAAAATATTTTTTTAAATTTATTTCTTTTTAAATAATGAAAGGTATTGTTGAGAGCAAAAAAGAAGTTGCTATGAGTGGGTATTTTAATTTTTTTGTACTTCTATCTATAGTAAAATTAAATAGTAAATATTCATATTTATTTTAAATGAGAAAGGTACTGTTGAAAAAAGTAATGAATTTTCAGTTTAAAACTGAAAATACAAAAACCAATTTCAGATTTTTTTTTTTTTTTTTGGTAGTATATTAATATTTTTTTAAAACAAAAGATATTGTTATCACTGGGAAGGTACTATGAAAATGTATGTATTTTACTTTTTTGTAAGTTCATAGGGGACTGAGATTTCAAAATTCAGAAAAAATATTGTTTACTATGCAATGATGTCGCTAGGCTTTTGAAAATCTGGGTTCCAGACATTGACTTTTTTTTTTTAAAGAAATAAAACAGATTTAATGTATTTAACACAAAATATGCCTCTTTTGCAATCTTTCAAGAAGCATCCTCATATGCATCCTGAACGACCAATATAAATTATGCTTTCCTTCTCCAATTTTTTGCTTACATGATGTGATATAGCGCACCCATGCCTGTTCTTGAAAACCTTCAGATCCTTTAGACATGTAAATAAGAAATTGCTGAAACAATGGAAACTTGTTCATTTGTGTCCAATGAGGATTTTCAATTAACGTCAAAAAATGAAAAAGCTGTGTGTCAGGTGCATTTGGACGTATCTTCATCTACCCCTTATTCAATTTTGTAGACTTCTATATGCAGTAATTTTCCTAGCTATTGCCGACACAGAGAAAAACTCTCTTTTATTAAAATAAATAGATTAATCTCTCACCTCTTATTACTTTTCCTAGTCCAACTTGAAAGGTAAAGGGAGACTGCCCAGGGTCTTTAGTGCTAAAATAAATTTTTTTATCAGCATAAATTACAAGCCTCTCATTTAATAAATGCTATTTTAAAAATTACAAATAAACATACAAGAATTTAAGTGCAACATAATTTCATAGGAATTAATAAATCATCTGCAGGATAGTTGAATTAAGTAAGTCTGCAATAACAAAATTTGATATGGCTGTGCCAAATATATCAAAAATCTATTCTCTCGCATGTTTAATAAAGTAGAAAATAAATAGTGTTCTTTAATCAATAAAAATACCTATATTTTAATTTTGTACTATTATTAATATTAAAGAATAGGATTATTATTCTCAAAGTTTTCTAATTTTTCTTTTCAAACTTTTAACTTTGTTTATCAATATAATGATTTACATTAATGTTGATAGACGAGTTTTTAAATGTTGACGGACATACAAACTTTGCAAACAGCCATTTTGCTGCATATCTCTCGTACACACAATCAAGGAACAAAAAGAAACTGAGAATTTCTTATGCATAGTGTTGTGCTTTCTCTACATATGTAAACATTACACTGCCTTTGAAACCTCCAAGGGTTTCAACAAAATACAACATAGAAAACAATGTGAATCTAAAAAATAAAACTAAACCGATTACAGTTCAGTGTCTCATTAGAAGAGAGCAAGTTAGACACTAGGTAGTTTAATTATATAGTACTAGTTTGTATGGTCACTACTCAAACTATTTTGTCAAAACCAGGATGCACACGAATTATTCTTTGTGAGTTTCAATTTAAGTTGAAGTATGTTTTCAGCTTTAATAAGAACCAAGAGTGGCAACAAATCTTACCCGCCAGGGGGCATAGATATCAGTTTCCCCCAGACAGTTTCAGAACGGTGTTGCACCCTTCTTGCTCCTCAAAAAAGAATTTACACCTTTCTTGCCCCTCAGTAAAACAAGTGCCCTTTCTCTGGTTTGCATTATAAATTTTGCTTTCATAATAAAAACTGACTCAATGTTGTCTTAAAGAGTGCCCTGACTTTTAAATATCAAAAGTGGCTTTAAAACCCAAAAGGAATACCTTTAACAATTAAAAAAAGTGCCCTCAAGAATCTGAAAATTGCCCTTTTGTCACCAGCAACACCTTGCCCCTTTTTTTTAAACCTGGAAGAAACTCTGCAGATATTTTAAACACTTATTTTGCTTTTGGTAAATATGATGACCTCATGAGAGCCATTTGAAATTGCCATCATCAACACTGAGCTAGATGCTCCAGCTGACAGTACATATTGTGTGTCACTGGCCAAAATTCAGTGCACTTCTTATGATTTCATTACATTTGTACAAAGCAAAGTTAAATCCAAAAATCTTACTAAAATACTTTCATTTCTGTTAAAGTTATGAATGAAAATTCAGATTCTAGTGAATTCGATCGGAGCCTTTGTTTCTTCTACGAGAATTGTTTGTCTTGGCATCACATGCATTGATCATCACTCGCCAAGTGGTAATTATAAAATCTGTTATCAATCGCCAAGTGAAATACACCATTTTTCAAGAAAATATGCATCTCTACATTAATTCATCTAATTAGAGAACTGGTTAATTCTTTTTCTAACCAGATGCAAACAGATTTCAACATCTCCGCTGTATTTTCAATATTTCGGCTTTTTCTCATGTGCTCTTTAGTTGGATTATTTTTTCAAGAAATATAGTTTTATTCTGCAAAATATATTCATCAGCTTTGATTCCACATGCATTTCAAGTAATTTATTCCTTTTTTTCTGACCAGATACAAGCGGATTTTAAGGACATTTCAGTATCTTCAATATTTCGACTCCTGCCACATGCTCACCAGTTGGGATTATTTTTCTTCAAAAGATACTGTTTAATCATGCAAAATACACTCATACTCATACAATAGCTATAAAACTCTTATAGAAAAACATGTTTATATACAAATACAACGATTATAATTTATCTAAATGTCGAGAAAGTTTGAAACATAATAGTGGCGACTAACTTTAAAAAGTGGCCACTAATGAAACAGTCTACCGGCCAGTGGCTACTAACTAAATTTCCCAGTTTTCACCTATATTCATTGGTAAAGTAACAGGAAAGTTATTCTTATTAAAGTTGTCACAATTTGAAGATAGTTTTTTTTTTTTCACTTTAGTTCTTTCTTAAATGTAATTTTTTAAAATTTCTTCCTGTTAGACACACACACACACACACCTTGCCACTATCCTTTTCAATCCCAATTTATTTTACTTAAAGATTCCTGCTCATATTAGATGATTTATTTTGAGCACTTTACTTTCGTCTTTTATGATATTTCATTTTAATAGTGATGTTTATTAGTTAGCAGCTATGCATTTAGAGTTATCGCTTTTCACCATGCTAACTTTATGACATACATCCTTTGCGCAGAATGCTTTATTTAAATGCTAAAATATCATCTCTTAAAATTATTCAATCTTAAAAAACCATATTTCCATAAATTCTTTCTTATATTAAAAGTCTCTTAGTATGTTTCCATATTTAAATATTTTTCACTTTTAATCTGCCAATTATTAAATTTCTTCTCTAGTATTCTAAAAAATCATCTGCAGTTAAAGAATATATTTAATACCTATTCTCGAAGCTAAAATATTACTTCATTTTACCAAACCACGTTTTTAGAAGTTTTCAGAAAATTCCAGTTCTAACCAGAAAGATTATTTGGCGCCAAAAGCATCTCGGGAATTTAATCACTACGATATAGGTGAAAACTGGGAAATTTAGTTAGTAGCCAGTGGCCCGGTAAACTCAGTTTCATTAGTGGCCACTATTATGTTTCAAACTTTCTTGACATCTAGATAAATTATAATCGTTGTATTTGTATATAAACATTTTTCTATAAGAGTTTGATACCTATTGTACGAGTATGAGTATTTCGCATGATTAGACAGTATCTCTTGAAGCAAAATAATCCAACTGGTGAGCATGTGGCAGGAGTCGAAATACTGAAATGTCCTTAAAATCCACTTGTATCCGGCGGGAAAAAAGGAATAAATTACTTGAAATGCATGTGCAATCAAAGCTGATGAATATATTTTGCAGAATAAAACTGCATTTCTTGAAAAAATAATCCAACTAAAGAGCACATGAGAAAAAGCTGAAATATTTAAAATACAGCACAGTCGTTGAAATCTGTTTGCATCTGATTCTGGCAGGAAAAAGAATTAACCAGTTCTCTAATTAGATGTAATCAATGTAGAGATGCATTGAAAAAAGGAAATTGTTTAAGGTGATTCTCAAATGATTTGCTGAACAATGCAAAACTGACTCATTTTTAAACACAAAGGCGTAAAACTGGCAGACATGACAAAATTCAAATAACCCTCTAAAAAGTTAATCTGAGGATAAAATTTGCTATAGTGGGCTAAAACATTGTAACCAATTATAAATGTCAAAAAATCGCTGCGGAAACACTAAAAATTTGCCACATTGTGATTACTGAATCTTTTTTGTGACAGGTGAGACAAAAAGATTGAAAAAATGTATATTAATAAAATTTATTTCATTTCAGCAAAATGAAACTGCAAAAAGGTAGTTTATATTAACTACACCCAACATTTGCACAAACAATAGAAAAAGAAGAAACAAAGGGCAGTTTAAATAATTTTTCAGAATGAATAAAAATACCATATTTTTCAAGCTTAATGATTACTTAATTTCTTCAATGTTAGAGGTCAAAATTCTAGAATCTTTTTAGTGTAACAAAGAGTATTTTTCATAACTCATAGTCTACATAAAAGCAGCCTTCATTTTGACATATTGCAAGTGATTATGCAATAAACTGTAAACAGCTTTGTACACTTTTACATGGAATGGCCCACATCTGTAAACATTTATTTATTGTTACTTTGTTTACATATTTTAAATATAATTTTTTAAACATTAGTCTAAGAATGAGTGCTAAACATGGAAATACTTTTCACGCGAACAAAGCCATTACGTACATTAGCTTTTTAATTAAGACTTTTCCTACTGATGATTTTGTTCTTCACCTGCTTTTCAAACTACGCGAGACACAACTGATTAAATCTTCATTTAAACCTTACAATACATTAATAGATACGGTACTTATATATATACTTACGTATTAACCGTACCAGGAAGATGGCTCGCCAAAAATGGTTGTCAATCGCCAATTATGTATACACGTGGGCTCCTGTTCAGACTGAAAATCCCTTTAGTATTTCTCGAAATTAATTAGTCTAACGTAAACTTCAAATTTAAAATTACTCTACAATACGATCTAAAAAATTTCAATAAATAAATAATTTTTAGAACGCGATATACTTTAAAAGATGAAATTAGGTTTATACAAAAGATAATTGCATTACATAAATCTCGACAGAAATAAAACGTCGTGTCTTCATGTTTTAAGTTTTGATATGCGTTTTTGAATTTAGGCCTATTCGTTATTTATTATTAGTAATAATTAAAAGTGATTTCTGTTTCAGTAATTCGCAAATCTTTCAAAGGCGTGATTCACAATAAGATATAAAGTAATGTAGAAAGAAAATAAGCTGAAACACACGTCACAATTAGAAAAACAAAACATAAAATGTAATTATCAATTATTACGTAGAAAGAAAAAAAATCAGAACTATCGCCGACATTGTTGGCGCTGTGCATCTAACCGGATAATACGCAAGTACCAGACATACTTATTCATAAATTTTGTCAAAAGCGCAAAATGACACAAAATAAAAATCAGCATTTAAAAAGATATATTAAATCAAAAAATGTTTATAACATATTTTACACAAGATAATGTAAAGCAAAATATACCTCCAAAATTTTATAAGTGGGTTGGCCAAAAAGCCGGTACAGTGTACAGTAATGATGCTGCCTCGCTGAGGAATATTTCCCTGTCCGAGGCGCATGATTTCTTTTAAAACACCATCGCTTACTTGCATAACATTCGACATTGTTAATTATAAATTTAATAAGCAAAACCAGAAAATAACAAAAAATGTTAATCAAAATCTCCAAATGACAGACACTAAACACAACTGTCCGTCTTGTCTAGCTCGATAAAGCAGAAAGATTGCTTCTGATTGGCCGCGTCATATCGATGATTTAGCGCATTTCAAAGTCAATTAGCGCATGCGCAACGAGTGCCTTTATCACGAATGTCGAGAGGATATAGGACAAAAACTCCTAGTTTTAAAAAAGGACTACTTTTCTTGATAAGTCCTGCACCTGATTTTTATCGGAATCCGACCTAACCCGTGGGGTCAGGTTGATGCTAATTTTTTCTGATGCGTTGACTTTAAACGTTTGGGGTTCGGGTTGAATTTTGGTTCTTTCGGGTTGAATCGACATTTCAAAAGAAAGTTTGAATATTTTTTTATTTAGTGTTTGGAGTGTGCCGGATTTCAGGTTGAACTTCAGTTTAACCAGCACACCCTAGGGGACGCTGCATTAACCATCGTAGGAGAATCAACATTCTTCGCTTGCTGAATCAAATCAACCAACCACAAAATAAGGAGTTCTATAAATATTCTGTGCAACCAACAACCAACTAGCCAACCAATCAAACAGTTATCTACATAAAGGTTTTTTTTTTTTTTTTTTTTTTTCATGATAAAATAGTCGAGATTTTTATCTGGTTACTAGAATCGTCTTTTAATATGCATCTATTTACATTTTCTGTGAGAAGGGGTAAAGACAACATTATACTTATATAAATTAGACTTTAAATTTTTGTTTATGACTAAAGAAAATTAATTAACTGTTGGATGGCGAAAAGCAACCGAAGCTCATTTACATGTATATATTTTTTTATTTTGTGTATTTACTGATTAATTATTTTTCTGTTTTAGAAAGGGAGGGGGGAAGGGGTAATATTTCGTGATCGGGCCCATACCCAAGGTTGACGTCAAACGTTTGCGATGTTTGTTACAAATATGAAATTAATTTTGCGAAAAAACTCGCCCTTGACATTATAGCAATTGGCTTTAGACCTGATCACAGAAGAATCCTTTTCTTTGTTCATGTCCTGAAATGGTGGTGAATTCCTGGAATGCTCCATAGGGGTCATTCCATGTCAAATCAACCAAAAATTTTCAATATTCAACCTGACCATTTCAGATTTTAATGAAACCTCCAGGAATCATTCTCCCTGATGATAGAAATGAGAATATACTTTTATAATTTTTTTTATCTCAGTAAATTTTCATACAATTAATTTTTTTAATTTCAGAAAATCATCATTTTTTGACTTGTATAAATGTTTTCAATTTTAAATTTCTCAAGTTCTATCAGGCGTAGAGAGTTGTTTGACCCCCATTTTAAAGAGAATTTCATAAGGTTTAATTTGATATGCAAGTTGACTATGCTTGGTTTTAAAAAAGGCAATTTAATCAACTTTAAAAATTTTAAATTAAAAAAAATTTAAATAGTGTTTTTTAAAAATTTTGAAAAAATTATATGTTTTTTGTAATGTTATAAACTTTAAATTCTGAAAGTTTTAGAGTGGGATCTCAATGGGATCAGCAGTTATGTTAAAACAACTAATGTTAAACAGCAATTGGGCAGTGACGTAGCCAGAATTTTTCTTCAGCTTATATATATAGTAAGACCTGCCAAGATAATATCGCAAAGAGTGGTAAAAAATTCAGTGTTAGACATTTTTTTGTCTTAACTGGTGTATGCTATTATTTTCTATTTGACGAACGAATATTTCTGTTTAAGTCAGCATTCCGTTATAGGCAGGTTTCGTTTCCCCAGGATTTGCTGTATGTATACAAATATAACTTATGTATTTAATATGTATAGTAAAACCTGTCTATAGCAAATTCTTGTCTTAAATGGAAGCTTTACATGGTCCTGATATGGATAACCATACAATTAAATCTGCTCAAAACCTGCCTGAAACGGGACTTTTCACCGTTCTTCTGTGATTCAGATTTCGTTTTGTCAGGTTTTACCCTACTTATAAATACAGTAAAGTCTGTGAAAGCGGAAACTTCCTATAACGGAATCCTGTCTCAAACGGAAAAGTTTTGGGATCCCAACAAACGTGTCTTATTGAAGTATATAGTGTGACAGGATTGACTGTGTGTGTGTGTGTATGCAATAAGAGTATTTCGAGTAACTTTAAGAATTTAGGTATATCCGTATAAATTTCTTAATTTAAAAAAATAGCATGTGTAAAATAAAGATCAATATCTATCGTTGTAGCTAATAATACAATGAAGTTACATTAATATTTACCAAAGAAAAAGATTTTACAAACACTATGATATTAAAAACCGAGCACACACTGAAGAGAATGCATTTAAATCAAGTTTCATGCAACATAAACATTTGATTACGCTAAAGTTATGATCAAATGGTTAAGTTTATAACAGCATTTGGTTGAAATTGTTTTTTCAGTTTTCATGTTTAATTTCTTGTCATTGAATTAAGACCTTGATAGGTATACTGAATAATGTGTTGACATAATTGCCAATGCCGTCAGCCGTTGATTCCCCGTGGGAGTTTCTGAGATAAGGATTTAATTTTTAAGAAAAAAAATCTTGTGTTTTCGGTTACAGAAGTTAGTAATGTAACAAACACGCACAACAAACATAGTTGATGTTGGGAAAAATTATTTTGTTACAATTGTCTAAAACAGCCATAATTCTTTTTCAAGTTTCACCACTTTTGATACTAAAGTAAATATTCGACCTCAATAGTTGTTTCCGATATCTGGTCGACTTAAAAGATGTTAATTTTTGTAAAAAAATTAATTATGGTGGATTAGCACATCTTGGGAAGTATTAGATTGTGTAAAAAATAATGATGGTTTCTGCTATTTTACTTTTCAACCAATTTATTTTAAGCGGTTGGAAACAATTTTAGAACGTACTCCAAGCTCAGCAGCAATCTTTCAGACTTTGGTACGTGGATTAGCTTCAACCTTTGCTTTCAATTTCTCATTGTTAATAACCAAATGCCACCTACGACCTTCATATTCAAAACTCTCATTGCCATCATGAAATTTCTGAAAACAATGTCAAACTGTGAGTTCACAAGTCGTACTTCGGTCAAATGTAATGTTGAATTCAGACATTTTTCTCCAGGGATTTCTGAGGAGGGTACCATTTTTTTCCTGAATGGTCTCCCCTTCCCACACTGTGGAGATCAGGAAGGGGAGAGATTATACTCCTAGACCATTAATAAGCATAAAATCTCAAATCTTCCGGCGGTTATTTCGATGCTCCGGGGTGGATGCCCCACCCCTGCTCTCCAGAATTCAACGCTGTAGCATGGTTGATATACAAGCCGTTTCCTCTGATTTTCGTACCATTTTGAATTAGTAAAAAAATCGTATGAAATTTCCCAAAGTTCTATAACTGTCTTAAATGTCCCTGTACAATAACGAAAAACAAAATTATAATACTAAATAAGTAGGTAAAAACCTGCCCTTCAAAATAATATACAACAGCGTAATATTCTATTAACAGTTTATTAAAAAAGCTCAGGTTGAAAAGTTTAATAACAAGAATCACCATTATTTTGTACAAACCCAGAAGAACATAAAAATATTTCAATATCCCTCTGTTTTTTTCTTTAACGATTTACGAATAACGAGATCAGAAATAAAAGTATCAAAAGGAGGATGAAAATTGATCTCCCGAAATGTTCTTCATGTTTGACATTGAGCGAGATGTATCTGGTGGTCAACATGACAAGGAATATGTATGAATAAAGAAAATTGTGTCAGAGTTTTCTTTAGCAAAGGACTGTGCTGTCTTGAACAGGTCAGAAAACTTTTGATCACCAGTCTCCTCTTACTTGTTTACTGATTACTGTAAAGTTTCATAAAGCTGAAAAATTACATCATCAGCATGTTTTACAGCAGAAGACAAATCACATTCAGATGAAGTTATTTTGACAGTGTAATGTAATGTTGAATAAGAATTCACAAATATCTAGTCGAAGAATAAAGTTACTTTAAAAAAAATTCCAGCCAGCAGATTTAAAGTAATTGATAATATTGCGCGATATAAAAATATAAAATGAACAAAAATAAGGGTCGCCAAACTCTGATCGATGTGCTGTTATTGCATTCGTGTAAACTCGTCTTTTCCCGTAAGTGTTGGCAACAGTTGGTGCCATCGAAATCTCTATTGAAGAAGTTTTACGTTTAACCTAGTTACATTAAAACCTATGAAAACGGAATCGCCAAGGACTGTTAAAAAATTCCGTTGTAGATAGATTTTCGTCATATCAGGTATACTTGTATAGTTATCCTTCCGTCATCGAGACCATAAAATGTTTTCTTTTACTAGAGGATTCCATGTTCATAGAAAACCTGCCAAGAAGGAATAACAACCAGAAAAAAATCCATTTTAGATAGGTTTCAAATCTTAGAAGGTATTAATATGTAGTGTTGTTTTCGTTGAACCTCATCTTCACAGATTTTATTGTAATACATTTATGCTTTTCAGAAGTATACTATAGAGTGGATACGTTATAACAGTTTTAGAGGATACCTGACAAAATGGGACATGTCTATGACAAAAACCTGTCTTAAACGGAAATTTTTCATAGCCCCGGCAAAAGACACACCTTTAAATAATACTTGATAAGACAAACACCTGTCTAAAGCGGAATTTTTCATTGCTTCTTTGCGATTCCGTCTTATCAGTTTTTAATGTTGTTGTATCTATGATTCAGTAAACCAGTTCTTCGGTCGGGGAACCCCGACCGAAGAACTGGTTTACTGAATCATATGGGCCTGGACGAAGGGCGCCCATATGCGGGGGGGGGGGGGGGGGGGCAAGGGGGGGCTTGAGCCCCCCCTAGATTTTGGTTTTGTCAAATTTTTTTAATATAAATCAGTTGCAAGATATGAAAATTTTAACTTTATCTTGTAAAAACAAAGCATAATAAAATCTGCCTCGACAACATCAGAAGGCATCGGAAGAAATTTCCGTTTTAGACGGGTTTCCGTCTTAGCAAGTGTAATTGTTGGGAATTCATTTTGTCATAACCATAATTTTTTTCTTTTAAAGCTGGATTCTGTTTTAGACAGGTTCTGTTTTCATAAGTTTTTAATTAGTCCTTTCGAATAGTCTGCTTCTTACAAAGAGGAAAAACACAAGATAGGAAACAAATTCCATTTTAGACGATTTTTATCTTAGCCGGTGTTACTGTGTGTTTTTTTTCCTACAAGACGATAACACTTTTTCTGCATAAGGAAGTTTTTTGTTATAGACAGGATCCATTTCACAGGTAAAACTGATTTTGCATGAACAAACTCTGAAAAATTAGAGAGAGATAGATTTAATAATAAGATGTGAACAGTACAGTGCAATTTTGAATTGAAAAATTCTTTTTCCCGAATCTAATAAAGATTAGAATCCTGAATGTGTCAGATTGTACGCAGCCCGAACTCGAAAATTCTATCTTAAGTCTACAGAACAAGACAAAATAATTTTTGTCCACCTGAAACCTTACAATTCTTGTAAATTACACTTTCCTGATCTATGTGAAGCAATGCGGTCAGAAAAGTATAAGTCCACACCATATTTTTCTAATCATTTTGCCACTGTTAAAGAAAATCTCTGTAATCTTTCTCTAGACAATAGTACGAACCAAGAAACACCCTCACAAGCCATTCATTTAGATGCCGCAACGTCATCTATAAAGTTTATTGTATATCTGAAATTAATTTCTCGATATTTTTTCTATCTGGAACCAGTTGTAAATTACAATCTGTAGATTAAGATTTGCATTCGGTTTATCAGAACCTAAAGATGGAACTTCTTGATATTTTCCTTATGCACAGAATGGAATCAGAAGAAGAATTTTCAGAAATTTTCATGGAGCTAATGGAGAATTGTAATTGTAAGAAATCAATATCAAAATGTACAGAACATCTACTAGATAATCTTACTTTTCGAACCTTCCTATGGCCCTTTTGAATATTACAGAGCAGCATTTCTAAATCCATATTTACACTCTTTAATTATATCCCTTGAGTCAAGGTTTTTGAATCGAAATGAAACGTCATTCAAAGCAATTTTACTTCATCCCAATGTGATGAAAAATATGAAAAAAAAATGTTTTTGTCAAAGAAATCAAGGAGCTGTCTCCCATTTTTATAATATTGAGAATTTGGAGTCGAAAGCAAGAACATGGTTTGATTTGTGGAAAAGCAAAGACTGTGGTGAGAATGTCATGATAAATGACTTCCTCGCAGAAACTACATTTCCCCCTTTACTTAAGACAGCCATATTAAATTATAGACAATTCTGCCAAAAAGTTGCACTGTGGGAAGGTCATTTGAGGGGTTCACAACCATAGTAGACCAAGTCCACTTAAAAAAAAAATGAAATAGCCTATGTAGAGGTGCATAAAATCTGTTTTGTCCATTCCCACACTGAGCCAAATCTGTTTTCACTTTCTCATATAAGCAGGGTTGCCACAGGCGACTATTTTTTAATTCTA
This sequence comes from Maratus michaelseni, assembly GCA_963931845.1. NCBI lineage: Eukaryota > Metazoa > Arthropoda > Arachnida > Araneae > Salticidae > Maratus > Maratus michaelseni. Next base: position 123,369,728 of record OZ007587.1, read on the forward strand.
CCTTACACCACTTTCTCAAAACAAAAATTATTGACATAAAATTCGAGAAAATTTGCAAGAGAAATATACTACAAAATCTGTTTTTTTAATAGTGGTGCGAATAGAATAGAAAAATAGTTGCCCGTGGCAGCCCTGTATATGTCATCTGTTTACAGACTATGTTTACTGTGGGAGTGGATAAAACAGATTTTATGCACCTTCTCAATGGACTATCTCATTTTTTTTCAAAATGGACTTTGTCTACTATGGTTGTGAGCCCCTTATTCAGTACCCTCAGGCCAGTGGTGAAGGTGATTATGTTTCGAATTGTCTGAAAATTTAAGGCATTCGGTTCGGAAAATTCGAACATAAAAACATCACGAAAGAATATCCCAAATTTTGACAAATGGTCACAGAAAACACCAATTTCGTCAATCGTTCACAGAAAAAAAATCGCCAATTTCGTCAAAGGATCACGGAAAAAAAGACGAATTTCGTCAAAAGATCGCGATAAAAACACAAATTTCGGGAAGGAATCGTGGAGAAAACGCAAATTTCGTCAAGAATCGTGGAAAGAATGAAAATTTCGTCAAAGAATCATGAAAAAACAGAAATTCCTCAAAGGATCGCGAAAAAACACAAATTTTGCAAAAGGATCATGGGAAAAAACTCAAATTTCGCAAAAGGGTCGTGGGGAAAAACTCAAATTTCGTCAATGAATCGCGAAAAAAAAAAAAAAAATTCTTCAAAGAATCGGGGGAAAACACAAAATTTGTAAGAGAATCACAGAAAAACGCTAATTTCGTTCAAGGATCAGGAGAAAAATGCAAATTTCGTCAAAGAATCACAGAAAAAACACAAATTTCGTTAACGATTCGTAGAGAAAAACGCAAATTTCGTCAAAAGATCGCGGGAGAAAAAAAACTCTAATTTCTTCTAAGAATCGCGAAAAAACGAAATTTTGTCAAACAATTGCAGAAAAAACGCAAATTTAGTCAGATTCGTGGAAAAAACGCAAATTTCGCCAAAGGATCGCGAAAAAATGCAAATTTTGTCAAGAAATCGCGGGAAAAAACTCAAATTTTGTCAAAAGATAGTAAAAAAACACAAAGTACCTTAAATATTTACTAAAATGTATGGTAGCTTTGGTGGAAGTTGAGATTTTTCTCAGCCCCCCCCCCCCCCCCTTAAAATTAATCATATGGGCGCCCTAGGCCTGGACTACACTCTTTCTGGCCCGGTGCCAGGCTTTACTTTTTTCAGAAGATTCAGGCTGGGTTAAACTTCTTTTATCTGGGCCAAGCTGTGCCTGGATTTCATTTTTACTAGAGGTCAGCATGAGCCAAAATTTTCAGGCTCGGTCCCAACCCAGCCTGTATGAAAATCATTGGCTTGGTCTGGTTCACACAAAAATCTGTAAAATTAGGCACGCCACAACAATTTTTGAAAAAAATAAAAAGCACATATTTTTAAATGGCCATTATTCTAGAATTAAAATTCTTTTTAAAGAATAGTGGATACACACACATTTCTAGGCAAAAAAAAAAGTACAGTAAAACCTATGAATCAGAACCTGTCTAAGATCCTGTCTTAAACGGAAAAATGTCTTGATGCATGCAAAATGAATATAATAATCCATACGAAAAGAATATAATACATTTACAACAAACAGTGTACCTGCTAAGAATGGAACCTATCTATAACAGAATTTTAGTCTCTTACTGAATCTTTGTTTGAATGTAATTGTCTAAGTCATTTTTTTAATTAGTGTTTCTGTATGTAATTGTCTAAGTGGTCATTAATATTGTTGATAATTTGTATCCCATGGATTTCGAACATAATCTGAAAATAAAATCTGTGCATAAGTGTTTTTTTTTTTTTTTTAAATAATTTTAATTGTAAGACATTGTTGCTTCAGAATTATCGGCATGTCTTGTAGAAATTCATTATAAAAGCCGAACATTTTGCTTTTATACCAGCCGGGGCTCGACTCGGGTCGAGATTACCAGGCCGGACCAAAAAAAATTTTGTAGGTGCTAAGCTGAACTTTTTGCTTTTATACCAGACCGGGCCAATAAAATTTTTGTATGGGACAGACCGGATGCGTGCCGAACTCTTAACTTTTATACCGGGTTGGGCCAAAAAAAATTGTATGGGTCGGGCCAGGCAGGATCTGGAAATTTTGGCCTGTGCAGACCTCTGGTGTCAGTTTTTAAATAGTAATTCATGATGCCCATAGGACTTCATTGGATTTCGCTGGTGAGAATTCATGAAAAACAGAAATATAAAGAACATGTTCCATTTATAGAACAAATATTTATTTTATTTTTTTTATTTTTTTTGAGCAGAAAAGCTGCAATGAGGTTGTAGTACAATTGAAGAAAGTGAGTAAAAAAATAAATATATACTTTGGAGAAATCAAGACAAAAGTACCAGGAACTTAACATTTTTTTTTTCATTCTTTAATCAAATTACTATAAATTTTATAAAAATTTGTATTTAATATTTAAAGGTAAAAATATTAAAAAAACTGAATATTTTTATTTGAATCTTTAAGGGGAGTCCACTTTGAAAATATATAAAATTAAAAACTTTTCAATTAAATTAAACATTAAAATCAGTGTTTGATTTAATTTTTTGTATTGATAAATTATTTGGATTCATCTTAAACCAGTACGAGAGGGATTTAAATCTGATCAAATTATCAACTAAATGTTACCAGTTTTACATAGTTCTAAAATCTCATTAATGATTAAAGTGTGCCGTATGAATTATTTTTCCTTCAGCGCCTTTCAAATTCCTCAAATTTGTTAACTTTTTTTTTTCTTTTCAAATAAAAGGGTATTCATATGAAAAACAAGGAATAATTATCAAATGCAATATTAAGGGCAAATATCAAGAAAGCATGCAATATATTTATAATTTTAAATAATAATTGATATACATAAAACGAATACATGTATAAGTGAAATTTAAGGAACATGGTTTTTATTAAGGGTGTTTTCAAATCCAAACTGGCTTCTTTTGGACACATTTTTAAATTTATTTTTGTTTGCAAATGTATCAATTTGGCAGGTGCTTTTATGATAAAACTATGTAATCAAACTGTTTAATTTTTTTTTCATTTTTCGGTAAAAGCAGAATAAGTTTTACAAAAGAACATACTACCAAAGTGGGTGTTTTGAACCAACTTTTGAAACGAAACAGCACAGGAAAGAAAAGAAAACAGTCATCGTGAGACAATAGTCGTTTATAACTCGTGATATAATTTATTTATCGGAAAATAAAAAACTGTTTGATTGCAAATAACTTTAACAATCATGCCTGGAAATATCATGCTTTTATGTTAGAGTTGAAAAATGTGTCAAAAAGTTTCTTGTTGTTCGGCAGAAGAAATATATTTTTTGAAAACCACCTTAAAATAATCATTTTGAATCATTTAAAAATTGCATGGAATATTTAGAAAAATTAATTTCTTATACATTATTCTTATGAAATAAGCCTTTTTTTTTGGTCTAGAAATATTTTGTAGTTTATTTTAAAAAAATTTCTATATGCACGCGGCAAATGTTTCATGCCAGCCATAGCTTATAGTGCTTTTAAATCAAAAAGGAAAATAATTTCATCATTCACTATCCCCTTAAACTAATTTATTATGTTTTATAATTTAACTTGTCAAAGCCTGAAAAGTTTCGAAACCTGTTCTGAAAGTGAAAGTATCTTAATAAAAAAAAACTTGTAATCAAAATTGAAAAAGTACAAAGGAGTGTGCATAGAGATTAAGCTTAGCTATCCAATGCAAAAAAAAAAAAAAAAAAAAAAAAAATCATTTAAAAATATTGAAATGCGAACGAGATATCGTAAATTATTCCCCCCATAGGAGTAACCAGGGTTGGCAATTTTTTGACGCATGACGGTTTTAACCATGGTTTTTACCATCATGTCAAAAACCCATTATTTAGTAGTTTGTTTTTACATTTTTGTTTTCACTCTATCTTTAATATTAAGTTGTTTTACATAAAATATTCAGTATCAAAAAGACTCTAAAGTACATTTATCCATCCAAGAAAAACAAAAAAGAATTGCATTAGAATAATACGTGTACATCTCTGTTAGAAGATCTCTACAATAATCTTAAGCTATTTGGCAAAGTCTAAAAAAATTAGATTTTTTGAAGAAATCCTGTAACCTATAAGTATTAGATTAAACATTGTGTATAATTTCGGTACAATTTATTACATTGTTGAAAACAAAACTAAGATTCTACTTATTGAAGTGCAAATGAAAATCACCATAATTGCATTTATGAAATACATAAGATATGCATTTTAAAATATTATATCGAAGAATATTTAAATTTATTCACTGCCACTCTATGCTTAACATCTATTGTCATACAATGTAACAGCATTTTTGCATCTCTAAAATAATTTTAATGTACTTTATTAAAAATATATATTGAATGTTATTTAATAATTATAATAACCTTTTATTATCATTTAATATTAATGTTAATTGCAGTTAGTAGAATCTATATTGGTGAAGATTATGACAAATATTGTTCTTTTCTTTTACTCTTGTATTTTTAAATCTTTCCCATATTAGGAAATGATCTTCTTTTAAATAAATTTAACAAATGTAATTGTAAATAATAATAATAACAAGAACAACAAGGTAAAATCAATCTAGAAATGTATTGTATGCTACACTAACACCATAAATTGGAGGACAATCGAAAATGATAGGTTTTTGATGGAATAAACCAGTAAATACACGGTTTTTACCACTGTCATGTCGAAAAACCCAACCCTGGGAGTAACATTAGCAAGCGGGTGGTTTTGCCTGAGTAAAGTAACCAGTTTGTATGCAGAGGGAAGGGGGGGGGGGATATAATTTTGAACAAAAGGGCCTCAAGATTTTTGTCCTCAGTCTTAGAGTCCATGTTACACCTATGATACTTTTGTCCCATTTTCGTATTGAATTTTTTACCTCATAATTCTGATAATAATATATATTCAATAAATTGTTTTTTAATTAAACTGTAAAGCGCAAAAAAAAAACAAAAAAACAAAAAACATGAAAACAATAAGTATGAAACATAAAATATAAAAAAATCCCTGACGGTTCGGCCTACAGGCACAGGTAGATTTCGAAGACGCAGACCGTAGGGCACCTGCTTGTTGAGAATTGTGGAAGAAATTACCTTTTTGATATGATGCAGTAGTTGGAACCGCCCACTTCGAAACCTAATTTGTTTGCAAGCGGATCTGGCAGCGATTTTTTTTGTTATATATATATATATTTTTTGCTATAAGGGTTGGTCCTATAAAAAATTTGTTAATATAAAAGTTTTAGATAATATTAAGAGGATTATTAATAAATTTAAGCGGATTTGATATCTTCTGAATTGACGAAGTTATGAATTTTTTTCTTCTAAACCCCTCCCTTGGGGCCATTTTTAATATCAAAAATCTGTCATACATAAATTTTCAACCCTTTTCCTAGAAGTAATAATAACTTTAAACGGGTTTGATACGTATCATAATAAAGAAATTATGTTTTTTTTTCTGTTTTCACAAAACCCACCATTTCCCCCCCCCCCCCCCCACCCTTGGTTCGATTTTGCCCATTAACAAACTTGACCGAGATTTTATGTATCAGTTTGGAAGAGATTTGTGCAGAATTATTGCAGTTATCGTGTCCATAAAAAAGGGACATATATATATATATATATATATAGTTTTGAACTGGGGGTGGTTTTGGGTTCTGGTAGTCATGATCGGCATAGATCTGCAAAAATTCCAACTTAGGGGAGAATGTAGTAGGTAGTATTTCTTACAAAATCTACCTAAAAGCAAAGTAAAATAGTATTTCTGTAATAGTATATTAAGCAAAATGCCTTTTCAAGTGAAATTAAGCATAATGGAAATTTTCCAATATAATAGAAACAAAATATTTTTTAACCATTGATATTTGCTTGTATTACGTTTTATGCATTTGTTCTGTTTAAGGCTACATACGCCAAAAACAAATGTATGAATACATGGAAATATTTTGTTCTTTGATTAAATTATTTTGCAACAAATTAATATTATCTATCAGCATAATCATTTTATAATATATATAAAATTTGACACTTCTTTGTTATAGCCCCTTCCAAGTATGAATGGCCAAGTGACCAAGATATATCTCCAAATTATAAGACGTATATGACATTATAATCGTATATGATATGTCCAAATTATAGCCATATATGATGCATAAGACAAGCGTACAAGAAGAATATGAATAAGATGTAAATATTACATATATGAGTGTTTGGAGTATATATATATATATGCATAAATTAGCTTGGTGCAATTGTAAATGTGGGGGACCGATATAACAAAAAAGTACCTAAAATTTGCAGAATTTCCTATTGAAACTGCATCTACTGTGTTTTATCAAAATCTAGCAGGCTATGCCCGCTGCGCTGTTCCATTTTCTAAATAAACCTTTGATCAAACAAAATGGGGAATTCAACTGTGTATTTTCAAATAATATGGATCTTCACCTGGAAAGTCCTAACACATTGCTAAATACAATGCGAATGCCATTGCGTTATTATTTTATTTTATGCATTATACAAAATTCGGGCTATTAAAAAGCAACTCAGTTTGATGATTTTTTTTTTTTTTTTTTTTTGAGTTTGGCAGAGAAATGTGGCCGTTGTGACCAACAGAAATTAAAATGTTCACTAAGTCGCCACACTACTAAAAAACAAAGCATTACAATCATTGCAGACATTGACCATTGAACTAAAATAATGTTTGGGCTATTAATTTCCGTTTGTTAGTTCTTGAACTCTGGGCATCTCAGTTTGGTGCTATGTGTGGTTCTGGTAGCTTAAATAAAATCACACTCTAGGTTACATTATATTTCGTAATATACTCATCTTCTGGCAGGTCTACTACAGTTTTCTATCTTTGGATTCCAGCAAATAAATACAGTGAAAATGTAATTAATTATTTGGACACAAAGAACAGTATATTTCTTTTAAATACTAAAAGGTGTAAATTAACCACATAATATACAGTAAAATAACTTTTATTAGATTGTTGACATGTTTCGGCTCACTCCGAGCCATTTTAAAAAACAAATGAGAATATTCTAGAATTGCACGGTCTTTGAAGTTATTATTTGAAATGCTATCATCTAATTTTCATGTACTTTTATTTTATTTTTATTATTATGCCTTTTTGGCTTAAAATCAAGTTGTTTTGTGACAAAAGTAAAATCAAAATCATAAATAAACAAATAACATGTGACTCAGAATTACAGTCATTTTTATAATTACATCTGCTAGTTTCTTCTGAAAAAAAAAAAAAAAAAGAACAACTCTAAAATAAAAATTGTTACTCAGATTTTATCTAATAAAAATTTTTCAGATGCATTTTTCTTAACCTGACGCAGACGATAAATCACCAAATATGGTTTCAATTACAATATTTCTCATTGAATAATTTTTTAAGCATTGCGAACATTTTCTTTCACGTATAAATTAAATATTTTCATTTTATAACATTATTTTTCATCAAAACTGTTTTTCTTATTTTATTTTAAATAAAATTAGTAAGTTTTTCTTTTATATTTGAGGTGTTTGTATTGTTTAATAAACAATATAGCCAGGGGCCGCGCTAAGATTTTCAAAATGCTAGCTAGTAAATTAGCCAAATTTATCTATAATTAGCAAAAAGTATGTATAATACATTTTTTACCATTAACTCTTTCAGCCCTGACTTTATTGAATGGGTAAAAAAGCATTTTCTCACAGTATTATATTTGCTGCATGTCCAAAAGTTGTGCCCATATTTTTCTTTTTTAATTTTTTTTAGTTATACTCCATCCAAAAATAAAAAAGTGTTACCTTAAAGCATGGCTGCCAACTGTTCCAATTTTCGCATACCACTAAAATTTAATAGAAAATTTTGCCTTATTTAATGGTTGAAATGCTGTGGTTAAACAAGGTAAAAATTTCTATTAAATTTTAGTGGTATACAAAAATTGGAAGAGTTGGTAGGTATGTCTTAAAATAAAGATTAAAATTAAACCGTCGCCAACTAAAAAAAGACCAAAAAATCTGCTGATTAACTTTGAACTCAGTACCGTTTTATTATTGTTACTTTTGTGGGCATAAAATACATATTTTTCACTACAAACCAGGGTTGTAAAAAAAATGTTTTTTTTTTTTTTTTCAAAAAACCCAAAAACCAGATTTTTTTGGTTTAAACCAGGTTTTTTTGGTTTAAATGATTTTACATTTGGAAAGAACACTGAACATTCATATTTTCAGATATTTGAAATCAAGCATTAAACAAAAATTACTTTAAGTTATTTTGTTGAAATTTAATAATATAATTTTTATTATTTTAATTTAAGGCGGTATTCAAAAAATATTTTTTTTCACGCTCAACAACTCAAAATTTTGAGAGACATTCCCAGACTCATTTTTAAAAGTAACAACAGGAAACTTGGCAGCGTGATTTATAAAGACATTTATAAGGGCTCCATGTTTTTATTTTTCGTTCAATTAATTAGAAATTGATTTAGACAATTATTTTCACAGTACGATAATTTTTTTTTTCCCCCGCTATCGCTTCTGGAAATTCGGTTCAAAATGTCCACTTTGACAGCATTTTTTGAAATATATTCTGCTTTTATCAAAAAATCGAGACAATACAGACGTTATAAAGTTTCTGAATAAGAGAACCTGCCAATTGGATGCATTTTAGAGCAAAAATGAATTTACAAATGTGTCTCAAAATAAGCAGTTTGGATTTGAATACACCCATAAGAATTGCAATATTTTATACTAACTATATTTTTACATATAATAAGAAATAAAATGTGTGATCACTTATATACTTAAACTACTCAGATGTGCCAATCCCAAAACTTTCTTCTATCTCAGTCATGTTAATACTTCGAAATTCGCTATCACATCGCCAATAAAATCAATATTTTTGGTCATTCTGTTGTACGTCAGCTTCTTGCGAATCGTCGGGTTACCGGGATGTGATCAACTGATGTATACTAAACTACAAAGAGTCTTTCTGGCCTGTACCAACAGGAAAAGATAGCCTCCCTATTCCTTGGTTTACGATTTTAGCTAATTTTACTGGAAAACACGAAGCTAAAATGCGTGGAACCCAATTAAAGAAGATTCATTCCCAGTTCTCATCAACATTGAATTTGAATGAGAATACCGCCAAATTAGTCTTCTACAGCCAAGTTGGCTTCATTTATGGCAACGTATTTTTATCACCAAATTTAGCATTATTTCACCAAATGTCGCCAAGCTTGGCGAGAATTTGATGTTGGCGAATATAAATATATATAGTGTTACGCATATAAGAATAGGAACAATGAAAGAGAATTTGTCGAAACCATGTTAACTAAAACTCATAAATTAAACCCGTTTATGGATGAATTCTGCTGTCTTGTTTGAAAATGTCAGTTACTCTAAAATTTCAAACTGCTATATCTCAGCCATTTTTTTAAGATAGAGGCAAAACAAAAATTGCTCCGGATCAAGGCCGAACATTTAACGAAAAAAACTTTTAAGATTTCTAATTTTTTTGTACATCCTTTTGAATTTGAAATCTTTAAATGGCTATCACAGCACCCCCTTCTGTTGGAATATCACTAAATTCAAGTAGGAGCCATAGCCAAAAACATGGGAAAAAATTTGCTTTAATTATCTGCATAACATCATACACTTTTCGATGATACAATACTGAAAATCGAGCAAAAATCACGATCGCAGCGCCCCCTTTCGTCAAAATATCCCCGAATTCAACTTGGACCGGCAGTCTATAGTCAAAAACATATAAAAAAAATTTGGTTTAATTATCTGCATAACTTCATGCACTTTTCGATGATACAATAGTGAAAATCGTGATCGCAGCACCCCCTTTCGTCGAAATATCCCCGAATTCAACTTGGACTGGCAGGCTATAGTCAAAAACATAAAAATAAAAATTTGTTCAATTATCTGCATAACTTCATACACTTTTCAATGATACAATAGTGAAATCGAACAAAAATCGCGATAGCAGCGCCCTCTTTCGCGAAATATCCCCAAATTCAAGTAGGACCTGCTTGCCATAGCCAAAAACATAGAAAAAAAATGTGGTTCAATTTGAAGCATAACTTCATACACTTTTCGATGATACAATTAGGACATACAGACGGACAGACAGACATTTTATAAAAACATGTTTTTCGGAATCTCTGATCTCTAAAACGTGTAAATCCGTCGAAAACTGGAAGTCGAAAAAAATTTCGATTACAATACATTTTTCTATTATAGATAGAAGAAAGTAAAAATCAATCACTATTATAGAAATTCTTAAGTATTACACCATGTGAATATTTACATTTTTGTTAAAAACTTTATATAAAACACAAATTTTGACACTTTTTCAAGTTTTAATCTATTTTGCAGTTTATCTCGAGCAAGTCCAAATTTTTAAAAATATTCTCTCTACACTGGCAGGATACCTTTGCTGTTAAAAGTTGTTCAATTTCATAAAAAACTTTGCTGTAAATTTCTTTTTTTGGCTTTTTCAACATTCCTGTACTGTTATAGTATTTACAATAATATAGATTCAAAGAAGCATTCCTGGAAAGGTGATTATATTAGATAATAAAACTGTTTGCATTGAATTTAATATAAAGGTGAAAATAAGGAATTTTGCTTAGTAGCCACTGGCCGGTAGGTTGATTTTTTTAGTAGCCAGTTACGGGCTAGTGAGAACAATTTCTTTAGTAGTCAGTAAGCACATTTATGTCACTGAATATTTAATAATTTAAAGAATATATAATGATTTTAAAGTAAACAAGTAATTTATGTACTAGATAAAAATATTTTAATTTATATTGTTTTGAATAAACTTGAGATACTAATTTCCAATCTATTTTAAATTTTAAAACAAGTTAACAGTAAAGTTATACACAACATGCTTATGTAGCTAACTACATAAGTCTCACTAAGCTTAGGTACTTGTGTAGATAACTACATAAGTACCTTTTTTAAAAAAAATTATTTGTCTAGAATTAAGATCTGACAATAATAAAATAGGTATTTGTATACACTAAATGCTAACCCACAACTTGATATACATTATTACACATGCATAACCTATGGACTGCAGTCCGAAAGTGGTCAACATCTCCAGAAATGTAGGAATTGTGTATATTTCGGCAATTAGTTTAGGAAAAAAATTGCAAATTTCATCATTCGAGAGCATAAAACTCATGTATTTCGTCGATCGAGTGCGTAAAAATGATAAATTTCATTGATCAGGCGCATAAAAATCAAGAATTTTGTCGAACGGGTGCGGAAGAATCATTAATATCGTCAGTCGAGTGCGTAAAAATCATGAATTTCGTCGATCGGGAGCAAAAAAAATCATGAATTTCGTCGAACGGGCGTGTAAAAATCATTAATATTGTCGGCCGGGTGCATATAAATTATGAATTTTGTCGATCGGGCATGTAAAAATTAGGAACTTCATCGAACGGGCACGTAAAAATTATAACTATCATCGAACGGGCACGGAAAAATTATGAATATCGTTGATCAGGTGTAGAAAATTCCTGAATATCGTCGATCGGGTGCAAAAAATTCCTGAATATCGTCGATCGGGTACGGAAAAATCATGAATTTCGTCGAACGGGTGCAAAAAAATCGCGAACTTTAGGGGGAAAAAAAGGAAATCTGAAATCCTGTATTTGGCTGGTTCTTTCATATTTTTAATCGCCAGTTTTTCAAGTTTAATCGACGAGTGGCAACTGCTTATTTTCACCTTTAATTTAATAATCAATGGAATTTATTGGATACCTTTGTTCGATACCTTTGTGTTCGAGTCATAATCGCTCTTCATATGAAAATAACGTTAATGAATCTATTTTTCATAGTGAACTCTGTTCGTGCTAAGGCTTCACTCTGCATATTTTTGAAGTCACTTCCATTTGTAAATAGATAATTGTCATGTATTGTTATTCCGATAGAAAACAATCGAACAGTGTTTCCACTTTTCCTATAAAAGCATAGGATCTTTCAGATAACGGTGTAAAATTTTTAATTTAAGCTGATTTTCAGGAACACGAAATATTGCTTTAATTAAGGGATCAATTATAATTTACGAGCTTACGATTCCTTTTATGAAAAGTAGAAAAACGTTGTTCGATTCTTCTGCATAGAAATAGTAATTTCTTAAATTCCATGCCTTTATTTATAAAACTCACTTCGTTAATGTATCCATCATATTTGCTTGTTGAGAGAGAAAAATATGAGAATCCTTTTAAGGAAGTATATTTTTATTTGCTAGAAAACTTCTCTTTCGATAAGATTAAATGTAAATTTCCAAAAAAATAATTATGTGCTGGTGAGTAACAGTTATTTTCATGTATAAAGTTTTTTAAAAATGGGATATTACTTTTGAAACAATTTTTAAATATTATGCAATTTTTTTCAGTATCGGGCTCGGATTCCAAAATCGTCAGGCTCGGGCAGGCCTGGGCTCCAAAAAGAGAGCCCGAACTCATCTCTATTGGGAACATCATCATCTTCAAAGCATTTGAAAGCAGCTTTGGCCTCATTTTTTTTGTAAAACCATTGACCCTAATCTTTCATTTTGAGCAATATAGCTCTCTTTTAATGAGCACGTGTCCAAGAAATCTGCTTATAGTGCACTGACAACACAATTGTCACTGATTTTATCCCATGATTTCTTCAGCTAAATCTAGAGTTAGAAAGACTGGAAACAATCATAGTTTGCAAGATAATATCTTAAATATTGACTGTTGAAAGAAAGTGATGTGGGCTTATTTTGGAGTAGTGCTTGTATTTTGTAATAATAAGCAACCTCCCAGATAGCAAGCAAGGTTCCGAAAACGGTCTTTTTTCCTTTTCTTTCGATTTTTCTGCAAAGGTATATTATCTTTACTGTATACCACGGTCACAGTAATATTTTCAATATTAGATTTTTGGAATAACCGTCAGAAAACCTATGGTCTAAAATCATCCTTTGCACATTCATTTTCCGCGCATGCGCAACTTATTTCACGCTGCAAATTGTCCTTGTGCTTGCGTTTCATGACTCATTGAAGGTGATATGATGTGCGAGATCTGTGGTGCGAGCAGGTCACGTCGTAGCACCGGTCTGAAAGTGCCGGCTTTGCATTTGCAATCATGCTCCATCTAAGGTATGTTAAACTATTTTGTATTAATTTCATTTCATAAAGATTTACCTCATTGTAAGAACTATATACACATGCATATTTCTGTTGTAATTCTTGAAATTTCCATTTATAATATGTTTTTATTCTTAACGAATTAATGCGAGTTCTTTACACATATTTTCATTACAAAATACAATAGAGAATAGCATTTGTTTATGTTTATCTTTTAAAATATATTATTATCGTTTATGTTATTATCTATTGATGCTCCCCAATTTTAAAATATTCATCTTATAGTTCATGTGCTTAAAAATTACCGTCAAAAGTTTGAAATATTGCGTAATAATAATAATAATAGATTTTGTACTAGTATTTAAACTGTAATTTAGTCAAAGTTAATTATTTTTGCGCATACGTTTTATTTTCTTATATTTTAGTAATTTATGTTGTATAAAATTTCATTTAAAAATATCATTCAATGACAATTGCTTTTATATTATGTACGTTTAAGATATAAAATTTTTATTGTATGCGTCGCTACAATATTTTAAAGTATTGTTATTTTATTACTTTGTTTAATACATTTTATTTTCATGAAGTTAAAAAAATGAGTTTTAATGAAATCAAACTATTTAAATTTTTGACATTTCAATGTACATACTAATAGTTATGAAAGATTTTAAAAATGAAGGTTTATATTTTAAAGAAAAAAGGGAAAATAAAAAAAGTCTAAATAATGTTAACCGATTATTATTATTTATTTTTAATTACGGAGCATCAATAGATTTAATTCAGAGATAAATCATTCTGAAAAATTATTGTTCTTCTGTATTAAGTAGAATAAAAACATGCTTAAAGTAGACTAAAAATAAACAAATAGGTAATATGCTTATGATATAAAAATATTATATATGGAAATTGCATTTTTTTTTTCTAGTAATTATTTAAACACCAAAATTTGGTTTTATATAGTTCTTAAATCTTTATGAAATTAAATTATGCAGTAATGTTTAACTTACTTTAGTTTGCCAATCAACTAATAAATAAGAGTAATTGATAGTGGGTAACCATTATCACTTTCCAAATATAAAAACACAAAAGTAAAGGCAACATAAAAAACAAGACATAAACAATTCCCAACTCAGAAATTTAAACTATTGTGAAACTTTCAGGATAATGTAGTAGGGCTTAAGAAAAAATATAATATACAAATTTTCTTGTTGCCCGAATTCACTTTAAAAGGAAAATATTATACCCGGTATAATTTAGACTTTATTTTTAAAACTGAATGGTAGAAGATACAAAAAATGTTATCTATTTTAATTAGTTCTGTCAAATTCAAACAAAAGTTAGAAAACTTCTGTAAATTAATTCTTATAGTTCATTCTAACAAAATGCATATTAGATTTAAAAAAAATTAATGTAATCAACAATTAATATTTTTTTAGAAGCAATACATTAATTAAAATATAAAAAATCAAATATATTCAAATTTTAGCAATTACATAGGAAAGGAATTTTAGCAAAGGAAAAAAGAAATATATTAATTAAAATATATAACTTACTATGAGTTCTTAAATATAATATCAGCTAATAAAAATTCCTATTTTCCATTTTTTTTCTTCAGTATATAGAAATTAAGCTAAAATTTAGTGTCCCACAGAAACAAAGAAAATTTCTAAGTCAGATAATTTTGATGAAAATCTAATGCAATTAAGATTTAAAACTAACAGGTTATCAAAACATTTTTAATTTCTTTTATAGATGCTTATAATAAAAGCATTATTATCTGCCTTTGATTGTAATTCTTATTACAATGTTTAATACGAAATCCTGTAACTAGCCTTAAGTTTCTACATTTTGGTATGCTTGTCCTAAAACACTTACAAAGTACCTCAGATTGTGTCAACTAGCAACCTTTTATAATGCTTTTTAACATGTTGGCAAACCTTTCAGACAAAGCCTTTAAAAAGCATCTAGTCATTTACATGTTGGGGTTATAAAAATGTTTTAAAAATCAAAAATTGTTATCTGGGCTGTAATATTGTGCTAGGGTTTATTTTCCAATTAGTTCTCAATTTAAGGGAAACAGGGTTTATTAAATGTAAGAGAGTAGGCAAATCTTTTTTTTTCCAATATGAGTAAGAAATCCCAGAAAAAGTAGTGGTTAGCGAGCAGCAATTGTTAGAATTTCAAGTGGATTAGCATGGAAAATGGTTGGAATGTAATAATTGAAACAGTATTGGGATTTATTGTTTAGTACCCAAATGAAGGAAAATTATTGAATTTGTTTGTGTTTGTATATATATTCACATTTTATAAACTACCATTAGTTATTGTTACATTGTAAATAAGTTTTAATTATAATACTGAAATTTTTTGTTAAATTAATCAGTTCTTGTTATTTATGTTTTTAGTGCTATTGAAGACATTTCAAACTGTCCATACATGTGTTTGAGAAATTCTTTTCGATTTGCAAGTATGTGTACAAGCTCGTGGTTTCAGAAGAATTTCCAGAAATTCCTGGTAATATTTACATATCATTTAGACTGTAATTTTTATTATGTTTCATAAAAAAGATAGTATCAAGTTACTAGATAGTACATTACTTTTCTATACTTTAAAAAATAATTATCATTATGTTTTAATTTAGTCAAATGATGTTTGTATAATTTACTGTGATAGTCCAATTTAAAATAATAAATATATTTGTTTATTAAGAAGAAAATATCTCTAGCTTAATTTCTTTTATACTTATTTCTAGCATTCCTACTAGTCCATATTTTAAAAGCACAACACTAGGAATGTAACAAATATTTAGCTGAATAAATTCAGGATAATAATTTTTCTTTCTTTTTTTGCAATGCTCTTCTCAAATCTAAATGGACTAAAATCTGACACAGTCATGAAGCTATTTCTTAAATGCACAAAATTTACAGTTATTCTTATTCAGATACTAAGAAATCAAATAGCATTTCTTATAAAGGCTAATAGTCTAACAGCTACCAACATCAGATTTTAGCAAGGCTCATTTTTCTATATCCCCTCCCTTTTTATGGTGTCATACACATGTAGATGGTCTGACTGGCAGGAAATGTTACATTTACCTGTGAGAGTAGGGTAGTGAAGGTGAAAAACATTACAAAACTATGTCATAATAGCATGTCTTTTATTTATAACACTTGTTTCTGCTAACTATTCATGATATTAAGCCATTATTGCCAGACAGATTCAACATTGTTAAGACTGTGCCAGACCTTGATTTATAGGTAAAAAAATAAATCATCTTCACATCATTTTAGCAAAGGTGAAATTTTAATATGTTAATCTTTGGATATTTGATAAGCCCTAATTAATTCAATGTAAATTAATGCCAGATCAATTTAAATCTGGCAGAAAAAGTGCCTATTAGAACAGTTGGCAGCTTTTGTAGTGCTTTGGCTACAGTCAATGACAGCCAAGCCTTACTGTTGCCAAAGCAACAATCATTGCTTCATATAAAAGTATATATATAGTATGGAATCATTTACCCAGAAAACCAATTATCCAGAATGACATTTCCAATTGACTGATTTCAGAATTTTTCCAGAGAAAAAGTGCCACAGTGCTAGTTTGACATGTTCCTTGTTTGATATAATACTCACATGCATGGTATAATATAATGCCAATATCTAGGATTTTAAATGGAAGACTATATAGTTAGATATTGGGAGTTTTGATTTTTATGCAGAAATGTCGTAGGGGAGTGTTATGCAGAAACAGGGGATTCCCATAAATTGTTTTTTCTCAAACTCTGAATAATTTTTTTTATCTTGATTGGATCCGGTTCTTAATCTGTATAATCTAATAATTAATTTGAAATCAGAAATTCAGAAACAATCCCACAGCTAAATATGTTCTACAAATAGATATTGCTTTAATGCCCAACCAGTTATCCAGAAAAACCAGTTATCCGGAGTACATGTGACTCCAACCATTCTGGATAAATGGTTCCATACTGTATATATATATAAGTGTGATTTGTTGAAATAATTGTTTAATTTGTGTAATTAATGTATGAATTAATTGTAATTGTTATTTTGCTTAGTTAAATTTTGAAAATAATATATTTATCCACAAATTATTCTAATTTTTTTAAAACAAATATTTGTTAATTTTTATAAAATCATCAAAGAAGCAAAACTGAAACTCCATGGCGTAAATTGTTAACCTGTATGTTTATCTCTCTTAATATTATTATATCTCTCTTAATTTCGATTCGTACTTGATACATATATTTAAAATTTTCTTAATTTTTTATTGTATCGTCATTGAAAATAATTTTATTTCCATTCTTATCGCTACAAAAAACACACTTTTTCCGTTATTAGTCATCACAATTAAATTTCATTTCAAAATCACAGAGAATGCACTACAAACGATATTGTTATTCCAAACCACAAGTGATTGTTTGATCTTGAAAAGTAGTTGACATCAGGGGCATAGGTATTGTGGAACAGTTGGAGCAAACTGCTCCAGGTGCACAAATCCTAAGGGCGCAAATTAGAAAAAGGAAAAAGAAAAAAATAATAATAATTGTAAAAATATTTGCATTTAAAAAAAATTATTAATCAGATATTATGGATGAGTCAGAAATGTTACAATCAGCATATTCCTATGATATTTTACCTTGTTTTTAACCTCAACTACCTTGAGTTAAGACATGTTTTTATACTCATAGTTAAAAGAAATTACTTCTATTTGCGAAGTTTTAATTTTAATTCATACTATAGAGTA
The DNA here is from genome assembly GCA_963931845.1 of Maratus michaelseni. Classification (NCBI taxonomy): domain Eukaryota; kingdom Metazoa; phylum Arthropoda; class Arachnida; order Araneae; family Salticidae; genus Maratus; species Maratus michaelseni. The sequence continues at coordinate 123,387,710 of OZ007587.1, forward strand.
GCCCCAAGTAATTTCTCCAACACCGCCCCGTGGCAGAATGTACGCGACGGGCGTCGCAGACTTTTTAGGGCACCTGCAGACTAAAAACATACAGCGATGCCGCGGACGCGCTATAGTGCGTAAATTACGTGAAAAAACGGCAATCTTTGTCGAAGGATCGTGAATAAAACGGCGAATTTCTTCAAGGAATCGTGGAAAAAACTCGAAATTCATTTAAAGTTCGCAAAAAATGGCTAATTTCATTGACAGATCACGAAAAAAATGTAAATTTAGTCAAAAGGCCGTGAAAAAACGTGAATTTCGTCAAAAGGCTGTCAAAAAAACATGAGTTTTTTTGAAGGATCGCGGAAAAATGCGAATTTTGCCGAAGGGCTACGAAAAAAGCGGCAACTTTGTCGAAAGATCTTAAAAAAAACTATTAATTTCGTCTAAGGATCACGAAAAATTGGTCAATTTCGTCGAAGAAACAGCACATTTCATCTAAGGATAGCGAAAAAACGGAGAATTCTGCCGACAGATCAAGAAAAAACGGCAAATTTCGGCAGAGATCGTCAAAAAAGGGTAAATTTCGTCAAAGGATCTTGAAAAAGCAGAAAATCTCGTCGAATGATCTCGAAAAAACGGTAAATTTTGTTGAAGGATCTCGAAAAAGCGGCAAATCTCGTCGAATGATCTAAAAAAAAAGGCAAATTCCGTCGAAGTAACTCGAAAAAACAGCAAATTTCATTGAAGGATCACAGAGAAAAGCGAATTTTGTCCAAAGGCCAAAGAAAAATCTTGAAATTCATCAAAGGATCTGAGAAAAAGACTAATTTTGAGGACAGATTGCGATAAAAATGCAAATTTCGTCAAAGGGCCGCAGAAAAACTTGATTTTTGTCAAAAGACCAAAAAAAACTGAGTTTCGTTGAAGGATGTGGAAAAAATGCGAATTTCATCAAAGGGCCACAGAGAAAACATAAATTTCGCCAAATGGCCGCAGAAAAAATGCTAATTTCGTCAAAGGATCACAGAAAAAGTGCGAATTTCGTCGAAGGGCCACGAAAAAAAGATGTGAATTTCGCCAGAGGATCGCTGGGGAAAAAAGAAACTCTAATTTCGTCAAAGGTTCATGAAAAAACAGTGAATTTTGTGAAATAGTCCTGGAAAAGATACAGCATTCCTTTAGAAAACAGCAGACACACAAAGTTCTATGCTTATTAATATATGCATAGTTTTTAATCTGAAACAATATACTGAACTAACTTTTGAAAACTCGTGTTAACCCGAACCCAATTTGCAAGAATCTATACTCAGCCTGAAATCGACTTGAATCAAAAGCAGAGTTAATACGACCTGCAACAAGAAAAATTATTGCCGAGAGGGGATTTTCTCCCCACCCCCCCTCTGCTGTAACCTTTCAGAATATTTGCTGTGAATTTCAGAATTTTTTTTTTACTCAGAAAGGCTGATAAGTGCTGATGCCTTAATTAATTAGCACTACAACTACAACAGCAGCAAGAATAGATTTATATGATATATTGCGTATTGCAGACCATTTTTGAAAACATTATTAGCGTTGCAGACACTTGAAGATAGTTCTGCCACTGGGCAACACCGTTTCAGTTTGCCTAATTTTTCTTCTTTTTTTAACTTTACCATAGACGACAGTTGAATATTTTAAAGTAATCAAAACTTATTTACAGGGTTCTCAGCAATCACTTTAATAGCTACCACTATTTCCAAACAATAATCTTCATGGATCATTGACAATGATGTAGAAACTTTTTAAAATGTTGCAAAAATTTATCATGATTACCATACGGAAATAATAGTAGTAAAAGAAGTCACCTATCAGAAACCTGGTATTTAAGATGTAACAACAATACCTTAGCTATTTACCTATTTTATGGATTGAAAAAGAATAGTTTGACAAATTGAAGACATTTTTTAGCTATTTTACAAACAATAAAACACAAAAGTCAGAAAACGAAAATTTTGAAGGTTTTTTTTTTCTTTTGTAGAAATTAAACATGCATATGCTTTATCAATACAGACTACAAAAATTATAATAATAATGATAATAATAATAAGAGCTAGACATAAATCTGCAAATATCACAAATTTTTTTAAAAATAATATTCTTATGTTAATGTAATTAACCAATCATCACATATCATTAATTATCCCCCAACTTATGCTTACCAAATTTTCAGCCGTTGATTAAAAAAAAAATCACTTTCACATCCTAAAAATCATTAACAGTGCAGTTGCATTCTTTTATTTCTTTTAACAAATAACTAAAAATATATTTTTTATCATTTGCCTTTTTCGAACCGTAACCTAAACAAATGCTTATTAATGTTCACAAATGATTATTTAGCTCTTAATAACTTTGCTCAGTTTATAATACAGATGCCATGGATTCATATTGCTGTCTGTGTTTGCATTATATGAAATCTTCTTTTTATAACTGCAAAATTTATTAGTTAATATAGATTTTTCCAATGTTCGCTTCATATCTTTGATATACACTTTAAAATAAAATCACTATCTTCAAAAAGATAATAGATAAAAAGTCTCTTTAATTCTTCTAATAATAGAATAAAAAACAGGATTTATGTTTTCCTTCATTCTGATCAAAATAGTATTAAAATGACTTCAGATGGAATAAGTAACTTTCAAGGGGATAACAAAAAAGTAATTTTTTATTTTTCTATACGTGAATAAATAAAATTTTCAGTTTCAGAAAGAATGAGCCTGAACCCGAAGGCTGGTATAAAAATTGAGCCCACGCCCATCTCATCTCTAGTGTGCACCTGCATATGATTTTGCAGAAAGTTTTTGGGCGAATAGCCACATTTTAGACACTTTCTAATTTTGTACTTTTATTGATAGAAGTCAGAAAAATTTAGCAATCTACACTTTAGAATGCTAATCTATCACTGCTTCTGTTTATATTAATTTGATAAAAAGAACATGTTACTATCCTGTAATTTTGATAAAAAATATTTTATTACAGATTAAATTGAAGCAATGTAAAGGATATTCAAAGAAAAAATGCCTTATTCTTCTTTCTGTTTATATGTTATCTGTGATATTGTTATTAGTGTGTGTGAGAGAGAAACTTAAGATGGATAAATATGAAAATTGTACTGTACAAAGTGGAGATGTTCTTATAATCGAACAACGCTACTCTGATATTGCTGATAAATCTTTGAAATTGATTTTCAATGATACTGTAGTAAGCAGTTTTCCATCTGAAACAAGGTGGACTTCTTTTGTGCCTAATGTATATCTATATTCTTCATTTCTTGAAGTTTGTCCATTAGAAGTATCAACTCCTGTACAATTTTGTGTTAAATTTGTTGGAATTGTCCTCTCTAATTCTAGTTCATTATCACCTTTTTTATCAGCTTTAAAATGTGCTATTAAGAACAATTCCTCTATTACCAAAAAAGAATTTGCTGTCATTGAATTATTACCTGAAAGTCATTCAAAGGCTTATACTTCAGCTTTTTTGTTTTGTCCATTGCAAAATGTAGAAGTTACTCATGCCTCCTTATATCATGGTAAATCTTTTAATTTAACGTGGTTACCAGTAACTAATAACTTATTGCCTCCTATAGCTAAAGTTAACATATTCAATCAGAATACTTATGATATAAAATTTTCTCAGGGAATTAGTTTGTGCGTTAGACCTTTATTTGGTAATTTTACAATTGTATCGTTCTCAGAATTTATTGCTTACTATTCGGTAATGGGTATAGATCACTTTATATTTTATTTTCTTGAATCATTTAAACCATTAAACATATTTTTGCAATATTTAAAATTCAGTAATATCAGTCATAATGTTCATTTATGGAATATACCTCTTACTAATGATTTAATTCATGAATATGGACAAATAGCTTTTACTCAAGACTGCATAGCACGTAGTGAAAACAAATTTAGCCACACAATCATTGTAGATTTTGATGAATATATTGTACCACAAGTTCATAAAGATATAAAAAATCTAGTTTTACATTTAGATAATGAAAACCCTTTTGCTGGAAGTTATCTCATACCTATGGTGTTATTCTGCTATGAATATCAAATCGAAAAAATGCATGTTTCTCCATTTCATATTTTAAATCACAACAAAAGGCAAAATACTCATTGGCCACATACTGAACGGTCAAAGTGTATTTTAAAACCTGACAGAATTAGGATTGGTGGTATACACTATACCTGGAAACTTGAAAAACATTACAAAGAAGTTTATGTATCACCAAAAGTAGCATTGTTGAATCATTATAAAAAGTGTTGTGGTATGATTCAACCATGGTTTTTTAACTTATTAGAATTTAAAGTGTTAAATGATGAGACTGTAATTGATGATACCTTAAAAAAACATAGTACTGAATTCATGAATAATAATCTAACTAAATTTATATCACAGATACTATTTAAAAATATCTTATAAAGTTTTTGTTATTAAAAAAAAATTTACTCTACTGTGCCAAAAAAAAGGGACAAAGTATTATTTTGAAAATAAAATAAATAAAAGTAACATTTTGTTAAAGCTAAATCTGTGATCAGAATTGGTTAGTAATCATTCAAATACTAAAATGATAGAGATGTACTTGTTATTTTTACTTTTTGTTATTAGAAAATTGCTTTTACTATAAAACCTTAATGAAAAAGATGTATAATTAATATTAGTTAATGAAAAAATGTGCAATTAATATTAGTTAATAAAAAAAGTATACAATTAATCAATGTTACAATTTTTCTCAGAGTAGAATAAATGGCTTCGCTATTCCTTCTAATTAATGTCACAGCTTTTCAATTTGCAGAATTACATTATACTACTGCCATTTTCAACATTTTCTAACAAAAAATAAAGTGTTTGCTTCAACTTGTCTGCATACCCTACATCTTTCTTTAAAACAATTCAAGTCATGCTGAAATTTGAATCTATTGTTAGAATGTACTATTACATGTTTTCACACTGCTCACCAACAATGAAAGCTTTTTTGTAAGCTCAGTTAAATGTATTCAAATTTGATGTTATCTAGGGGTTGTTATTATTTCAAATCAATTATAAAGATACATTGGAACATCATTTCCATGCTTAAATTTCAATTCATTGCTCAGTGTTCTACTGTTAAAATATTTCATTTGTAAATGACAAGCAAATTCTTTATTTCATTTATGCATGTTTTTCTTAGGAATTTTTCGTTCTAAATTCATTTTGGATTAAAAAATTCCATTGTCATTCTCATTTCTTGTGTATTTGATTGCCCACTTCCTTGTCCAAGATGATGTAAAAAAATGGGAGACTGGTTTATATACTCTTATCTATGGTCTAGGGCAGTGATTCTCAAACTTTTATGCCTCATGCACCCTCTGAAGAATTACATGTACCTACTGTACCCTTATTTTTTCTTTTTTTCAATAGTCATGAATAGAAAAGGAAATAAGAAAACCACAAATGTATACTACTACCAAACCTAATTTTATTTTGTATTGATTGTTAACTTTACATATATCAAGTTTTTTAATGTGATAGGTATGCTTGTTTCCTGTTGCATATTTCTTGAATGTTTGGTGTTGGTTTGTTGAGGTAGCAGCATAAATCATTTTCTATATCTAGTGTGTTTTATATTTTGTTTTTAAAACAGACAATGATGAAAAAGCTTTTTTACGGACTCATATGGCTGTGCTACCATGTGTATGTTGGTTGTTAAATCAGACTTCCCATGTACCTCCTTAAACATCTTCACATACTCCTTAAAGGGTATGCATGTCCCACTTTGAAAAACATTGGTTTAGGGAAATGGAAGGACTATTAAAGAAAATCAGCAGGTAGTGAAACAATCAATAAAATGTTTTCTTTTTAAGTAAAATAGTCTTTTGGATGAAACCAATAATTTTTTTGTAGACTGTTTATCTGCTAACTTGTTATTACTGCGTTTGACTTATGGACGTTCAATTAAAGAAATACCCCTCAACTTGGTGATCAATACTTTGCATTTAACAGATTTTTTGCACATCTCCAAAATAGTTTTAAAGCATTCAGGAGAAATCTGTTAAATATTCATTCATACTTGCCAAGTCTTCTGTTTTTTTTTAAGGGAGACTCTCTTAGTTTGTCCTTCTCTCTCTTTGTTAGGTTAGTTTTCCTCTTAATTAGCTTTGATATTGCACAAGAAAATTACAATCCAGAATTAACCAATCACAATAGCTAAATCTACTAAAATACTTCAGTTAATTTAGAAAAAATTATGGCAACATCAGTGTTGAAGTCAATTAAGATATCAACTCACCCAAATGTCTCTCCAATACATCCCATAAGATTATATGGGATTTCGTCTTCAATTTTTCAATTATTGCTGTAACTTTTTGAGTTTTCACAATATTTCACTGGTCTTTTTATATGAGATGCCCTATAGCATGGACTTTCAAATCATGACAAAACATCTTTACTGTAGTTCACACATGTGCAGTTAAAATTTATTTCATAAAAATATCCATATCTCATTAAATATTCAATATTTTAATCACAGTATACTATTTCTATGATTTTTTGTCAAGTTTTTGGAAAGCAGTGTTAAATTCAGCTGAAAACTCTGCATGCTATAAAAAAAAACCTTTTGAATTTTTCACAGAAACGTTAACATCTTCACGAATATACGTGCTATGCTTACACAAATGCACACAAATGTTGAACAGGACCTACATAGTCATTTGCTATGGTGACAGATCATATTTATAATTTTCTGTTACTTGGGTGATAAAAAATATTACTTTATTATTAAAATTATTATTGGCCGCCTAATTGTTCTCACGACAAAATCTTCACTGAAAAACATGAAGTCAAACATGTTCTTTACATCCTCAAAGTTCAAGGGCATTCCCTCACGAGTTTCAGCAAGATATTCGACGAAACTTCTGAAATTGGTCACTGCTTCTTAATTTCTGGACACCAGTATATATGTATGAAGCACTTGCCAATGGCCACAGCATCAGTATCCATATGAGTTGTCTGGAGCAGCAGAGGTGGCTGCGCCAGACAATCATGCATGATATAATAAAATCCCTTTTGTTGCAAGATAAAAAATTTCAGCTCATTTCTGGAGAAAGGGGGTTAAAAACACTTAAATATATACTAGACTCCCCCCACCCCCATATCAAACATCAATACACTATATAGAATGCTCCTAAATGCATGCCTTTAATTAAAAAATAAATAATGCATACTACATTAAATCATCAGTGCCTATAGCTCTCTTACTCAGGATAAATGTGTAGTGATTGTTAGTTATCAGTTTTAATTTAATAATGCTATTTACTCCAAACCTAAGCTACTATCTATTTATAATTCAGAAAATTTTTGATAAAGTATTCAGAAAAACTGTGTTAAATATTCATCATGAATTATTAGAAGTCTAAACTAGAATATATTGACTAGTCTGCATGAATATTTAAAATGCAGGATTGTTTATGGGCAGCTTTGTTTTAAAAGCTATTTATCCTTATTTCATATATTTCCAAAAGAGGTTATCACATATTATTAAGTTAAGCTGTTGAGAAAACAAGCTAATGTACTTTTCCATGTTATTAGAAGATCTGACATTTTATCATTGACTTTTTACAAAAATAACTATGAAGTGATTATTAGTCATATATTATACGTCATACTTTTATATATGTCATATTTATTATTATTATATTTTTTTTATTTTAGAGCATTCAGACGAATTTTGTTATATATAAGTATTCACTATGAATTATTAGAAGTCTAAACTAGAATATATTGGTTGGGTTTGTACTTAATATTTGAAATGTGTGATTGTTAATACACAACTTTTAAAAAAAGTTATTTATGCTTATTTTATATATATATATATATATATATATATATATATTTAAATCATACATTATTAAGTAGCCAAGCTGTTTTGAAATAAAGTTAATGTAACTTGTCATGTTATTCGGAGATGTCATTTTATCTCAGACCTTTTTTTAATAACTATGTAGCTGTTTTTAGTTGTCAGTTCTAGTTTAATAATGCATATTTATTCCAAATCTGAACTGCTAGCTCCTTCTAGAATGACATTTGAAAATATATAATAAGTATATTTTAAAAGAAATTTATAAATAACAAAGATTGTATTTTTTTAAATATGTATATTACATGCAATTCTAATACATGCTACAAAATGTCCAGCTCTTTTTTTAAGAATAGTTTGCAAAATGCTATTCTATTGAGTTATATGAAAAAGCACCATTTTATTGGAAGATATGTTGTTTCATTCTTCATCATTTAAAAAATAATAATTACTTAGCTACTTTTAGTTATCAGTTCTAATTTAATAATGCTATTTACTCCAAATCTCAGTTGCAAGTCTTTTTCCAGGACAAAATTTCAAAACATGTAGTATGTGATAGAGAATATGTAAAAAAAATTATAGATATAGAAGAAATTTATAAAGAACAAAGGTTATATTTTATAAAATATGTATATTAACTGTGATTTCAATACATGCCACAAATTGACCAGCTATTTTTTATATTTTAGAATAGCTTGCAAAATGTTGTTCACAGTGAAACTCCAATTATCTGGACTATTGAGTTAAGGGTGTAATCTGTATAATTGGGGAAATCATAAAAAAAGGTTATGTTGTGAACTAAAAATTTCTCTAGAATAGTTTCCTATACTAATATTAAAAGAAGAAATGTTTGTTTGTAAGAGGTAATCTCAGGAGCTACAAAGCTAATTTTAAACATAATGATAACAAAATAATGATGACAGTCTCTTCTCAAGCATAGGCTACTTTTTATCTTATGCACTCCTTCCCCAAGGGATGCAAGAGTGAAAAATGTTCTAAAATAATGATTTTTTTTTAAACTGTTAGGCTAGAAACTTGAAAATTGACATGGCAGTTGTTTTTAAGACATAAATGTTCATTAAGAATGGGTTTCAGAAAATTTTAAATTTAAAAAGGTGAAATGAATGGAAAATGTTCTAAAATTATGATTCCTGTAAAACTACTGAACCAGTAATTTTCTATATGACTATTTGTACTTAAACATAGGCAGGGGTCGGAAAAACTACTTTTTTATTGTAGTGAACTACAACTACAGCTACAGCTACTTTGTCGAAAATGTAGTTAATTACAACTACTTGTTTTAAAAAGTAACGACTACAAACTACTTTTCAAAAGTTGTCACGACTTTGCTACTTTCAAATTTCGTCAAAGTGTTTAATTTACACTAGAAATTGAAGACACGGATTAAATAATGAAGTGATCCTTCGTTATATCGCGTCTGCCGGGATACAATTAAATAAATGCGACATAACCGAGGGCATTAAAACATTAAGAAAGATACCATACAAGGAAATGTTTTGTGTTTGTCTTGAAAACGTTAGTTTATACACACTTAACAAATTTCGTAGTAAAATTAAGAGATATATTATAATCTAGAAAATTACAACAACCCTAAATTCAAACAATAAATAAATCTGTAAATAGAACAATTCCGAATAATAAGAAAACCGGCGTTAAAACATGAAGACATCTTAACAAGTAAATAGACAAGTGTTGCCAACAAGAAAATTAATTCCTTTGGTGGGTTAGTACTTGATTTCAGCAGCAAGTGTCAATGCAAAAAAATGTATGACTTCATGCAATGCGTTGCTATACACTGCAGCTGAGATTTGTCACTGCGATTCGGAAATTTTTGAGCAGAACAAATGTTGCACAAAAGAAAGAATTTTGACCATGTGATTTGCAGAAAGGCACTTTTTTTTCTCCTGAAGTAGCGTTAAAAGTAGCTTCGGTTCTCGCTACGAACTACTGATTTTTTGTATCACGCCACTCGCTACACTACATTGTTCAAAATGTAGCGCGCTATACAAACTACTGTAAAAAGTAGCGACTACAGTGGTTTAGCTACTTGTAGCTCGCTACTTCCGACCCCTGAACATAGGCTACTTTTCATCTCTTGATTCCTACCTCCCAGGACTGCAAGATAGAAAAACATTCTGAAATTACTATATTTTAAAACTGTTTGGGCTAAAAATGTATGAAGCTGTTATGTTGATTACTTTTAAGATGCAAATGCTTGCTAAGAATAGTTTTCAGAAAATTCTATATTTAAAAAAGTGAAATGAGCAGAAAACTTTCTAAAATTATCATTCTCTGAAACTTCCAAACCAAAATCAAAAAGTCTTTCAGAATTAATTATAATGATGATGACTGCAATCAGTAGTAGAAATTATCAATACCAGTATAATTTTCACTTCCCGTTAGAAGCATACAATTACCACTTGGCATGTTTCAACAACCATACGTGCAAAGCTGTGGTTGCTTGTGTTTAATAAAAAGGGTGTGTCCAATGTGTGTTGAAAAAAAAAATCTAATTTATTGCAAAAAATTAATAAAAAAATACAGTACAATAAAAAAAATAATATTTGAACCTTCAAGCTGTTGGCTTCAACCATTGTGGGTGAGTGTGAATGACCACATTACTAAGAATGAAAGCAGTGGAAAATCCGAAACGTTTTTTTATGTACTTATATCATATCTGTTAAAAATATTAAACACTATTTGCTTTTCACTTTAAAATCCAGTTTCAATTTCTAAAATACAAGTAAATTTTTTTAATTTTCTTAGAATATGAGAATAAGAGAAATTTAGTCTCTCTGAAACTGGTGAAATACAGACTTAAGGGGACAGTTTACCCCAAAACTCATAAAAAATCGATTTTCGTTTTTAAATATTAAATGAAAGTCTGTTTAATTCTGAATATTTTGACACTTCATTTTAACCCATATGGCAATTATATTGTGAGATATCGTAAATTTTGTTTAGACACCCAGCGCAATTCCCCACACGAATGAAAGCATTAAACTGTTTTTTCTCAATGTTCATATTTTCTTCATTTTCCTGTTTTAAAAATGCTAAGGCTTTTATTGTATTTGAGATAGAGATTTAAAATTTTTTGTACATGTTCTTTATTATATATGTGACAAATGTGCATATGGAATTAGCCTTCAGATTTTTATTATTTTTTTAAAAATAAAAGTATATGAAAATGTGCTAGATTTCATCGTTTTACACTGTATATATTAGTAAAAAAAATATATTAAATGTGATATTAGTTGTATCTAAAAATCCATATGCAGAATTGTGCTAAAAAAATCTAAATCATTAGAAAACCTAAAACAACAACAACAACAACAACAACAAAAAAAGGGGGCAAAAATATTAATACTTAAAGTAGTAGGGATTTTAAAAAGCTCGGAAAATTTTTGACTTTTTAATTAAATATGCTGTTAATAATTTTTCTTTTCTTAAAAAGTATTTTTATTTGAGCATTGAAATGCACTGAGTTCAGAATTTGAACCATATTTTTTAAAATAAAGAAAATTGTTGAAAAGGTAAACTGTCCTCTTAAAAATATTGAATTATAGAGTTTGAAAATTCCAATTAAACATAAACATAATTGTTGATTTAAATAGGATTTTCAAGGAAATTATATTTTTAAGAATGATTACATACAACTCACATTTCAGCAAGTTTTTTTTTTCCCCTCATTTTTGAAAATTCAATATTTTATTTCGTGATTTTGATCTGAATGATTGGAGTTTTACTGTATATCGAGTTACATGAGAAAATATCATGTTATTGGAACATATGCCATTTTAGCCTCTACATTTATTCCAAAACTGAACTGCTACTTTCCTTCAATAATCACATTTCAAATCATATATATATATATATATTTAAAAAAAAATTATGAAGAAGCAAAGTTGTATTTTTAAAAATATATACATTTTCTGTGACTCCAATTCCAACAGATGCCACAAAATGTCCAGCTATTTTTTATATTTTAGAATAGTTTGCAAAATGATAGGCATAATGAGTTACATGGAAAAAAACTATGTTCTAGGAAGACCGTTTTATTCTTCACCTTTTAAAAAATTAATTATGTAGCTAATTTTAGTTATCAGTTCTAGTTTAATAACACTGTTTACTACAAATTTAAGCTGCTAATCTTCTTCTATGATATCAGATTTCAAAACATATAGCAGGTCTATCCAACCTGTGGGCCGCATTACTAATTTTTAAATTAGTAAATTCTTACGGGAATGGAATCCTCCAAAACTCAATGTTTCATCACACAAAGCAAAAAAATATACAATGATTGTTTGAATAGCATGATAATGATTTTTGTTACCTTGTTGTCGTAATTCACTGGATAATGGATCAGCATTTAAGAGCTGAATCTAAATGACCTATGATTTTGTACAGTCTATATTAGACTATTTATTAAGGTTTTTAACCTTTCTTTCCAAGAAAAATTGCAAGCGTTTTGCATATCTCAGTTGGATCAATAGAATACTATGGGCTAACCATAATGTTCTGTCTGACATACTCAATAGTTTTAAAAGCATTTCTAAAAGAAAGGAAAAAAAGTATTACTTTGATATTTTTATTGCGTATTTGAGGCTCGGGAAAAAACAAATTCCCCTCAAATGTGGCCCAAAACAAAACTTTTTCTCAAATGCAGCCCAAGAAAGTCAAAAGGTTTAATAACCCTGATATGTATATTTAAGGAAATTCATGAACAAAAATATTGTATTTTTTTGGATATGTATATTACCTGTGATTCCAATACATGCCACAAAATGTCCAGCTATTTTTTAAATTTTAGAATAGCTTGCAAAAAAAATACTATGCTTATTGAGTTATATGAAAAAGCACCATGTGTGTTACTAGAAGATATGCCATTTACACCTTTTTAAAAAATAACTATGTAGTCATTTTTAGTTATCAGTTATAGTTTAATAATGCTATTTACTCCAAATCTAGTTTCCTTCCATTAACACATTTCAAAACATATATGTACAGTACATTATAAAAGAAATTTATGAATAAAATGTTGTATTTTTTTTATATTTATATATTACCTGTGATTCTGACATATGCCACAAAATGTCCAGCCATTTTTATATTTTAGAATAGTTTGCAAAATGTTATGCATATTGAGTTAATATATATGTATGTATATATGTTTAACTATTTTTTTTATTTTTATATATCTATAATTCCTATAATGTTTTGATTATAATAAATATGCTATGATGTGAAATAAGTTTTTCCTTTTTGTACAATTCTGTATTTTATGATATTAAATAAATATTGTAGTTTCCTTATATAGTTTCTTCATTTTTCACTCATTAAACTGTACCACTTGAAGGGACCCAGGGGGAAAAAAAGAACTTCAGTCTATAGAAATCAATTTAGAAGAAAACGCAAATCAAAGTAGGGCTGATGTGGTTCTCAGGCCCACAATAAGAGTGGTGTGGGCAGTACCCAGGCACCCGGCACCAAACACTTTACAGTGCCGATAGGCACTTCATCAGCACCTTCAGTTACCTCTATTAATGCTCAGAGGATCAATAGAAAAATGTACAAAATTTCACTTCTGATTTTTATGACAAATGTAAACTGTTTGTTTCTGAACTATATTTATAAACTATTCTTTTTACACTCATAAAAAAACTTCCACTAGCTAGGTTTATGGCACTGCTAAACCATTTTCTTTTAGTGCTTTTTTATAAACCAAAGGAAATGTATTACCTTGTTTAAGGTCTTTGAGCGGCGCTACTATGTAAATGGCACAATAATTTTTGCTTAACCCTTTTAGGGGTAAAGTATTTTTGTTGTTACAATGCTGAAAAGATTGAATGAGACTAGAATTTGCCAACAAATTTATTTGAAAATAAGTAAAAGCTTTTCTTCACATTCATTATAAAAGCAAAATTTTATTCCAAAATTCTGGTGCCATAGTGGCATTGGGGAATAAAAAATAAGTTGTAAATATTATATATATAATATACTACCATCCTTCAAGGGGTAAATGAGCGATAGCGAGAAATGAAGCAATAAATTACAGCGTCATTCAAACCTTGAGTTGTTAACCATGGCTATTTGATTATTGTTTACACCTTTTGAATCTTATGTATAAAAATTTATGTGTTTTATTTTAAATTTGATTAAAAATCTCTCTTTTTAAGTAAAATAGATAAATATAAAGATGCAGCAAAGTTAAAAATAAAGTTTAATGGGTAAAAATATTTCGGTAAAAGAATAATTTAAAAACAAGGTGAATAAAATTTTGATTTCTTTTCCCCTCTGTTTTACTGTATTAAAGTAAATATAATGCATGAAAACTTTTTTTCTGTCTGTGTGTTTAATTTCAAATGAAGTATTGTTTCTCTCATGGATCTAGGTATAATACATAAACATTTATGCTTATATAAAGATTACATGTTTTATTTGATTTCTCTAAAAAATTACACATATTTACAATATAAATACATTTCATAATATGTATACCTTTAAAAAATATATTTCCATCTGCAAAGATTTTACATAACTTATTTCTTTTTCTTATGCAAATTTTGAAATTCATAGCACTTTCAGTGAATTAATTTAAGTACAATTTTGTGTAATTACTCTTTATTGGTGATAATAGATATTCTTAAAATTACATTTAGTAATAATGCTTTGTGATTTTTGTTAACTTGAACATATTTAAATTATATTTTTCTCTCGTTTTAACTTTCATAAAAATTCTGAGAAATGCAGAATTTTAACCCTTTGTATCACGACATTGCATATCTGCAATATACTCGAAAATCACTGTTACTTATACAGCAGGCTTTAAAATGAGATTATATTTATTGCTGCTCTCCCAACACAGCAGTTAATATAAATTTTTCATAGAATCATCAACAAATGGCGATACTAAGTTAAATTTTTGTGCCAAAGTTGTATTTATCATTTGAGCAGTTTTCCATCATTATTGCTAAAATGGACTTCGTAAATGTTGTAAAATTAAATAAGGACATGCAAAAATAAATTTTTTTACAAGGATAATTTTGTATACTTTACATTTTTGTATTGGAAAATTGATAATTTTTATGAGAAATATATAATTTTCTGCTTATTGCAGCTGTGAAAAAAGTATGTTTTAGTCAACAATGTTTTATTTTTTGTAATTATTTTTTACATGCTTAAAATGATGTATTCTAACATCTGAGTAAATATTTTTCAAATCTGAGTTGTTGAGTCACAAAGGGTTAATATATTATGAGATGCGGAGTAGGATATTTATTACAGAAAATTATTGTATCAAGTCATTCTGAACATTTCATATTCGTGCTTCTTTAAAGTGCATCCCCCTCTAAATGTTTTCTTAACTTATCTGCTAAAACAATAGTGGTATATGATATGAATAAACAGATTATAAATAAAAATACAAACTAGATGGAACCCGTCAAAATTTGACGGCAAACAACTTGATAATACCATAAAAGTAAAATTTATAGTTGCTTTAACTTGACAAATTTCATAGTGGGGAGCATAATATGATTAAGTGGTCACAGACTTTTCCATTGATAAATCACATGAGGGGTGTATGCAAAATTTAGAAAAGTACACCCTTGGGGGGTCAAAGTGGGGGGATGGACATGGGAGATGCATAATATGATTAAGTGGTGACAGACCTTTCCAATGATATATAACATGAGGTTGTGTGCAAAATTTAGAAAGTACGGGGGGGGGGGGCAAAGTGGGGAGATGGACATCGGAGATGCATAATATGATTAAGTGGTCAAAGACCTTTCTAATGATATATAACATGAGGGTAATGTGCAAAATTTAGAAAGTACCCTTTGGTGGGGGCAAAGTGGGGAGATGGACATCGGAGATGCATAATATGATAAAGCAGTTACAGACCTTTCCAATGATATATAACATGAGGGTAATGTGCAAAATTTAGAAAGTACCCTTTTGGGGGGGGCAAAGTGGGGAGATGCATAATATGATTAAGCAGTTACAGACCTTTCCAACAATATATGACATGAGGGGTGTCAACAAAATTTAGAAAAGTATCTCTTGGGGGGTGGCAAAGTGGGGAGATGGACATTGGAGATGCATAAAATGATTAAGTGGTCACAGACCTTTCCAATGATATATAACATGAGGGTAATGTGCAAAATTTAGAAAGTACCCCTTCGGGGGGGGGGGGGGGGGGGATGGACACCGATGCATAACATGAAAAAGAAGTCACAGCCGTTTCAACTTGCAACCTTTTTCTCGAAGGCATTTGACAATATTAAACTTTTTTTTTACCCAAGACAATTTAACGATATTCTTATTTTTTTTTGCGTAATTCGTCAAACGTTCATGGAAAAAATCAGATGGGCATCGGAGATGCATAATATGATTAAGTGGTCACAGACCTTTCCAATGATATATGACATGAGGGGTGTCAACAAAATTTAGAAAAGTATCCCTTAGGGGGGTGGGGGGGGCAAAGTGGGGAGATGGACATTGGAGATGCATAATATGATTAAGTGGTCACAGACCTTTCCAATGATATATAACATGAGGGTTGTGTGCAAAATTTAGAAGTACCCTTTGGGGGGGGAAGGGGGGCAAAGTGGGGAGATTGACATCGGAGATGCATAATATGATTAAGTGGTCACAGACCTTTCCAATGATATATAACATGAGGGTAATGTGCAAAATTTAGAAAGTACCCCTTCGGGGGGGGGGGGAAGTGGGGAGATGGGCATCGGAGATGCATAATATGATTAAGTGGTCACAGACCTTTCAATGATATATGACATGAGGGGTGTCAACAAAATTTAGAAAAGTATCCCTTAGGGGGGTGGGGGGGCAAAGTGGGGAGATGGACATTGGAGATGCATAATATGATTAAGTGGTCACAGACCTTTCCAATGATATATAACATGAGGGTTGTGTGCAAAATTTAGAAAGTACCCTTTGGGGGAGGGAGGGGGGCAAAGTGGGGAGATGGACATCGGAGATGCATAATATGATTAAGTGGTCACAGACCTTTCCAATGATATATAACATGAGGTTAATGGACAAAATTTAGAAAGTACCCTTTGGGGGGGGGGCAAAGTGGGGAGATGGACATCGGAGATGCATAATATGATTAAGCAGTTACAGACCTTTCCAACAATATATGACATGAGGGGTGTCAACAAAATTTAGAAAAGTATCCCTTGGGGGGGGGGGAAGTGGGGAGATGGGCATCGGAGATGCATAATATGATTAAGTGGTCACAGACCTTTCCAATGATATATGACATGAGGGGTGTCAACAAAATTTAGAAAAGTATCCCTTAGGGGGGTGGGGGGGCAAAGTGGGGAGATGGACATTGGAGATGCATAAAATGATTAAGTGGTCACAGACCTTTCCAATGATATATAACATGAGGGTAATGTGCAAAATTTAGAAAGTACCCTTTGGGGGGGGGGGGGCAAAGTGAGGAGATGGACACCAGAGATGCATAATATGATTAAGCAGTCACAGACCTTTCCAACAATGTATGACATGAGGGGTGTCAACAAAATTTTGAAAAGTGCCCCCCTTAGGGGGGGGGGGGGCGGGATGGACCCCGGAGATGCATAACATGAATAAGTGGTCAAAGACTTTTCCACCGATATATCACATGAGGGGTATGTGCAAAATTTAGAAAAGTGTCCCACTTGGGGGGGGGGGGGGATGGACACCGGAGATGCATAACATGAAAAAGAAGTCACAGCCGTTTCAACTTGCAACCTTTTTCTCGAAGGCATTTGACAATATTAAACTTTTTTTTACCCAAGACAATTTAACGATATTCTTATTTTTTTTTGCGTAATTCGTCAAACGTTCATGGAAAAAATCAGGAAATTCGCTAATCAATAGTTGATAAATTATAAAATTCAACAATCGATAGCAGTAAAATTGGTCAATCGATAACGGAAAAATCACGAAATTCATCAAATGGTCTCCCGTAAAAAAAATTGTCCTGCACACTGATGTGATGATCAAAAGGGTTTTGAAGTATAGGACAAAATTAGCACTTGCCAAACAGCGAGTAATACTGAAAATTTGGCAATGGACTTTATTGCCACCACTGGTCAAACATAATAGTCACACTCACCAATTGCGATGATTGAATGGAAAAAGATTTTTTTTCTCTGCTGTCGCGCGACAAATTTTGAAACCATTTGGTAAATTTCATCCCCGAAATTGGCAGATTGTGAATTTTTTTCTCGAAGAAATTCGACGATATTCGAAAAATTTTTCTCCCGAAACCAGTTGATGAATTTTGCGATTTTTCCACTGTGTAGATTAATGAATTTTGCACTTCTTCCGCTATCGATTGACGAATTTCGAATTTTATCGACTATCGGTTAACGAATTTCACGATTTTTTCCATGAACGAACAAATTGCGCACTTTCTGCTAATTGACACATTTCGCCCTTTACAATTCAGTCAATGAGTTGAACGTTGTTTCTTTCGAGAAATGTCAGGAATGAAACAATGATTCTTTAGGTTGAATTTACTTCGTTCGATGCCCCATGGAAGAATGTGTGCGATGCAGCAACGGGCGTCACAGACTTTTTAGGGCACCTGCAGACTAAAAACATCTAACCAATCTTCGCGGGGGGAAAATAACAGATTTTGTCAAATGATTGAGGAAAAAACACTACTTTATCAAAGAATAATGGGAAAACATGACTTTTGTTAAAAGACCACAGAAAAAACATTATGCAAAAGGATCGCGAAAGATAAGCAAATTTTGTCAAAGAATCGCAAAAAAGGAAATTTCACCAAAAGATCACGCTTTTTTACTAAATTTCGTCTAAAAATTGCGGAATAAAATGTATTTTATCAAAGAATTGCTGGAAAATGCGAATTTCGTTAAGGATCGTGAGAAAAATGCGAAATTCTTCAAAGGATCGCTGAAAAAACACTAATTTCGTCAAAGAATTGCTGAAAAAACATGAATCTCGCCCAATAACAGAAAAATCATGGTTCATAATCATTATATCTAGTAGTATATGTAAATACAGTTTGTGATATAAGACAAAATTAACATTCACCAATCGGCGAGTAATACTGGAAATTGGTGATTGATGTTATTGCCACCACTGGCTAAACTTAGTCACACTCGCCAATTGCGATGATTGAATGTAAAATGAAATTTTTTTTCCCGCTGTCACTCAAAGAATTTTGAAACCATTTGGTGAAGTTTTTTCCGAAACCATTTTGTGAATTTCCCGATTTTTTCTTCAAAATCATTTGACAAAGAGACTTTTTTCTCGATGGCATTTGACAATATTCAAAATTTTTTTACCCAAGACAATTTGACGATATTCTTAATTTTTTTTGTGCAATTCGACAAATGTTCATGGAAAAAATCATGAAATTCGTTAATCAATAGTCGATAAATTGTGAAATTCAGCAATTGTTAGCGGTAAAATCGTAAAATTTGTCAATCGATAACGGAAAAATAATGAAATTCATCAAACGGTTTCCGGTAAAAAAATTGTCTTGCACGCTGATGTGATGATCAAAAGGGTTTTGAAGGCATTTATTTTATTTGTTGTATTGTGTATAAATACCTAGGTGGAAACAGTTTGCTTATTTTGTCAAATGTTTCAACAATATTCGACCCAATACGCATGCATAAAAAAAATCTTCCGGTAGGACCGGCCAATGAGGTGAAGGTCTATTACGGTCTCTAGAAACGTGTTTGGGATCATCTCCTGTATTTTTTTTCTTGCACTTTGCGTTAAACCTAGGAAGGTATTTATATAGAACTCACTGTGGAGTGTTTAGAAGGTATTTATTTATTTCATTTATTATAATTTGTATGAATACTTAGGTGTCCATTTCGGATTTACTGTTTAAAAATGAATTTAGGCTCTTTTAACGTTCGCGAAATCAATCCCGATGGAAATTGTCTTTTTAGATCTCTATCATTTTGTTTATATAGTACAGAAAATGATTATTTAAATGTATGTAAAAATATCGTAGAACACGTAATACAAAATTGGACCACTTATAGTCCGTTTATTATCGGGGATGAATCTTATGGTGTTCCGATTGCTAATGAAGACAATTATGTAAATATATGGTTCTTCATAGAGGTATATGGTTCTTCACACTTCAATAGAAGCATTGTTTAAATTAATATAATTCTACAAATATGATGCAGTTTTAAAATATTGAGTAATGATTAATACTGTCAAAGAATATACTCATATACGTAATTAAGTTTTGGTACTTCTCTATTATCTCATCGACCACTTTTCATAAAAAAAAAACTATCGCCAAATAAATGGAAGAACGTTGTCATTGGAATATCAAAATAAATAAATAAAATATAAGAATTTAAGGATACAATTGTTATTTTAATTAATGAAATAACTAATAAATCAAATAAACATAATGAAAAATACACGCAAATGTTGAATTAAAAACCACTTGATGACATAAAAAACACGTATAATGTTTTCGACATCAAGTAAATGGGACTGCAATTTTGGCATTTAATCATACAGTTTGGCGATAGTATTTTGTTATGAAAAGTGGTCGATGGGATAATAGAGAAGTACTCAAGTTTTTTATACCAAGTTTGAAAATTTATCTTTTTTTGACATTTAAAAAAAATAACATAAAAAAACATTACAAATTTGCCCATTTAAAACATTCAAGATTTGTATACATACAAACAATACAATGTAAATATTAATATTGTTACATGATACATTGTTTGTATATATACTTCTTTGTATACATATATTGTTTGTATACATACAAACAAATATAATGTAAACATTATTCAAATATTAAGAGTTTGCAAATCAAAACATTATAAAGATTTGTATACATACAAACAATATAATGCATACATACTCTTTACAAATAAAATAGCCCACTTATGTAATGACAAAACTTTTAAATCGAATAGAGATAATATATTTCTGTTTATTTTATAACTTATATTCAGATGCTCAGATTCTGCTTTTTTCGAACACTTAATAATAAAAATATTACTACCGTGCGTACTGTCTTTTGACATTATATTTACATAATCGAATTCATTATCAATCGGAACACCATAAGATTCATTCCCGATAATAAACAGACCATAAGTGGTCCAATTTTGTATTACGTGTTCTACACGTTTGAATAATTATTTTCTGTACTATATAAACAAAATGATAGAGATCTAAAAAAAGAATTTCCATCGGGATTTCGCCAACTTATGAGCCTAAATTCATTTTTAAACAGTAAATCCGAAATGGCCATCTAAGTATTCATACAAATT
The DNA here is from genome assembly GCA_963931845.1 of Maratus michaelseni. Lineage (NCBI taxonomy): Eukaryota > Metazoa > Arthropoda > Arachnida > Araneae > Salticidae > Maratus > Maratus michaelseni. The sequence continues at coordinate 123,408,899 of OZ007587.1, forward strand.
ACAATAAATAAAATAAATAAATAAAATAAATACCTTCTAAACACTCCACAGTGAGTTCTAGATAAATATCTTCCTAGGTTTAACGCAACGTGACAACAGAAAAAAACAACAGATGATACGATCCCAAACACGTTTGTAGAGACAGTCATAGACCCTCACCTCATTGGCCGGTGATTTTTTGACGCATGCGTATTCGATCGAATTTCGATGGAATAGATTTGACAGAATTACCAAACAGCTTTAAATATATGGATTATTTTGTGTTACATATGTTTTTTGCCTTTTTATTCTACTTTTGCTGTAATCCTTCTGCATTCTTCCTTCACGTGTTTCAAGCCTTAATTTGTTCAACTGTAAAATGATTCTAAAACAATCTCTTATTAAAGATGGTAATTGGAATAAGAATAGCTATCATTTTAACAATCAGTTTTTGAAAAAAAATCCTTGATAAAATTTTGTGCAGAAGAAATAAAAAGCAAGACGAACAAATTTTAAAAATATTTATTATTTATCAAAGCTTTAAGAAATGCTAGAATTCAAATCACTTTGGAAAAATCAAGAAAAATGCCTGAAAGTATTGGAATAGAAAGCAATTTTGCAATAAAATGAAAATAAAAAGACTAAATCTGAATGAAGCTGAAGAATTGTTTTTATCATCAGAAAAATCTTTTGAACTTGAATGTAATGAAGCAATAGATAGTAAGTAATTTAGAAGAATTGAAAAAAAAAGATATGAAGCACTTCATAATATTTGTACAGATTTTGATTTTCTAAATGGAATAAAATTAGTAGCAATTGATATTTTGATACTTTACGTATAGATATGTATTACTATATGTATTGATACTTTAAAAAAGGGTGCAGCAGATTTAGTATTAACATATTTATTGATGTCACCAAATTTTATTTAGAAGTAGAATGTTTTTAGCACTAAGCAAAATCTTTATATAAATATCTTTAAACAGCACTTCCAGTAGAAGTGTTAACAACTACAACTGTAATTAGGAAATCCAAAATGTATATCGCCATAACATTACAGATATTTTTAACGTTACCAGTGACAGCTATGACAGCAGCTTCTTGTGAGCAAATTAAAATTTATCAAAAATTGTCAAAGATCGACAATGTCCCAAGAGAGATTAACTTTGGGAATAATCTCCATGGAACAGATTATCTTCAGGTTTTTTTCATACTGAAATTGTACCAAACTCTGACATTTCCAATACAAACACCTAATTTAACATCATATTTGGATTTCTCAGTAAATTTTACCGTAGGATAGCAAACGGGAAGTCATTTGGTCAACTGGAATTATGAAGGTTTAAAAGTTTGGAACTCTTAACGTAAAATTCGTTTGTAATCATTGCACAACAGATTGGCTAGGTTTTTAAGCATAACTCAAAAACTGTTTGAGGGAATGATTTGTAATTTTGTATTTGCATATTTGAATATTCTAGAAAAATTGTATTTTAATTGCATTAGAATATGACATCTTCTTCAGGAAAAACATGAACAAAGAAAAATAAATTGAAATACACTTAAATTACAATTAAATCTAATGTAACAAATCATACCTTTTATGTTACACATGAATACGATTGCTTTGATCAATCAATAATATATTTTCTTCTAAAGGTTTCGATTACAATTTTCGTTTTTATTCATAAACTAGCTAATCCGCCCGGCATTGCCCGGGCCCGAGATAATTACAATCTCAGAGAAAAGCGTTAACCCCCCTCTCTCCCCATACCCACAAATATAATGAATAATTTGTTCAAGAAAACACTGTTACCTACATTAACACGATCATTAAAAAAAAGAATTACATTTTTCTGATAGTTAGAACATAACGAAAACGCTACGCTAAAATAGCCGGCAGATGACACCCCTTCCCGACTTCAATTTCAAATCTATACCTTAATTAGTTACCTAAATTTTTGTTAATTAGTAAAAATTGGCAGTTATTTCCTTTCATTTTCACGAACTAAATGGAAGGATCAGCCAGTGAAACAGATCTCTTTGTAGTTCAGTTTTTAATGAAAGTAGATCCCTGTCTGAAACTTTCTTGGATTGTTTTCACTGGTGTCGGCAGATTTTTAGTAGTTTTTTGCATAAATTAAGAAAAATTACCAACCGAATTTTTCAAAAATCACATAGTCAGATGCAGAATTTTTTTTTACATATGCTCAGAAATTTTCAAATTGATATCTCAATTAGTTTTCTTAAAATTCGCTAATTAGTAAAATAATTTCGAATTTGTTCATTTCCGCTTGCAAACCTTAGCCATTTTGATTTAAAAGATGTCATTTTAGAAGCAATGGTTAATGAGAATCTAATTAATATCTAGGCTAATTATCAAAATATTAAAATTCTGAGACTCAGGTGCACATGGTCAGACCTTGGACTATCCACACCTAAATTTCCAGACTTCTAGGTGGGCTAGATTTTGCTGCTAGCCATCGCCAACAGACACACACACAGAGCAAAACTTTCTGTTATTAATATAGATATAAAATAAACCCGTAAGAAAACTTCATATTTTATCTCTTTTGTACTATTTATTATTTTTTTATAATCATTCTTGAGATTCATATAATGCAGTATTTTATTTTTGTGGCAATACTAATTTGAGGTAAACCTTTCATTTCAATTATGAAAAATAATAGTAATAATGATATAAATGGTAATTTAATTTTTAATTAACAGCAATTTTTAATCGAAAAACATATTTTAACGAAATGTGAGTGTACTATGTCAGAAGCCTGTTCAAAATCCTTTCATATGGTATCCCATTTATCGTTCTGTGTTTTGTATTTTCTTAGAAAAAGGGATGTTGACAGCAGAAATAATATATATGATAGATTTGTCCATTTTTCTATATGAGATATAAATTTTGCGTTAGAGATATAATTATACTTTACTTTTCATAATAGCATTAAACATGATTTATTGTCCTTTCATTGTTTGTTCGGTTCAGGTTGCGGGTTGAAGTATTTAGGGTTCGAGTCGGGTGCAGGATGAAATATGTCAGGTTCAGGTCGGGTTGACTTCAAATGGAATTTGCGGCTTCAGGTTGAGTACAACCCGATCCCTGCGGGACTCTATTCCAAGGTTTAAAAAAAAAAAAAAAAAAAAAAAATCTCAATTTTAAAAAACCAAATTTTGAAAAAATTGAACCTCAACTTTTTGAGATATCAATTAAAAAAATTTTCATTTTTCATGCAAAAATGAATCATTTTTATTTAATGACAGCCACGAGCGTTTGATAAAAATGATTCGGAGACATCAGTGTGGATAAAATTTTTTAACTGCAGTTTTAAAAGAGGCATGCAAGTTATTAGATCTAATTATGCTACTTTTTCGAAATTTATACCTCATGAATCATCTGCTCTTCACAATTAATAGTTTCTGCATAAAAATATTTCTTTTTTATATGTTGTTTCAAAGCTGAGACACCCATCTTTGAATGAAACCACAGATTTTTAATGCACTGAGAAATTTAAAGCTCTGTTATTTTTTTTTTAAATATTGCATTTATCAATATGAAAATTATGCATCTATGCATATTTTTTAATGCTGATTCCAAAAATGTCATTTTCATAAGGATCCAATAAGAACTCCAAATATTAATTAATATTTAATTAAATTGATTGCAGAAAAATAATTGATATTTTCATGCCAGGTGTCTCCTTGTTTTACTCCTCTTCCAAGCTTGATCTTCGCTTTTCCTTTGTCCAAACGAATAGTGGCTTTCTTGGTTGCTTTCTTGTAAATCTTCTTTATGATATTGATATAAGTTTTGTCTATACCAATGTCCTCCAGAGATTCAACTGCTGCTGATGTGTAGACCGAATCAAATGCTTTTACATAATCAATAAAGGCAAGGTAGAGAGGTAAATTATATTCCTTATGTTTTTCTATGAGTTCCCTTACTGTTTGAATATGATCTATTGTGATAAATCCACTCCAGAATCCTGCTTGTACTCTAGATTGAGCTGAGTCCAGAGCCGATTCAAGTTTTGTTAAAACTTTGGTGAAAATTTTATAAATCACTGACAGAGCTGATTGGACGGTAGTTTTTAATGTTTTCCTTCTCCACTTTCTTCTAAAGTAGCACCATCACAGCATTATTCCAATGTTCTGGTACATCTGATTTCTCGAGACATTTGGAAAACAGTAAGGCTAGCATTTTTGCAAATTTTTCTCCTGCTTCTTTGTTAAGGTCAATTGCAATTTCATCTTCGACATTTACTTTTTTCATGCATCTAATGGCTTGTACAACTTCATCTGTCATCACTGGGGTTATCTCTTCAGTTTCTGTTATATATACTCGTGGATCATGTAGGTTGATTTCTCTTTGATCTTCACACTTATATAGATCGTTATAAAATTTTTCGACAATGTTTACTATTTCATTATTGATTTTGGCGATTGTTCCAGTTGTCCTCTTCAGTAGAAAAATACCTTTTCTTCCAACACAAAGTTTGCACTTAGCTGATTTTAAACTTTTGTTATCTTCTAGAACTTTCTTGACAAGATCATAGTTAAATTTTCTGTTACTTCTGTATCACACTTTCTTACCGTTTTACATAATTCTGCATATTTAACTCCTGATTTAGGATAGTTTTTCTTCATTTTAAATTCTCTGTTTCTTCATAAATCTTCTTGTTTTTTCTGTTATTTTCTTTGTCTGCTTTACTTGTGCTTCACCAGCTATCGTCCTTGCAATTTCTTGTAGAGTATGTGTTATTTTTTTGTTAACTACTGTAACATCTTATTTTTTTTTCTAAGATTGATTGAAGTACTTGGAAACGATTTTCAAGTTCCAATTTAAATTCTTTATGTTTCAGGTGATTTATAATCTCGACTGATTTTTTTGAGTGTTGCAAAAGTTTTATTCTGTCCACTTTAGTATTTAAAAGCAGTTTGCATTTAACCAACCTGTGGTCACTTCGTGTACTGAAGTTATTCAGAATACTGCAATCCTGAATAAGATGCTTTTTGTTTGTCAAGATGCAGTCAATTTCACTTGTTGAGTCATTTGCACTGCGCCATGTCCATTTTCTTTGTGGCTTTTTCTTGAAAAATGAATTCATGATATACATCTATTCACATTCTGCAAACTCAATCAATCTGTTTCCTCTTTCATTACAAGCATCCCATATCCATGATTTCCTACTTTCACATAATCCTAGGATGTCCCGGTTGATTCTTTAAGTTCCTGTAAATGATTTTCCGAAGATAGAGATCGGCCATTATACGTAGCCAGGTCATCAACTTATGGCAGCCAAGCCGAGCCTGGTGATTCTTAGCATCCTCTGTCTTCATGTCTTTCTGATCACTGCCGTAACTAGGAACATGCATTTAAAGGGTCTTTTTAAGGGTCTTATGGCTATTAAACAGCTCATATTATATATATATTAGCACGCTACGCTGGTCAATTTCTCTTAGCGCATCTTTAATCAAACGAAATATTGACCATGAATTTGACCTTGTTTTAAAACCATATGGACTTTTACTTGGAATGTCCTTCTGCATTTCTGAAAATGATACGAATGCCATTACGTTATTAGATTTTTAATGTGTCAGACAAAATTTGGGCTATTAAGGACAAACTCTTTTAGTTGACCATTTACAGTAAGATTTGGTAAAGAACAGTAAAACGATATGCTATACACTTTAACCATCCTTGAAAATTCATCTAACAGTGAAGGTTCTGTCAAAATCCATTCAGCAGAATAATTTTAAAAGGCTAAGCTTTCATAATCAGGTTCATCTGATTATAAAACTTTCCCCCATAATTCTATAACTAAGCAAAGTAGAACAATATGCGAGACACTAAAACCATCTCCAATAAATTATATAACTAACAATGCAAGTCATGTCAAAACCCATTCCACAAGGTTTGTAAACATTTCCTTTTTGAATCAGCGAAAAATGTAAGTTATAACTTAATAAAAAGTATTTACGATTCAAAAAATAGTAAATTAAAATGTTTTTCATGCTTACAATTAAATAATAATTAAAAAAAAGAGAGATCTGTGTTGAATAAACAAAGAGTCACAGTGCTTGGTACGGGTTGAAATAAATGGCTCATTAGCATACATTTTGGCAAGATGTTAGTATAACGGAAAAGTACCAAAAGGTATCCAAAAAACTTTGTTCCAAATTAGGCCAATTCTCTGTAGACTCTATTATGGAATAGGTCAGCTTTAAAAAAATGAATACTTGTGTTACATTATGGTGTCTATGGGGAAAATAATTTCCGTTGGATTTTAATGAAGTTACAATACTTTAAATATAATGAAATTCATATGCCTCACTGAGGTGGACTAAAATATGCTATTTGTCGAGAATTAAATAAAAATCATGCACTCGTGACATTATAATTCACTTTTATATTGTAACAGAATAATAAGGCTACTATAATTTGTGACTCATGCTATAGCCAGTATACACGCCAAGACACATTGCTGTTATCGTTATCTTTTTACATGTGAAGGTTTCACTATGGTACTCCATTGTGAAATTTGGTAATTTTTTTAATTCAATATTTGAAAAACGGCATAATCATTAGATTTGAAATTTATATAAAGAAAAATACAATTTTTTACCTTTCTAATGCAGTTTGTCTAATGATTTTCTGACAAATACTTTTCGAGCTATTAATTTTTTCAGTAACTTCAAATGTTTCATTTTCCGAGATTAATCTGTGGAAACTATTAGCAAAAAAAAGCCAGTCGGCAGCAACACACAGCTTTTTATTTTATTAAAGAGGATATGTGTGTGTGTATATGCATCCGGCTAACATAAAAGTACCCTATTAACTTATAACTAATAAAATTGTACCTCTGTAAATTACATAGAAACAAAGCAATACAGTGTACTGATGAAATGCCGTAAAATAGAGAAACTTATGTCAAAATTATGATATTTCATACAATAATCAGCTATTTTGTGCAGAGTTTTCCTCAGGTTTAAAAAGGCAGGTGCTGCTAATGAGAAAAGGGCACTTTTTTATTTTTAAGGGCTCTTCTTGGATTCTCGAGGGCACTTTTAGATTCTTAAGGGCACATTTTTTTTTTTTTTTTTTTTTTGTTAAAGGCATTCTTTTGGATTTTAAAGCAACTTTTAATATTTAAAAGTCAGGGCACTATTTTCAAGACAACATTGAGTCAATTTTTACTATGAAAGCAAATGTTTTAATGAAAAAAGGAGAAATAACACATTTTTTACTGAGGTGCAAGAAGGGTGCTAATTTTTTTTATGAGAGGAAAGAATGGTGCTATTTTGTAAATCAAAGGGCAGGAAGAGTTTAGCACCCTTCTGAAACTGTCTGGGGGGAAACTCTGCTGTGACACTGGCTGAGCCTTTAAGGTTAGATTTTCTACTGATTAAGTATTTCATAGAGGTGAAGAAAATGTTCATGTAATATTTTTAGTGCGAAAAATCTAGTCTTTTAAATGCTAAACTTTATTCCTAACTTTACTGCATTTTCTTTAGATTAATTTAATATTATCTTTACACATAGAGATTAAATTATTTAATCAATATTTAAAAATATGAGGGATTTTTATACATAAAATTTGAAAAGTATAAAATTTAAAAATAAATCGGAAGGGATTTTTTTTTTCTCAATCCTTGAAGCATAAAGTAGTGGCAACTGAATATGCGTATGAAGCGGCTATTAACGCTTACTTCGAAAGAAATGCCTGCCCAACCATTACTGTGGTTCTGGCTAAAAAAAACTATTTTTTAAGTATTTATTTTAGTGAAATTGAAAAAATATATTTTAGAATCTTGTCAATAAGTCTTTTCCTATGAAACTTTTTACAAGCTATGTCTGGTAGTATGCACTAGATGGCATATCTACTGGATTAACCACATGGATAGTGGTCATGGGAATTTTAGTGATTGATAGGCAAGATTATATGCAAGATAGCGCCAGTGGAATGTTGCTTACGATTATGATTGAAAATACAGTGATCTCCCATTAGTGCAAACTTCCAAGGGAGGCCAATTTTTGTCTGCCACACTAAATGATGTGATCATATCAATCGCGTAAAATAATCCCTTGCATTGAATAAAATGAATTCAGTTTATGACAGAAATGAAGTAACTTACCAACATTATGCTAGAAGAAACAACTTAGTATTTTAGTATTATTTGTATTTAAAAAAAAAAAAAGCAAGCTAATGACAATTTGCTAATACAAAAGAATAAATTGCTCAGGAGAAACAAAATATGCAAAGAAATTGGCTGTACTAACATAATTTCATTTTAATTAAAATGATTGCTCACTTTTCTTTGTAATAGTTCAACAAATAATCTTTTTACTACATCATTTTCCAGTTTTTTTTTTTTTTTTTTTTTTTTTGCACATTCTATTTTGATTGGTAATATGGATGAACAGCCGTTAGCAATTTTGGAACCTATATATAATGTTTTTGGCAGTAGAATTTTTCCATTCTCTTCATCACTGACAATTTTTTGATATCTCAATAATCAAAATTACACCAAAGTTGCTTTTGTAGAATTAAACGCACAAAACTAGTTTAGATTATGCCTGGTCACTTTGTGAAAAAATTGTCTGCATTATCTCAAGAGTACTATGCATTAAGAAATGTCCTTGGCATTAATTGTAGATTGAATATGATAGAGAAAACGAAATTGTCTTCATTAACTGGGGGTACACCTTAAGAGGAGTCCACTGATACATGGTGCTCAAGTTTATTATTATTTTTTAAGTATTTTAAACAAACAACCCAGATTTGTGTAAAAGAAATTTTTGTTTTGCATTTAAATATAAAACGTTTAATGAGTTATTTTTCGATATTTATTGCTTTAAACTATTTTATTTACAATGCCTATAGTAATTAATAGAGTCTGGATTATATGCAATTGCATGTGTGCATATTTTGGCTGTATTTTCTATAAATGCATAAATGTTTATAAAATACATCAAAAGTGTATATATTTTATATATTTCATTTGGTAAAGGGGAAAAAATATATAAATTTACACTTTTGCAAATCATGAATTTTCAGACAGGAAGTCATTTAATGGGTGCTTATGAAACTGGCCGTCAAGAGATAATTGCTCTATTTGAAGATAACTGGTACCATTCTATACCATGTTTAAATAAATGCTTTTGAAAAGTGTTCATTCATTATCTTACTTTGATCAGTAGTGTGTCAAAAATATATAAATTTACACTTTTGCAAATCATGAATTTTCAGACAGGAAGTCATTTAATGGATGCTTATGAAACTGGCCGTCAAGAGATAATTGCTCTATTGGAAGATAACTGGCACCATTCTATACCATGTTTAAATAAATGCTTTTGAAAAGTGTTCATTCATTGTCTTACTTTGATCAGTAGTGTGTCATTTTATTTAATGGAGCTATTTTCCCAAAGAAAAAATTGTGTGATCCAAGAAATGCCTAAAATAGAGTTGAATAAAAGTCGAATTCAAATGCGAATAAAAAAACATAGGGAAAAACTTGTATTTGATGGTAAAATTAAACATTGTGTCATGTGAAGGAAAAAAAAAATGTGTAAAGACGTCCCAGGTTGACAAACACTTATAAACTACTATACACGTATAAAGAAAAAGGAAAAAAAGAGTAGTAGGAGTGATCATTCAAAAGGTGCAGACATTTTTTATGTAGATTTAATAGTTCATTCTCCTATAAAGAAAAATTCTAGAGAGTAAAATGACTTTGCTTTTAATTTGTGTTAAGCAGCGATAGGGAGTAAATTGAATAATTCCAATTTAAGAAAACTTTCTGAAGAAATTCTGCATTAACTGGTCTATACCCAATGAATTATCGCTTGAAACAATTATGTAGCTATCTATACTATTATATAAAGAGGAAACAGTGAATGACTGACTGACTGACTGGGTGACTCATCAACGCCCAGCCGAAACTACTAAAGTCAGGGTCACGCAATTTGGACTGTAGATTGCTGTTATGGCCTAGACAAGCAATAAGAAGGGATTTTTGAAAATCCCCCCCCCCCCGAAGGGGGTTAAAGGGGGTTCGAATGTTTTAGGTCATTTTGCCATATCTCAGCAGCAGTTATAGGTAGGAGCTTGAAATTCCAGAAAACAAATCTACTAAACAAATGATTAAACACCGATTTCAGCGATTTTAGAAATTCCCCCCAAAAGGGGGTTAAAGGGGGGGTGGTAGAATGTTTTAGGTCATTTTGCCATATCTCAGCAGCAGTTATAGGTAGGAGCTTGAAATTCCAGAAAACAAATCTACTAAAAAAATGATTAAACACCTATTTCAGCGATTTTAGAAATTCCCCCCAGAAGGGTGTTAAAGGGGGGTGGACGAATGTTTTAGGTCATTTCGCCATATCTCAACAGCAGTTATAGGTAGGAACGCAAAAATTAGGAAAACAAATCTACTAAAAAAATGATTAAACACCTATTTCAGCGATTTTAGAAATTCTCCCCAGAAGGGGGTTAAAGGGGGGTGGTCGAATGTTTTAGGTCATTTTGCCATATCTCAGCACCAGTTATAGGTAGGAGCTTGAAATTCTAGAAAACAATTCTACTAAAAAAATGATTAAACACCTATTTCAACGATTTTAGAAATTCCCCCCAGAAGGGGGTTAAAGGGGGGTGGTCGAATGTTTTAGGTCATTTTGCCATATCTCAGCACCAGTTATAGGTAGGAGCTTGAAATTCCAGAAAACAAATCTACTAAAAAAATGATTAAACACCTATTTCAGCGATTTTAGAAATTCCCCCCAGAAGGGGGTTAAAGGGGGGTGGTCAAATCTTTTAGGTCATTTTGCCATATCTCAGCAGCAGTTATAGGCAGGAGCTTGAAATTCCAGAAAACAAATCTACTAAAAAAATGATTAAACATGTATTTCAGCGATTTTAGAAATCCCCCCCCCCGAAGGGGTTAAAAGGGAGTGGTCGAATGTTTTAGGTCATTTCGTCATATCTCAGCAGCAGTTATAGGTAGGAGCTCGAAAATCAGGAAAACAGATCTACTAAAAAACGATTAAACATGTATTTCAGCAATTGTAGAAATTCCCTACCCGGAGGGGGTTAAAGGGGGGTCGAATGTTTTAGGTCATTTTGCCGTATCTCAACAGCAATTTTAGTTAAGAACACAAAAATCAGGAAAACAAATCTACTAAAAACATGATTAAACATGTATTTCGGGGATTTCAGAATTTCCCCTCCCGGAGGGGGTTAAAGGGTGGTGGTCGAATGTTTTACGTCATTTCGCCATATCTCAGCTGCAGTTATAGGTAGGAGCGCGACAATCAGGAAATTAAATCTACTAAAAAAATGATTAAACACGTATTTCAACGATTTTAGAAATTCCCCCCTGAAGGTGGTTAAAGGGGGTGTCAAATGTTTTAGGTCATTTCGCCATATCTCAGCAGCAGTTTTATGTAGGAGCACGAAATTAGGGAAAACAAATCTACTAAAAAAAGGGTTAAACACGTATTTCAACGAATTTAGAAATTTCCTCCTAAAGGGGGTTAAAAGGAGGGGTTGAATGTTTTTGATCATTTCGTCATATCTTTGCAGCAGTTTTAGATAGGAGTGCGACAATCAGGAAAACAAATCTACTAAAAAATGAATAAAACACATATTTCAGCAATTTTGGAAATTCCCCCCAGAAGGTGGTTAAATGGGGGGGGGGGGGTTGAATTTTTTAGGTCATTTTGCCATATCTCAGCTTTTATGTAGGAGGGCGAAATTATTTAAAACAAATCTACTAAAAAATTGGTTAAACATGTATTTCGGCGATTTTGGAAACTCCCCAGAAGGTGGCTAAAGGGGTATTCAAAAGTTTCGGGTCATTTCGCCATATCTCTGCAGTGGATTTAGGTAGGAGCGTGAAATTCAGGAAAACACATCTACTAAAAAATGGATAAACACGCATTTCAGTGATTTTAGAAATTCCCCCCAAAGAGATTTAAAGGGGGTGGTTTCGAAAATTTTAGGACATTTCGCCATATCTCAGCAGCTGTTTTATGTAGGTGCGCGAAATTCAGGAAAACAAATCTACTGAACAATTGATTAAACGCGTATTTCAGTGACTTTAGAAATCCCCTCCCCCCTCGAAGGTGGTTAAAGGGGGATTCGAAAGTTTTAGGTCATTTCGCCATATCTCAGCAACAGTTTTAGGGTGGAGCGCGAAATTCAGGAAAACGAATGTAATAAAAAAATTGCATTGTCTACCCGTGCAAAGCCGGGACGGGCCGCTAGTATTGTATAAGGAAGTTATGAATGAAATCGGAAGTGACGTTGAACATGATGCTATATGGATAAGAACAGATGAAACAACAGGCATGGTTGTTATATAACAGCACACCTTATTTGTGAGAAAATAATCATCAAACTTTCTCAGTCGCATCTCATTGCTTCCAAAGAACTCTAAAAAATTTGACAATTCTACTACTGAAAAATGCAATAACCATTCTTTGTCTAATTTGTGACCTGGAAATAATACATTTTATGAAGAGGTTCTTTTATTTTTTATTGATGATGCTCCATACATGGTTAAAGCTGAAATACCATTAAAAGTATTCTACCCCAATTTAATTCACGTAATATTCACACTTTGTACCATTTGTTGGCGTTTGTAAAAGGAATTCGGTTTCCAACATTTTACCTAATATAGTGCATTTGTCATCCATGAATTTTAATACAATTTTTAGTGTTTTTTCTAGTTTTGTGCCATTTTTTTATATTTATGAACAAATTCTGGTTACAATGTTTTATTTCACTGTAGTAAACTTTGCGATTTTTTTTGGGAGAGGGGGGGGAGGGTTGCCATTCGAGGCGATTTTTCCACCTTAGTAAAAAGCATCTGCGTTTTATTTTAGTCCAATATCCAATTCTGTCCTCTTTTCAATAAAATTTATTTGGAATTCGTACAGCAAGTTTCAAATTATTCGTGAATTTTTTATGTAATTTTCAGATTTTTTTTTACATTTTAAAGATAATTTTAACATTTGTATAAAAAATTTTGTTTTAATCTTTTAGCCCAATATAGTAATGTTTGTTCTCTGGGATTTTTGATAATTTAGCGTTTTTTTTGGAATTCACTGCGATTTTTCCATAATAGTAAAAGAAATCTGATTTCAATCTTCTACCTCAAAATAGTAAATTTTCTACTCTTTTCAATAAAGTTTATTCAGAATTTGTGCAGAGATTTTAACATTTTTTGCAATTTCTTATTGCGATTTTCAGATTTTTTTTTTTTTTTTTTTTTTTTTTTTTTAAATGGGACCAGGCAGGACAGCTAGCTAATTTATAAATAGGACTCTGAATCATACTTTTAGAGGAATGCTTTATTATGAGTATCTCTATAGTCTAAAAAAAAGTAACTGCTGCTGTTGTCGTAAGTGATTTTTTTTTTAAACCGGACATTTTTCTTGGTTAATATTAAAAAAACTATTACATATAATATGAAAATTTGTAGTTTTATAAAGAAATGCATGATAAACACTCTGAAGCAAACAGTTTTTAAATCTAAGAATTATTTTAAGACCTATTTAACGTTAAAGCCACATAAAATAGTTCAGTTAATGTTTTATAAAATCAAAAATTATGCATAGAAATTTAATCATCTTTCGCAGACACATACTTGACTATTTTGTGGTGTGCAAAGTGCAATCATTTTTTAAATTGGTCGATTTTTTGAATTTTTTTGTTCAAAATTTCATTATCTCAACAGCGATTTCATTATTTCAAAAAAATCATTTTTTACCTATTGTATTGTTGCCAAATTTTTAAAAAGTGCATGAGAAATATATTTACATGTGAATATTAAGAGAAAGTATACTTTAAAATAAATTATTACACACGAAAAGCATGAAAAATTGTGAAAATTATGTCATAGTTAAAAAGTCGAAAAAATATATCCAAACACTTTACACGTGCTTCAAATCTTACTATATTACATATAAAGGGGAGAGTCTTAAATTACACGTGACCATTAAAAAAAGAAAAGGCAAACTTTAAAATGATTAAATTATTATGTGCGAAAAACATTAAATGGGGAAAATTACCTTATATTTAGACCAATGTATTTAAAACAATTTTCTTATAACATCTAAAAGAAAAATGTTTATTTCAATATATAGAGAGATAACATGAAAAATATGCATGACTTGGAATTAAAATAGAGAAAAAATTCATGTGTAACAACCTATACATGTTTCTGAAAATATCTGAAACTTGATATAAAGTAAATTTTCTAAACAGAATGTTGTTCAATGGTGTGGTTCTGACTGTTATTCCTAAGCAGACCAATTTTTGTAGCTTCGAACCCAAAATGAGAATATTGTCTATAGTGTTGTTATATAAGTTCAGGAGGTAGCAACATTTTTTACTTAATAATTTTATACGAGCAATTTTCAAATGTTTAATTGATCTTTAATAATTCCGAAAACAGCCGTCAACTGTCACGTCAATGGTGGATGCAGCCTTGGGTACTGACAAATCCCACAGTCAAAAGGATATGAATGGTAACCCAATTACAGAAGATCATCACAGTTCATGAAAATAACATTTAATCTTCTGTAAACATTGTAATCTTTTTAAAACAGAGAAAATTAGCATGTTCTTAGAGCCTGTGTTGTCTAGATGAGGGTTGACGAGTGTAGTTTGTAAATGGTAGAACCCTTTAGTATTGTAAATCATAGAGGTATGAATATAAAAGTTTGTTGGTAAATTTGCCTAAAATTTTAGATAGATTTCAAATTTATTTAATACAATATTAAATCCAGAACATTTAATAGTGAGTAAAGATAATATATCAATTACTGCAGCTCACAACAAATTCAATGAAAATAAGATTTGTTTTAATAAAATCTTTCATTGAAAAACTTCCTGTAGTTCCTTCACATTGTTGCTGCAGTAAAGAAACAAACTACATATTAAAGATTTGCAAGAAAATGAATCTAGGATCGTCGGCATTAACTTTGAAACTGTTTCATCAAGTTTTTAAAAAGGATGTCCATTTGAGGCTTCATTTACCAAAAAAAAAAGATAAGTGCTCATTTTGTGAAAAACATAATCATGTTAATTTAAGAGGAAAGAAAGTTTAGAACAAGCAGAACAATATAAACATCATTTAAAAGTAGAGATTGGTGGTATTTAAACGTATTAGGATAAATAACAATGTTATTGTTTCACATTTTGCTATTTGGTAACAGATTAACGGAAAGTCCCTGTTAAATTTGGAATGTGTTATCTGCAAAGTATTTCCAAAAAGCTGAAAAAATAGTACTTTATACATTTTCAAATTATACTAAAAATAAAATTTATGAAATTTGTTTTCTATTTCAATTTTTAAAAACCTTTAAATTTTTCTTTCGAATGAAAAGTCCTATTTTAAACGCTTATGAAAGTGTAAAAGCAAAAAAACCTAAGCAAAATGAAATCGCAATCAACAAATGAAACTGCAGTACAAAATCTTTCCTTTCAAATCTTTGAGGGAAAGAGAAATCGCTATAGACCTTATCAGTTGAGAAACTTGGCTTACGAGCAACCAATCAGAATCAGCTTCGCTTTTTGATTCTCATCATTCGTCAAAATGTAATTTATGCAGCTCTTACAGTTACAAGCAACCATATATAACTTGACAGTTATTTTATTGCAAATAATTGTTATTTTTACTTTCTTCTATCTATAATAAGAGAAAGTATTGTAATCGAAATTTGTTTCGACAGATTTATGTGTTTTAGGGGTCAGAGATTCCGAAAAACATGTTTTTACAAAATGTCTGTCTGTTCATGTGTATGTCCTATTTGTATCATCGAAAAGTATATGAAGTTATGCTTCAAATTGAAGGAGATTTCATTAATAGGTTTTTGGTTATGGCCAGCAGTGGCCACTTGAATTTGGGGATATTACGACGAAAGGGAAGTGCTGTGATAGCGATTTTTGTTCCATTTTCACTATTGTATCATAGAAAAGTGTATGCAGATAATTGAACCAATTTTTTTTTATATGTTTTTGACTATGGCCTGCAGGTCCCAGTTGAATTTGGGAGTAATGTGCCTGCAGTGGGCGCTGTGATAGCCATTTAAAGATTTCAAATTAAATATATAAAAAAAAATTAGAAATCCTAAAAATTTTTTTCGTTAAATGTTCGACCTTGATCCACAGATTCCAGAGCATTTTTTGTCTTGCGTCTATCTTAAAAATTGCTGAGATATAGCAGTTTGAAATTTTAGGGTGGCTGACATTTTGAAACAATACAGCAGGATTCCTCCATAAAAAGGTTCAATTTATGAGTTTTAGTGAACATGGTTTCGGCAAATTTTCTTTCATTGTTGTAACCATTGTTTCGACTCTATTTATATTGACGAGAACTGGGAATGATTCTTCTGTAATCGATTTACCATGCATTTTAGCTTCGTGTTTTTCAGTAAAATTAGCTAAAATCTTAAAATTAAGCAATAGGGAGACTATATTTTCCTGTCGGTACAGTCCAGAAGGATTTTTCGTAGTTAAGTATGATATATCGGCTGCTCGCATCCAGGTAACCCGACGCTTCGCAAGCAGCTGACGTACAACTGAATGACGAAAAATATTGATTTTTTTTTTGGCGGTGTGAATTTTTGGAAGCATTAACATGTATGCGATAGAAGAAAGTTTTGGGATTGACATATCCAACTAGTTGATTTTAATAACGTAACTGCTTCCATTCAGTACGGATAAAAAAAATCATTTTAAGTACTACTTACAGTGATATAACTTTAAAAGATTGCAATTTGTTGTGTAGATGCATTGTTCTTTAGTAAGGATGGATTGTGAAGGTGATTTTTAATTTCAATCTCGTTGCATTTTGCTAAAATTAGTGCAGCAGACATCTTTGGGCGGCGTATTTGCTGGATGGTGGTTTCTTTGAAATTTGAATGTTTAAATGGGATGTTGCTATATACTCATAGAGTATGAGGGTTTATTCTGACGCTTTTTTTTTAGAGGGGAGTGGGGGGTGGAATTATATGTTTCTATTTATTTTATTTTTTACTTTGTCATTACTGTGTTTTTAGAAAATTAGAGCTGGAAAACTTTTTTTCTGTGATTTTATTTTACTGGGGAAGAAAGAAAGAAAGAAAAAAAAAAGACAGAAAATAGCATTGTATAAGTTTTGCAGGAACTTAATTTAAATAAGATTGTAATTAATTTGAAAATCATATTGAAATTTTGTTAGGATGAATTGCATTTGATTATAAGTGTATAAATAATATTTGTGGGATTCGCTTCGGATATGCATTGACAGATATGACTGCAATAAAGTCAGGGATCAAATTAAATTTTTTACGAATCATGTTGTTAAAAATGTTTTTGTTCTTATACAGTGTGTCTTTTCTTATCGTGTACCAATAGCTAATTTCTAAACCATTAGTTTTAGGAAGTACAGTTCCATTTGTGAAAATGTCTCAAACTTTGTTTTGCATCATATAAAAATCGATTTACATTAAAATGGTTACTTTTTAAATAGTTAAGAAATTAAAAAAAATTATACAATGTCTGGGTGCTATAAGTTTTATTTAGAAAAGTTTCTAAGTGTTCTAAAAAGTAAAACAATACAAATTTATTCTTCAATGACCAAAACTTACCGAGTTATGATACTTAAAATTTTATGAATTTTCAACATTTGTGTCACTAAAAATGGAAAAAGGTGTTTTTAGTACCAGAAAAGCTAAAAATGCATGAAATTCAAAGTATCATGACTAGGAAAGATTTTATAGGACAAAAATGGAGTTTAATCATGTAAACTGATTTTAATGGTGTGGATTCATCTCAACAGTAAACATTGTCTATACTTACTTCCAAAATTATTTCAAACATTCAGTTTAAATGCCTTTTAATTAAAACGTCCATTGGCAGCAAATATAGTGATTAGTTATACATTATAATAATAACAGGTTGTTGGAATTTGTTGCCTATCCAACTGTGGAACGATGCAACCTGTTAACCAAAAGTAACTATTTCCCATCCCTACTTAAAAAGGCAAAAACTTGTTTAAAGGAATTTTTCTTTGAGATCAAGGTAAAGGTTTCTATATATTTATGTGCAAGTTTCGATTTACAGAAGGTATTATCCCATGGTAAAAGGGTTACATTATTATCAAAAAACCAGTTGGCTTTACCTGCTAGCGGGCCCCTAATTTACATCGGGCTTCGAATCTAATTAAATTCTCCATTTGTATAAAACCTCATCGAATAAGATAAACCTTGAACCGAACAAACCTCCGACCAAGGTCCCCGCTGCCTTCGGCAGCAGATAATCCCTTAATTTGCACATCGAATAGTATAAACCTCTAACCGAATGAACCTCCGACCCGGGTCCCCGCTGCCTTCGGCCCAGTATACCGGTCGTGCTATGCATGCACCGGATAATCCCTTAATTTGCACTTCGAATAGTATAAACCTCTAACCGAACGAACCTCCGACCCAGGTCCCTGCTGCCTGCGGCATCGTATAGCAGTCGTGCTGTGCACGCGCTGCAATATACATTAGTTCCACCTTCCACCACCAGTGGTACAATCTGTTCTATACGAACCCCGGGCACTGAAATCGTTAAGGCTATAGATGTCGAGTCAAATGAGCTACACCCCGTCGTGATCCAGCCCATAGAACCAGAGATAGGAAAGCACCCCTGGTGGTGAAAATCAAAACTACAATTGGTAAGCTCTATTGATGTCGAGTTCAATGAGCCAAACTGCATCGTGATGTGACCCATAGAACCAGAGTTAGCAGCAAAATCCTTTAGTTACACTTTCTACCGCCAGGGGGCCTAATCTGTTCTATATGAACAAAACCAAAATCTGTAAAGCTATTGAAATCCAGTCGAATGAGCCCAACCCCGTTGTAATCTGGCCCATAGAACCAGATTTACGGAAGCGCCCCTGGTGGTGAAACTTGGAACAAAAATATGTAAGCACTATCGATATAGAGTCGAATGAGCCAAACCGCATTGCGATTGTACTCATAGAACTCGAAATATTTTGAAATAATAAAATAAATTCTGAAATTATTATTCAAAAAGAGTGGTATAAACTCAGAAACTTTTAAAGATGTTATAGAGGGTCCTTATTATATTAATTATAATGTTTAGAATCAGTTTCGTGGAAATCTGGAACATAGTTTCTGAGTTACGGAAACAGGCCACAGTTAAGAGAAACCCTGAAGGGGGGAGGAGGGGGTGGGGTGATGACACTGCTTTTTCTTAAACAAGTCATTTAGACTACCGGAGTACTTGTTCAAAAACTGGGACTAGTAGAAAAGCTTGGAACTGAAAAATTAAAAAAATCTGAATTTACTATTCGAAAATAGTGGTAATTTCTATACATAAAAGAAATTAAACGCTACGGATGAATAAAAAAATATTAAATTTGTTAAATGGAACTGGTCCTGTCCAAATAAGAGCAGTAGATCTGTATTAATTAAAAAGAGTGTCAAATAACGAAAAAACAGATGAAAAATCCTCCGCCAGGGTGCATGAGTTGATGTAGAATAAAAAGTCTCTACCCCCCCTCCCCCCCCCTTCATCTCGCCATTCCCGCAAAAATATTACAAATTACAAATGTTTCTTAATTACATCAACTGTCCCGATCTGATAGCAGAAGGAGCCCGCTATCAGATTTCTATACATATAATCAAACTTTTAGAAATGTTAAATTTGTTAAATGGAATTTGTCCTGTCCAACACCATTTCCTCAAAAATATTACAAATGTACAAATATATCTTAATTACATCAACCGTCCCAATCCGATTGCGGGTGAAGCCCACTTTTCCCTATCATAATATCTGGTCGGCACTCTAATAGAAAAACTTTAATTACCCATAATGCAGTTTAAACATCTTACCTGAGATCACAAAGCAGAATACTTTGCAGTGTTTTGCAACGAACTTCAGTTGATAAAAAATGTTCTGCGGGAATAAAAAATAAAGACACAGGGATATTTTCTTATATATGAAGAAGTGCAATTGCATCTTTTATAGAAATGCAAAAGCCATTTTGTAAAATGCTGACATACACACACGAAAGAAACTAATGGCGAATTTTGCAATTTTACCTGATCGAATAATGAATTTCGTGGTTTCTTCCGAGGACCGATTGACGATTTTTGCAATATTGCAGATTTTTCCGTATGTCAACTTACGAACTCCTCGTTTTTTTCTCGGACCCAATTGTTGAATTTCGCAATATTTTTTACCCGCGACTGTTTGAAGAATTTCGAGATACTTTCAACAATTCACTGACGAATTTTGTGTTTTTTAACTTCAACCGATAGGCGAATTTTGCAATATTTTTCTTGGACCGATTGGTGAAATTCATAATTTTTTTCATGCAACTGATTCACGAATTTTGTGATTTTTACAGACAAGTGATTGGCAATTATTCCAGCTTTTTCTTGCGAGAGATTGAAAAAAATCGTGGATTTTTTTTCCACGACTGATCGAAAAATTTCGTTATTTACCTGACGATTTTAGAGTTTTTTTACGTGCAACTGATAGGCGAATTTCATTAAATTTTCTTTTTATCGATTGGCAATTTTTTACTGTTTTTCTTGCGAGTGATTGGATCGATGAATTTTCAATTTTTTCCAATGATCCACTAAAAGATTTCGCAATTATTTTAGCCACGACCGATAGCCCAATTTTGTCGTTTTTTGTGACTAATTGGAAAAAATTCTGGATTTTTTCCATGACTGATCAACGAATTTCTGATTTTTTCACACGTTAACACTGACTTATTTCGCTTTTTTTTTTTTCTCACAACTGATTGGGGAATTTTGCGAAATTTTCCTTGTACCAATAGGCAAATTTTGCAACAGCTTCTTGCAACACAGTGGAGAAAATCTTGCAATATTTTTTTCCGCTACTGATCGACGAATTTCGCATATTTTTAATAGCGACCATTTGGCAAATTCCGTGACATTTTCTTTCTACTGATTGGCTAATTGTTCTTGCTTTTTCTTGTGAACGATGATAGATAAAAATCACGCTTTTTTCTGTGACCGATTGACCAATTTCTTGTTTTACCCATGACAGATAGGTGAATTTTGCGATATTTTCTGTCTGTTGATTGGAAAACTTTGTCGCTTTTTTGCAATCTATTGGCCAATTCTTGGATTTTTTCATGACTAATTGGTGAATTTTTGTTTTTTTCTGACAATCCACTGACATATTTAGCACTTTTTTTTTACCTGTGATTGATTTTAAAATTTTGCGATATTTTTCTTGTATCAATAGACAAATTTTTGTAGCTTTTTCTTGATACCAGTTGGAGAAGTTATTGAGTTTTTTCCTCTAATGTTCGATGAATTTCACAGTTTATTCCTAATTTCGAGATTTTTTAACTACGACCAAATTGTAAATTTTTCCTTGTACTGTAGCCAAATTTTGAGGCTTTTTCTTGCAACCGATTGAAGAAAATCGTGGGTTTTGTTGCAGTTTCTTCCAACAATGTGCTGGCGAATTTTGCAGTGTTTTTTACCTGCAACCAATTGGCAAAAACCGTGGATGTTTTTCCGTGACTGTTCATCAAATTTTGCACAACAGGCTGAAGAATTTCATGAATTATTCTCCATGATTGACTATCGTACTGCGCAAGATTTTTTCACGACCCACTGATCAATTCCGCAATCTTTTTGAATGAACGATTAAAGAATTTTGATATTTTTCCCCCGGCCATTGAGTGACGAATTTCACGATTTTTCTTCAATTAAATGGATATTTTTCTTGAAAATGATAATTTGAAATGTTCTGCAGGGAAGGTCATTGTTCTGCGACGCACGTCGCACTTTTAAGCATATTCTGCTTTGATGCCTGAGATTCTTCGGTTATCAATAGGCTTTTAATTTATTATTTTATTCTGGGGATAGAGTCTCCTTTATGTCTGGCATTGAAATTACATGTTTAAAAGACTGTACCAAAGCGATGGGATTAATTAATAATTAAAAATCTTATCTCATCAACTAATGATGCTAGCTTAAAAAAAAAATTCATATTCTTGATCGTGATGCAAAAATAGTCTCGGATGTATTATTTTCAAATCCATAAAAGCAATATTTAAAAAATTTTTATACCTGTCTAAAAAAGAACAGTTGGACTTTATTTTGAAATGTTTCCTTTTCTGAAAATATCAGATCACAAATTATTTTTACAGCAGCGGTCAGGCTGGCTTAGAAATAAATTGCCTCATTAAATGGCTTTTAATTGATATTTGCCTTTCTACTTATCAGAGAAAAACCAAAATTACATATTTAGAATCCTCGTGAAAAAATACACATGAATGCATACATTTAAAATCGATAAATGCAATAATTAAAAAAAAATTAACGGGGCCTAAAATCCTCTAGTATATAAAGAACGGAAAGAAAATGCGGTTTCTCGGAAATAAATTATTCGCCAGACGTTTAGTCGCTACGAGACACCTGCTGTAGTATTGAAATTAAAACTGATCTTTTTTTTCCACTCAAAATTAAAACTTTATTAATTGATATCTTCTCTTCCAATTGGTCGATTTTTACCTTCATGAATTCGCAATTTTTTTTTACATCTGTTTGTAAATTTTCGTGTGGATGGAGAGATTTTTTCGAAAAAGCCCGGAATGACTCCAGTAACCACAGCTGAAACGGAAATAGAGCTAGCCCCTCTCGGGGTGCAGATTTATGCTAGCCTCGACAAAGGGTCCCATTGTTGTCAAAACTGAAATCCTTTCGTAGTTTCCGAAAAAATGTTCATTTTTCACTAATTTTAGAGACTTTCTTAATTAAGGGCCGATTTCTTTGATTACTGAATATTCACGATCCCGGGATTTTTCTGAATTTTTTAACATGAAAAGCGCGTCGTTGCTCGCTGCGCGAGCAGAGTTTTTGCGCTAACAGATGGCAGATAGACAGATGGATCCGAACATTAATAGGACTAGATGGAACCCGTCAAAACTTGACGGCAAACACATTAATAGCACCATAAAAATAAAATTCATAGCTGTTTTAAAAGTTTGAAATTTTTGAAGAATAATTCAAATAAAATAAGAAAAATTATTCTGTTCATAGCAAGGATCGAACCCACATGATAATCGGAACAGAGAAGAAACGTGCTTTATACCACTCGGCCACGCCATGTCCGATGAACTAGTCGCTTCCTCCTTCCCTAGGATTCGATAATCGGAAGGCGTGGTTACAGTAATGGAGGCAGTTCGGCAATGGCCTAGAACCCGGTTCCTTTCATGAGGCTCTGGCTACAAAGCCATCAGATAGTCTCCGCATCTGCCCAAGTGTCGTGTGGTGGTGTCCTTTACTTGGGCTCCACCGCATGTCGCAGCGACCGCTGACTTCACTCATTTGGGTAAGGGTGAGAGGCGCAGGTAGGCTCCGGCTCCCGTCTTTCCCCAGGCCCAAGAGCACCACCTTGGAGGTGTCTGGGTAAACCGGCCCTCCTTGGCAGTGACCTTGTATAGGCTCACGAGAGCCTGGAATCGGCGGTGAAGTACGACTGCCTTCGGCAGCTGTAGCTTATCATACCGCTCGGCCACCGTTTTCGCATTTGAGTGTGCTGTAAAACTGGTTAGGTTCTAGATTTAAGTTTACGCATGCGTAAATGGGGCAAATTCGTGTGAAAAATGAATTTGACGGAAATCCCTTTTCGTTTTAATATATTGATATATATTCATACTTTAATAAAAGTGTTAGGAATCTGCAACCCTTGGTCTTGTCCCTGTACTCACATCTTTATATATCCTACCATATGCTCTTTATTTAATAATATTCATTCATCTTAATTTACAATAGTTCATTTAAATATTTTTCCTTTATTTATAATTCATATCTTAAATCTTATTTATTTAATATCTAAAGTTTACTTATTCTATTAGTTTATTTCTTTTCCCAGTCTACGGTTTGTGTACATTGCATTTCTGCTTATCGAAAAATGTCACTTCGTATCTTCCTTTCACCCTCTTCTGGAATGGTTCAGATTGTCGATACTAGATGGCGGTAACGGATTGTTTTAGTCGTGATTTGCATAAGCAATCGTACATCTCCACTCCACCCTTTTAGGAACATTCTAGATGCCAGAAGAGGGCGTTGTTCTGTCATGCATAGTTAATCAGCATGTGTCAGAGACCGGTATATATATTCTTTGCTGACTCTGCTTACGATGCATTTGTTCTTTTAGTTCTTCAGAGGAATTATAGTTGTTTTTCACTTAAACTGTTAGCGGAAATGGTTTGATGTTATTTTAAGGTGTTTGACTCCGTTCATTGATGATGATAGCTCGTGTTTAATAGTTATGAAAGTCGGTCATTAGTTTTACAGTTGTCTTTTTGGAAGTAAAGTTCGTCTTTTATCAAGTTCGTCAATTTTATTGTTCTTGGATGTTTTGCCTGTGAACTGAAATAGTGTTAGACGAATAATATGACTGATATTTTTAGACCGTCTTCATAACGTCGTGAGCAGTGTTAGATTAGTGACTGGAGCTGTTGAACCAACAAGGATAGTATGAAGTTTAATCAACTTAAACTTGTAGCCGTTGTAGTTTTTCATCTTAAATCATTTGAATTAGTTTTTCCTAAAGATGTTTAAGAAGTAATTTCGTTTCGAAGGTTGTCTACAGTTCATCTGAATTCTCTTTTAGCATCAATTGAAGTTCTAATTGGATCGTGAGGTTCAGAATGAAATTTGAACTGTTTTATTTTATTCAAGACGATGCTGAGTTCCGGTTACATCAGTTTCTAAAGTGATAATTAAGTTTTTCAGTCAATCAACTCTATTGTGTAAAGTACCTGTGTCATGATAAATGGATATGTTATCGAAATGAATTAAGTCAGATAAGTGTTTCAATAATGTTAATATTTTTCTTAATTTATTTTTACTTGTTTTTACTTAAAGTCTTTTTAATAAATGTTATTTGTTTTTAATTAGTTGTTTTTTCATTTAATCCACCATCATAGTTTAAGCTATTTCTTTTCCAGGTTTAACTTCATTAGATATTTAAGATTTATTTACTTGGGGTTTAAATCGGCTTATACGCTTCACACTGTTTAAATGTACTCTGCTAATTACTTAACACCTTGGGAGATACGTTGTATTTCCCAACCAAAAGCATATACAAAATTGAAATTAGATTGATTTGTTTTTCATGGAATGAAAGAGATATCAAGTGAGGTTGGAATGAAATTTTTTTGGTAACATATAAATATTTGCCAAAAGTAGATCAGACAAAAATTAAGTAAACAAAACCTTCTGTGAAATTTACTTTTTGGTGGGTACAATAATTTGGTTGAAAAGGCTCAATATTATACAAGGCAGGCCAAAAATCCTCGACACATTTTAAAATTCAATAAAAAACTCTGACATACAAGAATGCAGTTTTGATAGAAATGCTTCTCCCGATTTAAAGTTTTTTTTAAGCAAATTTAATTCTAAGAATTTTCCCATAGATGATAAAATTCAAATCTGGAAAAATCATCAAACACTCAAAATAAGCAGTTACAAACTATTATTTTTTTACATTATGTTGAAAGAAGACATAATTCCCAATCGAATACCTATTTCAGTTTTTCTTTGTGACAATTTGGCGATTAAAATGTATGGGGTGTTTTTTTCTTTCTGGAAGACTGTGCAATGTACTACCATAGTTCAATGTGTAGAATGAAATTGAGTACCATTTGGATTTGATTCAAGGTATAAAGAGCACACAGGTTGAAATATTGTTGTAGATTGTATAAAATATATGGTCTTTGATAGCTTGTTTTTGATGATTTTTTTTCAGGCTTTTTCTCAGCTTTGAAGGTATATCGCCAGCAATGGGCAATTTTTTTAACTAACTTTCTGTTTAAACAAAACTTTCGATCATGAAAGAGCATTTTCATCCAAATCACAATTCAAACTTTAATTACTTGATTTTTTTTATTGAATTTCAAAATGTGTCAGGGACTTTTGGCCTAAACTTTATTATTTTCAGATATATATTGTTAAAATAACAAATTGACATTACCCTCTGGCAAATATGTAGTTCCAGAAGATATTTTGAATTATTAAATTTCTGTCGCAGTTTAATTTTTGAGTCCGCGATTCTCAGCAGTTGTAAAATTGAAAGTACTCTGAATTAAACTGAAACAGAAATTGAAAAGTAGAAAACTATCATGTTAACCTTCGACATCAGATATCCTTTAAAAATACTGAAACACAGACATTTGTAGAGAATGATTCCATTGGTTTAACCTTAGCTTGCAAATATTGTATACTTATGAGTGCAAGGTATACTTTTTTGGATAAAAAGACATTTATAGAACTATTCCTTTAGATATAAATCCACTATTGGATAAATGTTTAAACAGATCTTATTTATTTACAACGACGTTGCCTGTGCCCATGATAATAAAATTAAACAAACCTAAAGTTTGATGATTTTTAACCTAATTTTGTATGAAATTATTTATTTAAAAGTGGCGACAGAAAAGCCATTATTTTCACCTTCCACCGACAGGGGGTGCATTTGGATCTAAATGAACCTCCGACACTGTATAGTAGGCATGCTGCGCACACATTGCAAAATCTTTTAGTTCCACCTTAACTGCCACCAGAAGTTCACTCTGTTGCAAACGAAACTCAGACACTTTTTTCCCACTGCCTCCGGCACCATATAGCAGGCGCGCTGAGTACATGCTGCAAAATCCTTTAGTTCCACCTTCCACCGCCAAGGGGCACAATTTGTTCTATACAAACATCCAACATGGGTACCCGTTGTATCAAGGGAGTTGAATGAACCAATTCCTGTCAAAATCGGGTCCATAGAACTA
Source organism: Maratus michaelseni (assembly GCA_963931845.1). Taxonomy (NCBI): domain Eukaryota; kingdom Metazoa; phylum Arthropoda; class Arachnida; order Araneae; family Salticidae; genus Maratus; species Maratus michaelseni. The sequence continues at coordinate 123,435,719 of OZ007587.1, forward strand.
TATTCCGAAAGTTGTTGTTGAAATTTTTTGAAATTGCGATTTTTTTTTATCTAGATCTGCAAATTTTCATGTCGATGGACCCAATAGTTTTTGTTATTTTGATGTGTTGTGAAAAGGGGTAGTTTAAAGCGATTCTGGTAGCACAGCCTTTTTCGTGTAAACCTAAAATGTTTCTTCACCCTCCCAACACAGACCTCTTTTTGCGGTTTTGACAATGGTGCAAAAGACTTTTTGCACCATATTCGGAAAAAGATGGCATTTTGGAAGCAATGGTTAATGAGTTTTAGTTAATATTTTGGCTAATTTTCAAAATATTAAAATTCTGATTCTCAGGTGCACCAGGAGAGGTTTTGTACTATCCTCACCTAAATTTTCAGACTTCTAGGTGTACTAGATTTTCCTAGCCATCGCAGACACACACACAAAGTGAAATTTTCATTTATTAGTACAGATTTATTTAAATCTTTTTTGTTCTTTTGGTGTTAAAGTTTTAAGTAAAAACATTGCTTGTGATGTTTGTTAAAATAATAAGAAAAGCATGAACAATTTATTAAAACATTAGATTTTTATTTTTTAAGCTTTGGTTCATCAATAAAAACATCAATAACAGACAGCTCTTCTACAATTTCACTCTCCCATCTCAGTTTGTTCAAACTCTGAAGCAGTTAAAAAGAATAATTTATTTTAAATTAACTAAAGTGGTATATCATTCCTTCTTATCAAAAACTAATAGACCGTTGAAGAGAATTTGCAGTTTTCTGAAGAGATATTTTGATAATTACACTAAAATTGCATTCATTGAGAGTGCATTTTTATCTTTATATACAGCTTTATAATCTCCAAAACTCAAATTCATAACAAATTACCTGTGTTCATATAAAGATATATATATTTGTATATGTATAGATTGGAATATAAAATTTTATTTTCTCATTTGAATGTCCTACAATATAATCTAGAACATAATGAGCAGTTTTAAGTACAAGCAACCAGATAAATTTATGCAATTTATCTGAATGCATAGATGTGATTCATACTTAACAAAATCATAAAAAATAGTGAACTATATTTGCAAAACAATAATATTTTGAGCACCTCAAGAAATTTCCTTTTGTAAATAAATAAAAAAGAAATAGTGTGAGAGGTGCAATTTTTAAATAATCACAATAACAACAAAACAATAAACATATACATATGTGTTAGTATTATAACAAGTGCATAATGAATAATTTCAAATGTGTTTTTGATTTTCACAGTTTCTTTTTGCCGATATTAATCAGACTAGGAAAATATGAAAGACAACGAGTTTACAGACATCTGTTTCAACACATAGTTTAAACAGAGTCACTTTTTCTATTTAGAGAACATATTTTTGCCAACATTAATTTTAAGTGCATGATATCTTCAACCATAGCACAGGAAACACTGTCCATTATTCAGTCGTAACTAATGTTGCAGCATTTAAAAACATCTCAAAAATGTACACAACAAATTATGTTATTTCCTTGTAATATGTTGACAAAAGGGGCTATATTTCGTCTAAAACGAATACTCTTCATATCCGCCCAAATGTTCTCGAGTTCAAGTAAAACAGAAAAGCTCCCTTCCAGCACAATGGTTCGGGTTTAGAAGTCAGAGTTGGTACCATTTTTTGTCCCGATATTTGAGCAACAATTGGTGTGATTTGTCAGATAGCATTTCAGCTTCTGTCATCATTTGCACTGTGGTGTCTTCAAGCTTGGTTAGATGCTCTCCTCTTTCATTAAGAGCCTAAAAAATATATATAATATGTATATATGAACATAATGCGAAAGAAACTACTTAAATAATATTATTACTAGATAGCAAGAATTAAAAAAGCAATTTATTTCTAAATTTTTTACTCAAGTCATTATTTCCATACAGTATGTTATTGTTATGATTAATAAATTAAAGTAATAAGCCTTTATAAGAGTATAATTATCAACATTTATAAATTCTTGCTTCTGTTCTTTTAGTTACTAACATCATATTCAAGAATTTAAGACTATTGTGCAATTACATATGTTAAATCTGTAAATGATAAACCATTTGCATTGGGGGAAAAAAAAAACCCAAGACAGTATAACTTCTTTAAACCAGAATCATCGGGACTACAGTGATTCCAAGGCTACTTTTAGGTTAAAAAAAAAAAGCAATTAAATACCATTGTTGCATTTATAGCTCAGTTATCATTCTTAATTTCCAATAATGAAGCAATAACTTTTGGAAATAATAGACCTTTCACACAAGATGAAATGCAGATAAAAAAATATGTATTGTATTTTATCTTTTAATTTTTTGTCTTTTCAGCATTTCCATGTATATATTTTTGTTCACATTATTTGAAAATAACAAATTGTTAAGATAAGAATCCTATTTCCACTTACACCAAAACAAATTTATAACTTACTTGTCTAGCTTTTAAAACATCCCCAGCTAATGAAGAGCTTTGAGCTTTAACCTGCTCCACTGTTCCACCTGGATAATGGCGAGCAACAGACTTTGAACTTTTACCGCTGGCTTCTCCAACTGTTTCAAAGCAAATAAGAAAATGTGAAATAACTTCAATTACAATCCTTGACTATTAAAGTATAAGATAAATAACATTAAACTTGAAAAGCAGTATAAAATGATTTATAAAAATACTTTAATAATACAATTAATTTTATATGTATAATTTTATGAAAATGTCTAAAATACAAAGTTACAAAACAATATTATATTTCATTTATCATTCTTTAAAATAATAAAAGTGTGTATTGGTTTGAAACTGAAGTTTTTAAAATTATTATCTCAAGTTTAAATTAAAGTATTTTTAATTATATTATTAGTTCAGTATTCATATTAGTTCAGTATATATTTTTTAAAAATTCAGACTTAAAATAAAATTAGTAAACTCTAGTGACAAGTAACAATCTTTAAGAAACAGCATTGTAGAGTTCATAAAAAAAGAGAATCCAAATGCAGGTGAAAAACTAATTCAAGATTTTACAAATCTTAAACTATAGAGTTAAGGTGGAGGGAGAAAGAAAATATCTCTACTTACCTTGTCTATAATTTTACAGAAAAGGTAAATGAATCAGCTGATTTTTTTTTTTTTTTTTTTAATGAATTGATACACATAAAATATGATCAAAGTGTTCTTTTTACATTAAAATATGAACAAACTTTGAAAATTTATATAACAAACAACGTTTACACAAAATTTACTTCTGGAATTTACTTCATTGTAAAATATTAAATATTTATAGAAAACTAGAATAAAAACTTGTTTCTAAGCTACTCTGAGTTTCAAAGTGTTAAACTAGATGTTACTATTATTTAAAAAATTGTAATTTACTCACACTCCAAGCAAGTTAATGCATATTAATATTTTAGAAAAATTTATTTCAGTCTAAATAATACTTTGTTAATTTTTTTATTTATATTATTTAATGTATTTATGAAAGAATAACTTACATAGTTCTTCTTTATCCAAGATACTTGGGCCTCCTCCAAACAGACCTTTAAAAAATCCTTGTTTGGGAGGTTCTGGCATTTCTTTTGTAAGAAATAGTGTACCCATCATGTCTTGTAATAAATTACTGAAAAACAACAAAAGGAATTTGTTAATGCATATAAAATCATAAAATTATTCTTGAATTTTGAAATTACAATAAAATAATTATTTTGTTTGATTATTGTTATTCAATTTCTTTTATATTATTAACTAAAATATATATATATATATATATATATATATATAAAAATAATAACTTCATTGATTTTTAAATTTTTAATTCGAAAGATAATTTAAAAGAATTAGACAGAATTTAGTTATGCTATTAAAATAATAAAGTATAATAAAAAGTCTGACTTCAAGTATTATGAATGCTGGAATGTTTTTACACCTATAGTTAAAACTGACAATGGGTAAAATTTTTTTTGTAGTTATTCAAATCATGAATTAACTATATAAATTGTGTCTTATTAACCCATTAAATTAGTGTTGTTTTGTACATTAAAGACTGTTTTAACATACCATTGACTGAAAGAAAGATCTTAAATGTACCATGAAAAGCTACAAACAATGCACATATTATATATAGTCGGTATCGGTTATATGGTCAGCTCAGCAGTCCAGAAAAATCTGATCATATAAGCAGGGTGACCATATATGCAGAACATTACTACAATTACTATACTATTTAATTATGGCAGGATTATATTCACCTATCAGAATATAGTGCTCATAAACAAATAATTAAACTTTTAAGAACATTTAAAAAATTAATTCACAAAGTAAAAACTACAGCAAAAAATATGCAATATTTTTAGTGAAATTTATCAGCTTATCTTACCAATCTAAGTACAGTATGCAAATGTACATGCACCCATATTCAATGCACCTATTTAAAATATTCAGATATGCAAGATTGTCTCCTTTTCTTGGTTGTTAACACAACTTTTTCTAAGTCCCTAATAGCTTTTAAATGTTTATCTGTGTCAAAATGTTTCGGAATTAGTAAAAAAAAACACCCGAGGTCATCTATGGCTTTAAGAGCATCTGATGTTGATACTGATTTCTTTTCACATTCACTGTCATACTCATCATCGCTTCCTTTGGCATTCAAAGTTAACACATTAGAAACAATATTTTGTATTGAAGCTTCACTGTTAGTAGCAAGATTTTCATCAATCTCTGCATACAGATTTTCGTCTGGAATTGCATAACCTCGATTCCGCAGGTTTTCTGCTAGTTCAGTTAAGGGGAGATCTTCAATGACGTCTTCCGATAATTCTTCAGACTCTGGAGAACTGTTAAATCCAGCATGTCGGAAGCAATTTTCAATAATTTTCTATGACACCATATTCCAACTTTGGTCGATAAAAGATTGCATTTAACACAGATACTTGCAATTGTTCTTTTCGGTCAATAGCAGAAATCATATCTCGCAGAAGAAGCTTTTTATACGTATCCTTGAAGTTTTGGATTATGCCTTGATCTAAAAGCTGTGATACACACATGCTGTTTGGAAGGAGGAAAATGAGTTCAACTGACTTCAAGCCATCAACAGTGCAGTGAGCAGCACAGTTGTCTGCAATTAATGCAACTTTCATGTTCTGTTTTGAAAAATTTTGATCCCACCTCCTAAGCGTTTTTTCCCATTAATTAATTTTTTCAGCAAATAATAAATTCTTTTTTTCAAAGCCATATTGAAAAAATGAATGTTCTTACTCGACACGTATGATAAAAAATTTTCCTCAATTTTTGTGTCTCAATTTCAACATACTTTTCAAAAAGGGAGAGATAACTCCAACCAATAAACAGACAGATATCCACTTGTCCTTGGAGAGGAAGAGAATTGAGGGGGAGTGGCAGGGTTAGCCGGATTAATCCATTTAAAAAAAAATTCCGATGTTTTTTTTTTTTTTTTTTTTTTTTTTTGATAAATCCACTTAAAAAAAGCCAGAGTTTTTTTGGAGAAAATATAAATATATAAGTATCTGATAAATAAGATAGAAAAAGTTCATTTAAATTGAATCTTAACTTTTTTTTAATTAGAAAGCTGAAAAAGAAGATGAACCATTATGGTATACAGTATAATATTAATTCAGCTGACAAAGACAAGCAAATTTTATGATGTAATTTATTTATGAAAATGAAATCATTTGAATTTGTAATTTTGTTGAATAAGGAAAGAGAAACTTATTTTAAAATAAAATTAAAGAAACAGTTGCCTTAAACAAATAAATGATTATGAAGTGTAATGTTTAAAAATGAACATAAATCAATTTCAATACTTAGTATAAGATAAGAATCTATAATTAATTCAATCTTAACAATATTTTTGTTTTTTGATTGCTGCTGCACAATTGCTTATAAATGAACAGTTTTTAATGAAAGGAGGAAATGCAAAAAATGTCACCAATCTTTTGGTTCTGCTCTATAGTGTCGATATATTTTAACCAGCTTCTCTCTGCTTTGTCAGTTCCTAAACGATTCCTTACTTTACTCCAAACAAAACCACAAGTGGAAAAGATTCTTTCTATTGATGCAGAACTGGGTGGACAGTTATGTAGTTTTATAAAAAAGTCACAAAATTCTCCAGCTTCAGGTACATTAATGCTTTTTTTAATTGATTTTTTGCCTTAATGAGGTGCCACCACTGTTTTGCAGAAAAGTTTTCAATAACTGAATTTGAAAATATAGTGGCTGAAAAAAAAATCAATGTTCTTTAGTTTCAGTTTTAAAACATAAGGTAAAAAATTCAGATACATGTCGGCAAGCCACTGCTCTGCCATTTCTTCTTGTTCAGAAGTTAGTCGTTTTCCAAAATACTTTCGACCAGTCATATTCGCTAGGAAATGAAAAGGTTCCATGTTTTCAGAAAACCTCTTTTTCAGCATAGGTAAATAACTGCTAAGAGACGGGTTTTCTAAAATATCTAACCATACCTCAACAGCTGTAGACAATGTGGCTTTGTCATCTTGCAAAGCATCTAAACCCTTACTTATAACTTCAAATTGTTCCCACAAATTAAAGGCTTCTGAATACAGGTCAACATTCATTAGATTAGGGGTGCACAACCTGTGGCCCGCGGATCAATTTCGCCGATCGGATGCAAAAAATTGCGAATTTCACCGATCAAGTGCATAGAAATCATGAAATTTTCCAAATTTCGCCGATCGGACGCATAATAATTGCGAATTTCGACCATCGGGTGTGTAAAAATCGCAAATTTTGCTGATCGGGTGCTGTATAAACCGTAAATTTCGCCGATCGGGCCCATAAAAATCGCGAATTTTGCCAATAGGGTGCGTATAAATCTCGAATTTTGCCGATCAAGTGCGTATAAATCGTAAATTTCCCCGATCGTATGCGTAAAAATCGTGAATTCTGCCGATCGGGTGAGTAAAAATCGCAAATTTTGCCAATTAGGCGCTTAAAAATCAAGAATTTCGCCAATCGGACACGTAAAAATCATGAATTTTGCCGTTCGGACACGTAAAAATCTCGAATTTTGCTGATCAGGGGCGTTATAAATCATAAATTTTGCCAATCGAATGCATACAAATCGCGAATTTTGCCCATCGGGCGCGTATAAATCGTGAATTTTGTTGGTTTAAGGTTTATTAAATGCATTTATAAGTTATGTTAAATTAAAGTAAAATAAAGTTATAAAATGTTTCAGTAGTTTTCCCATTTAGTTTTCCCAGTGTCTCTGCTCAACCATTAACACTAAGTATCATAATAGCAAGTATAGTTAACTTGTTTATATTTTTCTAAGTGTTTAAATTGTTATGGGTATTTAAATAGTTAATGTATATGTTTAAAAATATAAATTACTTACTTAATATGCAACAAGGAAATTTAATTTTATAAAGTGCTGAGTTTTGTGCTTGCATGAACAATTTTACACCTCACATATGACTGTGTTTACATTGTGAAAGTGGTTGGTTGGTTCTCATGGTTGGATTGACATGTTGCAGGAAAAACCATTTCATGTCAGTCATTTTTCCAGTTAATTGTTTTCACTGCCTTACAGTATTAAATATTTGCATAATTATTTTTAACTGCATATTTGACCTTGCTTTCAGCAGTATTTAAGCTCTTGTGTCTTTGACTTCTCACACAGTTGGCAGGTGCATAGTAATGTGAGCACAGGTAATCTCAAGTTAAAAAGTGTTGTGCAATATTATGAGCCTGGCTGGTCCAGCTCTTGATGGCATCTAGTATATTGAATTTGAATCTGTGTAATACTCCAGTTGATATGAAACCAGCCATCCACTTAAGTATTTTTCTTCATGTTCTGCAGAAGCTATGTTGAGTGAGTTTGCAACCTGTGATAGTAATATGACCTTTATTGTTTTACTAACTTTTGATCAAGAAGTCTTTACTAACTTATGTTTTTTTAATAAACTGTTGTTGAACTACTTGGCATCCTTTAATGAAACTTCCACACATTTTCAGCAACTAGTATAAATTTTTAACAAGTATTCTAACCACGGCCCCAACAAATTTTGCCGATCGGGCCCGTAAAAATCGCGAATTTTGCCAATCAGGTGCGTATAAATCATAAATTTCGCCGATCGTATGCATACAAATCGCGAATTTTGCTCATCGGGCACGTATAAATCGTGAATTTTGCCGATCGAGCCCATAAAAATCGCGAATTTTGCCGATCGAGCCCGTAAAAATCGCGAATTTTGCCGATCGAGCCCGTAAAAATCGCGAATTTTGCCGATCGAGCCCGTAAAAATCGCGAATTTTGCCGATCGGGTGCGTATAAATAATTACTTTTGCAGATCGGGTGCGTGTAAATTGTAAATTTCGCCGATAGTCTGCGTAAAAATCGCGAATTTTGCTGATCGGGTGCGTAAAAATCATAAATTTTGCCGATCGGGTGCGTAAAAATCAAATTTTGATCGGGTGCGTAAAAATCGTGAATTTTGCCGATAGGGTGCGTATAAATCGCAAACTTTGCTGATCAGGTACGTAAAAATCGCAAATTTTGTCGATCGGGCACGTATAAATTGCGAATTTTGCTGATCGGATACATATAAATCGTTACTTTTGCCGATCGGGTGCGTGTAAATTGTAAATTTCGTGAGAATTTTGCCGATCGGGTGCGTAAAAATCATAAATTTTGCCGATCGGGTGCGTAAAAATCATAAATTTTGATCGGGTGCGTAAAAATCGTGAATTTTGCCGATAGGGTGCGTATAAATCGCAAACTTTGCTGATCAGGTACGTAAAAATCACAAATTTTGTCGATTGGGCACGTATAAATTGCGAATTTTGCTGATCGAATACATATAAATCGTTACTTTTGCCGATCGGGTGCGTGTAAATTGTAAATTTCGTGAGAATTTTGCCGATCAGGTGCGTAAAAACCACAAATTTCGCAGATTGGCTGCATAAAAATCACGAATTTTGCCGATCGGGTGCGTATAAATCTTAAATTTCGCCGATCATCTGCGTAAAAATCATGAATTTTGCCGATCGGGCCCATAAAAATCGCAAATTTCATCGATTAGGCGTGTAAAATTCACGAATTCTGCCGATCGAACGCGTAAAAATCATGAATTTTGTCGTTCAGGCACGTAAAAATCGCGAATTTTACCGATCGGTTACGGCCCCACCAGTGGTTGAGAGGTTCTGCTCTCGAAGCTGGTAGACGGGAGGTGCTGGGTTCGATCCCCATCGCGCACGTCGGCTTAATCGTTCGGAGTTTTCGTGGTTTTCTTCGAGCCGTGGATTTATCCATGCGTAAATTTGGGTTAGGTTGGTTCCCTTAGAAAGACCCCCACGAAGGGCACTCCCCCCGGGCCTATATCCCAAGTGTAGATAATTGGCCATCAATAATCAACCCAACCCGATCGGTTGCATATAAATCGCAAATATCGCCGAACGGGCACGTAAAAATTGTGAATTTTGTCAATCACTAGGCAAAAAACTATGAATATTGTCAATCGCGCATGGGAAATAAATGCAAGATTTTTCTATCCTTGCCAACTGAAATGGGTTATACTTACTAAGAAGGTGGTTGAGTATAGGGAGCTAACTCTCCTTTTAAAATTAGCATTTTTATGAACTTTTAGGCCGATCAACTCCCTCCTTCCCCGAAACAAAATTTTGTTCACCCTACGGATGTTGCCTCTCAACAATCCATTCATTTTTGTGACTGGCACTCCTTTTATAAAGGTTGTGCACCCTTACTTGATATCCACATTTTATGATTGAATATGTTAAGAAGTACAATTTAGAATAATATATGTTTCTCCTCCTCCTCCTCCTCACCTTCATCCATGAAAGCAGAATTTTTTTTCGGCACTGGCAATCTTTAAAGCTAAATTTACTCCCTCAAATAAAGTCAAGGAGTATTTTCACTCTTTGGAAAATAATCTTAGCTATATCTCTTGTATAAATACAAACATAAACTGTTGATATATCCTTGCCAACTGAACTGAATACGTTGACTGGGAAGGAAGGAACCTAGGAACCTTACCCCCCGTCACACCTCCTGTAAACAAAATTCTACTGATGGTGGCCCTCGACAACCCAGTCATTTTTGTAAGTGGCCCTTCGCTTAAAAAGGTTGTGCACCCCTACATTACATACTTTCCTATTTCCTTGTTGAAATCTTCAATGTGTTCTAACTTTATTTCAATGTATTTGTGATTATTTTTCAAAAAAGTTTTCAAGCATTCTTTTTGTGAGTTCCATCTAGTTTCATTTGGAATTTGGGGCATCATACCATTTTTATTCTTTAACCAACCATGTGCATTGTGTTTATTTCTAAAGTATTTTTGAACTTCAACTATATGCTTCATTAAATTAGCTGGAGTTATGTCCTCTGCACATAAATTAAAAATATAAGAGGAGAATCCGTATGTTAATAATTCAGGGTGATTTGACTTTAAATTATTTCGAATTTTATTTTCATTATCCGAACAAACAGCAAAAATATCTTTGCCAAATTTTTCTTGACTTTCCTTTATTGCCGTTTCTGCAAAATCTGAACAAAAGTCTGAGTTTTTTTAGATAGAAATTTCTGATTTTAATTTGTTCTCAAGTTCATCATATGCATGACACAACAATTTTTCAGATAACTGTTTTCTGCTTGGTGGAATATATCCTGGCCTTAACTCTTGAATCATTTTTTTAAATTCTACATTATCTGCAACATTAAACACAATATTATTTACATAAAAGAAATTGGCAATCTTTTTATCAAGCATTGACTTTTGAATGGCAGTAGTTTTGATTCCATATGATAAAATTGATGCTTGATCTCTAGTTTTAGAAGTAGAGGGAAATATTTGTTGCTTAGGAAAAACCTGTTCACTTGTACTTGTAGATGCATTTGATGAAATATCAATATTAGGATTAGCTTTAGTTATTTTTAATTGAGGTTCCTATTCACTGCAGTCAAGGTCAAGCTCAAGAGTATTTTCATCACTCATATAAGAAGAATCCAATTTAATCATTTTGCATTTTTCTAGATGTTGTTTTATCCTTTCCATCCTTTTGCTGATAGTAGTACCACAATATTTGCACTTCACTTTAGTTGCAGAATCAATAACCTCACCCCACTCTGGTGCTGGTTTTCTTCCTCTTCCAAATGGCTATAGTGATCCAATACACTTTTTTAAGAACACAATTCTTCTTATTGGTCCAACCTTAACACATGCTTTGGAAATTCAAGCAAAAATTTGTAAAGTTACTATTGAGGAAAAATATTCTACTTCCACTATTAATATAATGGCACATTTGACTATAACACATTCACAAATAAAATTTTTGACTATAGCAAGCTATTACCTATTTCACTGCAACTCATTCCCAGACTGTATTGAGACTGACCACAAGTATGAAGCTGATAATCAGTGTTGCCAATCTCAAATTTGCTTTTTACCCTCCAACTCCAATAAAAATACCTGCAAAATACCCTCATGGTTAGAATTAGTAGCGCCATCTAGTGGTGTAAAATGTAACTAATTCACAGGGTAATCCCTCTAAAAGCCTTGTAATTGTGTTTTTTTTCCCTTTGGGTGAGCTGCTGTAATCCCTGAGCCCTTTTTTTTTAATATAGCAGTAAATTCGAAAAAAAATAAAATAAACAGAAATAGACATCTGAAAGTAAAATTTAACAAGAAAAAAACAATTATGACTTTGCCCAGAGCAATTATGCAGTATAATACTACATACACTAAACACTATTTATGCAATGTAACACAAACATAACTGCCTACAACAATAAAATTAAATAAAAATAAATAATTAATTTAAAACTCACAATCTTTTATGTCTGAGTTCTTGCCAAGTGTGTATCCAGATCTCCATTTAGACGTGTATGTGTGTGTGTGTGTGTGTGTGTGTGGGGGGGGGGGTCCAATTTTTTTCTTCTGAGAAAAGGGTCACTTTTCTTTATGAACAAATTTGCTATTTGGAGTCTGTTCTCGAATACAAACTGGAAACACTTTCACAATCTCATTTTGATTCGTGCATGCATGAAAGTTGCATTAATATTTGTAAATGTATAAAATTTGCTGGCTCTAGCTAGATACCAAGAAGACGAACAGCGTTTCTCATTTCTTTATAAAGGCAAAGAATCTTTTGGAAAATGTTGTAAAATTTGCAATTTAATCAGATTTTTGGGACTTAACAGTCATGGAAAGGTCGTCATGAGAGAGCAATCAGGTATAATTCAAGATTCACCAGATATAGTGATATGAAACAGGTTGTTCAGTCTTTGATGTGTAAGACAGTTTATCAAAAGATATTTCTCCCCGCTCAGTACCTCGAAAATTTCTGGCACATTAACAGACTCTTTTTTACTAAATGGAAAGCATGCAAATGACAGAGATGATTAATAAAGTGATTTGGAATTGAAGAGCTTTTTTTATTATTTGATAATCTAACATCCTGCGTTGTAAGGGATTAAGATCTCCTGACGACAATTTTAGAGCTGTCGATTTCGACAGTATTTTCTAAAAGATTCTTTGCTTTTATCGAAAAATGAAAACGAAATTCGATATCATTGTTTTAGAATAATCATTTATATATATATGTTACATACTTTTTATTCGTAGGAAATACATTAAATACATAAAATATGAACTTATTTAATCATATTGTTACAGTAAAACCTGTTAAAACGGAATCGCGAAGGACCGAAGAGAAATTCTGTTTTAGCAGAGATAATTGTAGTATAGTATTCATTCTATCAGGCCCATAAAATGCTTCCGTGGTGATTTTCAAATAATCTGCTGAACAGCGCAAAACTTTCTGACTCATTTTTAAATGCAAAGACATCAAATTGGCAAACCTGACTATTGGAGCGATTTGGAATCAAAATGAGTTTTCCCTGTTTTTAACAAGTAAATTACTTATTGCGTTATAAGCAATTTGTGCCATGTGACAACCCGTTTTTCTCCTTTCTGGCCTGAAATATAGAGAATTCGGTTCAAAATGTCGAATTTGGAGGTGTTTTCTGAAATATCTTCTGCTTTTACCAAAAAATGGAAAGCATGTTTCGATTATAAAGTTTCTAAATAACCAGACCTGCTCATTTCATGCTTCTCCGAACAAAAATGAATTAAAAATGTGTCTGAAATTAGTCCCTTTAGATTTAAGTACAGCCTTAAGGTAGGATTCACTTATACATAGGTTCTGTTTTCACAGGTTTTACTGTATTTTAATCTGAAGTAGACCAAACCAAACCCAAAAGTCCAACCCAAAATTGGAAGACAGCCCAAAACGAAGAAAAAAAAGTATAATTTATATTATTATGAGAAAAAAAAAATTACAGTACAGGCATCTCTGTACAGGGTTCATACTCTCTTCACATGATAAAATTCAAGCACGTTACCCAAAATTCAAGCACCTTTTCAGAAATGAAAATTTTAACGTTACAAAATACTGTCTGTTTGTATAATGCACATATGAAAATGAAATATTTTTTTCCTTTATATATATTTTCAGGTGAATGCCATACATAACATATAGTATCGAAGTCTTAAATGTGAAGTGTCATGAGAAAGTCTCCGAAAAATACAGAAAACATTTTTGCAGTATATTTTGAAAGTTATCTGTGCTAACACTAGACAAAAGTAGACACTTGATAATTCTGCACTGCTATGATACACACAATTTTAAATAAAATAAAAAAAAACTAAACAATTTTTCATACTTTGCCTTAATTTGAAAACATCCACTAAATCATTTTACAAAAAGATATATTAAAATACACACACACAAAGAAAAACTTGCATGTTTCAACATGAATAATTTACTGCATTTTAAATACAAGACTTTTTTAGCCTTTAAACTTTTTAACTGCCTCTTCTATTTTTTCATCTAAAATTTTAACTTCAGCCTGTTTTTCTTTTACGGTTTTTCTCAGGCTGTTTGACTGTATGCAGAAAGTTATTTTCTTTGCAGACTCTGCCTTCAAAGACAACTCATCCGCTGAATCCAGAAGTTCTTTGATGTCAACTTCCAGACATTTTTTTCTTTTTCTTTAAGTCATCTAAATCATCTTCAAGCTTTCTTTTCTTGTTCTCAGTGAGACATTTTTCCTTCCCTTTTTTCTGATCTTTCAGGTACATCATGTATCTTTGTCTACCACTGGATGCAGACGAAAATAGCCCTTTTTATTATAGGTACTTTAAGCACGCCACCACAATACTCTATATGATCTTTTATAATTCTTAAAGAAATATAAGAATGTTCTTTTAGGTTTTCCATTTCCATATTTTTGTTGATAGAGAATCCTCTCTTGACAGAAGCTTAGCTTGTCCATGGGACAAAAGCAACAGAAGTTTGGTCACATGGAAGGCTTTAATGTGTCCTTTAACACACATATGATCATAAAAAAATCATCTAATCTGTCGATTCATTAAAGCTCATGAAAACTGATAAGTTTGTTGTTTAAAGGAAATCTTGATAATCCAGAAGAGTGGAATCATCTAATCTGTCGATTCATTAAAGCTCATGAAAACTGATAAGTTTGTTGTTTTAAGGAAATCTTGATAATCCAGAAGAGTGGTTTCACAGTCATCTTCTGGGACCCAACCATTTTCTTGGAAGGCATTTGATGAATTTCATTAGTGAAATGCAGTTTTCTTTGTTCCGTGCAATTTTACCAGGATTCAAACAAGATGAATTGCATACAATACTATAATTTGTTAGGCTTTTTTTGATGATTTTTTTCATCATTGCACAAATGAAGTCCCTTTTTTGCTTCAGAGCAATAACGTCACTTTCTTTCACAGATTTCTGTTCTGTTAAGATTTTTGAGCAATTTTTCCCCAGAGAATCCAGTTTCTATTTTAGCAATGGAATTCAACATATCAGTTTTGAATTCAAACTCAGAAAATTTCGAAGCTGTTACATTTTTTATTTCACCATCCTTAAGTATTTTGTAATTCAGTAGACTCCTCTCCAAAGTCATTTTAGTTTGATATTTCGTCATGAAAGGCTGCACCAAAGATGCAACTGATGAGAGAAAATGCAACTTAACAATTAACAATTCATTGTTAATTGTTGGGATTGGGATTTTTTTTTTTTTCGACACAAGAGATGAATGACTTTAAATCTTCCAAGATTTCAATGGCTCTTTTTATAGCTGGTAGGCTGTCAAGCCATCTATGTCAGCAGAACTTCAAGGTAGTCTTGCCAGTTGATGATACTTCATAATAATCTTGAAGTCTTGCTGGAGAGTACTTGAATAGCCTATGCAAATTAATCAAAAATACATCCATTTGCCAATTTGAAGGAGCTCCACTAGCTTTAAATGCATTATGTAACACATGCAAGCCGCAGGTAACTATATTTAGTATACCATGATCATACTTTTTTTTAAGGTTTTTTTTGGAGATTTTCATACACTTTCCAGTTTACAGCTTGTCCATCCATGGATAACTACACAATATTTCCCAAATTAAAATTACTAAGTGCAGTTTTTATGCCATTAAGCAAGTCATTTGCTGTTGAACGACCCCAAAAAACTGAATTTATGTACCTAGTACATAACTGGTTTAAGCTTGGATGCCAACATCGGACTAATAAATCCATTTGCTTGGACTGTGTCGATTTATTCAGCGTTCATCAAATAATACAGTGAAATGACCTTTGTCCACTAATTTGATTAAGAGATCTTTAAAATGTGGTGCAATGCCAAAACAACATAAGTAAGCACATATCGCTGGTGATAATGTAAATTGTTTAGCTATATTGCTATCTGTGAACAAAATTTTCAGTACATCGCCTACTTCTGAGCAAGAATTGTAGGAGTAATTTGAAGTCACATTTTAATGCCCACAAAACCTCAGCTGTTAAAACTTCTTTGCCAGACATAAAATCACTTATAGATTTAGGTTTAGATGATAAGGCTTGTGATGATGATAGCACAGACGCTTGTGAAGTTGAAGGAGCAGACAATGGTAAAGATGCAGAAGCTTCTAACTCCTCAGAGGGCTGTTGCAATAAAATAGTTACTTTTCCACAGTAAAAAGCACATTTTTGCATCTTTGAAGTAGCCAGTAACTTTTTATGTTGAGTTCATAGAAAATTAAAATTATTCAATGTCGCTATTCATCATAGTAGAAAATTCACACTATTTCTTAATTTTTACTTTCTTCTATCTTTACAAGAAGAAAGTATTGGATTCATGAAAATTTTCGACTTCCGGTTTTCGACAAATTTATACGTTTTAGAAGGTCCTGAAAACGATTTGACTGTTTTTAAAAGTGTCTGTCTGTGAGTGTCTGTATGTGACAAAAATTTTGTAGGTGCTCTATCTCAAGAACTAATACACTAAATTTAATAAAACTTTATATTCAGTTAGTTCCTGATACAAATTGGTGCTGATTAGTTTTTGGTGAAAATCGTCCAACAGGTGGTGCTGCTATGCTGCATTTTTCACGATTTCCGCAATAGCTCTATGTCAAGAACTAATGCACTCATTTTCATGAAACTTCAGATTCAGTTAGACCTTGACATAAATAGACGCTGATTACGTTTTTGTGTAGATATCCCAACAGGTGGTGCTGTTATACCACATTTTTCATAATTTTTACAATAGCTATAGCTCAAGAACGAATGCACGAAATTTCATAAAACCTCATATTCTGTTAGACATTGATATAAATAGTTGCTGCTGTAATTTTTTATCTCTTTAAAAAAGAGAAAGAAGTGAAGGGATTAATTAAAATGAGATAATGAAAAGAGATAATAAAAATCTCATAAAACTGGAATTATTAAAAATAAAAAATGAATAATAATAAAATTATTATATGCTCAGTTTGAAAGATTTTCTTTAAAAAAATTAAAATAATGCAAATTTCATTTGGAGTTGGGCAGCATGCACGAGATATGCTGTCGAAGGTAGTTGGGGGCCAAGAATCACAGTTTCGTTTTTAAAGATTTTTGTAAAAAATATACCTTAATCAATATCGGACAATGCACACGAGATAAACTGTCGAAGTTAGTGGAGCCACTGATCACAGGTTTGTTTTGAAATATTTTCATATAAAAATAAAAATTCGACCGGGGCCCCGGCAACATCGGGCAGAACACATGGAAATAAGCAGCCAAAGTCAGTAGAGGTCCCGATTCATTTTGAAGGATTTTTGTTTTAAAATATAAAATCATACAAATTTGATCGGGGCTCGGGCAACGCTGGGCGGGTCAAGTAGTATGCAATAAAAACAACACTAATTAATAAATCAATTCACTATGCAAATATTGTCAAAACTAAATTTAGGAATGGGACAATTTTTCTTTCTTTTTGGTGGGAGTTCAATCATTGCGTTATTAAAAATAAGTATTTGATTAATCAAAACAAAGTCACACAACAAAAATAAATTTCATTATTTTCCTTAGAACTAAAATTAAAGTAAATCCAAATAATTTAAATTATCTAATTAAAACAATTAGAATTACAACAAGGGCGATGACCTTTCCTTGCTCCCGTTTGCTGGTACCCATGATTCACGACACGTGAATAACATTGCTATCACATCGCCTCCAATCTTCCTCACATTTTACAATAGGTATCAGAATTATATATTTATTGTTATGGAAAACACTTCCCTCTCATATGACTTGTTAATGCAGATTCTCCCATATTCTCCAATTGCTGGGTAACACAGCATAACGTGCATCGGAACTGGTATGCACTATTCTGTACTGCTTCTAACCAACACTTGTATTCTTCTCCTTCTAGCCACAAGTCACTAAAATTGCACGTTCTAGGCATCGTTATAGCATAATCTCAACGAATAATTACTACTACAGATCTACAGAATGCACAACTTCAGATGAAAACTACTTGTTGTGAAAACCGGCGTACATGCATGTGTTCATGGGTCAACTGACCGAGTTTTAGCATTGCAATAGGTGTGGCAATATTGAAGAAACAGAACGTACAAAGGAAGAAAGATAAGAACAAAATTTCCGATCTTGCTGTCGGTAGTAGCAACAAGTTACCCTTCTTTTCATTTTTCTTTTGTTAACTTAATCCTATAGAGGGAAGGGAGAAGCGACAAATGCTCGTACTTTGAATTCCTGAAAAGAAAACTATCTCGGAACAAATATTTTCGCCTTTTTTTTTTTTTTTTTTTAAAAGCTTGCAATTATATTTTATTTCAAATACCTGAATAAGAAAAATTAAGCACCTATAAAAAAAATAATGAAAATTAAGCACCTTCATTAAAATATAAACAAATTCAAGCACTTTCAAGGACCTTTTTCCTCTCTTAAAAATTCAATGACTTTCAAGCACTTTCAAGCACTGTATGAACCCTGTCTGTAGTTGTTTCATCTAACACCTATTTCTGGACTTTCTTTTTTGAAAATCGTGTACATATTTAATTCTTAAAAATAATTTCTAACTGACATGGCACCCGAAATATATTAATAAAATTTTGTTTTCATAATGTATGTAAGACAAGCATTTATCTATTTTCTAATTAATTTGTTTGTAAATTTTGATGTCAGTCAATCATTTCACCACTTTACAAGCAGAATTACTCTGAGCCTGAAAGGGTTAAACAGCTCTTCATATAACATTTTTCTGATTTACATATATAGTACTTTATTTCATTATACAATAATTTTAACTAATTATTTCTGAATAACCGAGATTTCTGAATAACCCATTTTTAGTGTGTTCTCTTGACATAAGATCATATAAGCATGAATGAATGATTTCTTATGTTCTACTTGGAAAGTAAATTTTCTAGAAAGTAAGACAAACGCCAAAGAAGACAGAAAAACTAATCCTTTTGCACGCCCCCTGAACGGAAAACCTAGAAAAATCCTATTACCTTGCAGTCTGGGTTTAATTAGTTTGACAAGATTCTAGAATTTCCAGATGTGGTAAATGACTTTTCTATGGTAAGAGCAATGGTTAACAACTACAGTACTCGTTGATTATTAAAAAGAATATATTTTTATTCACATAAAGCTAAACGAGAGATGAAAAACCATCTCACTCGACCCCTATAGGTTTACCCTGACAAAGACTCCTTCCCCTCCTAAAGCCATTTCCTCCCTTGTATCTTCAATTATCATCAATTATCACATTCACGTTTACAGAACTCTGGATACCAGTGAGAAAAACACAGAGTAAATTACGTCAACTTCAAAAATACCCTCCAGCACTGCTTTCGAAAATACCTCAAAAATACCTGCAAGCAATCAAATTACCCGCAATTCGGGTAATTACCCGCAGATTGGCAACACTGCTGATAATAGCATTAGCATTAGCCTTTTTCTGCCAATTATCTTAAAAGAACCACTTTTAAAACAGGTTTGCAAAAGAATAGAAGAATGCAGGTGGCAGTTTGGGTAAGTAGATGCACCTGCCAATGCAGGTGGGTACAAGAATGTAAAAAATAAAAGAAAAAAACTGCTGGGTGTTAGTGTTGTATTATAGAATGAATGGAGACTTAGAGAAGATATTTGATTTCTAATTGAAATAAATATAAATTTCTATTAGCAAGGCTTATGGGAATAACTAGTTACACATTTAATTAAGGCAAAAAAATTACTTGATGATTTCCAAAGAATAAAAAATATTATAAATTTTTTTATTCATTGGATGGAATAAAAATAATTGTTTGTTGCATTTTATCATTTTATTTTTTCTTTCTAACTCTGTTTTTTAAAAATTCACACAATATAAATATTTTTACATTAAATA
The DNA here is from genome assembly GCA_963931845.1 of Maratus michaelseni. NCBI lineage: Eukaryota > Metazoa > Arthropoda > Arachnida > Araneae > Salticidae > Maratus > Maratus michaelseni. The sequence continues at coordinate 123,455,437 of OZ007587.1, forward strand.
GGAGATAGGATCCTAGCAAAAAATCCTGCTCTGAACATAATCTAAATAATTTTGATATAAAAAAAAATATATATATATTAAATTTTCTGCAGCAATTAATAAAAAGTCCAAAATCTCCAAAAAAAACCTCAATTTTCTCCGGTTAAAAATAATAAAATCCACCGGATAGGATTTTAAAAATATTCTCCGGATTTAATTACAACCTTGGGGAGTGGGCAACACTGACGATGATTCAACATAAAAGAGAGATGGGGAGAAGGGGAAGGAAGTAAAGGCGTGAATTACAGTCTGTGGGGTTGCACAGACTTTTCTTTTTGTCATGACCTGTGTTTTTCCCCCTATAAGAAATGTTACAACAATTACTATTTTTCAAAAAATAACTGATAACCTAATTGAATACATAAAAAAAAAAAAAACTCCAACCATATGACCGATAACTGGGAAAATAAAATGACTATATAAGCTTTAACACATGTTCCCTATTAAGTTAGACGGGACTTTAGAAAACTGACCACATAACAGGGTGGCCATGACCATATAGCTGGTACTGACCGTATATATATTTCTTATTCAAGGGCAAAAACACCTAATTATTACAAGAGTAGAAGCAAAATATGTTTTTTTTTTCTCAACTTTTATGGTGTATTCAAGACATTTCTTTTAATGGAATTCAATTTTTCTTCAATGTGTTTTACAAAAGTTTTAAAAGATTTGCTTGCAACTCTTCTGTCCTAGCATAATTAAGAAAAATCATATTTAATACAGATGTCTAATATATTTAAAATAAGTGAACTATTTTAATCTATTTCATAAAATATGTTTTGTAGACTTTTGCCAATAGAAGAACAACAGCAACAAAATTGGGCATTTTTTTATTTGAAAGTAATGTGTAGAAAAAAACTCACCCAAATGAAGCAGCCATATTAAATTTCTGTACTTCTGAAGGAGAACCAAGATATAAACCATGGCCATTGACACTAACACAAAAAGTTCTAGCCATCCTGGAGAAATTTCTGGTGAGAGTAAAAAAATATAAATAAATTTTACATGAGAATAACTATAAATATAAACATTAATCTCAAAACAAGACAAGAAATTTATGAAAATAAAATAAAAAGAAACCCTGTTCTTTTCATAATTTAAAAATCAATATAAGTAGGCTAAAAAAAACAACAACAAAAACAAAACAAGAACATAGTTTTGACTGTAATGATGATGAATATGTGTGTCTGTGTGTGTGCATATCAAATTCATTCTCTTTCTCAGAGTGTGTCCAGTGTAGTCAAACAAGTTACAAAACAATTATTTTTGAAAACTGAGTTCTAGATTTATTTTATATTTTAAAAAGTTCAGGACAATCATAAGAAATTTTTTCATTTAAAATATTATGGTGAAAATAATAAAGAAATAATTTTTTTATTTTCATCTAAAAATTTTAAGCTAATAAATTATAATTGCTCTGAAAATTATATGCACTTTTCTAAAGAGTGAATTTTGGGCAGTCAGATTCCATTCTCCATGTGGTACCACACTATCGCAATTTTCTAAGAATATCTCATGGATTTTTTTTTTTTTTTTTGGTATGCAATTGCTTAAAACTTTTGGCTATTTACTATCATTCACAAATTTTTTTAAAATAAATATTTTATTTGCATTGGAAACGCAAAATAATTAGACTAGGTAAATAAACTGGAATATTCACAGTGCTTTTTAACTCACAAGCTATCAAAGCCTGTTTCCTTTTGCTACAATTATTTTTTTGCAACCAGATCCTGGCTTAGAGGAGAAGAGGTCGGACAACTGCTCAAGATACTAAAAACAAAGGCGTTAAAATATACCCAAAATAAAATACTGAGTAAAACCTTTTTATTTATTTATTTTATTTTTTTTAGGATATATCATTTGTAGGGGTGCAGAAAAAAAATCTCGCCTAGGGCAACATGGCTAGTAAAGCCACCCCTGCATTTAATCTGCCAAATTACTTTTTCGTTCTTTTGACATTTCTAGGTAGGTGACAACTGAAAAATGCTACTCATGCTTTTTACTATAATTACTTTTTTTACATAGAGATCTGTCCTTCAATGGGTGCGAGGTCGGGATGTATTATTTGTAGGAGTTCAGAAAAAAAATCTCACCCAGTGCACTATGGCTAGTAAATCAGAAAATCCTGGTTTTTGAGTTCTTAAGAACCTACACTATAGTCATGTGAAGAAACTTGCAAGCTAACAACTATAGGAGCATTCTTTTCAAATTTCTCGCTTGCATTTTAATATTTTTTATCTTAGGATAGCTGAGGTTGATCTCTAACCTGGTTAGTGTTTACTCTTTCATAACACATAGAAATGACAAAAAGACGATAAAAAATATTTAAAAATATTAAAATGCTCTTAAGAGCCTACGCTAGTCATGCGAAAACACTCGCATGCTATTGTTAAACCTATGGGAGCGTTCTTTTCGGAATTCTCACTTGCATTTAAATATTTTTAAATAATATATTTTTTCATATCGTACCTGATCTCGATATCTAACGTTGTGCGTTTTTACTTTTTCAATTTTGGTTGCAGTTGTTTTATATGACGACACTTTTAATTTCAGAACCGTTTCCAAACAGTTTCACAAAAGTGAAAGTGTTCGAATTAAAAAAAAGTAACAAAACCCAAAAAAGTACAAACGCACAACATTAAATATCGATTGCAAGTATCCCATGAAAAAAAAAAAGTATTAAGAACGCTACCACAGATTTAACATTAGCTTCTGAATGTCTTCAAGTGATTAGTGTAAACTCTTAAGACAATGTAATTCATGTCACTGGACTTTAAATGCCTCATTTGTACTGATACGCATACTGTAAAATCTGGAAAATGAAATCTGTCTATAATGGAATCCAGTTTTAAATTTTAAAATTACATGTTCTCAACAGAAAGAATACCAACAATTATACCTGCTTACAAGGAAGGTCTCCTTAAAGCGCATACTCAGAATATTTTGAAAAAAATGCTGATGGAACTACTCGTGTACGTTATGAAGGTTCAGTCAAATTTAGCTGCGGAATCCCGGTAGAAATTCTGTAAAAAAATAAAATACTTTCGACTATTTCGTGCAAAAAGACACGATTTGGCGAGCAAAACTTTTTTGTTGCCAAATGCAAGCGATTTTAATGTATTCAGGGCTTCCAAATGGTCTGCCAACTGAATACCAGTATTTTCTTAGAAAAACTTTATTTTTAGAGTTTTCTTGCAAATTGTAAAGAAACCACCTTCGGAGGTGATTTTTTGCATAAATGTTGTAGAAACCTACTATAAAATTTTCTGTTAAAAAATATTGGTATTCAGTTGGCATACCATTTGGGAGCCCAGTGTATTTGAAAATTCCTGTTAAAATGAGTGTTTAAATGCATTGTACTTTATGAATTTAAAATTCAACGATTAAATAGTTTATTATTTTTTATATAAGCTTATATTATATGTATACAAGATAAGTATTCCTGAAGTTATTTAACACTTTGCCATTCGGCGACACCACAGTGGTGTCGTACGTAAAGTAGCTTAATTTTAATCTTTAAATGCTACATTGGCACCAGAACTTTGGAATGAATAATTCCCTTGTATCAAGAAGATGAAGAAAAGATTTTATTTATTTTTGAATAAATTTGTTTCTAAAATCTGGTGTCAATCAATCACCTCAACATTTTATGAATAGAAGTATTTTTACGAGACATGTGGACGGCAAAGTGTTAATTTTACACCGTTTTGCTGGCTAGAGAAGTTTTAAGTGTATTTTAACACTATCTGTCCAATTAAAGACGTGCTCATTATACATTTTGATTTGGAATAAGTCATTGTTTACACAGTAACAAGACTTTTCTCTTGTTGTCTCTGACACTAACAATATTGAAGTCAAATTGACAGTGCTCAGAATCGGACAATTAACTTTTAGTTTGAAACATTTTTAATCCATTTAAATTTTGTTCTAAACCATAGAATATGATCTTTAATTTTCTTTAGACGTACATATAAATGTATATGGCAAAGCAGTAGTTTTAAAAGTGAATTTATTTAAGTTAAACTTACTTAAACTAGTTATCGAGGTTCCGCAGCAAATTTTGTATAAATGTATATATTCTCATAAGAAGAACATTCTGTAATTTTTTCAAAATTTTCTGAGTATGCGCTTATGGAGACTTTTCTTGTTAGACAAAAACCTATATAAAGTGGAATTTTTTTCTGTTCCTTTCTATTCCGTTTTGAAGGTTTTATTGAATCAATATTTGACTAAGCTGATTATATAGTTCAGTATTACGTATTTTGGGATTACATATTTTAAATTTAAAATAAGTTTTCTAAAAAATAGTCATTGTAATCTATTGTAGGCTACCATTCCCACTATTAATTTATACCACTCATGAATTCAGGATTCTCACCAATAAAATTCTACAAGAGTAGAATTAATTATATTGTTTTACTGTTTACAACAGACAAGGAAAAAAATTCTGAAGCTGTTTTGTTTTGTCATGAGTTGAGAAATGTGTAGTGTGGAGACCCTTTTAAAGCTCTTTAGTCCGTCCAAAATGAAATGTTCGCATACCAGTAATAAGAGGCTCACATACCTAAGTTTGGGAAAATCTGGATTTAGTTAATGGAAGTCTTTGAATATGGAACTAAAGAACAGCTCTTAATATAATGCTGTTATGATTTTTTTTGACATAAAAGGAAGAGTCATCTTCTAGGTCATTAATTCTAATTTGTCTTTTACACACATTAAAGCATGCAGGAGAAAATCCCAAACTAGTGTCTGAGCAATTTTTTTTTTCCAGCACTGCATACATCTTTTACTACTCAAAGAATCAGTGTAATAGTAATAATATTCATAAATAAAGTTATTTGACACAATTTTAACTTCCTTTACAAAATATAGGAAGTTAAAAATTCAGCAGCAGTTGTATTATTGTTAATCATTAAATAATCCCAACTCCATGCTTATTAAAAAATAAATAAATAAAGATATGAAAATTTGAAAGTTACTAAAGACATTTTTTTTCCTTATTAAAACAATGTTTAAACAAATATGTTTATGTATTATAATGGTTAAAAATACCTAGTGAAAAAAATGTTTTTTAAACTAAAATGCACACACATTAAATATCTTTCAGAAGAAAACCTCTTGAAACGTTTATTATTTAAACTTGAAGCCTCTCAAAAGATTTAATTTTTCTTCTTGTAGTATTATTATGAGTGCTGGAGAATTAATAATATTGCCTTATAATTAAGTATTTCCTACTTATGAGGCTCAATTTTTAGATCTGTATAAACTATTTTTTTTAAACTTATTCAAAATAAAAATGAATTAAAATTAATAGAATGTGAAATGTAAATAAATTAATACTTTAATTAGATTATCTTACTTCATATTCAGAACAGGTAGAAAATCTATATGATGTAACTGTCGTAAACTTGGCAGACTGTATATATTAACATGACCAGTAGCTATGTAACATATTAAGCTTGACCCTGAAACACAAATTCAAATGGTTATCTGCATGTGTCAGAAACAGAAAATCCTTATAATTAAACAATTATTAATAATATAAAATAAAGCAAAAATTTAAAAATAAATTAGTGAAATATTATATCAGTATCTTCCTCAAGGACCAATGTAAGTCATAGATTGTATTCGATTATCATTGACTTCAGAGAAAAAAAAATTCTAAACAACAATGTAATCAATCAATTGTAAGGGAAAATAATAATAACAATAATAAAAAGACTGCCAGAAAAGGCATTAAAATATACTCAAAGCAGATTTTGAGTCTTAAATCTTTTTGTTAGAAACTGAATAAATAATCACACATCTACACTTTCCTTCACAAACTTTCCACTTTATTCCCTTTGCCCCCCCCCCCCCTCCTCCACAAGACAGCACAAAACTTGAAAACTAATTATTTGAAAATTTTCAGATTTTTTGCAAAATGAATAAATAAATAATTATGTAAATTACTATTTCCTACATTTTGTCCTCTCACCCAGCACATTAAAATCTTTAAAACTTTTTATTTCTGCTATTTATTAACAGTAACAATCAATAAATAATATGATAGCCATCTAAAGACAGTCATCATGTAAAGTTTCAGCATCCTCTAATTTGCTTCCCCAAAAGCACATAAAAATTTAAATTAAAAAAATAATAATTGTTTGAAATTTTCTTGCTCGGTTTGTTACATTGAAGTAGCAATAAATAAATAATCAAATCACGACATACTGCAAAAAAAGTTGAATAATGTGCATAAAAACTGCTTTATTTACATAATTCTGAAAATTAGGAAGAAAATGTGAATTCAATTAAATTTCCAATGAGGATTACAGGAATTGAAGCAAATTGCTTTTTTACAGATTAAAGTTTTTTTTCTTTTTTTTTTTTTTGAAGAATCACTAAAGATGGATTTCAGCTAAAAATTAGTTTCAAGTTCTCTTTTGTGACATAAAACTGAGATTTTGAAATCATACAACAGTGAAATAAATCAAAAATTACTATTTGCAACATATAGATTATGAGCTTTTTTTGTAGAAATTTTTTTGGAAGCCAAAAGGCTGTAATCGTAAACTTAAAGAAACAAATTGTCTAACTTAGATTTAATTTGATAGAATAGCAAGAAAATTCGGCCATAGATACTTATTCGCACACTCGTTACATGTGCATCTACAGAACAGTGCATCTCATAAAGAAAGTTTAGTTGTAAAACAACTACTGCTAGTTTAAATCATTTTACTTCATGTATTGTAAGTACATTTTGCATTTTAACACTTCCTCTCAAAATATATTTTCTAGAAAGAATACATACATATATTGACATTAAATACAGAAAACACACGAAAAATAATTTCAACTTAGACTTTAAGTAGGGTTGAAAACTATAAGTTTTTCAAAAAGAACTCTAGCAAGAGGCTTTGTCATAATGTCTGTACCCTGATTGTAGCTATTAATATGTTCAACATTCATGACCTTTTCATAAAACTTTTCACGTATGAAAAAAAAAAGTATGCTTTGAGCGAGTGAAATTCACAATTTCTGACAAGTTTGATTGCACTAGCATTACCCACAAAGAGTTTGAATATCTTTAAGCAGTGAAATTTCACAAAATAGATGTGCGAACCGAGTAATTTCCTTCATGGCTTCACTGACTGCCACATATTCTGCTTCAGTTGTTTTACATTATTGTTTCTGGCTAGTCCATGTAACAGCACTACCAGAATACAAACACAAGATTACAGTTTTTAGGTGCGTTCGTAATTATATAAACACGTAGCACCTATAGTCGTTGTTTGGTCCGTCCGTCTGTCTGGCTGTCCGCCGATAACAACGCAAAAACTACCCAACCAAATGATTTGCAATTTAAAATATATTATCTTTGCAGAATTTTGTCGAGACATTTCAAATTTTATTAAAATCGAATCAAAACTTTAGAAGATATTAATAAAAATATTTATTAAGAAATTTGAAATTTTTTTTTTTAAATCGGTGCTTTTTTGTTATAGGAGCTTCCGAAGTTTAATCGTCAAGCGACCGAGATACTTATTTTATGACAGAAATTAATCTGCAGACGATATAATTCATTTCAGAGAATTAAAAATCATCAAGATCTGAATATTTATATAACTAGCTGATACATATATATCTGAATATTTATATAACTAGTTAAGATATTTGTATGAACAGTGTCATAAAATATATACTTAACTAGCTGTTTAACCCGTTCTACGCACGGGATATCATGAATTTAATTCTAAAACGTGCGTACGAACGCACCTCGTTTGTAACGTTTGACGTACAATTTCCAACTTGTTTATTTTCTAGTGATTTCATGACAATCAAAGTCAGCATCACTGAATACTTTAAGATCACCCATTTGATGATTTGCTTATTAAAGCAATCCATGCTCAGAAGTTCCTTTCAGATATTTAAAAATTCTTTTGGCTGCTTGCCAATGACACAACAAAGGCAAGTTTAAATTTTCATTCACAACAAAAACTGCATAGGCAATATCAGGATGTGTGGCTGTTGACAGGTACATCAAGCCCTAAACAGCTTCCGGATAAGGAACTTTCACATCAAGAGCTTTGTCTTGTGTTTCAAACTTTCAGATAGAATTCCAACAGCATCAGCATCACCCATTCCAAATTTATCAAGGATTTTCTTGATATAATTACCCTGAACGAGACATAATTCAACTTCGTAATTTTCATTCCCAGAAAAAAATTTAAGAAACCAACTGTAATTATAAATTCAGCATTTACTTTTTCCAGAAATTCAAATATTTCACTTTTTCTCAGAACCTGCTATCAACCTATCATTTACGTAAATGGCTATATTGACTTTTTCTTTTCTTTATTTTTACAAAAAAATAAGCAGGGATTAGCTTGAGAGCAATTTAATCCTTTATTTTGAACTAGCAAGCTACGCCCGCTACGCTGGTCAATTTCTTTTAACGAACCTTTAATCAAACAAAATATTGACATTTCATAAATAACTTTTATATTTTAACAGAATAATAAGGCTACTATAATTTGTGACTCGTGCTATAGCCAATATACACGTCAGGACACGTCGCCCTTATCATTATCTTTTTACGCATATAGGTTTCGCTATGGTACTCCATTGGAAAATTTGGTAATTTTTGAAATTCAATATTTGAAAAACGGCATACTCGTTAGATTTGAAATTTATATCAAGAAAAATACAATTTTTTACCTTTCAAACGCAGTTTGTCCAACAATTTTCTGACAAATACTTTTTGAGCTATCATTTTTTTCAGTAACTTCAAAGGTTTCATTTTCTGAGATTAATCTGGTGCAACAATTAGCGAAAAACCCAGTCGTCAGCAACGCATAGTTTTTTATTAAAGAGGCTGTTGGAGCAGGGATTGTCACCACCAATTTGCCACCATCACTTTTGAAATCGGTTCCGTGGTTCCAGAGATTCCATAGAAATTGTAATTTAGAATGACTTCAGAACGCTTTTCGCCCATTTCACCCATTTAAATTTCGATTTTTAAAAAAATTTATTCTTAGAGAGCATTTACATCTTCTAAGTAACGACAATGCTAAATTTTAAATTTCTTGCCCCTTCACTATAAAAAAGTCGCAATTTTCGAACATTTTTCGATCCTGCACCCCATTGATGTTAGTGGCACCGACATAAAATATAGTCTATGTTGGAGTAGGGATTGTCCCCATCAATTTGCCACCATTACTTTTGAAATCGGTTCTGTAGTTCCAGAGATTTCATAGAAATTGTAATTTAGACTGTTTTTAGAACGCTTTTTGCTCATTTCACCCTTTTAAATTTTGTTATGTCATGTATTTAAATTTAAGAGTAAAATATGTTTCATTTAAATATTTCCCTTTTCACATGACATTTTGTTTTTACCATCCCCAAGCCTACGTTAAATTACAAACGAACTCCATTGCTTCACGATGTTTTCAGGTAAACACGCGATTCATCCACGATCTATCGCTATGCTTCTGGATCACTGTTGATCGCTGTTACTTTCGACCCAGAGCTCTCGTCTGACGATCGCCGCTCTGATTGGTCGTAGTTTGACGTCATAGTCCGTGAAACCAATGAAGTTTCGCGTACGTTTTTCTTTTCACAGAATGGCAGCAACTGTATGCAAATTTTTCCAGGGCAGACTAGTATATGTAGCAGGTCAAGATGTTTGTATTTCGCCCTTTTCTTCTTTGTCTGTTGTTGCTTTGCCTTGCTTTTCTTACGTAGCTCGCTTGAAAACAGCACTTAGTTTTCTTGCCATGTAACTATACTTACGACGTCGTAGCTTGGCTACGTTTTGAAGGCTGCTGGCGGCTATTATTTTTTGATGAAAGTTTATTTTGATTTTATTTTGTTCGGCGAAAGTAAAGCTGACGTTGGTTTGTCATTTGTAATTAATCATCAATAAAGGTCATCTTGTTGTTACTTCTGCTGTACTTATTAAAGTCTTCCACATCCATGCATTTCCAAGCTTAAAGATTCCACTGCGTATTCTGCTTAATATAGTTAATTTATTGTGAAAAAGAGAAAAAATTTAAATTTCTTTTTTATTTTGTTCTTAGAGAGCATTTACATCTTATAAGTAACTACAATGACAAATTTCAAATTTCTAGCTCCTTCAGTATAAAAAACAAAAATAAAACTGCCCAGTTAAACTGAGGGCATTGAGTTCACAGGCTATTCACACTAATTGTATATTATACTCTTATTTCAAAGAATTTGAAATAAGCCCATCGAAAAATAAAGAAATAAACAATATATTAAGGGGGGGAGGTCATCCCCCCGTTACCCCCCACATAGTTAACTAATGAACCCCTTAAACTAATCAGGTAAATCTCTAATTACAATGAATATATATACAAAATTTGAAGAAAATCGGATAATTCTGCATGAAAAACCCATTTATATAAATTAATGCGGGATTAGCCCCCTCCATTCCCCCCCCCTTTTATACTTAACCAATCAATCCCGAAAACTAATCAGGAAAGCGTCTTAACCCAATGAACCTATAAACAAATTTTGAAGCAAATGGGATAATTCTGCATGAAAAACCCATTTATATAAATTAAGGGGGGGGGGGATTAGCCCCCCCCTTTATACTTAACCAATCAATCCCGAAAACTAATCAGGGAAGTGCCTTAACACAGTGAACCTATAAACAAAATTTGAAGGAAAACGGAATAATTCTGCATGAAAAACCCATTTACAGAAAATAAGGAGGGATTAGCCCTCCGTTCCCCCTTTTATACTTAACCAATCAATCCTGAAAAACTAATCAGGGAAGCGTCTTAACACAGTGAACCTATAAACAAAATTTGAAGGAAAACGGAATAATTCTGCATGAAAAACCCATTTATATAAAATAAGGGGGGGTATGCCCCCGTTGCCTCCTTTATACTTATCCAATCAATCCTGAAAACTAATCAGGGAAGCGCCCTTAACACAGTGAACCTATAAACAAAATTTGAAGGAAATGGGATAATTCTGCATGAAAAACCCATTTATATAAATTAAGGGGGGGATTATCCCCCGTTCCCCCCTTTTATACTTAACCAACCAATCCCGAAAACTAATCAGGGAAGCGCTTTAACACAGTGAACCTATAAACAAAATTTGAAGGAAAACGGAATAATTCTGCATCAAAAACCCATTTATATAAAATAAGGGGGGATATGCCCCCGTTCCCTCCTTTATACTTAACCAATCAATCCTGAAAACTAATCAGGGAAGCGCCCTTAACACAGTGAACCTATAAACAAAATTTGAAGGAAAACGGAATAATTCTGCATGAAAAACCCATTTATATAAAATAAGGGGGGATATGCCCCCCGTTCCCTCCTTTATACTTAACCAATTAATCCCGAAAACTAATCAGGAAAACGCCTTAACACAGTGAACCTATAAACAAAATTTGAAGGAAAACTGAATAATTCTGCATGAAAAACCCATTTATATAAAATAAGGGGGGATATGCCCCCCGTTCCCTCCTTTATACTTAACCAATTAATCCCGAAAACTAATCAGGAAAACGCCTTAACACAGTGAACCTATAAACAAAATTTGAAGGAAAACGGAATAATTCTGCATGAAAAACCCATTTATATAAAATAAGGGGGGATATGCCCCCCGTTCCCCTCCTTTATACTTAACCAATCAATCCCGAAAACTAATCAGGGAAACGCCTTAACACAGTGAACCTATAAACAAAATTTGAAGGAAAACGGAATAATTCTGCATGAAAAAAACCCATTTATATAAATTAAGGGGGGGGGGGGAATTAGCCCCTTGTTCCCCTCCTTTATACTTAACCAATCAATCCCGAAAACTAATCAGGGAAATGCCTTAACACAGTGAACCTATAAACAAAATTTGAAGGAAAACGGAATAATTCTGCATGAAAAACCCATTTATATAAATTAAGGGGGGGGGGGAATTAGCCCCTTGTTCCCCTCCTTTATACTTAACCAATCAATCCCGAAAACTAATCAGGGAAACGCCTTAACACAGTGAACCTATAAACAAAATTTGAAGGAAAACGGAATAATTCTGCATGAAAAACCCATTTATATAAAATAAGGGGGGATATGCCCCCCGTTCCCTCCTTTATACTTAACCAATCAATCCCGAAAACTAATCAGGGAAACGCCTTAACACAGTGAACCTATAAACAAAATTTGAAGGAAAACGGAATAATTCTGCATGAAAAACCCATTTATATAAAATAAGGGGGGATATGCCCCCCGTTCCCTCCTTTATACTTAACCAATCAATCCTGAAAACTAATCAGGGAAGCGCCTTAACACAGTGAACCTATAAACAAAATTTGAAGGAAAACGGAATAATTCTGCATGAAAAACCCATTTATATAAAATAAGGGGGGATATGCCCCCCGTTCCCTCCTTTATACTTAACCAATTAATCCCGAAAACTAATCAGGAAAACGCCTTAGCACAGTGAACCTATAAACAAAATTTGAAGGAAAACGGAATAATTCTGCATGAAAAACCCATTTATATAAATTAAGGGGGGGGGTGGGGGTGGAATTAGCCCCTTGTTCCCCTCCTTTATACTTAACCAATCAATCCCGAAAACTAATCAGGGAAACGCCTTAACACAGTGAACCTATAAACAAAATTTGAAGGAAAACGGAATAATTCTGCATGAAAAACCCATTTATATAAAATAAGGGGGGATATGCCCCCTCCGTTCCCTCCTTTATACTTAACCAATCAATCCTGAAAACTAATCAGGGAAGCGCCTTAACACAGTGAACGTATAAACAAAATTTGAAGGAAAATGGAATAATTCTGCATGAAAAACCCGTTTATATAAATTAAGGGGGGGGGGGGAATTAGCCCCTTGTTCCCCTGCTTTATACTTAACCAATCAATCCCGAAAACTAATCAGGGAAGCGCCTTAACACAGTGAACCTATAAACAAAATTTGAAGGAAAACTGATATTTCTATGAAGAGTTATCGCATTACGTACGTACATACATACATACATACATACATATATACAGAACCGGCTGGCAAGCTCTCAGGGCTTGATAGCCAGTTTGATAGCTAAAAAATCGCAATTTTAGAACGTTTTTTGCTCCTGCACCCCCTGGGGTTAGTGGCACCGACATAAAATATAGCCTATGTTGGAGCAGGGGTTGTCACCATCAATTTGCCACCATCACTTTTGAAATCGGTTTGGTAGTTCCAGAGATTACCCCCTACAAACAAACAATCTTTACTCCTTTATAATATTAGTATAGATAAAGCTTACAAAGCATTTATTTCAGCACTTAGGTGCTGGTTTCAAGCTATATAAACATCTAACAAGTTTGAAGATATGGCCTGATCCATCATCATAGCCTTCTGGCTGCTTCCTAAAAACTCTACATTAGATTGTTACGTAATTTATTCATTAGGCTGTTGGGAAGGAGGGTAAAAAAATATTTTCCCCTTAGCAGTTATGCAGTTTCTGCATTAAAATGCATTTTGTCTCTGTATTTTATATGTTTTACCAATTTTAAATTTTTGGGTTAAGGATAAAAATTAAAAAATTGAACTTTTCAGTAAACCTGAACTTTATTTTGGTGAATTATAAAATTTAAAATAAATTCAAATGTTCAAAATGTTTTTGGATACCTTTGAAATTCAAACATGCCAGGTAAACTGAATAAAATAAATGAAGCACTTTTTACAATGTAGAAATTTAGTTCAGAGAATTATATTATGAACAGGTAAAGCATTCTGCAAAATAAAAATTTCAAAAGACAAATACAAATTTAAGCCTCTAAGTGATGTTGCTTGTGGGACTTCTGGCCTAAACAAATACTTCAAGGACATGAAACGAGGGCATATAGAATGTTATTTTAATGGATTTTTTGCATTAATCAAAGTATCTATATATACACTTAAGAAAACCAATGATAACTCATTTTTAAATTTTTCCTCATTTATGTGGTTTTTGAAATAAATGATTAATTTTTAGTCAAGTGCAAACTTACCTAAATCTTTAAGTGAAGTTACATCAGCTTTAACTGCATAAGAAGTGTCTGAAATTATGTTCCTAAATACACCTTGCTGAGTTGGTAAGAGCACAACGTGAGATCGCCTTTCTGAAGTCAAAACTACAAACTGTTTCTCTCGACGGTCCAAGGAAGACGAAGAAGGACGACTAGTCAATTCTAGTAATTAGAAATGCAATATTACTTAATTTAGGAAGAAGATTCAAGTATTTCTAGGTTAGAATAAAAAGAATAATCTTATAAAGCATTCTTCTTTCATTTTAATTCTTTGAGTCAAAATCTGGTACATACTCAGTGAATCTGTTTTACTGTTGCTGCCACTTATTTGATTTTCCCAAAACAAGCATGCCATTGTTATTTAGGAAGTAAAATTAAATTTATCTTATTGCACTAAACTTTTACTTTTAAACACTCTGCTATTAATGCCAAATTGGTGTACTTCTGGTTTTGAACTAGGCATATTATAATCTTTATACATGATTAAATCTATCTCATATCATATACCATCAACCATAGATAAAAGAGAAGAATTGAAACTACAAATTCTATCATAAAATCAAGAATATCAGATCTAGGAGTATTTTATAAGTAACTATAACAAGATTTTGAGAACCAAAACATTTCCCAAAAAATAATGGAATTTTGCTCATATATAGTGGAAAAGCAGATTGGAGAGACAGGTTTATTAACAAATAGTATTGCATTACATTTGAGGAAGTAGCCAATTGGAATATACATAAGTAAAGAAACTGGTAATATGAAAATTGTAAGTAGAAATTAAGAAAAGGAGAATTTTATGTAAAATTTGCAACAATCTGACAGTGGGAGAACAATAAAGTCAAAGTTAATAGCATTTTTATAATTTTTATGGATATGAAATAGTTTAAGAAAGACAAGTTCAAGTACAGAAAAAGGTTTACAGATAATTTTAGAAGTATTTGAAGTTAAAGATGGTTCATCTACCAGTAATGTTTTGCAATGGCTGATTTATTAATTTTTTGCATAGAAATACAGGGTGGCCACAATTAAAGTGAATGTGTTTGGAGGGTTCTACAAGTTAAACTATTTGGAGAATTTTTAAAAGCTTTGGTAGTTATACTATTTAGAGTAGGCAACAACGAGTTATGCAATGAAAATTGGTATGCAAATAATTGTAAATTATTTTTTATTGCAGAACTTGTTTCTGCATGCTCTAAACAGTAGGAATACCAAATCTTTTTAAAATATTTCAAACAGTTTAGCTTGTAGAGCCCTTCAAACACGTGCACTTTAATTATGGCCACCTTATATATGAAATGTGGTCAAACCAAACATAGTTCAAATTCTGAATAACATAGCACATATGTTGCCAAACAAATATAGTTTAAAATTCAAATTAAATAACACGTCATATATTCGTAAGCAAGAAAAGAACAAATCTGCTATTGCAAAACATTACTGGGAGATGGTCCACGCCTTCAATTCTGCTAAAATTATTCATTAACTCTTTTCTATATTAAAACTTTACTTTCTTGAAGCATTTCATATCCATAAAATACAAATCAGAGTGTCTACTGAACAAATTACGAAAAAAAATATGACCAAAGAAAAACTTTCATGATCTATTGTATTGATGTACTGGCATATTAAATATGAATATGTTAATAATTTTAATGCTAATTATTATTAATCACTTATATATTTAATTAATAAATCAAATTGTCAATTAATAAAGAAAATATACAACAGATAGTATCTAACTGTATATCATTTTAATAGTATATTACTTAAAATTGTTTTTTCTTTAATTCAAATCAACCATCATCTAAGCTAAGAGATTACCCCTAATCAAAAATTAAATAAAACCATTTAAATAATCATAATAAGTTTGAAAAACATACAAGGTAATTTAAATTTAGCATTTGAAAAAAAAAAGTTTCAAGAAGATAGTTTAATTTAGATTAATTTTAACACAATTATTCAAATTGGTAAAGAAATCATACGAGTTGTAATTTTCCAACTGGACGAAAAATGTCTGTGCCAGGATTCGAACCAGGGATCCCTTGGCTGAAGCTGCCATGCTCTACCAACTGAGCTATCCCGATCGAATCTGGAGGGCATAATTTATCCAGTTAACCTTATTGATCATAGCATCTGGTCCGATATTTTAATCAGCTCAACAGAATAGATCGCAGGTAATGGAACTCGAGTAAACGCTGGATACGTGTCACTAGATTAATTTTAACACAATTATTCAAATTGGTAAAGAAATCATACGAGTTGTAATTTTCCAACTGGACGAAAAATGCCCGGGCCAGGATTCGAACCAGGGATCTTTTGACTGAATTCCAGCCAATCTTCAACCAAGAGATCAGCCAAGAGAAATATTTGAGTACATTAAGAAGAAAAAAAGTTTTATTTTACACAGAAGCATGCAGGTACTACCTTAAACTCTTTTCATAAATAATTTAAAAGCAATTTTTTTTTTTTTTTTTTTTTAAATTTATTGGCGTTAACTGAATAAGCCATAACAAAAACTCGTTTCGTAAATAAATAGTTTAAGTGTATTTATTTTTTTTATTGGCATTAACTGA
Organism: Maratus michaelseni; assembly: GCA_963931845.1. NCBI lineage: Eukaryota > Metazoa > Arthropoda > Arachnida > Araneae > Salticidae > Maratus > Maratus michaelseni. Next base: position 123,472,073 of record OZ007587.1, read on the forward strand.
ATAAGCCATAACAAATTACAGAAGAACAAGCTTTGATGAAAGTTTTAATGTCAGTTTATTTATGAGAAACTCTTATTGTTTTATACAATTTACCCCAACAGCAAGAGATATTGGGTAAATTTCGGCCTATTATAAGAATTGTTGGTAAATGAATGGTAATCATAAAGAGAAATTCACAGCAGGATATCGTCTCAACAATAACTGTCTAATTCTCTAGTTGTAAATCAAATGCAAACATCAGCAGTAAGTCAGATTAAAGTCGGAAATAAATTAGTCGGCACATGCTGTTAAGTTTGTAGCTGGTCAATGCTTGCAAACAATTCAAAGTTGAATAATTTTACTGGAAACATATTGACTCTGCGGTAATTCCCCCCTCCCCCCTTAAGTAAAATGTGTCACATGACATAAACCCACCAATATCCTTCAAGATCTTTATCTCACAACCCTGCAAAAAGCTGTTTTCACATTTCAAGGACAGACCAAACCGCAGTTTTAAACAGAAGACAATAAAGGCAGTACAAGTCAAAAATACTTCCAAAGGAAAATGTTTCTTAGTGAATATAAATGATTCTTTATGCACAAAACAGTAAACCCTAATCTGATAAAAATTTAACAGTAGATAGTGATGTAAAAGAAATTTAAAAGAGTTTCTTTTATTTTTTTAAAAATAATTAGTTATAGTCATGCATAATTAAAAATATACTTTGATAAATGAAAGTTAATAAATTCACTGATATATTTGTAATAAGCGGTTAGAAAGACTCGCTATTTTATTGATTTAGATAAATAAACTGACATATACGACAAAATATCTGAAATTATAAACTACAAATTATTTGCTCTAAATGTATTTTTTAAATTATGAATTAGAAAATACTGAGTTAATAAAGTAATTTTTTTAGAAATTATTAAGGTAAATTTAGGAATTTATAAAATACATTGTAATACATTGTAATACATAACTGTAATTAAATGAACTAGGACATTTTTTAAAAATTGGATAGTTTATAGATTTTATTTCCTGAATGTTAAGATGTAAATTGTGTTATACAGTAGATCCTCTTTTTTTTTTTTTTTTTTAATGCTTTTTTGAAAAGTTAAGAAAATATTTTTCATTGTAAGATTCAAAAACTGCATAATTAATCAAAATGTACGAAAATTCGTTTTAATTCAAATAATAAATTTTGCTAAAGGGGAATATTTTCCACTATAAAATGCAAAAATATTTACCTATCGAATGTGTAACTAATTAAAAGTAAGAAATTTAGTTTGCTTTAAAGACAAAACATTGCTGTTTAATGATTTTACAATAAAAATTATATTTAATTACAATTACAATTTAAATTACAAGTAATTTTTCTTTGTAAGATGCAAAAATATTTATATAGCAATAGTATAAAGTAACTAATAAATAAGAACGTAGTTTTTAATTGTAATTATATAAAATTTTTATTGTAAAATCATTAAACAGCAATATTTAGTCTTTAAACAAAATTAAATTTCTTACGTTTTAATTAGTTACACACTCCATAGGTAAATATTTTTGCATTTTACAGAGGAAATTGCTCCCATTTAGCAAAATTATTATTTGAATTAAAATGAACTTTCATCCATTTTAATTAATTATGCAGTTTTTGGATCTTACAATGAAAACATTCTCTTAACTTAAAAAACATAAAATTAAATTTCTCTTTTTTTTTCTTTCTAAAAATAGAAAGAGATGATCTACTGTATAAAACAATTTACTTCATAACATTTGAAAATAAAATCTCAAAAACTATCCCATTTATTTTAAATGTCTTAATTTAATTACAGTTCTAGCGATGTATTTTATTAATTCCTAAATTTACCTTAATAATTTCTAAAGAAAATTACTTTAATAACTCTTATAATTTTGGATATTATGATATCGCTAACTAATCGGCAAACTATCATATGATATTTTGCCACTGCACTCGGGAAAAGATTACCAAGTCAACAAATGATCGAAAACTAATAGGCAAAAACTTCAAAATTGATTCAATAGTAGTCGGGATGCAATGATCGAGAGGGGGATTGATGGCCAGACAAGAAGCTTTTTCTGCCGACCTCAGGGAGTGAGGTTGTCTGGACGAAAAAGTAGTTGGCTCAAAACATTCGGTGGAAGTTCGGCCATGTATTATGCGTTGCTTGGGTAGCCAAAGTTGAAAATGAAATTAGCCAGTTACAACTTTATCTTTAACAATACTTACTTTTCTTTTCTTCTTTATCTTTTATCACTTCTAAAGAATCCGGAATAAGATTGCCAGCGGCATCAAGGAATGCAATATTAATTATTCCTCCTTTGAGACGATATATGGTGCCTAAATTAATATAATATAAATTCAGCACATTTTTAAAACATCAGACATTTAAAATACAGTAAAACCTCAATAAAAGACATGCCTGCATAGTGGAATCTCTTTTTAATATATTTTTTTTTCTATCGCCAACACATATATATTTGACTGTTTATACCTCGGAATAGTGGATACCTCCAAATAGCAAATAACTTCTGCAGTCTCGAGGTGGCTGCTATTCAGAGGTTTTACTGTAATTCTAAATTTATATTATTTCAATAAGCAATTTTTAAAGGTTGTGATTATATCACGGTGGCTTATTTAAGGCACCCTTACAAAATAAATTATCATTTTGATCCACTTTTTTGCCAAATTCATTGTATCACTAGTATAAAATTTACAGGGCTCTCAACACATTTTAGTCTTCCAAAAGGGAGAAAGAGGACCATTTTTATTTAAAAAAGGGACTTTGGGGAACCATTTATACTAAAAAAGGGGACTTTGGGGGACCATTTATATTAAAAAAGGCAACTGAAAAGGGATCACATGTCTAAAAATACTGCACCAAGTTTTCCTAAATATCCAAATTTTTAAAAATTACCTCAGAAAATATGTTAATTGATTATCTTTACAAAGATGCCATTAAATAATGTACATAGCTTTATTTAACACACACTTAAATATCCTATGACAAGATGGGTTATATTTAGAACAACAAAAAATGCTTTGGAATAAAATATAAACAGTAAAAATTAATGCATCTAAGAAAATATTAAATCAATCAATTGTTAGCGGAGTTACACATTAACAATTATAAAAATATAGTGCATTTCTTGGAATTTAAAATGTGTAGTAACAGTAATCACTAATCAGTGAATAAAAAAAAGCACAGCATAACAACGCCTTCTGTTAAGTAATATAATTTAAAATTAGATTAACATATACATTGTTAATTATTAACTCAAACATAAAATTCAGTTCCTTTTTATACAATAGAAACTGAGATGCTATAATGTTCATCCGAAAAAGCATAGTACGGAAACACCCCGTGGGGAGGGATCAAAACCAATATTGAATGAATATTCATAATCATCTTACATGTTAAATTGTTGAAATTCTATCCTAAACATGCAGAGATCTGGTTATCATGGAAATCATTAAAAATGCAACCCAGTAGCGCCACTTGTTGTGTGAAATACACCAAAATCTAATCAGCATCAATTTATATTAAGGGTTAACTGAATGTGAAGTTTGATGAAATTTCACAAAGATTGCCTTATTAAAATACCTCATGTAAAATGTAAAAAATGCAGTTTAACAGTGCCACCTGTTGGGCCATATACACTATAACATAATCAGCAGCTCTATGTGTTAAAGTCTAATTAAATAGAAATTCCATGCTTCAGTTTTTGATACAGAATGGCTACAAAATGCATATCACATACAGAGAGAGATTTTTTAAAAAATTATCAAATCGTATTCAAGTCAACCTAAAATATTTAAATCCATAAAAGAAAAAAAAATGGAAATTATTTGCATGATTCCAATATTTTCTTCTGATAAATATATATTAAAGAAAGTATTTAAAAAAGAAGAAATTTTAATTAAGATTTCTTTTAATAGCTGAGATACACTTCTCCCGATCAAAATCAAAACTACATCTATAATAACATAGAAGTTTATCTGAAAAATATAAATTACAACATGATTTAATAATATCCTGTTTTTCCTAAAGAAAGGAAGTTCAATAATTTTCACAAGGTTTTGGGCACATGGATTTAGAAATACTGTGGTATAGGGAAGTTTTTTACAACAAACCTCTGGATACAACTAAAGGTGAATTTCACTATTTTTAAAAGAAGCAGGGTGCATTTTGCCAATTTAAAAAAGAGCAGAGTGCTGTGCAAAAAATGGCCTAGCGGGAACAGTAAGTAATTACGGAATTAATAAAAACTGTAAACAAGTATAATTTCATTAGTTAGTATGAAATTCTAAGATTAGATAAGGCAAAGTTTTCTGTGCAAAAATACTGGTGTACAAAATTCAAGGATTTTGTACATTCTTTACGACACGTATACATGCTGCTCGTCACAAAGGGGTTCATTTGTTTCTGAAGACTTAGTTGTATATTTCATTGTTTACATCTGAAATGTTTGTGAATGGGGAAGTTGCACTCATTCTAAATTATGCCTCCTTTTATGTTTAAATGATGAAGATGATTTTATATTCCTCAAATCTTAACTCGGAAACGCAAAAATAATTTTATATAACTAGTTATTGGAGTTTTAAACTTCGCTAAAAGCAAAACAAAACCACGTGATCTGAAAACGCGACGGGATTGGTTTGACGTCACTACACATGAAACGCGGATTCTGCTTCGGAGTCGAATGCATGCAGGCTGTTTTGCATTACTTTCTACTAATTATAAACGTCTTTTAAAGACGCATTTACATCAAAACAAAAACAAAAATTAAAGTCAAAAGATTATTTTAACATATCTAAATATAATGCACTATTTATTTATACATTTGCATTAATTTTCATTTAGGAAAGTGATGAAGTTGTCGGATTCGAAAAATACAAAATTATGTATTTCGGATTTTTTTTTTTTTTTTACTTTTAGGGCAGAAAAACTGCATTTCATGTGGGTAAAAATACAGGAAACTAAAGCTATCTTTTACTTACTCTTATTTATTTAAACGAAAAAAGAATGATAGTTTTATTACAAAAGAAATCATAAGTAAAATCGCATTTATATAGTTCTTGAAATGCATTATTTTCTTAATTCATTTTAATGCTTAATAATTCGTTTTGATATGAATATAATTTCGTGTTATGCAGGTTATATTAAGGATAAAAATGTACTCAAATTAATTATGAGAAGAGGAAATTTTGAGCAATAATGCAGAAAACAAACACAAAAAATCTTTATTTAATACTGATTTATTGAATAAAAATTAACTACTGACAATAATAATTGTGTATTCACCGATCAGAAAAACAATTACTGCAACATACGTGAGTAAATTTATCACTATTGTCTTTTTTCTCATTTTAAGATTGTAATTCCTGATTTTTCCAAAAAATGTTCAATATAATACAATAATTTGGCGTGGCCACCGAATCCGATCATAAAAAATTCACCACTTTTTTTTTTTTTTTTTTTTTTTTTTTTTTTTGTACGTTTGGTAGAAAATGCGAGCTAATAAATTCATTAAAATAAATGTATAATGGTTGCTTTATTTCTGTTTTAAGGTTTTGAAAGAGAAAATAAAAAAAAATAAAATATAAGAATTATTTAAATTATCTTTTTAGGATTTCTAAATTGATTTCTCAACGTATAATCATAATTCAATTAATATGAAACTTTTAATTTATTAAAAAGTATTTTTTTTAAAATATATTACACTCTATTAGTTTTTATTTATTATTTTTTACTTTTTAGTATGTAAAATAGTTGCAGCTTCACACCCATTTAGCCTTTTTTTTGGCGATCGTGGTTTAATGCATAACAAATCCACTGTTGTTGTAAGTCGCATACAATAGTAACCACAAATAATATTTTTCGATTTATTTTTTTAATTCAATTCAAAGGTAAGGCATGAATTTGCATGATTAATTTTTTTTTATTATTTGGAAGGTAGGGATTATGTATTAATTTAGCAACAAAAATTTAACATAGAATCAAAGATTAAAGAAAATATTTATAGATCATGAACTAAAATTCAACCATACCACAATTCTTTTAATGTTTAAAATGTTAAGAACAACAATAAAACTTAAATATACATAACATTACTTCAAATACATTTAGAATTATAATATTTCTGCATAATAGTTCTCTTTTGGCTTTTACATTCCGTAAAAATATTGTTAATTTATAACAAAAATAAAAAAAGATAATTTATAAACTAAACATCATCTGTAATCTGAAAAGTTCTATAAAGCATAAAACCTTCAATCCCACATATGAAAATTTCACAAAACTGACAGTATTTAAAATAACTACTTGATTTTTTTGGCCTGTGTATAGTCTGGGGACCTGTTTAAGAAGAAATTGGGTCCTTTAAAGGACCTTTCACAAAAATTTCCATATTAAAACAGGATCCTTCACAAAACATTCCATCTTAAAACAGGCCCTTCACAAAGATCTTTGTCATAAAAATAGGCCTTTCACAATTTTTTTACATCTCCAAACTAAACCTTTTACAAATTTAATTATTTAAAAGTAAAATCTGACCTGACAAAAAAGAACTGAAGTCGTCAAGGAATCTATTTATGTAGCTTTTACATATATAAAAGATCTTGTAAAAAATTTATAAACAAGAACCTGAATATAACAGTTATTTCAAACTCACAAAATTATAATTAGTTTTTCCACAAATATAAAATACATCTCACAATTTCACAAAAACAGGACCCTGTGCCTGTGAGAAAAGTCTGGATAGACACCTGGGAACATTTTTTGAAAAATTATTAAACTTTTTCCGTGTATATTTATATAAAAATTCTGTAAGGCTGTCTTAAAGCTACCTCAGCACATTCCGCTCTTTCTAATAAGTTTAACTGTTTTCAAAGATTCAAAACAGTTTATTTAACAATTGAAGAGATAAAACATATAGTGAAACCAAGCCAAATTCTTAATTCAAGTATAAAATATAAATACAAAAACCTTTTTCTGAGTTAATTCCACCCTCCCTAATAAAATAAATTCTATTTGTATCAGTTTATTTTATATTGTGCAATATTATTGCAAAAAAAAAAATAAAATAAAAGTATACATTATTCTATAAAATACAACATTGTAGTACGAGTATTAACTTGTACCGATGCTTTATTTCTACATCGAGATCTGGAAATGAAAATTATTAGAAACGCGGTGGAATAAAAACCTCACCCGGAATTCACAGTATTATTTATTTACTAGCTGTTACCCGTGACTTCGTTCACGCAACATTAAAAGAAGAATAAATACATTAATTAAGCAAAATATTTTACTCCCAATAATTAAAAACGTTAATAATTAACTAACTATTTATCACATTTCATAGGAGACAATACGGTATTTATTATTATAGGGACCGTGACATAACTCAGTCTTAAAAAAGTGAAATTTTGTGCCAAATAATCGCGAAAATGAAATTGCAACCAATGCAAAAAGGAGGGCCAAATAAAATCGTGGAAATAGACGAATTGGGTAAAAACAAATGTCAATTTTACATGATAAACAATTTTACTTTTAACGCCTTTGTGAAACGTTTTAACAGCCATCCTTCAAAAAAAAAAAAAAGAAAAAACATTAATTAAAAATAGTATATGCTTTTTCTTTAAATTCAATTCTGCCTCCTTGGTTTAATGTACAGCTGAAACAAATCTTGTTTTCTAAATAACAGTATGTTGGCAGGCAATTTTTGTTCTCCAGAATAAATTGATTCATGAAGTTTGAATATGTGAAAATATGTTTGTATTTTTCGGATAATTTACTGAAATCAAGATTTTGTTTTCACCATCTATTCAAAGTGAAAATAAATTCTGTTTTTCAGTTTTAATGAGAAAATGGTGTAAAAAATATACTGATCTGTTTTAGTTCTCCTTTTTTATACACAAATATGGAGTAAGTTACTTTCCGTTTTTAGAGAAACTTCGTTAAAAAAATGGCATTTAATTTAATTTTTTTAATTCTGAGAGTTTGTGTGGCATCCTCGGATCAATTATAACCGGTATTCGCTAAACCGGTAGTAAACTAACCGGTAGTAAATTGCGTTGCGTTCGATAGTCTAGGAGTAGTTGCGAAATACAAACACACGGTCAGATTTTAATATAATAGATTCATGTTCCTTTTCCTTTTCTTAAAATTATGATGTGATTTTTAGCAGAAAACTCGGATACTCATGCGGAACGAGATAACGGATACTCATGCTTAATAATCAGTATAGATAACAAAACATTTAAATTTTTCGTTATAAATATGGCGTGAAACTCATCTACTTTCTATACTTATTGATCCTTGTATTATTAATGTAAGGAATTGATTCACACTCATTTTAAAATATATTGGAAAATACCCGTTTTATTTCAAATAGGACGTCTCCTTTTTCCCCAGAGAAATCCCTTTTTAATGACATGATTCTTGTTACTTTTATTTTCCAGGCAATTAATTTCAATACTGGCATCGGGACAATTATGTTACTTTAACGAAATAATATTAAATCTTTAGATTTTATCAAAAAAAAAATGGAACTATTAACATTCGTCATTTTTTTCAGGTAATTGAGTTATTTCTTTTAGTTTTAAGAATGAAAAATCACTATTTCTCGCGATCCATGACATCATTTACGACATGGATAATTTTGCGGAGCATATTATTGACATTTTCTAACCATTTTCTTTTGAAACTTCTTTTTACTTTTTAAAAATTTAAATAAAAAATACGGTATAGTTAGTTATATTAGCCGGTAAAACGGCAAGTATTGTTACCATACAAAAGAAAAAAAAAAAGAAAGAAAAAAAGTGAAGAAAAAACCCAAGATCATTTTATTTCACCAATCAAAGCATATCCGCTTTATTTTCAATAAATGACATCATATTCGCCTGTTTCCTATGGTTACGCATATTGAAACCTTGTATTATTATCAAAAACTAAAAAAAAGAACGTTTTATTTCTAATAATATTATTTAATCTTCTTCTTAATACTTTAATTTTTTTAATTTCATTTCCATTTTTTCCCGTGAAAATTTTTCAACTGAAACTAAATTGTTGAGTAAAAATTATTTTTTCGGGTTTTGAATTAGTTTTGGCAACGATAAAGTATTAGCAACGGTAAAGTAAATTTAACCATTTTAAAATGCTATACGAAAAAATGTCCATTTATTCTCAATGAAAATAACGAAATTTTGAATTATTAAGAAAAATATTTGAATAAAATTAACAAAACCCAGCCTATGCTCATATGAGGGTTATAATCAGCCTATATGCAAAGATACAGGATCATTAAATGCTCCATTTTGACACTGGCTTCAGCCTAACATTTGCACACAATCAGATTTATAATATTATTAGGATTACAGCTATTTACAATACTTTTAATTTGTTATACTAATCATTCTTAAGAAAAGAAAAAAGCGTAAAGCAAGCCATTCAGCGAAAAGCAAGCCACCCCCATAGGAAATAACAGGGAGAAATACAGCGAGGGTTTGTTTACATGTGTAGTGACGTCAGAACAGCTTTTATCACGTGACGCGGCTTTTTCTCGCCACGACAAAAACTGGGTTTTAAAAGTTGATGTAATGAATTATATAAGTTTCAAATCTATGTAAAAATGGTATCAAAATGTTCGTATTTTTACACTCTATCAGATGCAAGTTAAATTGAAAAACGTGCAATTTCCCCATTTTAGGCATTTTTAAATTTGCGAAAGTCTGTTTAAAGTTGTAGTCCGAATTAAAAAGTATTGTGCTGCAATTTTTTTACTAAATAGTTACACTACAAGGTATTAGTATCCAATTAAAATACAACTATATAAATAATAGTTAAGGAAAATTACCACTAGGTGATATAATTACTGGCTGTACAAGACGAGCTTCTCCTGGAGGAGGTAGAATAAGTAGGAAGACAAGAGCGGATCCTAAACTTGTGCCTACCCATAAACTGGGGCTTGGACAAGATTCTGAAAGATAAAAATCTTTTGAAAAAAATTGCAATGTAAATAACAAGTATTTTCCAAAATGAATGAATATTTAATAGAAAATGAGCTGTAGTTTTTCATATATAATGTAGAAGTTCTTTATTATGCTAACTTAAAAATGAGAGGTTGAATGTATAGAATTTTGTGTTATATAGATCACATTTCACACATCATTAAACATACCTCGTAAACATGACCAAGAAATGTCTGAAACATATTAAAATATAGTACAGTATCTTTATATTGCACTTCTTAGGGTCAAGAGTTGTGCAGCTTATACATTTTTGCATAATACAGATAATTTCACACATAGTTAAATATAAATATGGCCATGGTCAAAATATGCTTGAACAAAATTGTTCATTATATTACTCATTTTAAAACATTTTTATTGTAATAATCACAATTTTTTGTTTAAAAAGTTCTGAATTAAGGAGATAACGATGAACTAATATATCAAATTTAGTCCTCTAGAGAGTAGCATTTTTTTTACAACATGGAATGCAGGTGCTTCATAGCTGCAAAAGTTATTATTTACATCTGAGAAATTGTACATTATATAGATAGATAATTGCATTACATAGAATTGTGTTATAAAGATCTTCTACTGTAATAAAAATTGTAAGGTTGTTAGAACAAAAATGGACCATATCATTTTTTCATTAGCGCCCCACCAGTGGCTGAGAGGTTCTGCTCTCTAAGCTGGTAGACGGGAGGTGCTGGGTTCGATCCCAATCGCGCCCGTCGGCCTAATCGTTCGGAGTTTTCGTGGTTTTCTTCGAGCCGTGGATTTATCCATGCGTAAATACGGGTTAGGTACCCTTAGAAAGACCCCCACGAAGGGCACTCCCCCCCCGGGCCTATATCCCTAGTGTAGATAATTGGCCATCAATAATCAACCCAACCCAACCCAACTCATTAGAACCAAAGGGATTACAAATGATATTTTATATTAAAAAAAAAAAAATGAATTAAGTGCAGTAATGAAAACTAAATTGTGCATAAAGTGTTGGGGCAGAAGGATGTAAGAAATTTCCTGAATAATTCAGCACTCTACCATAATTTATTTTTATTGTAAAAACAAAAAATATATACAACAAAAACTTTCAGAACAATTTACTCAAAATTACAAATATGCCCACGACCTCTCAGGTTCCAACACAGTCCAAGTGTCTTTGTAATCTACATTTTATTGATAAGGTTTCTTGAAAACTTTATCTTTAATTTAATGAAACATTAAATAACAGTACTGAGTATTTTATGTAAAAATTCAAGACTAGAATTTAATTACATTCATAAATATCTTAACTTGGAAACAAAATAATCTAGATTTATTTATTTCATTTATTTTTACAGATACCAGAGATAAGATATTTATCAATCTTAATATCTTATGTACTAATACATAACTAGAGGTTTACAGTTTGTTTTCAAGAAATTGGTTGTTCAGAAAACAATTTGGTTTCCCCCCTTCCACGAGTATCATAAGTTGTATTTTAAACCAGCCAACTTCATTGCAAATCCTATCAATTATATATTTTGACATCTAACGTTTCAAGCTTTTTTTTTTTTTTTCATTTTTTAAAAATTATTATTTGTTTTGGGTGAGTATGTAAATCACATTCGAAATGAAAAAGAGTGTTTTCAGCACACTTTTTTTTTGCCACAAAATGTAAAAATGCTTTTCAAGAAAAATAAAAAAGTTATGCAAAGTGCATGGAGTTAACTTTTGACTCTAGCATCGTGTTATTTGCAGAATTTCATTTTGACAATTTCAATATCAAAAATGCATATGTTCTGGAAAGTCACTTGAAATTGAAGACAAAAATATACTGATTGAAGCAAACTGACAAATAACAACATGATTAGCAAAATGTACTGGACCAAAATGATCAATATATAATTATACAAATATTAATAAATACTAATTTTTTTTTGTTGTTGTTCATATTCTTGGAAAAAATAAATTAAATTAATTTGCGAACAAGTAAATATTTCAAAATATACAAATACTGGGCTAACTGTGAATTCACAGATTGTACCATTTGTAAAATTACTTTTAATTAAGCATGGGTGGATTGTGAGTTCCCACAAAAATGTCTGAAACATGTGTGATAGAGTAAAGGCATTTTTATTTCTCCTTAGGGCTACAGCATGACAACGGGTGAGGGCATGTTAATATATTATGATATCGCATGTAAAATGTGAAAATAGGTAGGCATTATTTGCAATCAGAATAATAAAGTTTATAATAAAAAAAAAATATTTTTTCACCCAGCTAACATTATATATATTTTCCCTTTTCCTTTGAATTGCAATAGTTTAACACTTTCAGGTCTGAGCTATTTCAATCGCATACCTCCCTTTGGACTGAGGGTATTTGGTACTTTTCGTGATTTTTAAAAAAATACTTGGAAGATATGTATTTTAATAATTTTTTTTTATTATAAACTTCAAACTGTTCTTATTCATAATGGAAGAACTATTTGAATGTATTAAAATTTAATATTTAATGAGAAATTATTGAAAAAAGCATGTTTTATATATTTTAAAAAGTTCAGCATAAAAAAACATTTTTTAACATAAAATTTTACATAGACTTGAATAAAAACTTCTCCAAATGTTGTACAAATATCTGAAAATAGGTTTTATTTGTGTATGAACATTCTTTAGTAAAATTTGCTTTTGTGTGGTACATTTCAAAGTGTCGATTTGCACAAGTAGCAACACCACAAGGTTCACAAAAAGTTTGCTGATTTTTAGCTCTGATTCTAGATATTTTCATATACTTACTTCTGTTTAGTGCTGCCATCTATATTTATTTTTTACAAATAAAAGGTTCGTAGACGATATCTGTAAAGACCGTGAACATATATAGTCGGTACTTTTATAGCTCAGAGAGTTAAAAGTTGATTCTGAGAGACTCTCGAGCTTAGTTTGCTTCATAGAAAACGGCAACCCGAGTGACACTTGGGCTTAGACCTCAAAGTGTTAAAGTAAAACCAAGTAAGATCTTTGTCATTTTATAGTATTTAAATTCATTAGTAATAGATCATATATAACTTTTATATATATATATATAAAATTAGCTCTAAATCAATAGAAGCAAAGAATGTGACATCACAACAGAGGAAGGGGTATCACTTGAGTGTAAAAATTAGTGACACAGGAAAAGGGAGGGATAAAAAACTCAAAATTTGTGTGATATAATTAATGGATGATCGATCCCCTTATAACAAAAATTATGTTGTATATAGTAATTGCATTGAAAAAAAAAGAAAAGTTTGCTGATTTTTAGCTCTGATTCTAGATATTTTCATATACTTACTTCTGTTTAGTGCTGCCATCTATATATATTTTTTACAAATAAAAGGTTCGTAGACTATATCTGAAAAGACCGTGAACATATATAGTCGGTACTTTTATAGCTCAGAGAGTTAAAAGTTGACCCTGAGAGACTCTCAAGCTTAGTTTGCTTCACAGAAAACAGCAACCCGAAAGAAAGTTAAACTGATATTGCATTATGTTTTTTACAATAAAAATATAATTTAAAATAGTTTAAAACTGTTATCTACTAAAAGTTGACTATAGAAAGGAAGTTTATATTATTGATGTAGTCAATTTTTACTGATAATTACGTAAGCAGTTTACAATAGGTGCCCTTTAGGATATTAAAGTCAATGAGAAATAAATGATCTGCTGTCTATATATACATAAAACATACACATATATACTAGATTAATTTCAACACAATTATTCCAATCGGTAAAGAAATCATATGAGTTTAATTTTCCAACTGGACGAAAAATGCTGGCCCAGACATTTTTCGCCCAGTTGGAAAATTACAACTCATATACATATATAGCAATGTTCTCTCTAGAATTATTTCATTTGGCCCTTACAAAACTTCAGTGACTTATAAAAAAATTACAAGGATTATAAAATAAAAATGTTACTTTAAAATTATTTCAAAAAGAGTCTTGCGATTTAAATCAAGTATTAAATAAAGTTTAAATTAAAGCTGATCTTTCAACATGTTTATATTTAGAAATATACAAAATCAAATGCTATACATTTGTACTTTTGTATAAATGCTTAAGGAAAACTGTTGACAAAATATTTACAGCACATTCTTCTTACCAGTTTTTCCACCGTAAGATTCACAGAATCTAAGGTACACAACATATTCTGAATCTGTGTCTTTTACTTCAGTATTAATATCTTTAATGCTTGATGTACTAGAGCTCCGAGACCTTGAGAATGTATTTTCAAATTTTTCTGGAATAAGAATGAATAAGCTTACAATACTAACTTGTGAAACATCAAAGAAAAATATTGATAGTAAAAAATGACAAAGAAAATAAATTGCTCATAATTTTCCAACAAGAATACATACCTATTTGGAAAAAAAAAACATTTATTTCTTTAAAAAAATTGATTTTTTAAATTAAAAATAAATAAATTAAAGTATAATGCATCTTTAAAAATACTCTTAAAGTTCTTTAAAATAAAATTATGAAATAACTTATTTTAATGTTCTCAAAAATTTGTTTATCATCACAACAGGGTAACATGACTGGCAAATTCCCTGACTTTCCCTGACCAAATCTCAAAAAATTCCCTGACTTTCCCTGACTAAACCTAAAAAAATTCTCGACCAAATGGGCATACAACGAAATTTGTTACTTATTTTTGCAATCCTGTCAAAAATTAGCGACTTTTTTTTCTGTGATCGCTCTTCAAAATTCTCTATTTTTCCCCCCGAGACTATATGATTAATTTCGCATCATTTTTATTTTTTTCTCCAAAACTCTTCCATGACTTTTTAGAAAATATTTGTAAATTCCCCGACTTTTTCTGTATAAGTTAAAATTTTCCTGACTTTCCCTGACTACTTTGAAATTCCATGACTTCCCAGATTTTCCCTGACTTTCCATGACGCTGGGAACCCTGCACAACATCTTCTGTACTAATTTAAATACAGTAAACTCCCAATTATCCATAACTCTATCAACTGCCACACTCTGTTAACTGCCATTCCCCTCCCTTAAAATTTTATCAGAAATGAACAACGAAAGCTCAAATGCACAGAAAACCAGAGTGAAAAAATTTCTGAGAAAAATGCTTGTCTGACATTAGCTAGAAACTGGGAATTCCCGCTAAAACAATCATGTGGGATATGCGAGGGGAGGAAATTAAGAAATTTGTTTTTCTCATTTCGTCAGCTGTCCTGTCACTTATTGGCCAGCTAAGTTCGATGATGTGTGCTTGCTTGGCCATTTTCTTTTGCAGGCGTCATTAATTGATACCTCTGTAATACTAAATGCCTATCGCAATCACTGTTTCCCCATATAAAAGCTGGAAGTCAACTTTATAAAGTACAGTGTCAGTGACAACTGACACAATCTTTAAATACCTACCAGTAAATAATGTAAATGTAGGCTGTATTAAAAATATTTATTTATTTTCTTTTGTACTGTAAAAACAAATTTAAATTGCTGTAGTAACTGATATTTTTAATATGAAATATTTATTTTTAATATAAAAGGTCTTTCTTTAATTAATTATAATATATAAATTAATAGCAGTTACCTTTATTTGTAAATAGATTTCCATAAAAAAAAATTAAAAAAAATGTTTATGGAGTGAAAATATTAACATTATAAAATTTCACATAAAATTTAATTAATGGATCAAAAACTAAGTGCAAGTTTTAAAAGGGTTACTGCAAAATATAAAAGTAGGGGATTAAACTAAAATTTACTAAATAGCAAGAGATATATTTATTACAGATAAAATAATAAGATTAATAAACAAAGTTAATGTAGGGTAAAAACATGTTAGTAATGGACACCCTTAAGGAATTTCTTTAAAAGTTTTTTTTAATTAATAATTATTATATTCCAATTTTCTAACATTATATTAAGCTATCAATAATATTTAACAACATTATAGTTACACTTCCCACTTTGAATCAAAATTTAATTGCAATAACAGAAATGGATCAAAGCACTCCAAATAACAGTACTGGACACCCTACAAAAAGTAACAGATAATTGTTTTCTAATTGTATTTAGAATCAATAAATAGGATATCCATAATTAATAAAATATTTATGATAATAAATTATTGTAATTATAACAAGATCAATTATTTAATTATTTTAAATAGAAGATTTTAAATACTGAATTTCAGAGAATTTACAGTTATCAAATTATTGAAGCAATGGGAGGGGTAAGGTAAAAAAAAAAAAAAAAAAAAAAAAAAAAATCAATGAACACCATTGCATGGAATCTTATTTCCCATTAATTAAATTTCCTGAAAGTACTTGATATATTACTTGTAGTAATTGATAATACAAACATGAAAGAAATGAAACAGTGGCTTAAATGTTAAATGTTTTAAATACTAAAATAAAACTATTTTAAAATGAAATTGCAGAATTGACGCGAGTCGTTAAAAATCTATTACTTTCTGTTTTCAATATTTGATTATTCATTTCTGTATATAAAAGAATACTATAAATATAAATTGCATTTATTGTCAGGGATCTGTTAAGAAAATTTTGATCCTTAAAATGACATTTGACAAAATTTTTTATCTTAAAGACCCCTTCACAAAATTTTTCATCTTAAAACAGACCCTTCATAAAATTTTTCATTCACAAACAGGACCCTTCACAAAATTCTGTCTTAAAAATAGACCTTTCACAATTTTTTTCTAATTCCAAACCGAGTCTTTCACAAATTTAATTATTTAAAAATAAAATCTAGCCTGACACAAAATAATTGAACTTGTCAATTACTTAGCTTTTTTATACATAAAAAAGTTCCTGTGTGGATAGATAGATACACGATATTTTCAAATTCACAAAATTATGACTAGAATTTTCACAAATATAAAAGAACTTTTCACAATTTCACAAAAACAGGACCCTGTGAGAAAAATCTGGACAGACCACTGATTGCAGTAATGAAACTAGCAAATCTTCAGATCAGGGCCTTGGATGTCAATTCTACAGTTTTGTTTTTAAATCACTTTATTTTTATTTAAAAAATTTAACCCACAGTTTAATTTTTCACATTTGTATTACTTAATATTAGAAGTATGGCTATCAGGCATGGGACCTGACGATTGCATACAGGAATTTGATGAAATGAAATATTTTCCTTGATTTTACTGAATGAACAACAATAAGTCACACAGCAGTATGACAGTTTGGAAAGAATACATTACTTTTCATTTACAAATGAACTTTTTGTATAAAAAAGCACAAATCACTGCAAAAAATAAGAAAATTGCAGCTTTGAAAGGAACTTCTATGAGGTGATCAATGTAAAGATTATGACAACATACCCTCAGATAGTAGTTGCATCTATTAGTTTTAGTTGACTTCCATTTTGAGTCAAATGCGATAGGCAGAAAGAGGTAGTGCATTAATCAGGTTGCAGATCTGCAATGTAGGTTTGATTCTAGTTGATTTTTATTCTGATTTGTAAGAGGAGAAAATGGAGGCAAAAAGAAAAGGAATTGTTCTTAATTTGAGCGTATAACTGACGATTATAAAACGTTTTAAAAATGGCAAAACTGCTACATATTTGTCTAAAGAGTATGGTATAGGGCAATCTATAGTAAGCGATTTAAAGAAAATTCAGAAAAATTTGAAAAATATGCCAGCAAGTTAAAAACTATGAAAACTGAAAAAATGAACAACTGGACTGTTTACCTATCTCTTTACCAATGGTTCATTCAAAAACGGACTCAAGGGATTCCAATTTCTGGACCCATGATTTGTGAAAAAGCTGTAGAAAGGAATAGAAAACTTGATGGTGATTGTGTCCTAAGATTGTTGATAGCACACAAGATGCTGAAGCACTTGGTGATGATTCAGAGATATTGACCTTGCTGTCAAACATATCATGTTAAAAAAATATTTCTGTGGATTAAATCACAGACTGGCTTAATTGTGGCAAGTATGGTATTGGTTATAAAGAATTAATAAATGATGAAATTATTTAAAATGTTTTGAATCCAGAGAAACCTAAAGTAGATGAATGTGGTGAATCCGGGAATGATGATCCAGGAGTCAGTCATGAAGTATGGAGACTAAGCTCTGTAAGTGCATTAATTTATTTGAGATGCACGAGGAAACAGATGCAACCCAAGTACTTTTATTACGTAGAATTCATAATTTTGCTGCAGTAAAAGCGCAAGCAAAACACAAACAAAAATGTATATTGGATTACTTTGGATGAAAACAGATATTACTTATTTATTCTGTAAAATTCTAAATTTGTCACATAAATTGATTTCTTATTATCAATTATGCTTTTTAGTAACAAAAGTACACAACAGATAAAAAAAAAAAATTAAATATTCCTATTTATGAACTGACAAATAGAAATGTAGTTTTGATAACGGTCTTTCCTTCGAATATCTGTCTATTGTGATTATCTGCCACACTGTCAGTCCCGTGAGTGATGGATAATCTGAAGTTTACTGTATAATGTACATTAAAATTAACAAATATATAAAAAGGAACCATTCATAAGATTAGACAACCTCTTTATTTTACATTTTAGATGAAATCTTTTATTAAATTGTCTTAGTGGGGGAGAGTAGATATTAGACTTTTTACAAAAACAAAAAATTGCTTTTACAACTAAGTAAAAAGTATCCTATAAATCTGTTCACGTTTCAAAAATTCATAAAAAATTAACAAATTGTTGTATCAGAGTGCAGTTTGCATCATAAGACAGTCAAAGCAAAAGATTTTTCATGAAAAAAAAAATCTTAGAATTATATTTTGCTGCAAAAATTATGACCATTTGCTAAGTTTTATGGCACAAACTGCACTCCGATACGAGAATTATTACTATTATTTTAAATGAGTTGTTGAAATGTGAACAACTTTTTTTTTTTGTTTTGCCACAAAAAACCACTTTAGATCTTATGGCGTAAACTGCTCTCAGATATGACAATTTGTTAAATTTGTATGATTTTTTAAAAATTAGAACTTATTTATGGGTCTTTCAGATTTTTTTTTCTATTGCCATGGAAAATTTAATACTTTGATAAATCTTATGGTTCAAATTGCATTCCAACATTTTTTTTTAATGAATTTTTAAAATGTAAACAGATTTATGGGATGCCCTGTATATTGAAACAAGGCAAATTGGACATGTTTCTAGATTGCATTAAGAAAAAAAAGTTCTGCTTTACATATTTCTTAAAAAAATATTGAGAATGATCACATATTGAATAGTAATGTTTATTTATTCAGATTTCATTAGAATTACCCAGAAAGGAAATAGTTAAACAGTGAAATTTTCATATTGATTTATTAGTGAATTTGAGCATCTGTTTAAAGGTTTGTCATGGATAATAAAAATAATTTTCAGTATAAAAGAATAATATTTTGAGCAATGTTTACTAATTAATGAGAATTTAAATTAGAAATTTCAGTTAGTATCACAATGACTACAGCTGATATTTTAACAGTAATTAGTCAGTAATAAATGTGTAGCAACCAAAAATTTAAACACAAAAATTGTTAAATACTCAGCAATACAGTTAACAGTTTAGAAACAATATTAAACAGATATCTTGAACTTTTATCATTTTAAATTTTAAAAAGTCATGTTAAATTACAAAACTATAAGGACGATCTTGTTATTTTTTTTATCCTTTAAGATTTTTATAATAATAAAATAAGAAAGTTTAGCAAGAAATAAAATATTTTTATTAGCTTTAATTAAAAAACACAGCTTTTAAATTATTTATTTTTTAAATATAGGGAAGCCTTTGATCATGAAAGGACGGCCACAAATGAAAAAAACAGAAATAATAGTAGTAGTAGTAGTAAGAACATTAAATAATGCAGAAATAAAAAAGACTATTTTATCCAAGTAAATTTACATTATTCAAGAAAAGTACTGCAGAAAGATATGAAATATATACAGTTGTTAGCCAGGAAAGATGCTTAAATATTGTAACATTTCTGATCAGAATTTTCAATTTCTCATACATTTGAAAACAATCAAGATGAAAGTTAATAAAAGTTTATCTTATGCTATAAAATATATGAATATGTAAACTTTAAAAAGCTTCTTTTAGTTTTAAAATGTTAAGATTTGAAAAAGAAAAAAACCTTGAGATCGTGCATGACGCATTTCAGATGCATGAACAGATCTTCTGTGTGGATGTGAGCGACTTGTAGGACTTAAACAGGCACTGTCAGACTGTTGCTGTAGGAAAAATATTGTATATTAAAAATAGAATAAACATATAAATGTGTATTTTATAATATTACAAATGTAGTTTGCACACAAAACAATCCAATAAAGAACACCTTGTTGAAGTGAATATAGAAATTTTTTTTTTGTTATGAGGTAGTAGTTTTTAAAACTAACCATTATAACCATAAAATCCTGACTATAAGCCCCCCCCCCCATCTGCAAAAATAATCCCCCCCACGCACTTTTAAACAGTTTTGAATTTCTTTTCATTTCCAATTATAAGCCTCCCGTCAGTGCACCCTTCCCCTTTTCTCCCATATAAAAAGTTTAAAAACTTGACAATCTGAAAAAACTGTCTTATTTGCTGTTCTCTAGTACTAGTAACAATAAATAAATAATAAATAATCTAAATTACAAACCTGCCTAGACAAAGTTTATAATTTTTTAAAACCCTTTATTAAAAATGTTTATGCTTTATTTGTTGCTCTCTAGTGACAATAAATAAAAAATCAGCCATTTAAACTATCCCTCTACCTCCAAAATTCTGCCTCCCCCCACTCTTTGCCATCACAAAAAAATTAATATCTTTAAAACTTAATTTTAAAAAAATGTTGTTCTATTTGTTGCTCTTTAGTAACAGAAAGTAAATATTTAGTCATGTAAGTTACAACCCCTACTCTCCAAAATGTATGCTTCTGTCTCCCTCTTCCTTGCTCCCACAACATAAAGTTTAAAATCTTAAACTTTTTATTTAAAAAAATATGTTCTTTGTTACTTTCTAGTAATAGATAAATAATCAGCTATTTAAACTATCCTTCCAACCCCTTTCCCTCCAGCCAAAAAAGAGCTCTATTTGTTGCTCTTTAGTAACAATAAATAAATAATCAGCTATTTCAACTATCCTTCTAACCCCTTTTCCTCCAGTCAATATATATATATATATATATATATATATATATATATATATGTATGCTCTATTTGTTGCTCTTTAGTAACAATAAATAAATAATCAGCTATCTAAACTATCTATCCTTCTACCTTTTAAATGTCTGCTTCCCTCCTTTTCCACCTCAGCAAAAAATAAATGAATAAAATCTTTAAAACCATTTAAAAATATATTCTATCTTATTTCTTGCTCTCTAGTAACAACAAGTAAATAATCAATTATCCAAGTTACAAACCCAAAGGCAAAGGAAAAAAAGGAGACTTTTTTGGGGGGGAGGGGGGGGGGAGGAGGCGAGGGGCAATTTAGATAATTATTTAATTATTCTTACAACAAAATCCCAAATAGAGTAGAAAAAATTGAAAACATTAAAGAATTTTACAGATTTTAAAGTTCATGCAATGTGCACGTCTGTGTGGAAGGGGGGGGGGGCAATTTAGAGTGGGGGATTTAGATAATTTTTTTCTTCTTTTTTTTAAGTGAAAATCCATCAAAATATGGACGATTATTACCTCCTTGTTTTTTCCTTTATTACTTCCAAACTAATGATAAAACAGTACTTTTAAAGGATTAAAAAAATAAAAAAAATCTTTATTGTGAGCCCTCCTAAATTTAACTGTTTTTGCTTTTGAAAAGGGGGGTTTATAATCGGATTTTATGGTTATATTTAAATCATCATATGCGTTGTAGTCATTCACTAATGAAAGCAATGCACTATGGATAAAATAACTGCCTTCTTTTTCTTTTCAATTATGTCGAAAGGTGGGGGGGGGGGGGGAATGTATATTAAGAATCATGTTCATGTTCAGGATGCAATGCAGATCAATGAGTGCAACCTTTTTTTTCCCCCCCCAAGTAATTTTCTTTCATATATTTTTAAACATTTCTGAGTATGACATACAAGGGTGAATCAAATAATAAAAAACCATTTTTTTAATAGATTATTTTGGAAATACTACATATCAAAATTACATCAAAATTATTTTTCTAAATAACTTTAATATCTACACACTTTCATTAACATGTGGGGAGTTTTTTGTATTCTTGCATAATAAAAAGAATTAGGATGGGTATGAAGTATACTACACAGATACTTTTTTATTTCTTTATCTAAACCAAAAACTTTCTCCTCCTAATGCTTCTTAAGGGAGATCCAAATAAATGCTTGGCAGAAGATAAGTTTAAACTATAAAAAGGATGATAGAGAGCTGTTCAGTGAAGTTTATCTAATTTTGGTTTTGTTACACCAGCTGTATGAAATCTTGCATTGTCCAGAAGAAGAAGAAGAACATTAGAATCAGAATGAAACTTTTTTTGGATTGGAGTGCTGCTTTTTTTATCTTCCCCTAAACATTCACAGTACTATACTGCATTATATGTACATCATTCACGAAGAAAATCAACATACACAATACCTCATAAATCTAAAAAAATATTAATGAGAACTTTCCTTTTGGTTCAGTGAAGTAGTTTCAAAATTTGTGCACCATTCCAGACTGGATCACCATGTTTCACCTTCTTCACAGCCATTTAAAAATAATTTGTGCCATCTGCATACTTGAAACCTCGGTAGGGTGTCATTTCTAAATTGTACATTCAATCTTTGCCAGTTTCAATAAGGTTTGACATTTTCATTTGTTGAAAGTTTAATAATTATACCACATTAGGTACTTTGTATTCATCCATAATACTAGCGACTAAATAAATGAACGTATCAAAAATAAAACAATGCTAAATGAATTTTTTAAACATAAATAACGTATCATGCTTATCTTGATAACTAGTATAAAAATTTTCTATTGATATTAAAAAGCCTATTTTATATTTGACTCACTCTTGTACAGCAAAATTTTATTTTGATTCATATTCTATTATTGGTATATTTGTACTTTAAAAAAAGGTTTGTGCATAAAGATTGTTTCACAAAAATAGTTCTATTTTCAGTTCTCAGCAATTATATAAGCGAAGCAATTATTAGCGGTTATTAACAAGTATTAACCAATTTTAGTCTATGTTGCCCTTAGCTTTTTCCTGAGTAGAACTTTGAACAAAAATAATCACAGAATCCATTGCTATAACTAATACAACAATATAACACACAACATGCAACAATAAAGTGCAAACAGAAAATTCCATAAACTGCTTAACTATCAATAAAGTTTTAGAAGTTTATTTTTAAAAATTCAATGAACATAATATGACACATATTAAATGATATCTACATAAATACAAAATAGCTACATGAATACAGATTAATTTTTAATTTATGCTTGTTAGAAAAAATAAATTTTTAATATTTTAACATAACAAAATTAAAATACACCAAGGTGCTAATCATTTCTCTACAAATAAACCACCTATATTAATTCAATGTAACACTAAGCACATCTTAAACAATAAGTGGGTGATTCACCTTTAAGCATTGATGCACACTAGAAGAAACTCTCATCGCCTGAAAAAAAGGGGACTTTCTTAGTTTTAGAAAATGGTCACTTAATTGGAAGAAAAAGTTTTCCCCTTTAAAAATGTTTGATTTTTCACAGGTCAAAAACAGTTTAGTTTAATCTACTTGAAATCTGTCTGTTTGCAAAGAGCCAAGCTAATTGAAGAATCATCTGCCATTTTCCAATGAGCATGATATTTTCCAGGCTTATTTAGAAATGTGAAAATTCCGGAAATTTTTACATGTCTAAAAAGAAGTTTTTCGGGAAAAATCGATTTTTTATAAACAAAATCTTTTCTTGCATTTATTTTCTTAGAAAAAATAAATATTAAGCTTTTAAAAATTTATATACTAATAATATACATGAAATGAATGTGAAAGAATATGAAAGAATATTTAGTTAAACACATTCCAAATCAGAAATTAAAATATAAAAATTCAAAGTTTAAAATCCTTAAATTGTGTATCCAAATTTTAAAGTCCTGCCTTCATTTCTATTTTGCCCCTGTAACTTAACTTTTCTTACAATACATTTATTACGAACAGACATCAATTTTTTTTAAATCTTCTTTAAAATAAAAAGTGCTGATTTTGGATAATTCTTCTTTCTTTGTGGTTATATTCGGCATCAGCTCTCCCCGAGGATGCTTTGCAAGATCTGATCCAGACATCAATCAAAAGCTAATTAACCAATTAAATTACTCTATTTCATAATTTGCAAAGTGCTCTCTAGCGGTAGTTTCGCGGTATTTAACACGCAGAGCACGCTTTTTACTCTCATCACTTTCCACAAAAAACACGGCCTGTTATTCCTTGAAATGAGACGGCACTCTTGTCACTAAAAGGCCGGTAACACGCCAAGCTCCAGCCGGCAAGACCGATGTTTCCCAGATGTAAAAGACTCCTCAAACTCTGTCCTGGGAGCTAGTTCCCAGGAAAGATTCTAGTTATTTCTCATCGCCTCGCATGACTACAAACTTATATCTTCTAACCTATGAATTAGACATTCTGCGGTAATACGACGAGCGATCGCCGAGATCTACTTCAACGACGGGATACCTATTACTGGGATATGCTACAGTGGGATCGCCGTATATTACATATATATATATATATTTATTTCACTTTTCATGAATATATTACAGAATGAAATAAATGCTTTTACTATTAAAATTTAGCCTTTCAGTCTCAGACTTTCCACAACAGTTTTCCTTACTTAATATAATATCATTATTTGTAATATTTCATTCAATTGTTGAAATGATCATATCAGTTGCATTCTCTATTTAAGATTATTATTAAAACTAATTTTTAAAATGATAATTTAAAAAAAAAATATTACAATTTTCACACAGCATTTGCTAGAACTTGGGTTTATTTAATGAAAAACCCAGCATTCGAACAGAGGGTTTCATCTCCCCATCAGTGTAGAATCAAAATCAGACTCTGATTTAGAATGAAGACATTCATAAAGATAAAATAAATTTTATTCAAAGTAAGTCTATTAGAAACTTAATAAAAAACTCTTTGTAAATTTACTTTGTGGAGGTGGGAGGGGGTACCAAAATCCATGTTTGCCACCCACTGAAACAAAAAAAAAAAAAAAAAAAAAAAAAAAAAGCTAGTTTTGGCTATGTTTTCTTACCTATTTGTTTTATTCAGTAACCCATCTTCCATATATAATTCTGGAAATACATTAAAAATTTGCCTCATCTGCAGACTTTATTGATACGTCTGTGTAAGGTTGTTTGCATAAAATAAAACTGAAGCATTCATTAATCTTACACACCCAGGTGTATAAATCAAATTTGTCAGTAAGATAGTTTTCTTATACATTAATAAGCTTGGATGAAACCATGCTGTTTGGACAAACATTTGGTCATTTTCCAATTAGCCTGAGGCTGCATATACTTATTGCAATGAGCCTGAAAGTTAACAGGCTGCTTGGGAAACAACAAATCATTTTCCAATTAACCTAAAGTGGAATAGGCTTTTTGAAATAAACCTGAAAAATATCAGGCTGATTGAAAAATAGCAGATGTTCAATTGGCTCTTTGCAAAAAGTTTTATTTCTCAATTAGCCTATGACATACATATATATATATATACACACACAGGGAGTGTTTCAGAAGATCCATTTCATTGAAAAAAGAATTTCTTGAAAAAAGTAATAATTCAGAAGAACAAAATCTATTGATATAAACTAATTTCAATGAAACTTACTGGTCTTTTATGTTTCATAATTCTTATCAGTCTTTAGTTGACTATAAGCATCAATATGGTTTTTATGTCTCTTTTATTTATAGAACAATTATTTTTTGACAAGATGGGGACTCATCACATCTTGCAGCTGTTGTTTATCAATACATGAAAATTCAGCCTTTCCCAATCATTGGTTTGAAAAATCACAAAAATCTGATCCTCATATTTACAAGACTTCCTTCATACCCAGTTTTAGATTTTCTTAAAGAATATTGTAATATCAGAAGTGTGCAAGATAAAGATTGCAAGTCTAAACTAACAAAAATTATTTATCTTAAACAGTGTAGAATAAATGATGAGTTATGTTAGAATAAGTTTTCTGGCTGATACTTGATCAGTAGAAATTATGCTTAAACATGCATGGGTAATGTGTTTGTTTAGCTGTATTAAAATTAGTTCATATCAATACATCCCAGTTTTCTGATTACATTTGTCAATAAATGCTTTTTTCAATAAAATGGATCCAGACTTTTGACACCCTGTAAAACATATCTATACTAATGATCCATATTTATTTTTCATGAAGATATAATGGGCTCAGTTTTTCGAAAACTAATGAAATATCAGATAATTCATGAAATTCAGGGATAGTATATTTCAAATATTCAGAATTAAAATACTTTAAGAAGCACACAATGTTTGTTATTTACTTATTAAGAGTTGAAATAATATTCTTTACACTTTATATAAGCTCATAAAAGTTATATATAACATTTATATACATAATTTATTAATGAAAGAAATATTCACATGAGTCAGTCCCAATTAAATATTTTGCCTTAAACTACCATTATATATATATATATATGAAATGAATGTGAAAAAGTATGAAAGAATTTTGAATGTGAACGAATGTGGATTGATATGAAAGGATAGTTAGTTAAACCCATTCCAAATCAGAAACTAAAATATAAAAATTCAAAGTTTAAAATCCCTAAATCGTATGTCAAAATTTTAAAGTCTTGCCTTCATTTCTAGTTGCCCCTGTAACTTAACTTTCCTTACGATACATTTATTACGAACAGATATTAATTTGGAATCCTCGTTAAGATTAAAAGTGCTGACGGTAGCGCATCTCTCTTCTCCCGGTGGCTACATCTTGCATGTTAATTATCTGGGCTGCTTACCCAGATATGAGTCAAGGGCTAATTAACCAATTAAATTACATTATTTCATAAGTTGCAAAGTGGTCTCTGGCGGTAGTTTCGATGTATATAATGTGAGGAGCACGTTTTTGCGTGGCTTTTGACTCTAATCACTCTCCACAAAAACTACGGCCAGTATTCTTTGAAGTGCGACGGCATCCTTGCCGTTGTAAGTCCGGCAATTCGCCGAAATATGAACGATAAGACGATGTTTCCCCGGTAAAAGACTCTTCAAACTGTCCCCTGGGCCTAGCTTATGAAGAGACTTGTAATTAATTGGAATAAAAGCTAGTTCCCAGGAAAATGCCTGCTTATTTCTCCTACTTGTGCACGACTACATTAACGATGGATATCTATTACTGGGATGTGTGATAGCGGTGATCGACCGCTCGTTACAGAGAGATCGATGTGTGTTCGTTATATCGAGGTGCGCCCGTTATACAGAGGCGTATCGATATATTACAGTGAGTCTGCTAGGATTGAATACCTGCCATGGGAAAATCCTTTCTTTTAAATAACTATTCATTAATAGGAAACATCGTAATCGAACCAACCATAAAAAGACTTTATTTTTAATCACCGGGCCTTTAAAAGAAAATAACAGAAGACTAGTGTGTTTAACTGAAAAGAAAAAGTTTGTGTCCAAAATAAAGAAATAAGCTTCACTCCAAAAGAAAAACAGTTTTGTTCGTTCACTTTCAATAGTTATCTCAAATGACCTACTATCCAGCGAAAGGGATGGTTCACAGATGGTTTGTGGAAAATTCAAGGTCAACGATCTCCTGGCAGAAGGAGGAATGTTCTTTTTTTCTCCCTTTCTTTGTGTGTGTCAAGAGTCCGTTGTTTTGTTGATGCTCCCTGTTTTGGTTTCGTTTTAATGGTGATTTCTTTTTCTTTTTTTCACGTGAGTATTCTGTGCAATCAAATGGATTAATGAAAAGCAATAAACCAGGTATGTTTCGCCTCTGTTATTTTTAAAGAAGAGATTAAAAGCTGTCAAGGACTTTTTATTTTATTTTTTGACAAAGTGGACACTTAAAGGTTTTTAAGAGAAAAACCATTAAACAGAAACAATTAGAAATTTTATTTTTTAAGTGTTAATTTTATAAAATATATTATTATTATTATTATTTTTATTATTATTTATTATTGTATTATTATCTCATCCTTTTACAACTTAAGTGATTTAATGAAGCAGGTTATTTTTGTTTATTATTTTGGAAAATTAAGCGGGACTTAATGAAAAAGAAAAAAAAAAGGGGGGCAAATTTTTTGGAAAAAAAAAAAAAAAAAAAAAAAAAAAAACGAGTTTCTCGTATAAAAATGACCTATTAAATGTTTTTAGATATTTCTGTAAATATGTGTTGTAAAAAGTTTATATATGTCGGTAATCAAGTGGTAATAATAAATGTGTGTGCTCCAGGTAAGAATTAACCTCTGTACAGTGATGAGGTGCACCAAAAACTGATGTCATTCAAACTGATGTCACGAATTTTCAAAGATTCCTGGCGCACTGTGCACAAAAGTGCTAGTGCCAATGCACATATTTTACTGCTTTAGTTTAACTCTTGAGATATCTGTTTTTGTCATAGTAAGACTAAACAATTTTTCAAGAAAAATATATGCTTTTTTATTTTGCGTTATTGTTATTATTGCTATTTTTATTATATTTACCTTTTTATTCTGAAGAATTATATTTTTAGTATTTCCCTGACCAAATATATTTTTGAAACAGTTGCCTTTTTAGTAAATGCACCAAGAATTTAATTAGTGTCATGATTATCCCCAAAGTTATATTAGTGAAAAGAAAGGTATAGGTTCCACCCCTATCCTCATTTAATGACAAAATGAACCCGTTGGTAGACACAACCCTAGCGATGATTCTAGTATGTGCTAAAACCCCAACAAAGAAACCAAAAATAAGGATGATCTCGAAATTCCTGGTCAATCCAGTGGCAATTCTTGTACATCGTGATGTAAACATAACCTCCGGCATTTTTTTAAAGTACCCGGGTACCTCGAAAATAAAACATCCAAAATGCGTGCAAATTAATGTCAGCAGGTTATTGAAAATGACCGAAGACAAAGTTGCTGCTTTGATTAATGTCTCAGGTGATCAAACCCCTTTTTCTATGAGAAAACTTTTTATGTCAACCTTATATTCCATTTTTATCCCAAACAGTATTCCATTTTTTACCAAATATACCACCATACTGAGGTAGCTGAAAAAATCAATGTATGTTATCAACGCCACTGTGAAATATAGAAATTCTTCAGTCTGCAAATAATGACTTACTTGATGTTTTTCCAAAAAATCCTCTATTTTCATATGTTGTACCCAGTTCACCAATCAATCAAGTCCGTATTCCAATTTACCAAGTTGGTACCTTTAACCTTTTTTTCCAACTGTCTTGTTGCCAACTAATAACTATTGTTCGAAACTAGATAATTGGCTAAAGCAAGAACAATTGGTTACCTTTTTTAACCAACTGCATAAATTAGACTATTATTTCCCTACAAGAGGGCCTATCCTCACCTAAGTTTTTTTTTTGATTAGAAGTTCCTATTTTTACAAAGTTTTCAAGTTTATTTTTTTTTCTCCTCCTGAGAATAATTCCCACTAGTGTCCTATAAGCCCAAAGATGCTTATAAATAGATAAATTGGAGTAGTAACAGAGCTTGTAACTGCTCATATGACATTTTCATGTTTGTGTTGTTTTTATTGCATTTGTAGTAATTGTTTTGTCCTATATTTACAGTATATTTAAAGTACATTTTATGCTATATATTTTTTTTAATTTAATGTTTTGAATAAGTGTTTATATCATGTTGAAATATTTTTATAAGTTTAAGTGCATTTTTTAATCGTTTGTGTTTTGTGAATCATATAAGTAATTGCCATATTATATTTCTGTTTTCAAGTATCATATTATTTAGTTTTTATTGTATTGTATGTTTAAAGAAAGGTGCAATGTTTACCTTTCCTGATGAACCAACCCCCAAGAACAATTCACACAGGACATGTTGGTTAACAAAAACTTTCGCAATGTGCAACTTTAAAAAAATAGCACACAATGTTCTCGAGAAATGTTCAATATTTTTTTTTTCGCTGCAGCTGTGTGTTTTGTTTACAATATATGTCATATGTTTAATCTTCAGTGTATATCATCAAATAGTACCAGTATTTTATGTAAAAGTAAGCCCAAGCAGTTTGAGAGTCTAATTAGAATTCCGTAGAAAAAAAAAAAAAAAAAAAAATTCGATAGCCTAGTTTAAAATGTGTTTAACTTATGGGGTTGAGCCCCACAGCCCTTGCTGGCAAGTACTGTGGCGCTCATTTTTAAAGGGGGGGGATGTGAAATGAATGTGAAAAAGTATGAAAGAATTTTGAATGTGAACGAATGTGGATTGATATGAAAGGATAGTTAGTTAAACCCATTCCAAATCAGAAACTAAAATATAAAAATTCAAAGTTTAAAATCCCTAAATCGTATGTCAAAATTTTAAAGTCTTGCCTTCATTTCTAGTTGCCCCTGTAACTTAACTTTCCTTACGATACATTTATTATGAACAGATATTAATTTGGAATCCTCGTTAAGATTAAAAGTGCTGACGGTAGCGCATCTCTCTTCTCCCGGTGGCTACATCTTGCATGTTAATTATCTGGGCTGCTTACCCAGATATGAGTCAAGGGCTAATTAACCAATTAAATTACATTATTTCATAAGTTGCAAAGCGGTCTCTGGCGGTAGTTTCGATGTATATAATGTGAGGAGCACGTTTTTGCGTGGCTTTTGACTCTAATCACTCTCCACAAAAACTACGGCCAGTATTCTTCGAAGTGCGACGGCATCCTTGCCGTTGTAAGTCCGGCAATTCGCCGAAATATGAACGATAAGACGATGTTTCCCCGGTAAAAGACTCTTCAAACTGTCCCCTGGACCTAGCTTATGAAGAGACTTGTAATTAATTGGAATAAAAGCTAGTTCCCAGGAAAATGCCTGCTTATTTCTCCTACTTGTGCACGACTACATTAACGATGGATATCTATTACTGGGATGTGTGATAGCGGTGATCGACCGCTCGTTACAGAGAGATCGATGTGTGTTCGTTATATCGAGGTGCGCCCGTTATACAGAGGCGTATCGATATATTACATATAAAATATATGTTATATAATAAAAGTTGGAAATTCAGTTAATGAAAATGTAAAACAAGTGGGTAAGTGTGATCGAAGATCGCTCAAAGGGTTTCGTTTAATATTCCTTTCAAAACACTTTATCCTTTCTTTAATAAATTCAAACAAATTTCATTTAGCAACAACAACAAAAAAAAAAAGCCATGTTTTTTATAAAGTAAAAATTTACATGTCTATTTTTTCCTTTTTTCGAATATCTAAACCAGCCGGATAGCGGTCCAAGCCCGCTATTATATTCTGTCATAATAATATCAGTCATACGGACTAAATATTAAAAAAAATAATTTCAAAATTAAACAAATTGTACACCTTCAAAATGTTAAAATATGCGAATATTTCCATAATCGGATTTTTATCACGATTCAATATGTTTCTCAAACTCATATTTACTATTCTCTATTACTCATATTGATACTCGCTTTGTATTATTCTCAAACATTTGAAAAATTCGTTAAACTTCCAATATGACGTCAGACTTTCCTTTTTAATTCTCTAATGACGTGATATTAATCTGCTTTGTGTACATACACATACTCCTTGTATTATTGAGAAATCTTTGAAAATTTCCGTTTTATTACCACTATGACGTCAATCATTTTTATTTCATATTAATATTTTTTTCAATTGGTGAAACTTTTTATTTCATTTTCGTTTTTCACGTGGAAATCGTTCAATAGAAAATTAATTATTGTAGAAAGAATTTCATTATGGATTTTTAATTTTTGGCAACTGCTTTAACGAAAAATGTTTAAATTTAATAGGAAAAGGCTGTTAGAATTTTGGTTTTTTATCTCTATTTATTAAAATAATACGATTTTTTCAAATTTTAATATTTTGAGCTTCACAGCTGGTATTCAGCTAGATATACACAAAGTTTCAACTCTGTAAGTTACATAGTTTTTGAGAATGGCTCTGTGACGGACAGACAACAGAGCGGGTGTAATAGGGTTTTGTGAGATGAACAAAACCCTAAAAAGCATCTCTTCCAATATGATCAAAGCATCTATGCAAATTCTTTGGTAGTAAAAGAAGGCATTTTACCTCTGAAATATCAAGTGAATGATACTTCAAGACTTGAAAGTGATGATTAAAACTGACCCTTTTTTTTCTTTATCAAAAAAGTTTTAAAATGCAAAATATCGAAAATAGATCACAAAAATTATTATTGTAAATTTAAAGATGCAAGAGATTTTTTATTTACTTCACCTTCACCTCCTCACAAGGAGAATGTCCTGGGTCTGGATCACAGCTTGAATTAGTGCAACCACTTGTTCTCCTTGGAGATTTTGGTAACCTCTGGTATGGATCAGCTGATCCTAGAAAATAACAAAATGCAGCTAATATACTGAACATCTATAAAAAGATAATCTGTATGTCTCTTAAATGTGCAATTTTGTTTTCTAAATACTGTATTTTTTTTTTTTTTTTTTGCATAAATACTGTGTAAGTATTAATATACAAGGTCTCCAACATGAGACTTCAACATTTTAAATAAAAAAATTAAATTTGATTTATTTAGAATATTATGCAATAGATATTTTTCACTGAAAAGAATTAATTTAAACTGATTTAAAAAATTCAGTGGAATATAGTTAGCTGAACAGTTTAGAATAAAGTTCTGTTAGTTAAGTAAGTGACTATACAAATGGGAACTCTAAATAAATGAACATTAACTGTATAAAACATAATGAACATAAACTGTTTATACAGAAA
The DNA here is from genome assembly GCA_963931845.1 of Maratus michaelseni. Lineage (NCBI taxonomy): Eukaryota > Metazoa > Arthropoda > Arachnida > Araneae > Salticidae > Maratus > Maratus michaelseni. The sequence goes on from OZ007587.1 coordinate 123,505,018, forward strand.
CAAAACAAGTTTTGGAGGAACTAAGAAATATTTCTTGAAGGCTCAAGAAAGATCTATCTTTCAAGACAATAATAAAAAAAATAATAATTTTTTTCAGTTGATGGTAGATGGAATGGTAGCAAACATTGCGGCAATATAATGTTCTGTAATAATATTAATAAATTATTAAAGTTATTACACATTTACATATGATTATAGTAAATTCTTTATACGAGGGTGAGTCAAAAAGTAATGCCTCCATTAATCTAACTTTTATTTGTTTCACAGCTACTGGACTTTCTATGTATCATATTATAGAAGTAACCTTACTCTACTTATATAGTATTGTCCTTTTCAGATTGACTGATTAGAACCATGGATCTGAAGCTAAAAGGAGTCATCATTGAATTTTTGGCAAAAGAAGGTTTTGCACTTAAGGAAATCCATAATAGCTTTGAACAATGTTTATGGGGACGCTGTAATTGACATTAGCAATGTGCGGAGTTGGGTGAAGAAGTTTGGAAATGGAGAAACTGAAATTGCAGATAAACTGGAAGCGGCTGGCCGACAATGTTAGTCACAGATGCAAATCGAGAATGTGATGATGCATTGATTCGAGGAGACAGACGCGTTACAGTTCAGAATGTTACTGATGCACTGACTGTCACCATAAACATTCTTCAAGCGATTATGGATTTCCTTAGGTGCACAACCTTCTTTTGTCAGAAATTCAATGACAACTCTTCCTCTTAGCTTTCAGATTCATGGTTCAAATCAGTCAATCTGAAAAGGAGAATACTGTATAAGTAGAGTAAGTTACAGCAATGGAGGCATTACTTATTGACTCACCCTCGTATAATATGCATTTAAATTTTTGAAGTCTCATGTTACATACAGTTATTAGAGGAAAACATATCCTTCAATTAGATCTTAAAATCCATTTACCATTTAAATGCGTCAATATGCTTTCTAACATTCTAAAACTAGTATTCAACTAAATAGAGTTCATTGCCATATGATGAGCATTGTATATGCATTTGAAATTATACAGCTATGGCAGATTTAAATACATTCAAGATTTATGTTCAAGAAAAGCAATGAAAGCAATGCTACTTAGAAAGCTGTAAACTGAGTATTCTTTTTCAAAAATATGCCTAAAGGAAAGAAAAAGGAAATACTTTAATAATCTGTATCAAATTTATAAATTAATTTCTATTAATTGTGGAAGATATAATGCCAGCGTATCTCATATGAAAGTTCTACTGAATACATTTAGTGAATTTACTTGATGTTGAAGAACAAATAATTTACTTAATTTTTTTTTCTTTAACCCATTCAGGATCAACGCGAGGAGAAAGCAACGCTTCTTCAGGCCCAAGCTCTGCAGAATCTGACCTCTCCTACGGGCCCAGGTACTTTTCGGAATTATGCCTAATTTCACAAAAAAACTTGTATAAAATCAACAGAATTACCAAATGACCTTTAAATTCTACCAACTAACGTAAATAACACATCCTTTTTCAGTTAATAAAATGGAAAATTAACACAAAAAAAATTAAATGCTACTATGCATATACTATTACAAATATGTTAGTGCATCAAAAGATTTTCTTAAAGGAAAAGATTCTGCAGAATATTTTAGAAAGCATTTAGTTTGCAGGGTTAAGCACTGTGTTAGTCACCGAGAAGAAAGACTGATATTAACTTTTCACAGATGTAAAAGAAAAAATCAACTCTGTATTGATTCTTTTGTATTTTAATCAAAATTATCTCAAGAAAAGAATGAAGAACATTGTCAGAAAGTGAAGACGTCAGCAGAGATGCCAATGATTGCAGTTTTTGTTAATTTTTTTAATTGTTGTAGTTACTTTACCATAAAATTAAGACATATGTACAGGTTCCTATTTGTACCGAAAAATCTGAGTGATAAATTTATATTATTGACAAAATTACTAAAAATATTGAGAGCAATTATTGAAAAAAAAAATCAGGAAGTTGGCATCTTTGCATAAGGGGAAAAACAGTCATAACTTTGACACAAGTCGCCAAAGAAATAAAACGATTATATATATATATATCAAGGCACTTAACAAAGTAAAGAGGAGGGGGGGGGGTGGGTATTATTTTTCTGTATGAAGTCTGTTTTATTTCAAAAGGTAACATAAATGGCTAAGAAGGATTTAATTAAAAGAATAAATAATCAAATACTGAAGACAAGAAGGATGTTTATTAAATAGGGTATATTGACCTGAAGGGGTTAAAGATTTTAATGATGATATGAAATTTTCAAGCTACTTTTTCATGTTAATAAAAATTTAATAAAAGGGTTATTTTGAATAGTAAACTAAATTTTAAGTAATTTCATATAACTTATTTAAAGTTATTTTTTAACAACTAAGAATAAATATAATGAAAAATCAAATAGGCTTTATTTATTTACTATATAACAAACTAATTCTTACACATTAAAAGATTATTAGTGTATGAAGTTAGAGCTTTGGTATTATATAAAGCTTTAAAGTATTTTAGCAGTATATAATTAAGCATAGAATCAGAGTTCTAGACAAAATTTAAACTTTAAATTTAAACAATACAATAAAATAAAATATTCCAAGAATAGTATGCTATTTTCAACATATTAAAGGTATTACTATGATAGATAATACAGTCGAACTTGCTTATAATGAGCTTAAATATTATGAAAACCTGTTTTTTTTTTCCCCCAAGCAAAAAAACATTGCAGAAAACTTAGTTGTAATGAGAGAAACTTGGATATAATGAGCAAAAATTTTTGAAACCTGCAGAAAAATTGCCCATTTTCCATACTTTCTCTAAATAGAATGTACATTAATTTATGAGTGTTTATACTTTAAATTTTTTAAAACCTGTTAAAAGTAATAAATTAAAGGTAAGCCTTATTTTTTCAATGTATTTAAAAAATATTTTTTCATAAATTCATTATTATAAAAATATTAAGATAAATGTCAAAATGTCATTACTAATTTAATTTTATCCTGCTAATTTAGAAATGTGAAGTGCCCCCTCCCCAATGAGAATATACATTCTATAATATTTATGAATTTAACTGGACTATAGTGTATTTTCTTACACATGAAATCTTAAACTTGACTATTGTGAGAACTCTGTTATAAGAAGGAAACATTTTGTTCCTTTCATTTTCACTATAATAAAGCTCAACTGTATAGCAATATCCTAATTAAAAAAAATAATAATAATATATAGTATAAAATTCTTTTTTTGCAGAAAAAAAAAGTTTTATTTTTAATTAACTTATTTTGCAAATGCAATCTATATGCAATTTATAGCTACAAAGCACTAAATAAGAATTTCTGCCCTTTTCATAGTGACTTTCTGTAACACATGCAAATCATGCTGTATATGAATTCTCTCTCTCTCTATCAAGGTACAGAAATAAGAAATTGTTACTTAAAAATTAAGGTATTTAGAAAATTTTGAGTATCTTTGTTCTATTTTTTTTAAAAGTATTATTAACATATAAACATATTTGAAAGCATCTACATAATATTTTCGTATTGGGAGAAGATTTTCATTATTAAAAGAGCAATAATGAAAATGTGCTATATTAAAATTTTTTTTGAAATAGTAAACTACACATTTAAGTATCTACACAAACAATAAATAAACATTAGTGAATTTAAGAACCCAACTCCCCCTAGCTAAACATTGAGCCTAGATTATAAATAAAAGATCTGATCTTACCATATAAGTCATGAGTTGCCATATTTAAAAGACATGTCTTCTGAACAATATCTACAATGGCAAGACCATGTTCAGTACCATAGGCCATTCTATAAAAATGATAGATTACTAATAAAAAAGTGTTTGCAGTAAAGTTTACAAAAATACTTTTATTGCAATAAACTAATTGTTTTTAGTCCAATACCTCCAAACAAACAAACAACAAAAAAAAAAGAATACAGAAAAATATAATTCTAAAAGTAGTCAAATTCAGCAAAGTGAATTAAATGTTTTTAACAATAAATATTTAAAGTTTTCTGGATTATCATATTAATAGCACGCATAACTCTTTGTGATGGCTTTTTATTATTATTAGTTCTAAAGTGAAGTTTTACAAAATTATATGTATAGTTGAACCTCGATTTAACGTACTTTGATTTAATGAATTCTCCGATTTAATGAATATTTTTTCTGTCCTGACAAAAAGAGTGCTAATGTGCTCTGATTTAACAAATTTTTAGCTTTGATTTAACGAACAACAATCGCTGAAAAAAAATCGTATTCGCACATAAAACTAAAACTTTGAATTTTTTGCACATAGAATTTTGAATCTGTCACACTCTAATCCAAGTGTTACAATTTTTTTTTCTCATTTCTTGTGGATTCAAAAGACAGTCTTTTCCTCTATTCAACTAAAAACATGACAATGAGCACAGATAAGGAGGGTCGTAGAATGACTGTTTAAATGAACCTCTACCTTTCCACGAATCAGTTGACCGGGACATCAAGTGCAAACTACATTTTTGGAGAAATGTTACTTTTGGGTGTTGCAATACAGGACTGGTTCGCAGCTGGTACTAAACAAAGCCGATAGTGACTCAGCTCGAAACTGCCGATTCATTGTGCATTGCGCGTGCTTACACTGCTTTGAGTGTTCTTTGCTTGACCGATCTGTACTGTGCGAGGATGGTCAACGAATCCAGAACACGCAAAAGGTTTTCAATTAATGAAAAAGTTTTTATTAAAAGAGATAGATCAGAATGTTGGGAGTCAGAAAAGCATCGCAGAGAAATTTGGAATTTCGACTTCTACACTATCAACTATTCTGAAGAATAGAAAATATATTTAAGAATGCGCTGCAAGCTGTGGGGAAAAAGTAGCTTCAAAAAGAAAATCTGTGAAAACCAGTTATTTTAATGTCGTGGATGAACAGCTATGTCTTGGTTTTCTGAAGCTAGAGGAAGAAACATAGCTATAAGTTGACCTGTTCTTCAAGAAAAAGCTCAGCAAATTGCATCTGAGTTTGGTGAAACGAACTTCAAGGCTTCAAGAAGTTGGCTAGACAACCCAAAGAGGAATAACATTGTTTATAAAATTATGAGCAGAGAAAAGAAAAGTGTGGACACAGAAACTGTCGAAAAATGGAAAACTGAAACTTTACCAGAACTCATCAAAGAATATTCCCAGTCTGACATATTTAATGCGGACTAAACTGGTCTGTTCTATAATTTGCAGCCAGATCAAAGAGAAAAGTGCCATGGAGGGAAGAAAAGTAAGCTTTGCATAACTGTTCTTTTAGCTGCGAATTCTGATGGATCTGAAAAGTTGCCTCCCTATGTAATAGGAAAATCAGCCAATCCAAAATGTTTCAGAAATGTCAAATCGCTTCCGACAAAACATAGTGCTAATAAGAAATCATGGATGAACGCAACATTGTTTGCCAAGTGGTGAAAAGATTTAGACAGAAAGATGAGAAGTGAAAAAAGAAAAGTCATTATTTTAATTGATTAATGAAAATAATGACTCAGCACAAAATATAATGGCCCAGCACATCCTTCGGGTTACGAATTTTCAAATGTGAAAGTGAAATTCTTCCCAGCAAATTGCACAAGTGAACTGCAGCCCATGGATTTGGGTGTCATAAGGTCCTTTAAGGTGCAGTACCGAAAACTCCTTGTTCGGAAAATCTTGTCGAAACACGGAAGGAAACTCCCAGAAAAAAGGAGTAAATTTTCTAAACATCCTCGAAGCGATGAGCTTCATAAGACAAGCATGAAATTCGGTGATAGAAACTACTTTTGTAAACTGTTTTAAGGCAGCAGGATTTAATTGCTAAGGTTTCCTGCCAAATGTTCCAAACGAAGCAAGTGCCTATGAAGACAGCGATGAAGAAACAGTCATTGATAACGATGGGCTGGAATGGGAAGATATTCCTAGTAATGGAAATTTTACAGAATATGTGTCTTGCGATGTAGAGCGAAGTACCTGCGATAGTGAACAGAAAGAGAATGAAGATTCTGAAATCAGTGAAGATGACGAAGAAACGGAAATTGAATTAAAAAAGGTGAAATTCCAAGAAGCAGTTTGCAGCTTGAACACTTTAAAAAATTATTTTTTTGTCTCACGAGGTTGATGATGCTGCTCTTATGAAGTTATAAAATATCGACAAAGAACTTTGGAAAGTCAAAACAAAGCACTATCAAGGATTTCTTTCCAAAGTGCCAATAAGTAAATATGTATTATGTATTAAATTTTAAAAGCAAGTAACATTAAAGAATTTAGATAATTTTAAAGTTGATCTTCTAACATATAACTTATAATTTTTAAGCTCGTAGTAAACAATAATCATTCTTTTTTTCATATCTGTATATCTAAGGGTATTTTGCATTGATATTTTTATACCATACTCATTACAAAAAATGATATTCGATTTAACGAATTGCTTCGATTTAACGAACGGATTTGTGGGTCCCAATCAATTCGTTAAATTGAGGTTCGACTGTATTTAAAAAACAACATATAATTAAGTATGGTTTTTTGACCATCAATGATTTAATTTCTTTTAATCCTGTGTAAATATGAGCAATCTAAACCAATGACATGAATACAAGTTGTACATGTGAACATTTTTTCTGAAATCAACCAATTTTACATCTAAAAAAAATAAATCACACAAATGAGACATTTTTTACTTGACAACTATAAAACTGGATTCGGAATATAATTTTAAATAGACAGAAAAATAAAACCTACAGCAGATAGTTGAAAATGTATTTCAAGAAAAATTAATGACACCAACAGCTTTCATTAAACTTGTAAAGTAGTATCTCTCTTTGTATTACAATATTTAGTTCTCTAGAACAAACTACCAGTTAAATAAAATAGTTAAGACTTAATGAAGCTTTCAGAATAGTGATTAATTGCACAAATATCTTTCATAATGTACTGGAAGACTGGCCAGGTTGTCAGCTTGAAAACAGCTTTTTGAGGGGTTGCAAAATAAAGATCTTGAAGGATATTGGTGGGTTTATGTCACGTGACACATTTCACAGCATGAGGGGGAGGGGAGGATTACTGTGGAGGCAATATGCTCCCAGTAAAAAGATTCAACTTTGAATCATCTACAAACATCGGCTGGCTGCAAACTTAATAGTATTTGCTGACTAGTTTATTTCTGACATTAATCTGATTTACTGCCAATGTTTGTCTTTGATTTACAACTAGAGAATTTGACAGTTATTGTCGAGATGATATCGTGTGAACTTCTCTTTACGACTACTGTTCATTTACCAACAATTCTTATAATAGGCCGAAATTTAGCTGATATCTCTTGTGCTGTTTGGGTGCTGTTATTCAGTATTCCATAAATGGCAGATGTACAATCTGAAAATTGCTCTACTTTAAAATTCTTACATAAATTCGTATGCAATATTCTTTTAGAAGGATTTTAATTGTAGGATAATGTTGGTTGAGGAAAATCAGCCTATTTGTAGAAATTGAGTCAAGTAGAGTTGGGTCTAAGTTCATTGATTTTAGTACAGATCAAAAACGCTTTTTACAGGACCAGACTTTTCATCATTTATAACAGGCCGACCCGTGCCTGAAAATTTTGGCTCATGCAGACCTTAAGCCTCATTATAAAGTTATCTACAGACAAGTACAGACAGTAGTTTAGACATGTTTACTACATGGATTTGATAGATTCAGCTACAACAAAGTTAAAGTAATAGACAAGAAAATTTCACAAATGTTTATAGAAAAACTTTGGAATTTGTAACTAAGTGTAATAACATTATTTCACAGATGAATTTGGATGAAAACCAAATATTGGAAATTAATATTTCAGAAATAGCATCATCTGTTCTTTAAAAAAAGGAGAAGGAGAACATAATGGTAGGTTGTAGCTTGTAAATGATGAAAAAAATTCCTCAGATCTTGTGTCTCATTATTGAGAAAATGTGTTTAACCTAATAATGGATCATTTTGTCCAGCCAGTAATTACAATTTGTATAAAAGTTTATAAAGATTTATCCTGCTTGGATCCAGCAAAGTTTAAAAACTATTGCAGAGAAAAGCCTTGAAGATGAAGAAATTAAAGGTATTATGAAGTTGTTACCACAAATCAGTAAATATCACATAGTTTCTCCCCCCCCCCCCCCTCAAATTTTGCTGTATAAAAACTATTGTTTAATGATGGTTAGATGTACATGGATTTCAGTTGCAATAACTTAAACTTTCAGCATTTTTAGCTAGTTGTGTGTAGCTACAAATTTTACTCTCCAACAGCCTTCATGACAAAGCATATGATAACCTTTATGATTTTTATAAAGCCATCTGCATATTATCAGTTATTTAAATACAATGTAAGATGGCATTTTCAAAGCTAAATATCACAAAGTTCAGGTTAAGAAATTCGTTGTTTGACTGTGATGAGAACTTGGGAATCTACATATTGCTTCCATTGAAAAGTTATTGTGGCTGTAGAAGAAATTACTTATTGATTTATACAATTAATTTAATGAACTCAAGTATTTGAAAAAAGTTTTTTTTTTTTTTTTTTTTAAATAATTGCCACTTTGCTTTCCACATGTTCTGAAAATTTTCTTTATTCATTATAAAAATTAAGTTACAGTATTGTAGATATGGGTGGGCCCCCTTTGTCTCCTAGTAATCAATATTTTCAAAACACAGTCCACAAATGTTCATTTGTATTTATTGTGTATACAATTAAATGTGTATTTCTTTGTCAAGAAACCAAACTTAATAATTTGTCCCTGATAACTTCTCATGTATGTAGTTCAAATCAATTTATGCACAGAACTGAACATAAACTATAAAAAATCACCAACATAGTAAACAAGGAACTTAAGAAGTTATCAATAACATTGCTTTACTAAAGATTATCACATGCATTGTTATAACATGAAGCATTAATAAAAAATTTGGAAAGACAAATAACACTTTCATTTAAATAATCATATGTGAATGTAATGGTTATTATAAAAAGAATACAAATATGTAGCCAGTTCTAAATACTTAGTTAAATGCTATACAGTCAAATCTTGGCTGTTTTTCTATTCTTTAAAATACTAATTAATTTGGTTTGTTTGGTTCAATATTTTTTTTATGATAGAAGGATATATTACATTGTCATACAATTTCCCAAAATAAACGAATTTTGATGATTTACAATTGAACTGGTCTTCTTTTAATTTTATTGCATCATTAATGCAAATAAACAATTTCTCTGTTTGGGACTAAAGAGAAAGATTTGAATACAAACACATTTAAAAATTTGCAATACTGATCAAGCATCATTCAAGAGTTAGAATTATCTTTCTGTTAAAAATATATTTAAAATGTTAGAAATTTTGTTAAATTTGATAATTTCAAATCAGTTCCATTTTCAATCCTATTTTCTTTAAAGATAATTTTTAGTTCTCAATTTCATAGCCGATGTAATGTTCTATACTAGTATAATTAAAGCCTAAATATAAACATTAGTTAACCATTTTGAATAAAACTAGCAATAGTCTACTATACAATAATTATTTGCAGCATTTTTTTCTCTCAAGTTACACATTAAAATGAGCCAATGTTAAATGTGTGATGGTATGCATAGTATAGTGCTTTAAAGTCTATTAAAACAATTAATAAACAATCACAGAATAACAAACAAAGTAAAATAAAATGAATACAGAAACATGTAAGAGTTAATAGATTAACAGACAAATGGTAAAAAATAAAATATACATACTCACTTTATTATATTTTATATAAATAAATTTTTGTACAAATTTTCAGAATTTATTATGTGATTATTTACAATTTATATTATAAGACTAGGTGGCTCTGCCACCTGTGCTCTTACTGTGCAACCCTCCTGTCTTTCAGCAGACTAATGTGTTGCAAACTTGTTCATAATTCATCTTTTTGTGGAAACACACTGTAATCCCCAGTCTACCCCAATAACAAATTTAAATTGTGTATGGATAGACAGGTTGGTAGACAAATTAATTGCATATATCTTGAATTTGACTGTTTTATGTAACAACTTAGCTGATAGTTTAGTATCAGTAAAGAATTCCGCTGTCATACAGTGAATACATAAAAAACATTTTTATTTAAATTTAGTTAATCTTTTTCTTGCTAAAAGGCATTATCAGCATAAAAAGAAAAAGAAAAAAAGAAATGAGTTGAATCTGCCTCATTTAATTTTAACTTTGAGTATGGTTGCCATATGAGAAAACAAAAATCCATTTAAATATTTTAGTTATGCAATTTTCCACCAGGAATGCAAACAACATAAAAAAACTACTTTTTTATTGTAGCGTTAGCGAACTATAACTACAACTACTTTATTGAAAATGTAGTTAACTAACAACTGTTTGTTTTAAAAAGTAACGACTACAAACTACTTTTCAAAAGTAGTCACAATTTTACTACTTTCAGATTTTGTCAAAGGATTCCATTTACACTAGAAATTGAAGACATTGATTAAATAATAAGGCAACCCCTCGTTATATCAGGATAAAAATAAATAAATGCAACATAACTGAGGGCATTAAAAAATTAAGAAAGATAATATACAAGAAAATGTTTCGTATTTGTCTCCAAATTGTTAGTTTATACACACATGACAAAAGTTGTACCAAATTAAGAGAGATATTATACTCTAGAAAATTACAGAAAAACAGCTATAAACCCAAACAATATATAATTCTGTAAACAAAGCAATTCCGAATAAGAAACCCGGCGTTAAAACATGAAGACCTAATAACGAATAAATAGACAAGTGTTGTCAGGAAGACAATAAATTCCTTTGGAGGATTAGTACTTGATTTTAGCAGTAAGTGTCAGTGAGAAAAATCTATGACTTCATGCAATGTGTTGTTATATACTGCAGCTGAGATTTGCCCCTCAGATTCACAAATAGTTGAGCAAAATATATTTACATAAATGTATTTTACCAAAAGAAGCAAGTTTTGGCCACATGATTTGAAGAATGCTGTACCATATATTTTAAACTTCAGTATAGCTGTCATACCAGTGAAACATAAAAAAATCAATTTTACTTAAATTTGCTTACCCTATTTCTCCCACTATAATTGCAAAAGAGAATTGTGTTGAATCAGTACTGCCCGTTTTTATCTTGAGTACGGCAGTCATACAGTAAAACATACTCCCCTCCCCCCTTTTATTTAAATTTAGGTAATATATTTCTCACAAAGGGACATTAACGGTGTAAATAGAAAGTTGAGTTTAAATTAACCTATCTAATTTTACCTTGGAGTATGGTTGTCATAAAAGAAAAAAAAAAATGTATTTTAAAATTTTAGTTATGCAATTTCCTACCACGGGCACTACCAGAATAAACTAATCTGAAAATTTTTATCAATACATAAATTTGATAAATGGTAGAAGCTTTTTCTGAAAATTTACGCAAAATTTGTTCATGGGAAGTATGTTTAAAATGCATTAAAAAGTTAGTTGAAGACACAGTTATAAACATGAAGCATTATAAGTTACATAAAAACCATAGAAAATAGCTTTTTCAATAATAATTGGCAATAAAGTGCAATGTATCTGAATTCTTTTGTGTTTTATAAATGTTACACCCAAAATTTTCAATGCAGAACATACCACAATAAGCCTTAGTAACATATACAAATTTTGTAGTGTTTCAAATAACATAATGATACTAAAATGCATTTTAAGTACTTATTGTCCATAAACAGTAGTGTAATTCTTTTGTGTGGCCTTGTACAATAACTACAAATGCATACACCCTCTTCAAAAAAACAAATGTTGTAGGTGACAGTAATGACATACTAAAATTACATTACTGCCAGTATTCTACAAACCCCATATTTAAAAGTTTAAAAAAAAATCATAAAATCATAACATGAATTTGTTTCATAAAATCATTTCATTAGGATTTTATATATATAGGGTGGATATAGAGATAAAAGATTCATTGATTGGCAAAAAATGGCTAATTAATTAAAATAAAACTTACAATCCATATCCAGCATGAAGAGAAAGTGCAGTAATTTTAGCTGATGGTTCGCCTTCTACACCAGTCGTTAGGCATACTAAACTAGCATGAAACCCAGCTGCCATGCGTACAGATCCTGAACGCACTTTCAGAGGAAAATAGCTTTCTGACTGAGATGGCTAAAATAATCAACAAAAATACATTCATAAGGTACTTAGACTAATTTAATCCTAACAATATTATAAATCTGATTGTGTGCAAATGTTAGGCTGAAGCCAGCATCAAAATGGAGCATTTAATGATCCTGTATTTTTGCATATAGATTGATTATAACTCTCAAATGAATATAGGCTGGTTTTTGTTTATTTTATTCAAATATTTTTCTTAATAATTCAAAATTTCGTTATTTTCATAGAGAATAAATGGACATTTTTTCGTATAATATTTTAAAATGGTTAAATTTACTTTACCGTTGCTAATACTTTATCGTTGCCAAAACTAATTTAAAACCCGGAATAATAATTTTTACTCAACAATTTAGTTTCAACTGAAAAATTTTCACGTGAAAAATGAAAATAAAATAAAAAAATTAAAGAATTAAAAAGAAGATTAAATAACATTATTAGAAATAAAACGTACTTTTTTTAGTTTTTGATAATAATACAAGGTTTCAATATGCGTAACCATAGGAAACAGGCCAATATGACATCATACATCGCAAATAAAGCGGATAGGCTTTGATTGGTGAAATATAATGATCTTGGGTTTTTTTCTTCACTTTTTTTTTTCTTTTGAATGGTAAAATACTGGCGTTTTTCCGTCTGCGCATGGCTAATATAACTATACCGTATTTTTTATTTAAATTTTTAAAAAGTAAAAAGAAGTTTCAAAAGAAAATGGTTAGAAAATGTCAATAATATTCTCCACAAAATTATCTATGTCGAAAATGATGTCATGGATAGCGAGAAATAGCTATTTTCATTCTTAAAACTAAAAGAAATAACTCGATTACCTAAAAATAAATGACAAATGTTAATAGTTCCATTTTTGTTGATAAAACATAAGATTTAATATTATTTCATTAAAGTAACATAATTTCCCCTATGCCAGTATTGAAATTAATTGCCTGGAAAAGAAAATTAACAAGAATTATGTCATTAAAATAGGATTTCTCTGGAGAAAAAGAGACGTCATATTTGAAATAAAACGGGAAATTTCCAATATTAGAGTTTAATCTAGGAAAAAGAGATTTGTAGCTTTTTGGCTAATTACAGCCAATAACTGTTAGCCAAATAAAAATAGCTTTAGCCAAGAAAAAAAAAACTTTTATTTATACAAAATTTCTATATAAGTGAGTATTATTTGTAATTATACAATATACAAACAGTACACCACTCTAAGATTGACCCTCTCGAGATCTGGCCATACATCACATATCAAATGCTTTTTTAAATGGAAATTCTTTTCAAACTTCCCCTTCCAAATTAATCACCATTAAGTTACTTAAGTTTTTGATTGTCAGTCTATTTCTCACGTCAGTTTTTGTTATATTCACGAGACTCAATCTCCTTTCACAATCTGCTGTAGACAACAGAATTGTTGCTACAAATTCATACAAAGAAGTCACATTGGGAAACATGTCAGTAATGCCATTCTTATAGAAAAAGAATACAATCAGCTGGTTTCATTTCTTTACCCCTTGTAGCCAGAACCTACCTGAACAACTTCCATTCATGAACCGTTTTGGTTTCATTTCCTAAGTTGGGATTATCAACAAAAAATAAACAAACTTTTTAAATTTCCTCAATACTTGTTTAATGCAAATGATGTCATACTATTTGTAAGATGCTTGCACAGAGAGGAGGAGGCAAATTTTGAAGTGAGTTGCCGGGACAGAGGCGGTTTGAGATTATTTTTTTCATGTGGCAGCTGCAGGTTTACGAAAGGCAGGAACAACAAAATGGAAATGATATATATATTTTGGCTGTTGCTATTTGGCTAATCCACTAAATGCTTTGGGGGCAAAAGGTGCTATCAGTTAGCTTTTTGGCTATTTGGCTAGCTCTAGATGAAACCCTAAATATGTTTTAAAATGAGTGTGAATGAATTCCTTACATTAATAATACAAGGATCAGTAAGTATAAAAAGTAGGTGAATTTCACGCCATATTTATAACGAAAAATTAAGATTTTTTTTTTATTATTATTTATACTGATTATTAAGCATGAGTATCCATTATATACAGATGAGAGTTTTCTGCTAAAAATCGCATCATAATTTTAAGAAAAGGAAAATTAATACGATTAAATAATCTATTTAATCTATTATATTAAAATCTAACCGTGTGTTTGTATTTCGCAACTACTCCTAGACTATCGAACGCAACACTACTTAATACCGGTTATCATTGATCCGAGGATGTCACACAAACTCTCAGAATTTAAAAAATTAAATTAGATGCCAAGATTTTTTTTTTTTTTTTTTTTTTGTAAATTTTAATGAAGTTTCTCTAAAAACGGAAAGTAAATTACTCCATATTTTTGTATAAAAAAGGAGAAATAAAACAGATCAGTATATTTTTTACACCATTTTCTCATTAAAACTGAAAAACAGAATTTATTTTCACTTTGAATAGATGGTGAAAACAAAATCTTGATTTCAGTAAATTATCCGAAAAATTAAAACATATTTTCACATATTCAAACTTCATGAATCAATTTATTCTGGAGAACAAAAATTGCCTGTCAACATACTGTTATTTAGAAAACAAGATTTGTTTCAGCTGTACATTAAACCAAGGAATCAGAATTGAATTTAAAGAGTAAGCATATACTATTTCCAATTAATGTTTTTTTTTAAGGATGGCTGTTAAAACATTTCACAAAGGCGTTAAAAGTAAAATTGTCTATCAGGTAAAACTGACATTTGTTTTTACCCAATTCGTCTATTTCCACGATTTTATTTGGCCCTCCTTTTTGCATTGGTTGCAATTTCCTTTTCACGATTATTTGGCACAAAATTTCACTTTTTTAAGACTGAGTTATGTCAAGGTCCCTATAACAAAAAATATCATATTGTCTCCTATGAAATGTGATAAAGAGTTAGTTAATTATTAACGTTTTTAATTATAGGAAGTGAAATATTTTGCTTAATTAATGTATTTATTCTTCTTTTAATGTTGCGTGAACGAAGTCACGGGTAACAGCTAGTAAATAAATAACACACATTGAAACAAGGTGAGTAAGATAATAGTGCCTTTTTAATTTAACACTAGTCAATAAAAGGATAATTAGAGCAAAAACAAACAAAGAATTTAAATATAAATATATTTTTTAAATGACTAGGGTGCTCTGTCCCTTGAGAGTTACACTCACCAAGCCCTCGTTGTCTCTAAAAGCACATTAATTTGCCCAGTATTTAAAAAATGGGGAAAAAAAAGTGGTGCCAAATGTAGGAACTCAATAGCCATTTGAAGATAAATATTGTTTAAAGAAATTGACTCAGTAGGCGAAATAATTAAAAATATTGTTTGCTACTACTCTTCCTCAAAAAACTGGAGAAAAGGAATGTAAAAGTTTGTGGAAATTATGCCACTTTGTGCAAACATAAAATATTTAAGTTTTCAGAAAATAGACATTTTCACCAGCAGCAGTTTTAAAGTGAATGATTTATAAATACAAATGCATGTGATCTGCTCAATACTGCATGACTTTTCGCATATAAAAAAGATACATTAAATGCTGATGTATTGATATCAAATATTTTTAATCTTGCTCAACTTCTTTTAAAAGTACAGCAAGAAAAAAAAAAAAAAAAAAAAAACAAAGCTAAAGTAAAATTAATGTTTCAAATAATTTTAAAATAAAAATTAGATTAAAAAAAGTCTTGTTAATCATGACAACAAAAACTTTACTATCCATGTATCATTTAAAAATAATTCAATGCATGAAAGTGCACAATTCACTTTAAGTATGCTGTAATTTTCACTACTTGAAAATTTTCCTTAATTTCCATTTTTTGATGCGTACAAAAATTGCTTTATTTCTTAGGTAAAATCAATAAAAAATCATTCACTAAATTTAAATGAATTAAAAAAATATATACATATAGTTCCCAAGCAGCAAATAATCCCTGTCCGAACTTCCGCCGAATGTCTTAAGCTGACTACTTTTTCGTCCAGACGACCTCACTTCCTGAGGTTGGCAGAAAAAGCTTCTTGTCTGGCTGGCAATCCCCCTCTTGACTGTTGCATCCCAACTACTATTTGAATCAATTTTGAAGTTTTTGCCTAATAGTTTTCGATCATTTGCCCACTTGGTAATCTTTTGCTGAGTGCAGTGTGACATCATATGACAATATGACATTTTGCCAATTAGTTCGTGATATCATATTGGAAAAATACACAAATATGAGAAAATATCCGAAATTATAAATAGAGATTGACCAAAATTTCGGTTTTGGTGGAAAATCGGAGTTTCGCCGAATGTTCGGTTTCGGCGAAACTGCTGCCAAAATTTTGGCCTCACCGAAACTCGACCGAAACTATCTGTATTTCAAAATATCTTTCCTTCTTTCGGAAATTTTCAACTTTACTCATTGATATGAGTTGTATCAGCTCAAATGAGACACTGTTAATTGCTGTGAACTCCACTGTTAAGCATTATCCGTCCTGACTGATTCATGATGCGAGTGTAAATTATAAAGCAAGCAATGCATATATGACTACACTTAAAAGGCGCTTATCACGTGATCTTTAAAAGCTGCAAACTTAACAGTAATAGAAAATTTTTACTTTGAAACTCCAGATTGTTTCAAATGCTTTATGAGAAAGTTGTTGTTAAAACATATGAAGATTTACGAAATTTATTACAAAAGATATATCGAGGTATGCATACTTAAAATATTTTTTTATTTGATGAAATTCGTATAATTAAAAACTAATTCTGTCTTATTGATAAATTAATTACGTTTTATTTTATATGAAAATAAATAGTTTTGAATAGAGGCACAAAGAGTCAACTTGGCACCGGAGATAAAATTTTCAAACAGGGTGCTATTTCAATACTTTCTTAGAGTGACAGGGAGTGGCACAGCTTTTTTTAAAATAAACTTGTTATTTCAACATATGTACCATAAAAATGTTTGTACAAAATTTTAAATAATTATTAAAAATATTCAGCAATATTTAAATATATATCTATATTTAAACGTTTATTAAATTAATAATATTTATAATTATAAAGTGGTTAAAACATATTCAATGTTAATTTCCTAAAAAACAAACTTTTAATTACTTTATTTCAATCAATTTAAATGCAAATATTAACGAACTGAAAATATGAATATATTTAAAAATTAAATATTCATTATTGAATTTGTTTTACATTAATTAACTACATTGGTAATTAATTATTGATAAATGCCTATAGTTATTGGTTGTTAGAAAATAATAAAAAAGTTGTATTATTTATGTTTCATTTTTGTTTAAAACTTATACACACACATATATATATATGTACGTGTGTTTGTTAGAAATGTGGTTCAATAGACGTATAATTAATAAATTAATTAGTAACATAATTAGTTATTATTAAGTAATTATTAATTTGTTATTAATTAATTAATATTTATATGCAGTTATGTGTGTATTAATCAGTTTTTGAATTTTTCTGACACTTTCGGTTTCGGCCGAAAGTGGGAGGATCACCGAAATCCGGTTTCAGTTTCTGTTTCGGTCTTAAAAACCTGTTTCGGTCGATCTCTAATTATAAACAAAGTATTTGTTCTAAATGCATTTTTTGAATTATGAATTAGAAAATACTGAATTATTAAAGTAAAATTTTTTTAAAAATTATTAAGATAAATTTAAAAATTAATAAAATACATCGCTAGGACTGTAATTAAATTAAATAAGACATTAAAAAAAAGGGATAGTTTCTGAGATTTTATTTTTTAATGTTATGAAGTAAATTGTTTTATACAGTAAATCATCTCCCCCCCCCCCTCTAAAGAGACTATTTTTATTGGAAGATTCAAAAACTGTATAATTAATTAAAATGTATGAAAGTTCGTTTCAATTCAAATAATAAATTTTGCTAAATGGGAATAATTTTCGCTATAAAATGCAAAACTTTTTACCTATCGAGTGTGTAACTAATTAAAATCTAAGAAATTTAGTTTTGTTTGACTAAACATTGCTGTTTAATGATTTTACGATAAAAATTACATTTAATTACAATTAAAATTTAAATTGCAATTAATTTTCTATTGTAAGATGCAAATAACATTATCTTTTAAATTAAAAACTATGTTCTTACTTATTAGTTACTTATACTACTGGTATGTAAATATTTTTGCATCTTACAAAAAAAAATTAATTTAAATTGTAATTAAATGTAACTTTTATTGTCAAAGAAACTTTATTGGTAACACCAATAAAGTTTCTTTCTCCAATCTTAAAGATCCAATTGATGACCATAATACCTGGGGCATTTATAGAATTTTTTTGAGTGTGGCCTCTCTTACATTAGGCAGACGAAGCGTGTTCTTAGAATTAGGCTAAAAGAACATCAGAATTATGTTAGAAAGCAGGAATGTGAGAAATCTACAATAGATAAACATTGTTGGATTCCAACCACCAGTTTAATTATCCAGAGGCTAAAATTATCCAAAAATGTAATTCAGTTATGGATCTAGACTTTTACGAAGCTTACTTTATTCATAAACATACTTCTGCCTTAGTGAATGATATGACCAGCACCCCTTTTCTATCGCACATGTGGAGGGATCCTGCGCAATGACTTTTTTTTCAGTTAGTTCCGGTTAATTATGTCATTTCTTTGGGATATATAAACTCTTGCTTTGGCATTTTCAATCAAGCCAGTACTTATGGCTATAACCGAGAGGTTCTTTAAACCAATTTTAATCTTTTTTTTTTTCCCCTCCACACTGAGGAAGGGGATCCAAGAATCCTCGAAACGGCCGTATGTAATTTTTGTGCCATTTTTTTCATAGAAACTAAACTATATTGCACTTAACATGAAAACTAAAACAATATACTAAAACTGTTTTTTTCCCCTTTTCTTCTTTTATTCACTTTCTTTTAACACTTTGAACAAAATTGAAGATCAACTATAATCAACAAAACAGAAACAATTTGCTTTATACACTTATAAAAAAACAACTATAAGATTCAGTATCGACTATCAAGAAATCATAAATTTATAAAACAAAAAATTAAATACAAAATAGTTTTTTTTTTAATTGAAAAATTTAAACATAAATGTCAGCTTATTTTTTTATTCCCTAACATGTTGTACAATTTAAGCTCAACAACACCAAAACCAGAAATTGATTCTTTTCTAATGAAGCTGTATAGAACTGATTATCTAAATTAGACAGTTAATCTTTCTATATCTATCTTGAATTAGTTATGTCCTACATAATTATTAGTCCCATATAATCTACATTTAAAAATAAAAACTTCAAAACAAAGCTTGGATAAGATTTTTGGGTTTTTCTTTAGCTAGAAAAGTCACTGCCAGAGACAAATGTTCTTTATCTACAGAATAGAATAGTCAATATCAGTTGAAAACTTCATTTACACTTGTTTTGACTTAAAATATCAAAAATATCTTGTACAGTGATATTTTGAAAATAATAAACATCTTGATATTTTGAAAATAAATATCAAATAACATGAAAATATCAAAAATCTTGACATTTTGAAAGTAAATATTGGATATATATCATGATATATATCAACAAACCTTGCTTTGTTCATTTTAATTCTTCTTTAGAACATTTTCGTTTCTGTGGATGTGTTGGGAAACCTACATTTTCAACAGAGAGAGGTATCCTTTCTGAATTTGAAAGAGAAAGGGGGGGGGGGGGGGCATTTTGTATTATTTAGGTTTTCTCAGTAACTTTTGGTCAGAATTGAAGGTTTAATATATCTAAATGTCAGAAATTAAATCAGTAATCACTATAACGAGGACCCCTTAGTATGTTTGGATAGATTTTCATTTAAAAATATGCAAATTAGAGGGTGTACAATGCTGCCTAATGCTGTGGGGTTCCCAACATTAGATTTGTTTGGAAAGATTTTCGTTTAAAAACAAATTCATTCAACACTGATTTTAGGTAAATTTAAGGTTATTTTCATGGTCCCGGATTACATAGGTTTTTTGTTTAAAAAACTAAAATTGACTGTAGCATGTGTAGCATGCTGGATGTATGCTGCTAAAGGCATTGGGGGCTCAGCAACTCTAGGTTTGTTTGGATAGATTTTCATTTAAAAATATAAAATCATACAAATTTGAAAGCATATATGTTGCTGAAGGGAGTGAAGCCCTCAACTGGATTGTTTGGATAGATTGTTAAAATATATTAAATCATTCAACACATTTAGGTATATTTAAGGTTATCATAGGACTGGACAAGTTAGATAGTTTACCGGTCGATTTAGTCAGATAGTTATAATAAATTTTGTCTCTTTCATGAAATATCTTAATCTACATATACATACAATACACAATACCATATATATATATTACATGAAAAAAAAATCCATTTTTGAAAGATTGGGGTTTATTACTGGACATTTTAAGAAGAATACAATATAAATTTTTGCCATTATTATTATTTTTAAAAACTAAACTTGTATTAAACTAAATATGCAAGTTTTCCCACAGTTGTCAATATTTTAACTAGAGATATCTGGTTAAATTTCTTTATATATAAACAATAAAACATTTTGAATACATATTAATTAAGGATATTCTCAAAAAATATTTTTTCTTGCTTAAGAACGTGAAACTTTCTGACAAATTTATGGACTTGTATTTAAATGTAAAAGCATGAAACTAGCAGGTGTATGACTATTGAAGTAATTTGGAATCTAATAGTGATTTTCTTTTTTTATAGAAAATATTATATTTTGAGTTACAAGTGATTATTATCTCATGATGATCTTTATTGGGCTGATACATACAGAAATTTGGTTCAAAATATCAAATTCAATAGCAATTTTTTAGGGATCCTCTGTCTTAAGTGAAAAATGAAAAATACAATTTGATTTTATAGTTTCTAAATAAGAGCACCTGCCAATTTAATGTATTTGTGAATAAAAATTAATTTAGGAATGTGTCGAAAAGTAGCCAGTTTGGATTTGAGAGCAGCCTTAAATTACTCTATTTGGTGCAGTGTATTTAATTTTTCAGATACAGTTAACAATATTTAATTTTTTTTTTTTTTACACTAGATAGCAACATTAAGAATCAATGATTTGCTTTAAATGTTCCACAATAAAAACTGTAAAATTAAGATTTAAAAAAAAAAAAGTTACTGAGAATGACACAGTCAACAAACAACCTATTTCACCGATGCAACAATAATAATAATTACAGAAAAAGTCATTGCACAAAAAATTTTAGAGAGAAACAGTGATAACAGAAAGGTAATTTTTTAAGCTTTAACTTTAATGGGAAAAAATGTTTTTAAAAAATGACAAACATTGATTTCATTAGAAATTATAAAAAAAATTATATTCAAATTAATTTTTATTAATACACTAAAACATTTAAAAAAAAATTCCAGTAATTATGTACATAAAGTTTATGCTTTCAACATAAAAACATACTTGTTTCCCACTTTCCTCTGAGTTTGATCTGCCAGATGACTGGAATGAAAAAGACCTATTTTGGGACTCGCTTTCTTCTGCTATACCAGAATTTTCATCTACGTCATGCTTTATAGATACTTCTAAAACCTAGATATAGGAAGGGGAAACATCAAATTTACTTGTTAAAAAAAAAAGTATTTGTGCATAAACATTATTTAGCACGAAAAAATGATAACACAGATACTGAAAAGGATTACAAAACAATATACATTATACAAGAAAACTCAGATAAATAAATTTGATTTTTATAACATAATGTGGATTTGTTTATTTCAGTTTTCTTAGGCATGTTACAACTCTCTAAATATGTTCCTGTTTTAATTATTAATTGATATAATGTAATTTTTTTCTAAGTAAACAGATAACAATAGTGAGCAAAACAAAATTGTATTCAACATGTTTAATTTTACAAGAATGTATTTATCTAATTTTGCAGTACAATCAAAGTTCTTAAAAACTAAAATTATTTATAAACTTTTAAAAATATTATAAAATAAAATTGTAATTTTCACGTAAGTTTTCCAAAATAATTTTGATGTAAACTTACATTTAAATCAACTGCTGCATCAGTCTTTTTAAAATTATAAACTATAACTTGACCACTTGAACCAGCAACTGCAAGTACCCTAGTGCTGAGACAAAAAGCAACATTATCAATGGCAAAAGGATCTTCATCAAGCTCATCTATACTTCGAGGCTTTGGCCTTTCAAACACTTTGGTCGTTTTTAATTTGTACAATATTTGAAAGGAAACTAGAAAGAAAATAATGTAATAATTAGTAGAAATAGTCCAACCAACTATTTTTTTTACTTTTTTGTTTTGGAAAATACATTTAATTTAAGGGTGTGGAATCTACAGCAATTTTACTTTTAATTTATTGACGAGAAATCTACTGCAAATTTTTACTAAGAATGGCATTAAAAAAAATAATAAATACATTATTCAACTATATGAAAAGGTTCTATTTGAATATTTCCATTATCTGAAAAAATAAATTAAATTAAAAAATTAAAAGCAAAAATACAAGATTATTGCAATAAGAAAGTTAAATATTTATAACTACATATACTGTTTATTATACCTGTTCTTTGCATGGTTGAAAAAAAAAATTAATCATCAACTCTGATCATAGAAAGACAATGCTTCCATCGATAATAATGACGTGTGAAAGTATATCGGCAATTTTCATGTATAAAAGTGAAGCATATTACTATGATGGTTGCTGAAAGGAGATGCTATTTTCATTTTTATTTTCAGTTTTGACTAAGAAGTCCTACATCAAAAAGAAAAAGCGATTTAATTTCCAAGGATAAATCAATGCTGTGAAACAAAGAGGCTAAATGCCAAAATCTTTCATTGAAATAGTTATTTTTAGAAGAAAATTGGCATTTTAATATATGAAATTGAAGCATTTTACTTATGACTATGTGAAAATGAGTCTTTTCCACTTAACGGTGTATTCAAATCCAAACTGCTTATTTTGAGACACATTTGTAAATTCATTGCTCTATTGCTCTACAATGCATCCAATTGGCAGGTTCTCTTATTTAGAAACTTTATAATGTCCGTATTGTCTCAATTTTTTGATAAAGGCAGAATATATTTCAAAAAATGCTGTCAAAGTGGACATTTTGAACCGAATTTCCTGAAGCGATAGCGCTGGAAACAAAAAAAAATGATCGTACTGTGAAAATAATTGTCTGTAAATCAATTTCTAATTAATTGAACGAAAAATAAAAACATGGGGCCCTTATAAATGTCTTTATAAATCACGCCGCCAAGTTTCCTGTTGTTATTTTTAAAAATGAGTCTGAAACTGTGTCTCAAAATTTTGAGTTGTTGAGCGTGGAAAAATATATTTTTTTGAATACCGCCTTAAGTCTCAAAATTCTTACTATAATGTGATAAGTAAAATTATTTTATTTTTTACCACTCTTTCTTCAATATTTTGGTGTAACCATTTCAACTACATTTTATAAAATTCTAAAACTAAAATGGGAATTAATTGTTTTTTAATATTATGTAATTTTCACTGGTTAATATTCATTCAGTTCATAACCTATAAATTTTCATCATCAAATAGAAATGTTTTCAAATATTAACATTACGGTTCTAACCTGAAAAAGAAGAAAACATTCTGGGGTGAAAGTGATGTTGTGGGGTGATATATCAGTAGTATTTCACTATTGTGTAAAGAAACAAAACAATCGTTTGCAGTTTGATATTTACAGAAATAAAAAACAAAAAATTACATGTCACCCTGTATTTATGATTCAGCTTGGCTGTTTTATATACCAGCTAATTTCTAATCTTCTTCATTTCATGTAATCTGCTATTTTTGTAAAAAATTATACTATTGTGAGGAAAAAAACCAAAATTGTGCATATCTGGTTTAGTATAATAATTTTGTGCGATATTAATAAAAAATCTTATCAACATTTCAGTCTTGGGAAAAGAAACATTGTAAGAAAATCTTACATTTATCGAAATTAAAAACAAAAAATTACATTCTTGATTTTTTAAATAATTTGTAAAAAATCCATAATTTTTTCTTACAGTTTTGAGAAAAACTTTATCTAAAAGTGAATTTTTTGTTCTGTTTTGTGCTGCAAAGACTAAAAATTATGAGATATTTAGAATTATAGACATGAAGGATGAAAGTACTTAGTGCAAAAATTCCTTTAAATTTAATAATATATATATAAAAAAAATTTAAATCGAATTTTGAAAAAAAAATCTCTGAGGGGTTCTTGAGTACATCTTGGAGAGCTGGCCTTATCCATCACAGCACGAGAGCATACAGACAGACTCACAAATTCTTAATTTTATTAATTTAGATAATAAACAAAAAACAGAACTAAAAAGTTTTAAAAATATCGGATTTAGAATGAAACAAAGTTCCAAAAAAGGATCAATCATTAAATACGTCATACAAATTTTGTAATTTTTTTAACCCTCCTCCCTTCCTATGTCACAGGTTGTCACACTAATTATAACCTCTTTACTGTTGTGATGACACATTGTTTACAACTCATAATAGATATTTCTTTATGAACTTTATTATGCTACTTGCAAATGTTTATCTAATAGTCTTCTTATTTTAGATGTCATGTGACAAAATTTTAACACCCTCCCACACCCCTATCACACTGTGACACACTTTGTGGACCCTGTTCCTTTTCTTGAAGTATGAGGCAATTAATGGATGACTCTTAACTTGAGCATTCTAATAACAAAGAATTAGAAATAGAAAACAAATACCTGACGAAGCATCCCAGAACTGCAGTGATCCATCTGCATGTCTAAAGGAAAAATATAGTAAACCTCAGTTACGGAAACAGTGAAAGTATAATCGGAAATAAGCTAAAATTTTAGATTCTTACCCAGTTATCACGATTTCGGGATAGCTAAGTGTTGCAGTACCCCATTCACCTCCATCAATAGGCCAGTCCTAAAAATAAAAAGCATGCAAATATTTTAATTTTACCACGCAAAATATGTTTTATTAAATTTATACTTTGATAATTATCTTTATTTGTAATAAAAAAGATAACACTATAATTTTTTTTTTATTTAGCCTCCTAAGATTTCATTTATCCTATTCAACATTTCTTTTTTTCATATGAAATACACTATATGGCCAATGATGACCGGTCACTTGCGATTTTAGACGTTTTGTTAAATATCTAGAAAAATACATAAGGAATTATCCTGAAACTTCAGGCATGTAAACAGCATAGTCGATGTCATATATTTCGGTGAAGATTTTTTCCCGAAACCCCATTGGGGGCCGTCAATAAGTTGAAGAAAAATGAATATCTTTTGGATAACCCTGTAAAAACTAATATCGCAAAAGCGTTGAAACGGTAGCACATGCTTAGGCGGCGTCTTTTAATAAATTATGTTAATTTTTATGAGTATAGCACGTATACTCGTGGAGAAATTAAGGTTTTTATAAAAACAATCCCAAATTTCACCAAGTGTTTTGCTTATAATTTTCAGAGTTCTTAATATAAAAGAATATTCTTTTCAGGAACGATGACAAACAACATTATATACAATACCCTGCAACCAGAATTAAAAAATAATAAATATTGGATGAAAAATGAGCAGGTTCACAAAATATTGTTTCACTGCACATGCGCAAATGCAATCAAAATATAGTGTGCATAATATATTAGCTAAATGTATAGAATAACTTTTGTGAAAGTTTCAAAAACATAGCTTTAAAATTCTGATAGTGATAGTCGATAGAATAAGCTTTAAATTCGCTGTTCCCAAAAGGAAGCAAAAAGATAAGGGGCGGTATCCAAATATACAAGGAGAGACAGGTCAACTTTCATAAGTTAGTATATTTGGATACAACCCCTCATCTTTTTGCTTCCTTTTGGGAACAGCGAATTTCGAGCTTATTCTATCGATGATTATTATCATAATTTTCAAACTATGTTTTTGAGACTTTCACAAAAGTTGGTCTATACATTTAGCTAATATATTATGCACAGTATATTTTGATTGAATTCGCGTATGCGCAGCAAAACAATATTTAGTGAACCTGCTCATTTTTCATCCAATATTTATTATTTTTTAATTCTGATTGCAGGGTATTGTATATAATGTTATGTGTCATTGCTCCTGAACAGAACATTCTTTTATATTAAGAACTCTGAAAATTATAAGCAAAACACTTGGTGAAATTTGGGATTGTTTTCATAAAAACCTTAATTTCTCCACGAGTATACGTGCTATCCTCATAAAAATGAACATAGTTTATTAAAAGGAGCCTCCTAAGCATCTGCTACCGTTTCAATGCTTTTGCGATATTAGTTTTTACAGGGTTATCCAAAAGACATTCGTTTTCCTTCAATTTGTTGACGGCCCCTTATGGGGTTTCGGGAAAAAATCTTCACGGAAATATACGTCTATCATGTTGTTTACATTCCTGAAGTTTCAGGATACTTTCTCGAGTATCTTTCCAGATATTTCACAAAACGTCTAAAATCGCAAGTGACCGGTCATCATTGGCCATATAGTGTATTTAATTTCAGTTGGAACTTGTAAAAACCTACTGTTCATTATATTGGATAGTCTAGTGTTGCTATCTGTGCACTGAAATAATTAAAAATTGCAGCAAAATGCGTATTTTAATGATTTGAAAATGGCGGCGAACAGATGACAGACTGCTGAAGTTAAGTACATAGTTTTAACTCAAATTTCATATAATTTTGAAGATTATTTTGATGTTAATGCAACATATTTTATTTTAAATGTTGTGTTAATGAAATTAAATCGTAGTTTAAGTAATTGAATGTATATTTTGGAGAATACATGTTTTTATCGATGTCCATTGTATTGGACGCTGAGTCTTCATCAGTTGTTTACATTCATATTAGGCTCCTTTTGTATACTGAAAGGAAATATTGGTTTTTACTTACAATTCCATACTGTATTGAAAAGATAAATAAATACAGAAGTAGATAATATATATTTCTATTGGTAATTAAATTATTTATATATTATTCTAGAAATGTATAATTTTACTGATAAAATGCTTGTTCTAAATTAGTATATATATTTTTTTTTCAGTGAAATGTGTTTTTTGGCAGCATATCTATACTAATAAAAGAAAGTTTCGCTCTGTGTGTGTGTTTGTTTGTCTGCAATAACTAACAAAATCTAGCCCACCAAGAAATCTGAAAATTTAGGTGTGGATAGTCCAAGGCCTGGCCTGATGCACCTGAATCTCAGAATTTTAATACTTTGAAAATTAACAAAAATATTAATTAAAAACTGATCAATAACTCATCTCTTTTTTGCGAGCTGGCTTTCAGAACTCTCACATGCCCAGAACCTGATTTACCGCAGCGAACAAGAATGAAGAACCATTTGCATGAAGAATGTTTTTTTTATGCAATTCTCTTAAATTCTATCGATTAAACCATTTGGTTTAATTAAAAATGAAAAGCATACTCTGAAAGATCGTACTCTTATGTCTCCAATACCGTAATCAATTTGATTTTTAAAAAAATTACGTAAACCCTTTGAAAAAGGGTCATTTTCCCTGACTTATGTTTCTCCCTTATGCCAACAAACCTTAATAGCACAATTTTAGAGATACAGACAAACTAAACATATCCTCTTAGAGTTGAAACCTTTTTCTAATAGATGGTATAATTATTTCTTTAAAATACGGATTTTAACCCCTTTAAAAAACATCAGCGAACACAGGTCATTTTGCGCCTCACAAGAAGATTTTTTTTCTTATGCTAAAAGTTAGTAAATGTTCGTATTTTGACACAATCTTTATAAAACATCTCAGTAGACCAGATTTACATCACATACAACAATTTCGAAGCGTTCGGATGAAAACAAGTATTTAAAAAAAAATAAAATCCGAGATATTTTCGGCAAAAACCCATAACGGGATGTTTTCCATGGTCACGTTCAGTTTCAGGTAATGTTTTCACTATTTAAAATGCATATATTTTTACATAATCTTATAGAGGACTTGGAAACAGTTATATTTATAAATGACTAAAATTTCAGAGAGATCGGACGATGAATACTATTTTTACTTTCTTCTATCTATAATAGAAGAAAGTATTGTAATCGAAATTTTTTTCGACTTCCGGTTTTCGACGGATTTACACGATTTAGGGGTCAGAGATTCTGAAAAACATGTTTTTACAAAATGTCTGTCTGTCCGTCTGTGTGTCCTCATTGTATCATCGTAAAGTGTATGAAGTTATGCTTCAAATTAAACCTAATTTTTTTTCAATGTTTTTGGCTATGGCAAACAGGTTCTATTAGAATTTGGGGGATATTTCGACGAAAGGGGGTGCTGTGATCGATATTTTTGTTCCATTTTCACTATTGTACCATCGAAAAGTGTATGAAGTTATGCTTCAAATTGAACCTATTTTTTTTTTCTATGTTTTTGGCTATGGCAAGCAGATTCTATCAGAATTTGGGGATATTTCGACGAAAGGGGGCGCTGTGATCGATATTTTTGTTCCATTTTCACTATTATACCATCGAAAAGTGTATGAAGTTATGCTTCAAATTGAACCACATTTTTTTTCTATGTTTTTGGCTATGGCAAGCAGATTCTATTAGAATTTGGGGATATTTCGACGAAAGGGGGCGCTGCGATAGCCATTTAAAGATTTCAAATTCAAAAAGATGTGCAAATTCAAAAAAATTAGAAATCCTAAAACTTTTTTTCGTTAAATGTTCAGCATTGATCTGGAGAATCCGGAACAATTTTTGTTTTGCCTCTATCTTAAAAAATGGCTGAGATATAGCGGTTTGAAATTTTAGAGTGGCTGACATTTTCAAACAAGACAGCAGAATTCCTCCATAAACGGTTTAATTTATGAGTTTTAGTTAACATGGTTTCGGCAAATTTTCTTTCATTGTTGTAACCATTAATCCTATTATATGCTTATCACTATATATTTATATTCGCCAACGTCAAATTCTCGCCAAACTTGGCGACAGTTGGCGGAATATCGCCAAATTTGGTGACCAAAATAAGTTGCCATAAATGAAGCCAACTTGGCTCTAGAGGACTAATTTGGCGATATTCTCATTCAAATTCAATGTTGACGAGAACTGGAATTGAATCTTCTTTATTTAGGTTCCACGCATTTGAGCTTCGTGTTTTCCAGTAAAATTAGCTAAAATCGTAAAACCAAGGAGTAGGGAGGCTATCTGTTCCTGTCGGTTCAGGCCAGAAGGACTTTTCATAGTTTAGTATACATGGGTTGATCGCATCCCGGTAACCCGACGATTCGCAAGCAGCTGACGTACAACAAAATGACGAAAAATATTGATTTTATTGGCGATGTGATAGCGAATTTTGAAGTATTACCATGATTGAGATAGAAGAAAGTTTTGGGATTGGCACATCCGACTAGTTTAATTTTAATGGACCCGACGCGAAAAGAAAACATTTATTTTACAACCAGATAACAATATTTCTGACATAATTTTTACACGGGCAGTAAAATCTTTATATTTATGGCCATTGAAAATTTCAAAAAGGTTTGGACAACAAAAACTATATAACGATCCTACTTGAAAAAAGTAAATGTTTTTTTACGATTTGCGATTTTATCATTAAAGATATAAATTTATACAAAATTGGGTAAAATATATAAAATAATACAAATTTGGGGTTTATTTAAGGTTTTATCACAGGCCTGGCAACGCTGGGTGGGTCAGCTAGTAGTAAATAAAGATATTTACAATTAAACTTTTAATATATATTTTTTCCTTATTCATTGCAAGATTTCTGTATTTTTTTTTTCTGTTTGTATGTTGTTTGTAATTAAATTAACTAATTTAAACTAAAAAACAAGTAATATAATTTTTTTTTTTAAAGTCAATTCCTACTTTTTAATCATAAATATATAAAATGAACCCGTGCAGCATTAATGTCCCACGTTACCTTTATTGAACATTATTTTATAATCATCGTTGCGGTATTTTATTTCTGTGGCATCACTAATTTGAGATAAATCTTTCATTTCATTTATGAAAACAATGGGAGGAATTTTTTTCTCCCATTTAAAACTAAAATTAATTAATTAAATTTAATTAATGAATTAATATTTGAAAAAACTATATTAACATAAAGTGCCATCCACTACAAGTTTTAAAAAATTTATTTGAACTTGAGTGGATGAATAGAAAATATTTTATTAACGATTGAAAATTTGAACAAGATATATATAGAGAGAGAGTGTGAGCTAATAAGTAGGAATTTAAAAAACCCAAAGTGAAAAAAATATTATTAAAAATATAATTAAAGAAAATATAATTAAACATAACATTATAAAAATTATAAATGAATTCATTTTAATTTCTTTTAAATTACCATTTGGCATTTAATTGCCAATTGTGGTAGCTGTGCCACTAATTATCATTATCATGCTAGGAAACAATGTTGTTGAGACACATTTAAAAAAAATTCTAGTTGAAAATTATTTAAAAGTTTACTAAATTGACGTACAATTTTTCTATTTGATGATGTAAAAATTGAAATTATGTGATACTTAGCATTGATGGATGATTGACAAAAACACACTTCTGACAACAGAAAAGTTTGCAGTGAAAGAAATAGGACTTTGTTGCTAAAAATCTGATTTTTTAGGCCTATTTTTTTCAGAGATATTTGGAAACTGGGACATTTAGATCTAGAGAAAGTTACTACAACAATTTTGGAAGCAAAGAAATGAATGGTGATGTGTCGGATCTTGACAATAGTGATGAAGGTATGCAGTAAAAAAAGAACAAACAAATTGAATTCATGCAAATTCATCTAATTACTATACTTCAAGGTGTTTAGTGTTGATCAGCCTTTGAGGAAATCGAAGTTGAGTTATTAGAGTCATGATAAAAACTCATGCTCCAACACTTCACCACCAAGCTACCATGCGCAAACATAAAAGATCGGACTTAAGTAATGAATCTACTCAGTTCACATATTTTACAGTATTGGAATTCACTGTTATACCTACAGAAAATCCAGGTTTTTCAGTTTTTAAGACATTGTGGCTGATATCACTATGACTTTAAACAGCTGCTTAATTGCAATGTTATACTACAACTACAGTAAAATATGTGAAAATCAAATCTGTCCATAATGGAATCCTGTCTTAAATGAAAAAATATATATATATATCGTTCCAACAGAAAGAATATCAACAATTATACATGCTAAGATGAAAATCTGTATAAAGCGGAATTTTTTCCTGTTCCTTTCTATCCCAGTTTCACAGGTCTTATTGAATAAATATTTAATTTAAAAATAAGTTGGCTATTAGAAACTTAGTAAAATTCTCTTTGTAAATTTACTTTGTGGAGGAGAGGAAAACATCAAAATCAATGTTTGCCTCCTGTGAAAAAGAAAGCTAGTTTTTGCCCTTACATTTAGGTGTATATCGCACAATAAATGACACTGGTATGTTGTGCTTTTTATTATTTCTGCGATGGAATTTCACCAAATTATATGCAAGATGTTTATTAAAAAATATACCAATTCAATTTTAGCTTTGTTTACTCAACAGGAGGCGCTGCTATACTATTTTTCGTAATGAGAATTACAGCTGTATCTCAGTTTATATTGTTTAGAAATGTACCAAATTTTATACTTGAAGTTATGCACTATACTTCCTAATTGTTGGTGTGTAACAGCGCTATTCAAATCAATATATTAGAATAATGTAGATTGTAGAAGAAAGTGCTGGAAAGCACTCTTAAATTTAATATATTTCAAAGTATCATAATTCAGTAACTTTGGTCGTAAATGAATGAAGTTTTTACTATTTTACTTGTCGGAGCAAGGAGAATTAATAAAATATGCAACCTATAGGACCTGGAAACTATATAAAAATTTAAATTTCATATTTTAATATGTAAGCAGCAACTTGCAAAACAAATATTATAACTAAAAGCTACACTGATTTGCATACTTTTTGAAATTGGAAGTATATCTCTCTAACTGCTGATGATAGAAACAATCATCATAACCTCTATTTTGAACCAACATGTAATAGAGTCCTGCACCAGGTTGGGTAACTCAATTTTATGCACAAGCAACCCAACCTGTGGGTCGTATCAGGTTGGTGCTAATTTTTTGTTCATTGTGGGTCAAATTTGGGTCAGGTTGACTAATTATTTGCGTTCAGGTAGGTTTTGGGTTGAGTTTTGAATCTTGTGGTCAGGTTGACTTGATTTTTGAAAAGAAAGTCTAGAATAGTGTTTCAGATGAAAAAAATAGATTTGAATATGAATGAGTTTTTACATGTTATTTTTTCCACATAAAAGATAAAATTGATAGTAGAGATACAGTTATAGACCATTTTTCCATAGCTACATTAAATTGTGGATAAATTTTCTTTGATTTTGAGTTGACTTGTAATAGAATTTGTGGGTATAAATAACCTGAACCATGCAGAACTCTATCCAGCATATAAATATTTATTTTTAATATAATAGACAAATTCATATTAGAGGTGAAATTGTAGACTATCTAATCCACACAGGACTTTTATGTTCTGAGAATCATCATCATGGAAATTATTTTTTCTAAACCCTGCACATGCATTCTGAGATATGATCTTGTATCCTTTCTCCCCTTGAAAAAGGGAGAAATTTTTGAAAAATTCCTCTTTTTATATTTCTTATATTTTCTGTCCCCAAGAGCAGCAGAGATGCAGGTGAATTCCTTATTGTATCTAGCATATGTTCTAAGGAACATCATACAAAATTTTTCTTTACAGCTGTGATATTTCCAAGATACAGTTTAGCTCTCACCATGAGAGTAGCAGTGGAGGATTTTCAAAAAGTTTCTACTAACTATGTTCCAAAACCCACCAACATATACAATGACATCTACCACAACAGCACTACTAATAGAGTGTGAGGTATTCATTTCCTTTTTGGTTATCTTGCCACTCCCTCTCCTGCCAGTCTGAAAAGATAACTTTCGAAAAAAAAAAAATTAAGAAACAAGTTGGAAATTGTACGTCAAACGTTACAAACGAGGTGCGTTCGTACTATAGCTAATTATATAAATATTCAGATGTTGATGATTTTTAATTCTGTGAAATGAATTATATCGTCTGCAGATTAATTTCTGTCATAAAATAAGTATCTCGGTTGCTTGACGATTAAACTTCGAAAGCTCCTATAAAAATAAATAAAGCACTGATTTTAAAAAAAAATCAAATTTCTTAATAAATGTTTTTAATTAATATTTTCTAAAGTTTTGATTAGATTTAAAAAAAAATTGAAATGTCTCGACAAAATTCTGCAAAGATAATATATCTTAAATTTCAAACCATTCAATTGGGCAGTTTTTGCGTTGTTATATGTGGACGGACGGACGAACCAAACGACGACAATAGGTGCTACGTATTTATATAATTACGAACGCATCTAAAAAAAGAAGAAAAAAAAGGCTGAGTCTACATGACCAATACATTCATCTTCCAAGCACATCAAATTACACTTTGCAGCTACATAATACAAAAATTCAACATTAAAAAAAAAAAAATTATGAAGGAAAGTGTCACATAAATTGGATTAGGAAGTTTGAAACTAAAATAGTTTGTTTGGGTAGTTCCCTATTTTCTGCATATTTATTAATAAGTAAAATAATAAAGAAGGAATGGCTAAAAAAGTTGAAAGAATATCAATAGATTAATTTAAGTAGACTATTTAAATATCAATATGAAAATAAAAGAAAAGTTGTAAGAATGAATAATAGAGCTCTATTTTCAGCACAGATATTTTATAGAAAGTAATTTTAACCATCACAAGAACTTTCAGAATAAATTGAAATATTATTAAACAACCTAAACAAAAATACCTTTTCAGAACAACCACACTGTTTGGTGCCCGCGGCTCCAACAGAGTAAAAGGCTGGTATGAGGTCATTGGGGCAATCTGCAAAATAGGCACAATAGGTGACAGGTGATTTGTGGAAGTCCATAGGATATGGATTTTGGAAGCAAGGAAAACTGAAAAAAAAAAAAATAATAATAATGCAAATTTTAATGAATTTAAATATTTTACGCACCAACTGCATATAAAAAAAATTATAATTTTTACTTTAAAAATAAAAATATTGCAGGAGAACAATATTCTTCAATCTAGCTAAGTAAAATACAAATACAATCAACAATATCAAAGATTAAAATACCCTCTTTATTCTAACAAATTAGAGTTTTATCAATAAAGTATAAATTATTCTTCTAAAATATAACTTCTTTTTGTCCCTTTTTAAGCCATTAATATCAATATTATTTTCTTTTATAAACTAATACTATGAAAATATATTCACAATTCTTAAACACAAATATCATTTTTAAATTAATGATAATATATATATTCCAAATAAGTGTTATAAGCATTATTTACTACACAGTAAAAACGTGCATAAATTCATTGCAAAAGTCAATTTAACTTCTTTTAAAACAAACATAATGTTCAGTATTGTAAAAAAAAAAAGAAACATTGACTAACTTCAATTCTAATCAATGCAAGAAAAAGAAAAAAATGTTACTTAATTTGTAGAAAGTTCTTTGTATGCAGAGTATTTTGTCATAAGACGTTATCTACATATTAAAGGTGAACCTAACTTTAAGAAATTAAATATGCAACAAAATTAAAAAGTGTTGCTGATGAAGTCCAGCATGCCATAGCATACAAATGTAAATTTTTACTAATTTTGAATGACTAGTTAGTGAGATATAAATTATTGAAAATTAAACCAATCAATGTCAAAGAGAAACATAGATTACTTAAACAAAATTCTAGCAAATATGCGGTAAAAGTATTACTTGCATAATACTTAGTAAAAGTCCAAATATAATAGGTATGTATATTTGGATTAATATTTTGAAGTATTATTAATTAATGGACAATGTGATAATCAAAAATTCATACATGAAAATTTATTATTTTTTTTTCCACTATTAGAGTATGCATGAATGAAAGCACTCCAAGAGAAATTTTCATTCACTTTTGGCCTTTATTAGTGTGAAGTTATGAGCAAATACTATATAAGATTGGCAACTTTAAAGGATCACACTTTAGACTAAAATTGAAGATTCATTTTCTGTTATTTCATGCATGTTAAGTACTAGACAAACAATAATATATTAAGGATCTCTATATGAGCATTGTTATTATCCACAAATAACTGTTACATCATTATTTTAATAGTTTTAGACACAATATAACTTGATCTCATTTGCATTTCTCACTATTGACATAGTTCCAGAATGCATTTTAACACATATTTAATGTATTTAGCAGACAGAGCAATGAAAACTTGCATTTAAAATAAATATGGCATGACAAATTGAATGAAAGAAAAAGTATGTATGTATGTATTTTATATATATATATATATATATATATATATATATATGTTTGTATTGAAAATTTTAAAGTTTATAGAAGAGGAAATACAGTCGACACTGGTTATAACATACCAGATGCTTGGTCCTGAATTAAATCCTATATAATGTAACAATTTACAGCTTCAGCCATAACGGACTACGCAAAAGCCTTATTCTGGTTAGAACATACTTTATAGACTCGAACGAAAAGCCAAATTTGGATGTAAACTAGGGGTGCACAACCTGTGGCCCGTGGATTAATTTCGCCGATTGGACGCGAAAAAATCACGAATTTTGCCAAATTTCGCCCATCGGGTGCGTAAAAATCACAAATTTTGCCGATCGAGTGCGTATAAATCGTAAATTTCGCCAATCGCCTGCGTAAAAATCGTGAATTTTGCTGATCGCCTGCGTAAAAATCGTGAATTTTGCTGATCGCCTGCGTAAAAATCGTGAATTTTGCCGATTTGGCCCGTAAAAATCGCAAATTCTCACGATAGGGTGCATATAAATGGCAAATTTTGCCGATCAGGTGCGTATAAATCGTAAATTTCGTCAATCGTATGCGCAAAAATCACGACTTTTGCCGATTGGGCCTGTAAAAATCGCAAATTTTGCCGATCGGGTGCATATAAATCGCGAATTTTGCTGATCGGGTACGTGTAAATTGTAAATTTCGCCGATCGTCTGCATAAAAATCACGAATTTTGCCGATCAGACACGTATAAATCACGAATTTCGCCAATCGGACGCGTATAAATCACGAATTTTGCCGATCAGGTGCATATAAATCGTAAATTCCTTCGATAGTATGCGTATAAATCATATATTTCATCAATCGTATGTGTAAAAACCACAAATTTTGCCAATCGGGTGCATATAAATCGCGAATTTTGCCAATCGGGTGCATATAAATTGCGAATTTTACCAATCGGGTGCATATAAATCGCGAATTTTACCGATCGGGTGCATATAAATCGCGAATTTTACCGATCGGGTGCGTGTAAATTGTAAATTTTGTTGATCGTCTGTGTAAAAATCGCGAATTTTGCCGATCGGACGCGTAAAACTCGCAAATTTTTCAGATTAGGCGCGTAAAAATCGCGAATTCTGCCGATCAGGTGTGTAAAAATCGCAAATTTCGCCAATCGGATGCGAAAAATTGCAAATTTCGCCGATCGTATGCGAAAAAAATTGCAAATTTCCCCGATCGGCAGCGTAAAATTGCAAATTTTGCCAATCGGGTGCGCATAAATCGCAAATTTCGCCGAACATGTGCGTAATAATCGTGAATTTCGTCAGTCACTAAGAAAAAACTATGAATATTGTCAATTGCGCATGGAAAAAAAAATGCGTTTTTTCCATCCTTTTCAACTGGGGTTATGCTGACTAAGGAGGTGGTTGAGTATAGGAAAGCTAACCCTCCTTTTAAAATTAGCATTTTTATGAACTTTTAGGCCGACCCCCCCCCCCCTGCCCGAAACAAAATTTTGTCCATCCTATGGATGTTGGCTCTCGACAATCCAGTCATTTTTGTGACTGCCCCTCCTCTTATAAAGGTTGTGCACCCCTTTGATATCCACATTTTATGACTGATTGAATATGATAAGAAGTACAATTTAGAATAATATATGTTTCTCCTCCTCTCCACCTTCATTCATGAAAGCAGAATTTTTTTCGGCACTGGCAATCTTTAAAGCTAAATTTATTCCTTCAAATAAAATCAAGGAGTATTTTCACTCTTTGAAAATAATCTTAGCTATATCTCTTGTATAAATACAAACGTAAATTGTTGATATATCATTGCCAACAGAACTGAATACGTTGACTGGAAGGAAGGAACCTAGGGGGCTAAATCTACCTTCCGAAATTTATGATTTTTAATCTGATCTCCCCCCCTCCCACCTCCTCGAAACAAAAATTTTCTGATGGTGGCCCTCGACAACCCAGTCATTTTTGTAAGTGGCCCTTCACTTAAAAAGGTTGTGCACCCCTAATGTAAACCTTGCATTTCTGGTTTGGAAATCGGTAAACTGTCTTGGACATTTATTGCAGTGAGTTCTAAATACATTTTCATGGAAGAGATATGTATTCTAACTTGACCTTTGAGTAGTGAATGTCATCGGTTATTATCCAATATTTCCAGCAGCTAGGGAGAACAAGGGGGAGGGGAAGTATTTTTAGAAACGCCTGATAAGGGGGTGAGGGATCTCAAGGCGCATGGACTTTATTGTTATTTTAGTGGCGCAAGGTGATTGTACCTCCCAGTAGAAAGGAGGAAAATTTGTGGTGAAGAATGAAGTGCGACTGCTTTGAAAACACAAAAGTGCAAGACGAATGCACAAAGTTACTTTGATGTTACTAGGGTAAAGTCCTTTGTGAACATCTTGAAGAGAGTATAATTATTTTCAACCCATGTAAATAGGCTACTGATTGTGAAAACTTTAAAATTCAAAAGAGAGAAGTGTGTTGGTGGTAAACAATCTAAGGAGAGGCTGACAGTATTTTTGTGTGCAAATATGATTGTCAATGAAAAAAGAAAATTATTGGTCATAGGGAAATCAAAACAGCCAAGATGTTTCAAAAATTTAAAAAAATCTGCCTGTTCGATAATGCTGCTAATCAGAAAACGTGGATGACATCCGAGATATTCCGTGAGGAACTTTGATTATGGGATAAAAAACTGCAGAAAAAGAAAATAAAAATTATCTAATTTTGTACAATTGCACTGCACATCCGCCAGTGGATAATTTAAGTTCCATTGAACTACTGTTTCTTCCACCGAATACGACTGCAAAAAGTCAACCCATGGACGTGTAAGTTCAAGTTTAATATACATATAAATTAAGTTATTTACATAAATAATTTCAATAGTTTTTCCCAGATAGTTTTCCTAGTGTCTCTGCTTAAGTATTAACAGTTTTTTTTTTTTTTTTAAACAGGTGAAATTGCAGATTTTACCTGCTTATTATAGTGTTTCAATGGTTTAAGTATATGTTTAAAATATATATTACTTACTTAATAAGGGATTATGAACTTTATTTTCTATAGTACTTGCATTAACCCTACTGTCACATCACTCTGACTGTAATGTTTACATTCTAGATGTGGTTGGTTGGTTGGTTGGTTGGTTTGTTGGTTGGTTGGTTTGTTGGTTGGTTTCTTGGTTGGATGGGCATGTGGCAGAAAATTTATTTCAGGTCAGTCAATCTTCCAGTTAATTGATTTTGCTGCCTCATAGTGTTTAAAATTTGCATAATAACCTTTAACTACATAGTTTAACCTTGTTTTCGGCAGTATTTAAGCATTAGTGGTTTGACTTCTGGCAGTGAGGTTCAGTTCAGTGCAGTGGCTGCTCTTAGTAGCTTGATGTAGTTTGATGATGCTGGCTGGTACAGCTCACATGCTTTTAAATAAATGAAACAGTTAGTTTTTAAAGCAGTTTATCTCAGCCCATGAGACCAATCAACTTCTACAATAATTATAGTTCTTTACTATTGATGTTCAGCAGTGAGTGTCCATATGAAACTGCTAGAAGCCTTTACTGGTTTTCTAGAAGTCTTTTCATTTGTTTGACTACCCACGTTTTAAAGGAACTGTTTCACATAACCTTTGTTTCTAATATTAAATAAATTAGTTGCTGCTCAAGTTTAACTTGCATTTATTATGGCTAAAACACTCAGTGAGAATACTTATTGAAATTTAATGAGCAGTTTATGAATCTCATCTACGGCCCTACAGGACACAATACATTCTGGCTTTAGAAAATTAGGAAAAATTCACTGTTTCTGTTTTAAATGCGATAAGAATGCTGAATAAATCTTTGTATTGTGTCACATCAGCTACAATTAAAAATTGTTTTCGTCAGGCAGGTCTCTCTGCTGGCACTCTAGATGAAGAAAACATACCATTATCAGAGTGGTTGAAAATGCAGAAAGAACATCCAAGACACCATCTGATAGTGAGACTGTTGCATCAGTCTCTGGATCAATCAATGAAGATAGTGAAATTGATGATAATGATGATTAAAGTGAAGAGGAGGTGTCAAAAGTATCTGAAGCCAGGCAGGCGGGTCTCTCTGCTGGCACTCCAGATGAAGAAAACATACCATTATCAGAATGGTTGAAAATGCAGAACATCTAAGACATCATCTGATAGTGAGATTGTTGCATCAGTCTCTGGATCAATCAATGAAGATAGTGAAATTGATGATGAAAGTGCAGTGGAGGTGCCAAAAGTATCTGAAGCATTGAGTGCTATAAGAACTTTAATCACAGTTCGTTGAATTCCATACTGACTATTTAGAGAGACTGCAAAGTTCCATTATAAATATTGAAAATGTAATTTTTACTGTGTCATCTAATCAAAAAAAAAAATAAAAATAAAAATAAAAGATTATTTTTTTAAATAAATATGTAAGTAATAATTTTGTTTTTTATCTTTTATTCCATTTTATTTTGGGAAATTCACAAAATGTATATTTAAAATCTCTATTATTGCATGTGCTATTTATTATACACCTTTTTCTTTCAAGTTATGCACTGCAATTTATTGGTTATAATATACCATATTTTCTGGTCCCCTGTAAGTACGTTATGACCAGTGTTGACTGTATGTTTAAGGAAATTTTATTATAAGAGTAGTATAGAAAATCATAAACAAGTAACTTTGGAACAAAAAGCTGTATCCTGTGACTTTTAGAACTGAAGTTATGACTTGTATCCAAATTTATTTATATTTTGGGCTGTACAATACCTATCAACAATTTTCACTTTAAAAAGTTGCAGTACGAGATATACAGTTGAGACAGTATATACAATGTGACAGCATTTAAGAAGTCTTTCATTTTTGTAAAAAATACTTTATAAAACTACTAGAGTATACACATATACAAGCATATGTGTATTTGAACATTAAAAATAAATCTTATAATGATTATGTAGACTATGCAATAGTCCAGTAAAGCTGTTTTCATTCATTAAAATGTAAAAGCTGTTTCACTCATAAAAAGTATATATAGAATAAAATTTTAACACACTAAATGCACACTTAAATTAAAAATAAATTTTTGAACAAAAAAAATTAGGTTAAAACCATTTTTAAATATTACAAAGAAAAACAATCAATTTATGTAAAATGTTTTGGAAAACAAAATATTTACCCAGGACTAGTAAGATCAACTAGAACAAGATCACGCTCCAGAAGCACAACAATTGCATATGGTTCTTGATATTCTGATTTTTAAAAAAGGAATAACATGCTGTTAACATTTAAACTCATGCTAATGTTAGTAAACTGTCAAAAATATAGTATAAAAATTTAAAAAGACATAGTCAAGAACGTGTACAGAAAAATTGAGAAAAAAAATTAATGGATAAAATATTAAATTGTACATATGTGCTTGTCATTGTCACAATTTGGAGGGTCATGGCCCCTCCCCATGGTTTTGAAAAAGAAAATGTTAAAATTTATTTTTCCCAAATAACTTAAAACAATTAACTACAATCAGAAAAATTATGATCATGGTTAAAAATGTTTATTTGTTATATAATAAGGCATGAGTCCACGGAGTATTGACCTCTCACTGTAATAAAGAGAAAAATGTCTTTTTATGGAAATAAAAAAATATATATAGTAATTTAAATAATTTTTTCCAACCAAACTCTTATATCTAAAAAGTGAGACTGATTTTTTTCTTCTCTTAAATATATAATTAAGTTGATTTTCACAATTTATTTTCTCGATCTGTTTAGTCTTAACAACAGTCATTATACCTATCATTATTACTATAAAAATAGCCCGTAATTGCATCAAGTTCTAAACTTCTACTGCCTGTTAAATGAAATCAAACAAATATTCAGTATCTTAAACACGTAGAATTTTTTTTCTATCAAAGATTCATGGACAGAATTAGAAGAATAATACACATTGTCATGCGACATATCATATAATAATCAAAACTAAGAAATTCATTTTATATGTTTTCTCTATGTGATGCAATTTTTTTTCAGTTACTAGATTTTTACTTGAAATTTTAGATATCTATGAATACAAGAAGTCCATCCAAGCCAAGACTGAAAACTTTTTTGAATATTAGATATAACCCAATGGAGATGGGCTAAAAAATTTCCACTGTCTAGCATTATGGCTAAAAATTGATCTTTTACACTAAAAGACAGTTATTTGAAGTTTTTGCTTATAAAAATGCTATTAATTAAATATCTGTACTAATAAAAGTAAGTTTCGCTCTGTGTGTGTGTGTCTGTCCGCAATGGCTAGGGAAATCTAGTGCACCTAGAAGTCTGAAAATTTAGGCGAGAATAATCCAAGACCTCTCCTGATTGATGCACTTGACTCTCAGAATTTTAATATTTTAATAATTAACCAAAATATTAATTAAAAACTGATCAATAACTAATCTCTTTCTTTGCAAGCCAGCTTTCAGCATTCAAGCATGACCAGAACTTAATTTGCGGCAGCAAATGAGAATGAAGAGGCATTTGAATGAAGAATGCGTTTATTTCGCATTTCTGTTTTAATTTCTATCGATTAAACCATATGATTTATTTAAAAACGAAAAACATATTCTGAAAATTGCACTCTTACGTCTCAAATATCGCAATCAATCAAAAATGATGTTAACCCTTTGAAAAAGGGTTGTTTTCTTGGGTGTATGTTTCCCCTCTTACAGCAACACCCCTCAAGAATGCAATTTTAGAGATACAATGCTCTTAAAGCTGAAACCTTCTCCTAATCAACAGTATAATTAGTTTTAAGAAATGCTAGTTTTAACCCTTTCAGAAATACTGGCAAGCGCAGGTCATTTTGCACCTCACGAGACGATTTTTTTTCTAACGCTAAATGTTTGTATTTCGACACAATCTTTTTTTACCATCTCGGTAGACATCCCCACAATAATTTCGAAATGTTCAGACAAGAAAAAATACTTTAAAAAACAAAATCTGAGAAATTTTCGACAAAAACTCATAATAACGGGGTGTAATGGGGCAAAAATTAATTTGATAAACAAAATGAGCAAGGACCAATTAGTTGAAATTGTCTATTTAATGCTAATGAAATATTAGCAGATCTAAAGAGAT
This sequence comes from Maratus michaelseni, assembly GCA_963931845.1. NCBI lineage: Eukaryota > Metazoa > Arthropoda > Arachnida > Araneae > Salticidae > Maratus > Maratus michaelseni. The sequence continues at coordinate 123,547,694 of OZ007587.1, forward strand.
AATTAAAAATGATTAATATTGCAGTTTTATTGCAATTTATTGGAATTTCTAAAGTAATTAGCTATATCTGAACTTACATATATTTAATTCCATCTAAGATTTCTTTAACATCCCTTACTATAATAAAATGGAAATGATTTAGAAACTCAATGAAGTTGAGCAGAATTTTACACAATACTTGATGAATTTTTACAAACATCAAAAGAATCATGTTTTAATTTCAAAATGAGAAAAAATTCTAATTGTATAATTTAATAAAAATAAAATGTAATTTTTTCAAGAACTCCATTACTGTGCTAATCATTATAATTTCACAAATCCAATATTAAAAAAATAATAAATTCAGTTATAAACAACATTTTCTCATCATGGCATAGGCACAGAGTAAGACATTATCAGAATCTTAATAACTTGTCACTAAAGAAACAACATTTAGTGATACCTAAAAAAGTCCAAGATTATTTTATTTTAAGTTATTTAATAACATGTTCATATTGAAATTAGTTATAATGGGTAAATAAATAAATAAATAAAAAGGGCACTCACAAATCTAAATTTTTCCAGATAATAATAAATAAATAAATGCAAGAATCGATAAAAGCATAATAAATAAACAGATACATAAACAAAACAGATAAACATCAAAACAAAACAGATACATAAAATCATGTCAAAAGAAATAGATATATCTATGCATGTATATATACATATGAGGCGTGACAGTTAAATAATGGGACTGGTCTGAAAAATATGCTTTGTTGAAAACTTATTACAAATAGCTTTTAATCCCCTTCAACATACTCCCCTTCTCCACCTATACATTACTGCATACATGTTTTCCATTGTCCAAAACAGTGCCGCAGGTCATCAAGTGTCACCCTCTTCATCGAGACTGCCCATTTTGACTTGGTCTCTTCTACAGACTGAAAATTTGTTCTCTTTAATGCACATTTCCTTTTGGGAACATGAAGTCACATGGAGAGAGATCTGGTGAATATGAAGGATGCTTGAAAATGGTAATACACTTATCCACTAAGAACGGTTTCACAGAGAGCACATTGTGTGCTGCCGTGTTGTTTTGGTGCAAAATCCATGAGTTGTTGTTCCACAGATCTAGTCTTTTCTTCCACTTTCTCTCAGCTTGCTCAGGACCTCAAGTACTTCTGGCTTGTTTGCCCCTCATATACCCACTCAATAATGATGACACACTTAATACTGAAAACAACCAATGAGTATGACCTTCAGTTTTAACTTGCTCAGTTGAGATTTTTTTGTTGCTTGGCGATGTGGGGTTTTTTCCAGTGCATGAATTGACACTTTGTTTCAGAGTTGTACTGGAAAATCTATGTTTTGTCAGACATGACTTTTTCTATCAGTTCAGGATCTGCTGGGAATCTCTCCATGATGTCAAAGCAGATGTTTTTCCTGTTCTTTTTTTGCTTACTTGTGAGGTTTTTTGGTACTATTTTTGCACGAGCTTTTGTCATTTGCAAAACCTCATGCAAAATTTTTTATTGCCTCTCTGAAAATGTTCATCATGTCTGCCATCATCAAATACTCAAATATCGGTTTTCCCACACAACTTGATTAATTTTCTGAATGTTTTCATCAATTCTTAAAGTCACAGGTTAATCAGAATGTTTACCACTTCAATCTTCTTCCTGACCTTCCAAAAATTGTTTGTGCTATTCAAAAACTCATGTGCGTGACATGCAATTATCTCCAAACACCTCCTTCAACAATTAAAAACATTGAGTTCAAGGTGTTTTTGTACTTCATGAGGAATTTGAGATTAATACGCTGCTCAATTTTTAAGATTATCATGATGGTGACACTTTGAACAAGAATGTCCTACTTAAGCAAGGATTAAAAAATCTAAACTAAATAGAGCAACGGAATAATCTGCCACCTGCACCGGGAGCATCAATGTCAACTACATTTCATTCTCACCCTCCCTCACCAAGCCTAACGGCTAAGGCATACACAGTCCTGTTATTTAACTGTCATACCTCATATTACTATAATCATATACTATTAAGAGTTCTGAAAATACTTTTATTTAATTCCAAAATCAACTAGTGTCAAACAAGTTTATATGAATCTTGTGATTCTAACTACTTTATGATAAAATAACTTATAATAATTTCATTCACTTTTTAAATTTATCATTTATAAGTAAGATTTCATCTTTTTAAGTATAAAATTGCCATTTAGATTTATGTGTATTTCAAAAGATAATTTTTTATAAAACTTATTAGAATTAATTTAACAGAGCTTATAGTGTCTTTCTGAAATGTACAGATTGAAAATTGGAACATTCAGAAATTATAAAATTGCATTTTGTATTAAAAACAAATTACTTAAGTTTTTAACCTGTTTGCCATGGAGCTTCACATAATGTAATAAAATCGACAATACTGTAGTCCATTTCTAAAACAGTGGTGGATCTTCCTTGCTGAATTGTTAAATTTGCAGTTTTTCCTTGCATTTCATATGGTAAGCCGCCAGAAAATACAGTAATAGCATCCCTGGTGAAATAAGATTATTTGCATTTAGTATTTAGGCAACTCTTTTTCCTTATGCACACACAGAAATACTACACACTGTTTTACACCTTGAAAAATAAATATATACATTTTTCTATAAAATTACTTAGAATAGAAGTAATTATGCAAAAATTGGTATCATGCAATTATTAATATTAGTGAAGGAAACAAAAAATCCATATTGCGTTGAAGTCAACACAAATGCTTATCTATGGTTTATTTTATTAAAATTGAATAATTAATTTTATATAGAAAAAGAGTAATTTTAAACTCAAAAATGTGAAATCTGGTATCAAACTATTCTGTAAAGGGCGTACATTCTGATCCAATATTTAGTTTTTGTATTATACAGTTCTTAATGAATTATTTTCTTGTTAATTAGAATGTATTGAAGTATTGAGCCACAAGTCATACTCATGATCTCACCAATACCCAGATGTAATAAATTAAAGAAAGACGCCACTCATGACACTAAAAATGAATGCACATTTGTATAACTGTAAGTGGTGATATACACTGAGCAATTTAGAATATTTATTATATTGGATCGAGGGCACATTCAGACCACCATTGTTGTGTTAAGATGTAAACACACCTCCAATAACATTATGCAGTGGGAAGAAAAATAAAAGCCAATCTATCCGAAATGCGGCTATGCTCACACCAATGAAATCAGGCAGATAGCCCTTCTAGAGTACTGCTACAAAAAAATTGTCTTAGAATCGAAAAAGAAAAAAAGGAATTTTCTCCAAGTAGAATTTTAAAAAATGGGATGCCCTACCCATGGAGATGACAATAGAAAAGGGAACCAGACTCGGAGTGGTACTATGCAGCCTCTTGACAAGGATGCTATAAAAAAAAAAAAAATCATGGCTAACACTAATGATAGCACAGCACACACCAGCTTGTGACAACTGAGTGTATCTGCCAAGCACTGAGGATAGAACACCACAGCTTGTGACAATCGAGTGCCCTAATTTAATCTGCTTATTTATTTTATAGATGTTGACCCAACAACAATTGTGTTATGATGATATCTAAAAGCATAGGCATAGCATGATCAAAAATTTTGGAGGGGCAACTGTCAAAGCCTATGTTAGGTAAAGCTGCCTTCCTGTGGATAATGCGGTCATTCAACAGGCATACAAAAAAAGATACCAGAGCTAGAGCAATTCGATTTTATCAAGGTGATTTTTCTTTCTCCCCAAGCTACATATCTGATTTAATCTAAGGATAAGATAACTGCAAATTTGGAAATTCTGTGCACAAGGGAAATTTTAGCAGATGCTTTGAAATGCGTGATGACATGATCCCAAGAAAATTTTTGAAGGAATAATTCAACACTGTCATAAGAGTTAAACTAATTGTAAAGGCTTGGAAAGCAATATTAATGAATTGCCTCAAAACAGCATGTAAGAAACTATGTCCTTCTTTTGGTAATGAAGAAACTTCAGATAAAGGACACAAACTGGTAAAGGGTATTGTGGCAATTGCTTATGATATTAACTTGAAAGTAGAGGAAGAAGATGGAGAATTATTGGAGATATATGACCATTTTCTGGCAAATGACGAGGTAAAAAAAGTTATCTATCAGCAATGTGAATAAAAAAAAAATAGAAATTTCTTCTAAAGATAAAGATGTGGAGAAGAAACATATTTCGACTGCTGAAATCAAAAAGATGTTTTGGCAAAGTTGGAAGAAGTTTGAAATGTTGCTTTGAAATGAAATTCTAACAAATTTAAAGTTATCAGAACTACATATCTATTTAATGAAAAATCCACACAGTTTTTCAGAAACAGCTTAAAAATCAGGTAGTATCAAACAGTCATAGACATGTTTTTTACAGGTCCATTTCTTAAAAAAGTTTGAAGTAAGCCTGATTATACTTCCAGTGAAGATTGGTAATTAAAATATGTTTTCATCCACAATCTATTTATAATAAGATAAGATATTTGTTTGTCTATCCAGAGTTTTCTGAAGAACTCGCTATGCACAGGGTTACAAGATTTAGCAGGACGGTACCCATATGTCTGAAGTTATGCACCTCGAAGCCAGCTTTTGAATTAAAAAAAAAAATTTTTGTCTTTTTAAGCGTTTTTTCACTTTTCACATTAGTAAAGGGAATTCGTTTTTAATCTTTTAACCCAATATAGTAAATTTTATTCTCTTTTCAAAAATGTTTATTCTGAATTCGTTAAGCGATTTTTGAATTTTTCACAAATTTTTAATGTGATTTATTTTTTTCTTTCTTACTTTCTTTAACATTTTGAGGCGATTTTTAGACATTCTTAAAGTGAATCCTGTTTCAAGCATTTTAATAAATTTGTCCTCTTGAGATTTTTTTAATTTTTAGGAATTTTTTATGTGATTTTTAGAGTTTTGCTGCGACTTTTTGACATTCGTAAAAGTAATTTGGTTTAAATCTTTCAGTCAAATTTTTGTAAAATTTGTCAACTGCAATTTCTGAATTTTTCGCTAATATTTTATGCAGCTTTTAGCATTACTTTTACATTCCGGGGCATTTAAAAAAAAAAAAAAAAACATAACAGGAATTCTGTGTAGTTTATTAGACTAATATAATAAATTTTGTTCTCTGTGATGTTTGATTTTTGCAAAATTTTTCAGTTATTTTTAGGTATGTTTTCTCGTTTTGCGACATTTTTTTATGTTCGTTTTGTAGGAATTCGGTTTCAATCTTTTACCTCAATATAGTAAATTCTGTCCTCTCCGATTTTTGAATTTTTTATGCTTTTTTTTAGCATTTTGGGGATATTTTTTGATAGTAGAAAGTAAAAGGAATCAGTTTTAACCTTTTTGACCAATATATAAAAAAAATTGAAAATTTTGAATTTTTACTGAATTTTTTATGCAATTTTCGGCATTTTCTCGCGATTTGTTGCAATATTTGGACAGGCGATTTTTACTGAAACGGAAAGAACTCTCCACGGTAAATTTTTGTACTGTTCTGATTAAATTCAAGTTGGAAGAATACCAAATTTGCTTCTGTAACAATGTTTACGATGCTGTCGAACATTTTAATTTAATTTATGACGAAATAGAAAAAAAAATCAAATAATACAAAGTTAATTTGATTCGAGACTTGAGCGGGTGTAGCTCACACAGGTGTACGCTGCCGAAAGCAGTGGGGTCTCCTATCCAGGTTCCTATAATTATAAGTTCGCTTAGAAAAATCTGACCAGCGAAGCTCTACTAGTTCATTTTATTAAAGTTGTTAAATAAATGGCATTTTAAATTAATATAAACTATACTTTTAAAATGCACTAAAGGTGCACAAAATTATTTAATTATGTGTTATGAAAAATTGCACCTTGGATAACAATGGTTTTGATTAACAACATCAATCCTGCAACGGATTACCAACGATAAACCAAGGTATCACTGTACGTTACGTTGACATTAAAACATCTCATTCAAGGTTCATACCTTGAAAAAAAAAAAATCATGATCATGGCATCTCAAAAATGCAAAAGATTCAGATAGATGATAGTAGGAGATTAATTATTGAAAATGAATTTAAAAAAAATAAAGAGAGAAGAACATATGTAACTATGCACAAAACATATTTTGACTACAATGCCAAAAGTGGAATGCTTTTAGAGCAGTGGTTCCCAACGTGGGGCGTGAGCTCCACTGGGGGACAATTCCAAATCACGTATTCGGCTGTCATTTTTTTTTTTTTAAGTGATGTTGAATACTAAAAATAAAAGTATACTTGCTAAATTTAAAAATTAAGCTTTTTGGTGAATTTTTAAAAAGTTCTCAATCAAAAGTTTAAAATATATTCTAAACAAAAATAATTATATAAACTTTATATATTTTTAAAATATTTTGACAATCCCCCCCCCCTTTTTTTTTAGATTTAAAATTTTTTTGTAATTTTTCTGGTTATTGAAGTATTTTATAATATTTTTAAATTATTTATTGAATGAACTTTATATTTCTATTCGCTCTGCTATATATCACGTGATGAAACTTTTACAAGTGAAATTACTTAAGGGTATAATATAAATCTGACTGTCTTGAATAAATATAACCTAAAGAATATTTTAAATATCTAAATGAGATACACTACTAACTTTATAAAATTAAAAAATCTTAAATAGCATCAGAAAAGGAATAAATATATGACATATACATTTTAAATATTAAAATCTTATAACATATGGCAGCCAGTTATCGATAATGGGAGACAGAAAACAGATAAATGTGTTTTGGTAGGGAATAATTGCTACTTAAAATTGATAAAGATTAGAATCTTGAAATGCTTCTTGTGTATTGTGTTATCCAGAGAGAGAAAATTTAGTGTCCAAAGCTTTTCCACCAACTCTTAATAAGTCACTAAAATGAATTATAAAATGTGTCAATGTTATCAATTTTAATACTTAGTATGAAAATATCTTCAAGCATTTAGAGAAGATAAAAATGAAAACCATGTAACACTTTTGTTTAACATTGAGGTTGGAAAGGAACAATAAAACTTTTTTTTTTGGCATAAAGGCGAATATGTATCTCTGCATTTATACAGTTATGTTAAAAACACATTTGTGGCAGAAAATTCATCTCTTTGGTAAGTTAAAAAATGTGAAATGGAATAGTTATTCTTAAAACTATGTTAAGCTTTATCCAGGTGAATAGAGTTCTTAAATAAATAATAAAAGATGTGTTACAAAGTTTTGAGGGGTGGGTGGGTGGGTTTACAGATGTTTTGGTAGGGTGTGGGCAATAAATGGTTGGGAACCACTGCTTTAGTGGTATTTTTGACTGAAAAGCTTTCACAATCATTCCGTTCTGGCCAGCTCAAATTGAACATGCATACTTAGGGACCAAACAGGTAATCTACTGAACTAAGTAAATCTATAAAGAAGCAAGAAATATAAAATTTATATATAAAATGAAAATAAAAGTAGTTCATGGTCATTTTGATTTCGGACAAAAACAATTTTTAACTGACTGTATCATTTTTCAAAATTTTGGTGCCCCCCCCCCCCTTGAAATTATGGAATGCTGAATGCCGAAGAAAAGAGCAACATCTGTGATTGATTGTCCCACTTTAATGTGTCTGGTGGCACGCTAAAGATGAGAGTCTTCCATTCATATTCTGGAAGTCATGGAAACACGTCTGTTTTGAAAACAAAATGTACGAAAGTTCTAAACACTTTTTTTCAGCACTCACATGCAACTCCTGTAACCCTTCACAATGCTGGCTTCTTATAGGACTGCCTTTTTTTCATATTTCTCGACACAAAATCATGATTGACTGTTACATAACATATTTGTATATTTCCAGCTAACTCCGCAGTGAATTGCAGCATCTCCAATTAAGATTGGCTTCCGGAAATTAACATTTTCCTCTGTGTGCTTAACTTCTGGCAGTGAGTGTAACAATAGTAAAAAAAAAAGAAGTTTAAATCATAAAGGATATCTTGCACAATAACATAGTATTTTTTAAGATAGAAAGATTAAAAAATGAATTGCATGCAACCATTTACATATATACATCTATATTAATAAAAGAAAGTTTCACTCTATGTGTTTGTATGTCTGTCGGCTATAGCTAGTGAAATCTACCGCACATAGAAATCTAAAAATTTAGATGAGTATAGTCCAAGGCAGGTCCTAATGCACCCGAGGCTCAGATTTTTAATTTTTTGATAATTAGCCGAGATAATTAAAAACTCATCAAAAAAGCAATTTTTTTCCTTCAAAAATCAGCAGATGGGTGCGCACATGCTGAGTCCCTGTTTTATAGAGCATATAGAAGGGAAGAATCAAATGCTGATTATTTTTGGCCGTTTGTCTTAACATTTATTGGCTGAACCATTCGGGATACAGAAGGAAGGAAGACATATTCTTGAATTTCGCATTTTTATGTTGAAACGTTGTAATCAGTTTGAAAAAATATTGTTGTTAACTCTTTGAAATTTTTTTTTCAAAAAGGCTCATTTTCGTGGTTGACTATTTCTACCTTTCGGCAACGCTCCTCTAGGGCTCGATTTCAGAGGTACTGATTCACAAAAAATATATATTTAAAAGCTGAGAACTTCTTCTCTTTGATGGTGTAATTTGTTTTGCAAAATGCGAATTTTAGTCCTTTTGAAAAAATTCATGACTACAGGTTCTGCTCCCGAAGACTGTCTTTTTTCTATGCTAAAAGTATTTAAATGTCGGTATTTTGACACAATCTTTTTAGAACATCTTGGCAGATTGGATTTACAGCACCTACAAAAATTTCTAAATGCTCAGTTGAGTATAAGTATTTTTAATAAAAGTAAAATCTGAGAAAATTTTGATGAAAAGGTAAATTGTGTGTTGTTTTGACACGGCTTTGGCTCATGTTTTCACGACTAAATATGTATTTTTCATGAAATTTTAAAGAGGGCTTGGATACATTTATATTTATAACAACCAATTAAAGTTACAGAGAGTTTGAACAATAAGAACTATTTCCCCCCCCCCCCCATTATATTAAAGGACCAGATACGAAAACAAATGAATAAAAGAGAAAATGTCTTCTTACAAGCACTTTTACCACTAAATATCAATATTTTTTCATGAATTTTTTATTTAAAAATATAAATTCATGTAAAATCAGGTTAAGGATATAAAATCTACCAATCTGAGGTTTATTTAAGGTTATTATCACAGGCCGGGCAATTCTGGGTGAGTCAGCTAGTATATAAAGAAAAAGAATTATAAACCACAAAGAACTAATTTATTTAAAAGTAAGTATTCAGTCCTTTCAACATAACTACTTTTTAATGGCATTAAATGATAATTAGATTAAGTGTAACACACTTTTCCCAACAGAACTCATTGCCAATGTATTTTCAAAACATAAATATTTTAATGCATTCGGAATACAAGAAGTGAATATTTACTAAAAAATATTTTTTCTGTAAAAGTTTCTTACAGCAACAAACAAGCAAGCAAACTTTTTTACAGCAAGTTTATACAACAAACAAAGATTGTCATCTCCAATGTATTTTTTGAACTGATTTACCAAAGGCAGTATCAACATTCCCTGTATTTTAAGTTTTTATAACTATTTTGTTCTATTAAAATAAAAGTAAGTAATAGAAACAGAATGATACAAAAAATACAATACTGATAAAATCTGATCATTGCAAAACATTTGTATATCAACATGAATTTTTGAAAATATAAACATACGATACAAATTTGTTATTTGTGAACTACTTTATGCAACTATAAATTTTAATAGTGATTTAGAATTTTTCTTAAACAAATAAAATTAACGACAGCTAATAAAAAAGAAGCAATAAAATTATACAAACCCAGCTCTATTTACTTTACATTCTACTTTATAAATCCCATTACATGGTTCGGGTTTGCCATCAATAAGAGATTTGGCTATAAATGAAATATGAAATTTATTTTGTTGCGTTCAATATGCAATATATATATATATTTTAATTAAAATATGAATAAAAAAAATATATATATGAAATTTTCCTTACCATGTGGATATACAACTGATAATGGTTTATTGGAAACTTTAACATTCCACGTAGTAAGGCTTCCATCTCCTTGACTACATATAAATTGCCTACCTTCTAACTGCCATGCTATAGATTTTAATGAATTGGACTGAAAGTATATTGGAAAATTGTTAAAAGTCATGAATATATATTTTTTCTCATAAAAAATTAGTTAAATTTATACATAAAAAATGCATTTATCACAACAAACAAAATTCTGAGTAAACAAACAAGTGGATTTTTATTGCTATACTGAGCGTTAAGCCGACAGAGTGAAAAATGTCCCAAGCCAGGAATTGAACCCGGGACATCAGAGTGAGATTCTGAGATCCCAGGTTCGATTCCCGGCTTGGGACATTTTTCACTCTGTCGGAATAACGTCCAGTTTAGCAATGAAAATCCACTTGTTTGTTTTTTATTAGTTTCGGTCGAATTTCACTCCTGAAAAATTAATTGGAATTTACTTGTAAACAAAATTCTTGCAAAGACAAGTTGGAATCTAATATTATATTCATTAAAAAGAAACCTTCCCATACTTGTTTATCTTAGTTATAATTTATAATAATATTTTATTATTTAATGAATAACACATGAATCAAAATAATTTGTTTTTCACATTTACTTAATTTGGTACTTTTCCATTATACAGACACCATGCCAAAATGTATGCTAATGTATAATGTATGTAAATGTATGTAAATATATACTTGGCGACAATGGTGTCCGTATAAAGGAAAAGTACCCTAATTTTTTTAGTTGTATTTGTAAACACTTTTTTAAATTTCTTAATTTATACAAAATAATTTAACTAAACTAGAAAGGATAAAAATGAAAGGAAAAAACAAAAATGATCACATGAATGATTTAAAACAAATATTTTAAATAATCGGCACACACATATAAAATACATTTTATATCACATTGAATAAATCAATGATTTTAGAGTGCAAGTGTTCATCACCATCTTAAATAAGTAATAATAATATAAAAAAAAAGTTACCTCACTATTAAACCTTGCATCAGCAGCCTTATTCCTCAGATCCCATAAGACAATGAGACCTTTATCAAAACCAATAAGTAGCTAGAAAATGTTTATGTGCATTTTAAAATTACTTTAACATATTATCAATAATATAAATACAATTTAACTTTAATACTAGCATAGGTAATAGCAGATAGTACTTAAACATGCTTTTTTCCATTCAAAGTTGTATTTCATAGTAAAAAAAACAAAAAATAAAATAAAGCTGCAATACCAAATTAACAAAGAAATACAAACAAAAACGCAAAGTAATATAAATATGTATAATTAATTTCCGCTAAAAAGGAGGGAATAAAACCTCCTCTCATACAGCTTGAACATTTCCCTCACAAATGAAGAAGATATTCAATCTTTATTATCCGAAATATTTGAAAAATCTTAATATTTTATCAAAAGAGCTTGCAGAAACAAATATTAAAACTTGTCAAAAGAAATTAATATAATTATGAACTACTAATTTAAACAAGTTCAACTGCATTAATTATGTATTAGCAATACATTATACATTAATAATACATCAGAAAGAAAAAAATGAATAGGTAAATACTATCCTAAAAAATCTGGACAAACTAAAAAATTTTCAAACATGATACTGTAAAAAATAAAAGTATATATTCTTGTAACAGTACATCACATAAAATTCTTGCAGTAATTTATTTATTTATTTATTTTTAAATTAAAAATACACTCCAGCATTTTTCAGATTCAAAATACTGCTATTTGATGTGAATATCATTTAAGGGGAAAAAAAAGTAACACTATATAACATAGATTTGTTTGCAATAGGCACAGTTAAATCTATTGTCATGATAAAATAATTGGTGTAAAATAAATTCTAGGAAACCTCAAAACTTAACCCTACACTGTAATTGTGTATCATATCTGGTTACAGTAAATGTTATAGATTTCCCTATATGCCATGCATTTGTAAATGTGAGTTTTATTTCACATCTGCAACAATCAATTGACATGAATATATTCAGATGACAGCAATATCATATTCTGCTTGATGGCAGTATTGAGCTAAAATATTGTATACTAGCAGAACCACCTGGTTTTGCCCGTGCTAACAGAAATTAAAATACAATAATACGACAATAACAATGATGGAGCTTATTGCATTCTCGCCCATAAGTCGATAAAAAGACAATCAGAAAAAATAACATTACTTTGACTCAACCATTGTAAAATCCTCCAGCTTTATAAATGAGAATGCGCGTTTTCTTCGTGCGTGTTATAGAAAAATATAAGACTTTCCTGACAATGCAAAAAATCAACCAAATGGCATAGCATTTTGCGAAATTCACTTTCTTATGACATTTATCTATATTATAAAACAAAAACATATCCGTGAGTAATGCTGACATAATGAGAGTAGCAATCGCCTAATCATTAATTTTTGCTTTTAATGCATTTTGTTTAACTGCTAAATATCGCACAATTTCATCTTTTACACTGTTGATTAGAAAACAAAATGCACTTTCAAATTTAATTTGCTTGAAAAGTTTATTTCAATTTACACTTATTTTTTTTTTATGGATTTTAAAGTAATTTTAAGGAAATGGATATTTTAAAATCTGTATTGAACACTGTTATGAATGATTAATTCATTTGATCTTAAAGTTATATTATAAAGTAAAGACATGTCTGAGAGTAACGCTAAAATCATATTGGCATTGGCAACAACCTAACCCATAAATTTCGCTTTTACTGCAATGTTTTTTACTTCTAAACATTGCAAATTTAATTTTTATGTGGTTGAATAAAAACAAAAAGTACTTTCAATGGTATTTGTTTGAAAAGCATATCTAAACTTACTGATCTTTTATGGATTTTAAAGTAATTTTCAAGCATAGATATTTTTAAATCTGTGTGCAACTCAATTATAAAAGATTAACCCATTTGCTTTTAAAATAATGTAAATAATTCAGCATTTGTTGGTTTCCGTGTAATATTCCATAACTAAAATATGGGAGTTTTGCATAAAACGTTAATAAACGTTATATAAACGTTTTTTAATATCACTTATTAATTGCACCAAAATCAATATCACCAACGGAAACATTTTATTTTTTCTATTATTCTACAAAACTGGAAAACTGCCAGATTTTATAAAACAAGAACGAAAAATCATGCACCATGGCATAGATTATGAAACATTTTCTAACACTATTAGAAAAGTGTTAAGAAATATCTTATTTCATTGTATGAACAAAAATGGCATCTAAATAAACATTAAGCATTAAAAAATAGTCACAATGTAGTAAAAATTCATTTTCAGGAATTGCTGTCCACAGCCAGTAATGTGTGCGAATTCTATATCGTGCAACCCTGTATATCAAACACACACCTCATAATAAATACTCTAAAAATAAACATTTTAAATGCATATCACAGTTTAAAACTTAAATCCAGCAGTTATGGCTCATAGTTCTCTAACCGAAATTTTTTGAGTGTCTCTGTAAATAAACAAATATTCTACAGAAAACATGCTCTAATGTACATTTAGTAATGTATATCAATTTCATTAAAATACACTGTAAACGATTTTTCCCCATAGATATTAATTCAATGGAATACTTTTGTGCATTCCTTTAAACAAACTATAAATGCTTACTCTATTCCATATAAATCATGTTGTCAGCTACCTCAGTGACGCATGTAAATTTCCTTATGTTTGAAACACTAACATCATTAAAATGTACTGCAAACGTTTTTTTCCCATTGACCATATTAGGGATGCCACTGCCGAATGACACTAAAAATAGTAGCTTTAGTATCCTTCAACGATAAAAATAGTATCCAAAATACCTACTTTAGAAAGATGGAAGAAAAAATGTATTCATAATAACTGAAGGGAAATGTCCACATCTTATTTCAGAGTTTATGTTACTGCTCAAATCAATCATTAAAAAAATAGTGGTTTCTTTAAATCAGAAAGCCAATTTATTTGGAAAATAAGGCTTCAGTTATGAAATAAGTAAGTTTGGTTCTTCCAAGATGAAAATTATCAGGTACAATAAACATAAGAGTAAAAACTTCTTGCAAATCATCCACGACACTACTTTCTACCAGGCCTTCCATTTCAAGAGTTTCTTAGAGAAATAACGAGGTGGGGGTTACATTTTCTTTGAGGGGAAGGATTAGAAATGATGTGTGATGTCGCAAATCCCACACAAAATATGAAAATACTGCATAATAAAAAAATTTGTGTAGTATCTTCCAGTTTTACTTTTTTTTCTATAGGCATGGGATTCATCCGCAAATAATTTAAATTTTCGTGAAAGCCGCAATTTTTTTTTTTCTTGTTTTTTTTTAGGAATCTTTTATGAATTCATAAATTGGTCAACAAAAAAAATTGTGAATTTTGCCAATCAGTTGCAGAAAAAAAAATATCTCAGATTTCAACAATTGATTGCCGAAAAAAAACAAAGTTGTCCATCAGTCGTGTGGAAAAAAAAATCACGAATTTCGTAAAACTTTTGTGGACAAAAAGACTAAACTGAGAATTTAATCAAACAATGGAAGGGGAAAAAAAAAAAAAAAATTGAGACTTTAATCAAATACAGAGCACAAAAAATCAAGAATCTGGTCAGTCAATTGTGGAAAAGAATGACAAGTTTTGTCAAAAGATCTTTAAAACAAATAGCGAATTTCATCAATCGGTCGCAAAAAATATATATATCGCGAATTTTGACAAATAGTTGTGAAAAAATACAATTTCATCAATCAGTTGCAGAAAAATTCGCGAAATTTAGCAAAGAATCGAGGGAAAAAAAAATTTTGAATTCCATGACATGATCGCCAGAAAATAAATAATAAGTCACAAAATTCGCAACCGATTGTGAGAAAAATCACAAAATCTCTTCCAATGATTGTGAAAAAATATCGCGAATTTCATCAATCATTGTGAAAAAATTGGCAAATTTACTCAAATGACTGTGGAAAAATAGTCGCTGGAATCAGAAAAAGTCTCCTTTTTCTTTCATTTTTGTTAGAATAGTCGTTTTTTAAGGGTTTTAGGCCTAAAATATTCACCATAGTCGCCTGAAGCTGAAAATACTCAATTTTAGTCGCAAACGGCATCCCTGAGTAATGTAACAGAATACTTTTGAGTGTTCGTACAAACAAATTATAATTGCTACTTATTCTATACTCTATAGAAAATATGTTGTCGTCTACCTCAGTGATGCATATAAATTTTGTTACGATTGAAATAATGCAACATCATTAAAATGTACTGAAAACGATTTTTCCCCATTGACCATAATGTATCAGAATACTTTTGATTGTCCTTGTAATCTACCCATAAATGCTACACACTTCATTTCCAATACCGAATATGCTATAGTCAACCTCAATAACATATATCAATTACGTGGCAATCCGACTGTATTTACGCAAATTAGAGCATGGACAGACAAACTGAATTCATAAACATTTTTCAATTATGTTGGAAAATGTTAAAAAGTGCCAATAATTTTAACAGCATAAATAAAATAAAATAATGGAAACATGGAGTTAGTAAAAATGACATTAAGGAATATCTTAATATTTACTTTTAAGTTGGGTCTAAATTGCATAATAAACTCCCTACATGAAACACAAATTTAACAGATCTGTTATCGAGATGGACTGCCAGATTATTTTTAAATGGAAACGTATGTTTTCATTCCTAAAAACTAAATCTACAACAATTGCATGAAAATGACAAGAATTTCTAGACACTTTATGTCATAACGTCAGTCATGAAGCTTTGTTTTGAAAGAGAAAAATTGACTCTAAAACTGATGCTATGTTTCATTTTCTATTTTAATATAAATCATAGAAAATGTTACTACTGCATTTAAAGTATTAAAACAGGTAGCTTAGTGGTATAACTAAAGGTTTAGCTGTAGTATACAAACAAAATACAAATTCAATCATAGCAACCATTTGTTTAATGTCTGTTTGGCATCATAGTTATTGAAAGTGACACATCACATTTATTCTTGAATTTGAAATGCTCATATTATAGTACATGTTTAAAATTCAAATACACTTAAATGAATGTTTTACATCTTTTTAATGTACTTAAAGTTTTTATTTTATGTATGAAAAATGTGCATTTTCTGCTTGGAATGACGTCAATTTCGAAAATGCAAAAATATAGCGAGTGAATCAGGATTTTTAATGGCTTATGAAAGCAAAGTAAATGTGTTATTTTATTTTATTTTATCTTGTGCCGTTTTTTCAGGTGTGGCAACAAGAAAGAATAATTGCATCAGAAATATATATATATTTCATAATGATAAACTATGAAAGGTGGTTGAAAAAACAGGTACAGAGTGGTCTGATAACTTTTAAAGTCGACAGTGACGTTTCTTATGTTTATCTAAAACTAAAACATATGTACAGTCATGAAAAAAAGAAAAAGTGAACACCCCTTACTAACTCTGCAACAAATTATTGTAGAAGAAAGTTGTAAGGTGCCAAATGATTGAAAATAAAGTTTACTTTTAAATGATGTATATAAAACTTTCTTAGGGGGTCGTCTACATATCAAAACAAACTCAAACTGTTTTTTTTTTTTCAATGGCAAGACCCAATTTTGACAAGATATTTTAAATCTTCAGTTCAAACTATGCCTACATACTAAATTTCATGAAATTTCTACGATTAGTTTCAGATAAATTAATTATTTTAAAATGAGCATATCTTAGAAGATGTATCCAAATTGAAGTTCGATACTCGATTGTTGAAATGTTACAGAATAACGAAGTCACTTCTATTAATTCTATTAATGTATTATTTCTTGCCAATATGACCATTTTACTCATGTAATATGTTTTGGTTATTGTTATATGCTGTAAAATCCTTTAATATTTATTTTATAGTGTTTACAAGAGTTGAATTATTTGATTAAAAACATATGTTTATTTGTGATTAAAATAGTTTTTGACTATGTGAATGTGATAGGATTTTATAGGTGTTTTTATAATGCTTTTTTGAATTTATTTTACTCGCTCTTTTCAAAATTTATAAGTGAAGAATATCGGCGAATACAAAATTTAGAGTAAAAAATAGTATGAAGCAGTATAAGGAACAATGTAGAAAAAACCCAGACAAATTGCTTTTCAGTGTGAATATAAATCTGAACATGATTGCTATGACATATTTTTTAAACTCTTTCAGCAAATGCACAACACATATATGCATTTATAAGAAACTTTACTTCAAACATATATACAGCAGAAAAAATAAAATAGGTTTACTAATTAGACTGGAGAAGAAGCTAGAAATTCAATTAAAGGTAACAAAAGTAATGAGTAAAAAAAATTTTTTTTTAAAGGTAGGATTGTTCATTTTTCAAATATGAGCTTTAAAAATAAAAGCAAAACTAATTTACATAGCTGACGTAAAATTATATCTCATGCAAATAAGATTTACATAATTTTAATAAAAAATTTAAAAGCATACACAGAAAAAGTAAAAAGAAATCTTATTCTAATCACACAAAAAAAAGAGTGAAATATTTTTCAAATTATGCTTTTCTGCACATCATAGACGGCCTTAAACCAACATCTTGCCGTTTTTTCAGCATAATTTGAAAACTACTTGGAAGAAAAATTTGAAATTTCGAATGTGCATAAAACAGGACATAAATATAAATCCATCAAAAAAACTGCAAGTTGCAATTCATAATTTTTTCAAATTTTAATTTTATAATTCATATTATAAAAATTACAAATTCAACGTATTTATGTTTGGGTTTTTACTTTCTTCTATCTTTACAAGAAGAAAGCATTGGATCCATGAAAATTTTCGACGGATTTATACGTTTTAGAAGGTCCTGAACACGATTTGACTATTTTTAGAAAATGTCTGTCTGTATGTGACAAGAATTTTGTGGGCGCTCTATCTCAAGAACTAATGCTCGGAATTTAATAAAACTTTATATTCAGTTAGTCCCTGATATAAATTGGTGCTGATTAGTTTTTGGTAAAAATCGTCAAGCAGGTGGCGCTGCTATGCAGCATTTTGCAGGATTTACACGATTTTAGCGATAGTCATATCTCAAGAAATAATGCACGGAATTTAATAAAAGAGTTTCAGTTAGACCTTGATATAAATTGGTGCCGATTCTTTTTAGTGTATGTGAAACCTGTGTGAGATAGAAGAAAGTTTTGGGATTGACACATCCGACTAGTTTAGTATTATAGAGCATCAAATAGTCTTTTTCATAAAGAAAAAAAAATCATGCTATAAAGGGTTAATATAAAATGGGTCAATATATAACCAAATATTGAAGTACAGTCGTGGAAAAAAAAAGTGAACCCCAATTAGGTAATTTTTACTTTGCACCACCTAACTTAATCACTATAAGTTTAAAAATTTGGGCTGAAAAATTGAAGTAATAAGTTTAATAATATTTTTCACTTTTCTTTACACTGCTCATAGAGCATCAAATAATATTTTGCATAAAGAAAAAAAATCACGCTGTAAAGGGTTAATATAAAATGATACCTCCACTATTGTGAGACACTAGGGAATTTTGTTAATTTCTTTTGTGAATAGATCATTTTTAACTTTTCAAACTTTTGCAAGATATTTAAAAAACATACATAATTAAATAACTTTACTCAGGTATTTTTATCTAAACATTAAAAAAAGATGGAAAAACTTATATACATAATGAATAGAGATGAAAACAGCCAAATTAGTGCATACAAAAAATAAACAGAAAATTTTTTCATCTTTTTAAAATCAACCTTGCAGCTTCTAAATCACTTGAGTTACAAAATTGAATGCACTTTGTTAATACACAATTTTAAATAATTATTTTTAATAATATCAAAATAAACAAATAAAAAATACTATCTGAATGGAAAAATTCACCGTAAATAAAATCATATACCTTTCTTCAAATGCAAGCTAAAAAAATACATTTTCAAAAATTCCTATCAATATATTTATAAAAGAATTTACAAAATGAAATTTATGATGGGGAAAGAATCTACAGAGTTAATTTGAAAAGTAAGAAATCAATTAAAAGTTAACCAAATGAAAAAAATATACATATGTATTTTGTTTTAAGGAGTTACCAAGTTTGACACTAGGCATGTACCCATAGCAAAATTATTTTCCTTCCTAATATATAATAATCTAACATGTAAAGAATTGTGTTGAAATATAACAGAACTTCAAAATTTAACTTTATAAAAAATTAATAATATAAGTGACATACCTTGTTTGAATCTAAAGGGTTTTCACTCAAATGGACTACTGAACCAGGGTGGGTTTTACATGAACTAAAATGTAAGAGAAATTATATGTATTTTTTCAAATTAGTATAGATTTATTAAAATGAACATATAAGATCAAATAAAACTAATCATTCAATGAATCATTTCTCTTTTTCATATAAAAGGATAACTAGGTGGTACAGAATATTCAGCTATTCAGAATTTGAGAAGTTTCTTTGCCATACTAATGATTCTGAAAGATTGACTTTCTGAAAGATTATTGAATTTTAAAATAATGTTAGTATAGAATATGAAAATTTGCATATAATGCTAACAAAATTTAAAAATACTTCATGATAAATTTTGAAAAATAACTGAATAATACAAGATACTCATCACAGACCTTTTTAACTGCTAGAATTTGCTCAGTGAAATTTCTCTCATAGTTACAGTTAAAAATTGATACTTCACTTCTCATAAAAAGGTTTATTCTCTAGCATAGTTCACCCTTTTTTAAAAATATTTATTAATACTACAATGTTTAAGCAATAGTTTAATTAGCAGATGATTGTCAATCTGCTTTGTCTCCCTTCAAAGTTTTTAGTACAATCAGGAAATACTAAAGTTTTATTTTAATCCTACGCATATTTGATGGCTTCCTTGCTTTTTTATAAAAAGGTTTATAAAACTCAGGATAAATTAAATTTTCCTTTGCAGCTTGGTATTGCAACACCTTTTATACTTCTTCTGTTGAAAAGCAATTAAAGCCTTAATCAACTTGTAATCGACATTGTTAATGCACATGAAGTTTAATTTGCATGTTTTTGTGACAGAACAGTTAAATGTTTTAAGTACTGATGTGTTATGGCAAAAGCTCAAAGTTTGGCCAGTTTCTGAATTGACTGGTTATTTCTCACTCTGGCCGAGAGTTCTGGCCTAAAGTACTTGAAATGAACAGTGTATATTCTGTTCTGGATGCCATTTCTCGAAGTGGCTAGAAATGTCTGGCCAAAATTCGAAGTGCTGGTGCAAGGACACAGTTGTTTCATTGTGCATACTGTATTCCTCATATTTGGAAGTATTTTATATGAATATTATGTAAGACTAATCTATATTTGTTTTGTTGTTCTTGAAGAAAGATAAAATATTTATTGATTTTTTTTTTTTATTCCCCCAAAAAGAATAATTTTACTCCCAAAACCTCAGCATGTATAACTCACAACTTATACTAGATGGAACCCATCAAAACTTGATGGAAAAAAATTACTATAACAATATCAGTAAAATAAGCTTCTTTATTATTTAAGAAGGGGTGCGTATGAAACAGTCTTTCAAATATTTTATTTAAAACATTTCCCCCCCCAGTAAAATACAGTACTACCTGTAAACATTCTTATCAACTGGATTGAAAAAATTACATCAATATAAATAATAATCCCTATTAATTTCTTTTTTCTCTTTCTTATCTACAAAAGCTTTTATATAAATGACATCATTTGGACAAATTTTTTCAAAATATTTCCAGTTTATGAATTAAAATAAATGCTTAGAAATTTCTTTTTTCTCGCTAAATCATTTTTCTTTTAAGAGCCTTAGTAAGAAGTTTTAATCGCGATCTATAAGAAATAATTTCTTGAAGAGCTGGATTTTTTCTTTAAATTAGTTTCCTAATAGGGGACAACAGTATCTTTACTTAAATGCAAGGAGATCAAATGTGTTTTAGTTTAAACTCCTTGGATGAATGTGAAACTGAAAAAAGCTACGATGGAATTATTTTTTGTTTTGTTTTTTACGTCAATGGAATTTATGTCAATGTTCAAGTTGACAGACGATTTTTGGCTTTCTAAAATAAACGGATTCCTGAAGATCAAATATGCGAAAATAAGTTTTATTTCTTTATATTTTCTTGAAAGACATAATTCAATCACAATATTGTTTTCACTATCTATTTGAATAATAGATAATTTCATTTTTTAATTTCGAATTGAAAATAACAACAAAAAAAAAAAAAAAAAAAAAAAAAAGAAATCTAATAATCCCTATCGTTTTCCCTTTTCCCTCTTTTATCCACAAAATGGAGTAATGTAGTTGCCATCATTACAGAAGTCATTAAAATTAGAAAAATAATATCTTGAAAACTAATTAAAAAAATTCTAAGACCATTTTTGACATCCTCAGATCAATGCGGATAGCTGATGTTAATTTGATCGCCCAACGTTCTATATCCTAGGAAGAATAGCTGTGAAGTATAATCAGCTGTTTCATAAAAATGTTTCATAAATTCGTTTCATTAGGATTTTATATATATGGAGTAGATATACTGTCTCTACTCCAATGGTTAATAATTTTGGATTAGTCTTAAGAGAGAACCTAAAAGCTTTGAGATTGAAAATAAACATAAGGAGTTAATGGGTTGTATTATGTATGCCATGTTGGAACCAGATTTATATAGTTGGATTAGTAATTAGTATAGTAAGCAGATACACCAAAGGATTTATTGCCAAGTTTAAAATAGTATTGTGTTATATTTGGGGTTAATACTTGATTAAATTTAACTTATAGAAAATATTTAAATACAGAATTGATCTGGGTTTATGTTGAAGCTGACTGGAGTGATGATACTGTCAGTGGATAATCTACAAGTGGTTATTGTTTCCAAATTGTTTGATGCACAGTATCTCAGAGTTTAAAGTGTGCTTTATCGTCTACTGAGGCTGAGTCAGTGTGTAATTGAGGCATGGTGGTTTTACAACCTATTTAGTGAATTGAAATTAAGTGACATTACAAAAAAATTAGTTGCTTTACTATTTGAGGATAATCAGTCGGCAAAAAGGATAAATAAGTCTTCCGAGCAACCTAGAAAATTAAAGCATATCAATATAAATATAATTTTATACAGGAAAAAGTTAGAGAGGGTATTGTTAAAACTTTATGTGTATCTTCTACTGATCCAATTGCTGATATTCTCACAGAGCCTATGGGAAAAATTTAATGCCAAGTTAATTTGTTTGCTTTTTTAAATTTTATGTGTAAGTTTTGCCTATCATTAATGTTCTTTCAAAGTGTTTTAATTGAGGAAGGGACTTGAGAAAAAATTAAACATTAATTGGTTTGTATTATATTTTTTGTTAATATGCATGTGCATCAGGTTTAATTTGCATGTTTTTGAGATAGAACAATTGAATGTTTACATACTGCTGTGTATAAGGCATGAGCAGTTGTTGAAACTTTTTAAGCATGTTTTTAATAGAGTTTTAACTTGTGTTTTAATTGTGATATGTTTTAAATAAAATGACTGTTTGTAAAAGTTCTGGTTGTCATTTTTGCTGTTTTCTCACATAATGCATAACATCTTCAACTTATACATTTATTAAAATGTAATTTTATTAAAAATACTTTTCTTTACAGCTATTTTAGGTTGTTTTTAGGAAGTTGAAAAATATGACTGCTTAGAGGATAAAAGATGCAAAATGTTTCTTAGCTAAGAGATTTTTTTTAAGGTATTCTGTACCACTACACTTTATGTTTGAAATGAAAGTCTAAATTAATCATCATTGATAAGTTTTCATTATAGCTAGGATAGTGCAACACAATAAAGCAGAATAAATGATAATAATAATAAAAATACTTACAGTTCTACAGATTTATTCCAATAAATGATATATCCTGAGAGTGAAAAAGATTCAACATTTACTAGATGAACATTACCCCTATCTGTACCACAGTAAAGCCACTTACTTTGGAAAGGCAAGTGACAATGAGTTATTCTAAAAATTAAAAAAGAAATAAAAAGAAATCAGCATTTTATACATATACACTGATATATATATTACATACATATATTGTCAAATACACACAGAATAATAAGTTAACATGATCATTAGAAACTCAAAAACTTGGGTTTTATAAAAATATTGACAGAAATCAAAGTATATATATTAGGAGTGCACCGAATAGTGATTTTGACTGAATACCGAATATTCGGCAAATGCATTTTATACACATGTCATATACATCATCTATGTCTTTTAATTTAGCAATACATCTTGGTCATTTGGCAATTCTCCTCG
Source organism: Maratus michaelseni (assembly GCA_963931845.1). Taxonomy (NCBI): domain Eukaryota; kingdom Metazoa; phylum Arthropoda; class Arachnida; order Araneae; family Salticidae; genus Maratus; species Maratus michaelseni. Next base: position 123,571,098 of record OZ007587.1, read on the forward strand.
GGAGGTTGGGGATGTAACAAAGCAGTACAAATAAAAAATAAAAAAAAAATTGAAAGTTGCTATATAATTTTAATTTCTGAACCACTTCTTTAGATTAGATATTTCAAAGATCTTCAGCTGCAATGTCTCACGCATTTATTATAAGAGTTTTATGGTCTTATTAGTGTAGGAAAATGGTAAAAATTTGAATAACTGTAAAAATAAATAGAGCTAATTTCATTAGTTTCTGAACTTTTCGTTTTGCTTTCAGGAGCACAAAAAACACATGATATTTAAAAAAAAAAATTACATTAATTCCAGCTTTAATTATTGTTCATATTATAACTTCATTGATTTTGTTTAATATGAAAGATTTGATTAGTTAAAACATATCTCCTCGGTGTTTGAATTAAAAAGGGTTTGTTCTTTTTCTCTATCTTAATTGTTGTGCAACATAAAACATGGTAAAATATTTATTAATTTAAAGTTATCTATTCTTCATTTCTAATACTTAAAAATACAGAAAAAGAATTGTATAATAGTTCAGAATTAAATTTTGGATATAATTTTAAATTAAGTGAAATATTAACACACTTAGTAATAATAATAACAAAAAGGCCTCATAATCTGAAAGAATAATAATAATCTGCAGTTTGGTACAAAACAGTATTTTTATACCTTAGATAAATTCAAAATATCTATTTAAACAGTTGGCAGTTTACATATAATAAAAATTGCTGCTATAAACTGATTAAAGAAAAATAATATTTTTAAACATACAACTTTCATATTCAAATCTAAGCAATAAAATATATACCTTTCTTTTTGGAATTTTAAAGATTGTGCAATTTCAGGCTTCTTCTGTCTCAAGTTGCACATATGTAAATAGTCATCTGCTGTGACAATTACCAAGGCCCCCTGATTAGTAATAAAAACAATGAATAATATTCTCTTTCTAAACAGATCTAATTAACAAACAGTAATTAAAATAATAAGCATACCTCATTATTTAAGAATAAAATTTGGAGAATAGGAAAATCACTATGCTCCATAAAGCACTCAACTCCTGGTCTACCAAATCTGTATAACATAATTAAGGAAAAAATGTTTCACACTTCATTTTTACTAAGAGCTAATCAGTGTTTTAAAACAACTGAAAATTGTAGTATGGTAATACCAGAAATTTTACAAGGGATATACTGAGTGTTCTGCTTTGTTTTTTTATAATGGACCTTGTGTAAAAAACTTTTTTTCTCCAATGTTTGGTTAAGGGAGGGGGGGGGGGAAGAAAAAAAATGGATGAGATGAATTGGAAATAAGTTTTCTTATACATTTATTATCTTCTTTTTCATTAGCTCTTGGTACATAAAACTTTTATTTTCTAATAAACCAAAGTGCATCAAATTAATAAATTTAGCCGACTAAATGGACAATAATAAAACATGTTGCTTTTGCAGATATTTTACCTAATTAACATGTCAGATACTGATAAATATGTTTAAATGCACATTCCACGCATTCATATCATTCCATCTCATTTTACACCCACTATAATAACAGAACGATACTAGATATCAAGATAAATACATTTGTAGAAAATTTCTCATGGTTTCTTCTACTATTGATATTTATAAAATGTAATTAACTGTTTTATTGCCAATACATTCATCTGGAACTGCGAGTCAATTTAAAATGACTTATCATTTATAATAGTTAGGATGCATTAAAACATAACAAAAAGATACCTAACCTAAAAATTTTATGATCATATATATTATTTCTGTTGTCAACATCCCTTTTCTAAGAAAATACAAAATGCAGAATGATAAATGAGATACCATATGAAAGGATTTTGAACAGGCTTTTGACATAGTATACTCACATTTCGTTAAAACATGTTTTTCGATTAAAAATTAAATCAGCATTGTTTTCACAAAAGAAATGAAAGTTTTTCTTAAATTAGTGCTGCCACAAAAATAAAATATTGCATTACATCAAGCTCAACAATGATTATATATATATATATACAGGGTGATTCATAAAAGATGGGCAGAACTTTAAGGGGTTATAGTACACTTAAAGACAAATAATATTAAATAGGAGACTAAGGGTCCCAGACGTATTCCCAAGGAGATAGGGGGCATTAAAGTTTAGGGTCCGAAATTTCAAATGATTATAAAACATGGAAAAATTGGTCGATTCGTTTGCGGTTTTTGCAAAAAATTTTCTTTATGCCAGTATTTTCTTGAAATAAAATTTTAAAGTTCAATTTCAAAAAATGCCGATAGGGGGCGCTTTAGACTTTGGAGTAACAAACAACTATTTTTTAACGTTATTTTTTGTATTTCTTTAAATGATTTCGAAAGCTTAGACTTAAACTTAAATTTTGATCTAAAAATCTGAGTCCTAACGAGTAGTTAAGTAGCGTAAACTGAAATTTGAAATTTGAAACCCTTCTCCCCCCAGAACAAAAATCAGTTATTCCCGATCTTTGTGTCGTAGATTAGGCTCTAACTACTGCCGCGTTTTGCTAAAATTATTCTTTATGTCAGTATTTTCTTGAAAATAAATTTTAAAGAAAATTTTCAAAAAATTCCGATAGAGGGCGCTTTAGACTTTGGAGTAACGAACAACTATTTTATACCGTTATTTTTTGTGTCTCATTAAATGCTTTCTAAAGCTTAGACTTAAATTTTCAGCCCAAAATCTGAATCGTTAGACGTGGTTAAGTTTCTGGGGAGAGGGGTTTGAAATTTCTACTCCTGAGCACAGTTCAGTTTACCATGTTCACACATTGTGTGCTGTGATACGAGGTAAAAAGACACAAATTAGGATTATGTTACCAAAGCATATTTATTAACATGTAATCACAATAAATGTTCAAAATTGTGACCACCAGAGGTTATGCACGCAGAACAACGGCGACGAATGGAACGGCGAACATTCGCGAAAACATCAGGCTTTTCGAGCACTTCCCCTACAGCGGCGGAAAGTCTGGCGACCAGTTCCTCGGGGGATTCAATGGGTGTCTCATACATAAGAGCCTTCAATCGTCCCCAAAAAAAGAAATCGAGGGGTGAAAGATCTGGCGAGCGAGCAGGCCAAGCAACAGGACCACCTCGACCAATCCATCTGTTCGGAAATGTGATGTCCAGATAGTTGCGGACGTCTCGTACGTAATGGGCTGGCGCTCCATCGTGCTGGAACCACATGACCCGCCGGATGCGTGGAGGAACAACGTTTAACAGGTCTGGCAGCACATGTTGCAGAAATGTGAGGTATGTTTTACCGTTGAGGCGTTCAGGAAGAAGGTACGGTCCGATTAGGTGGTCTCCGAGGATTCCTGCCCAAACATTGATGGAAAAGCGTCTCTGATGAGCATGTGGATACGTAGCATGTGGATTGACATCCGCCCATACATGTGCATTGTGTGTGTTAAATGTACCTTCACGTGTGAAGGTACATTCATCGGTGAAAAGCACAGTTCGTCCAAAATGTGGATTTAGCGCGTTCTGCTGCAGAAACCAGCGGGCGAATTCAATACGATTTGGATAATCCCCTGGAGACAGTTTCTGGACTCGTTGCACATGAAACGGGAGCAAATGTTCATCCTTCAGTACCCTCCAAGTCGTGGACTGTGAGGTATCCACCTGGCTAGCCACTGTTCGTGTACTTGTACTTGGCTGCGCCGCTACTACATCCAGAATGGCTTCTGCAACAACTACTGATTCGTCCTTTTTTGCACGACCTGCATTCGACCGGGAAGCGAGAAATGATCCCGTCTCACACAACTGTCTGTGCAAGCGCTCGAAAGTTTTGCGGTTAGGCAACCGCCTGTTAGGAAATCGCTCTCCGTACATTCGTTGTGCCTCTGCACCATTTCCATCTGCCGCTCCGTAAATTAAATGCATCTCAGCCTTTTCCTTATTCGTGAAGGGCACCATCTTCCGATTCATTACTACAGCGACTTACACTTGACTCACCGTTCAGTGGTTTTTATGCCTGAATCGTGTCGAAATTTTGCATACGTGTTCTTCTTCTTCCCCATTTGACATTTGCATACTTTATGTTTCCTTCTTCACCCGGTGACTAGCGTCAGGAATGGAGCTTTAACGTTTGCATGAGCGACGTTTCCAACTGTGCCAGTGCCTTTATGAGTGAATTCCGACTATGCAGTCCTTGACGAAAGTTGTATTTTTGCCTCGTATCACAGCACAGAATCGTTGGGCATGGTTAAGTAGTGCAAACTGAACTATGTTCAGAAGTTGAAATTTGAACCCCCTCCCCTCGCTACTGAACCACGCTCAGCGATTCAGATTTTGAGCTGAAAATTTAAGTTTAAGTCTAAGCTTTAGAAAGCATTTAATGAGACACAAAAAATAACGGTATAAAATAGTTGTTCGTTACTCCAAAGTCTAAAGCGCCCTCTATCGGAATTTTTTGAAAATTTTCTTTAAAATTTATTTTCAAGAAAATACTGACATAAAGAATAATTTTAGCAAAACGCGGCAGTAGTTAGAGCCTAATCTACGACACAAAGATCGGGAATAACTGATTTTTGTTCTGGGGGGAGAAGGGTTTCAAATTTCAAATTTCAGTTTACGCTACTTAACTACTCGTTAGGACTCAGATTTTTAGATCAAAATTTAAGTTTAAGTCTAAGCTTTCGAAATCATTTAAAGAAATACAAAAAATAACGTTAAAAAATAGTTGTTTGTTACTCCAAAGTCTAAAGCGCCCCCTATCGGCATTTTTTGAAATTGAACTTTAAAATTTTATTTCAAGAAAATACTGGCATAAAGAAAATTTTTTGCAAAAACCGCAAACGAATCGACCAATTTTTCCATGTTTTATAATCATTTGAAATTTCGGACCCTAAACTTTAATGCCCCCTATCTCCTTGGGAATACGTCTGGGACCCTTAGTCTCCTATTTAATATTATTTGTCTTTAAGTGTACTATAACCCCTTAAAGTTCTGCCCATCTTTTATGAATCACCCTGTATATATATATATATATATATATATATATATATATATTGTTGCTGCACAGATTTATTTTATGTTTATGATTAAAAAGCAAAATTTAAATTCAAATGCTCAATTTATTTATTTTTATCCCATATATATATATTTTTTCTGAAACAGATGATGTCATCCTTTAATGCAGTTAAAATATGATTGACATATATATATTTTTTTGCATTAGCTATCTTCCATTAGTTTTTACTGTAACTTTGATGGAATAAATGAGGTGATATTCTGGCTTGATTAATGTTGTTTGCAGATATTTAAAGTCCTTATTTATTTTTATATATATATAAGTTTAAACCTGCATCTAAAAAATACTAAACTGCAGTGCGAAATCTTCACATGGATCTACTGGTTTTATTTTATTTTAAGGCCAGTGTTTGAAGCTTGGACTAGATATAAATAGATCAATCAGTGTCAGTTATAGTTATGGGACTTTTCTATCATTTGCCTCACAAATATAATCCTAGCTCTATAATTAAAAATATATAAACGGATGTTTTATATACTAAAATCTTTTTCACAAAATAACCTGACAAGCAATAAGGCAAAATTAAATTAAAATCAGTTTAAATAGAACAAATGCAGACAATTACAATGCAAACAACAGTTGCTGCAAATGCATTGTTACAACAATGCAGACAACAGTTACAATCAAATGCAGATTAATACTATTTGTTTCATAAGGGCCATCTGAAACAAGATGAATCCCCTATTAGTTACATTTTAAGAAAATATTTAAGCTGCTCAATTTTCCTCCCAATTTGTTTATTTCAGAATAACTAAAGAACCAGTATAAAATTATTATACATTTGGAGGAAATAAAAGAAAAAAAAAAACCCTGATGGCTCGGCCTACAGGCATAGGTAGATTTTCAAGACGCAGACCGTGGGGCGCCTGTTTATTGGGAATTGAAGAAGAAAGACCTATTTGCCATGATGCTGCAGTTGGGACCGCCGCTTCGAAATATACCTCTGCCTGTAGGCTGAGCCAGCAGGGATGTTTTTGTTTTAAATTTTTTTTGCTGTAAGAGTTGGTCCTATAAAAAACTTGCCAATATAAAAGTTGTAGACAATATTAAGAAGATTTATAATAAATTTAAGCGGATTTGATATCTTGTGAAATGATGAAGTTATGAGTTTTTTTCTTCTGAAACCCTTATCCCCCCCCCTTTGGGGGCATTTAAACGAAATATATAATCTGTCATACATAAATTTTTAGCCTTTTTCCTAGAAGTAATAATAACTTTAAACAGATTCGATATGTATCAAAATTAAGAAGTTATGCAGGTTTTTCTGTTTTCACAAAAAGCCCCTCCATTTCCCCCCCCCCCCCTTTTGTTCGATTTTGCCCATTAAAAGAACTTGACCGAGATTTTATGCCGATTGATTTTATGTATGAGTTTGGAAGAGATTTGTGCAGAATTATGGCAGTTATCGTGTCCATAAAAAAGTGATAAAGATAGATAAATAGATCTATATATATAAAGTTTTGAACTGGGGGTGGTTTTGGGTTCTAGGAGTCGTGATCGGTGTAGATCTGCAAAAATTTTTCAGGAATTCCAACTTAGGGAAGAATGTAATAGGTAGTATTTCTTATGAAATCTACCTAAAAACCTTGCTTCACATATTTTATACATATTGCATGTATCTAACATGAGTAAAGAGTAAAATTACACTGAAACAGAATATATTTTTAAATATATGTAATTTACATACCTTATAATTCATTTAAATACAGAAGTATAAAATATACAATATGAAAATAAATAAATAAAAATGCATAAAAAAGGAAGAAATTTTTTTTAATTCCATTAATAAATTCCATAAAATGAAATATACAGAAATCTTATTTTCCAAAGATATATAAATAAATGTATGAGCACCTAGTAGGATGTCTTAGAGCCATATACAGTGTAACCTCTGAATAACGGTTACCTGTGGGACCGGTAAAAGATGACCGCTCTTCAGAGGTCGATGTTGTTCAGAGGTTTCATTTTAAAAGAAATCAAAATACATAAATTTAAATAGAAATACACAGTCATTTTGATTATTCCTCGTTTTAATACATTAAAAAAAAAAAAAAAAAAAAAAAAAAAAAAAAAATCGGTGATTTTCAGTTTTTTTTTTGCTGCAAATATCTTCCACCAAAGAAATAACAATATGAGTTGTTTTGCTATACAACTCATTATGATTTATTGCAAAATTTTGGATTTTACGAAGGTTCATCAAAATTTTGGTATATGTGTTAATACTGAAAATTTTGGAATTTTCATTTAGAACGCATCGTTATTTTCTCCTCGTAATCAAATGATGAATTTTAATACGATAATTGGTAACAGCATACGAAGAATCATGAAATAGTAAGATAAGAACGGTACTCTCAAGTTATATATAGGAGCCCAAATAAGACAGATTGCAGACAAGTTGAACAAAAGAATTATCAATCTTTAAATTTTTTTTGGAAGTTTCTAGAAAACTTACATTTTTAAAGACGCTCAATGTTTACAGAATTTGTCTCTCTCTGTTGTTTCCAAACAGAAATGCTTTTTCACCTTACTTTCACATTGTACAGTAGGCTTGCCCTTGAGTTGTTTATTTCTGACACAGGCCCAGTTCTAAAGAATTTTCACGTAACACACTTTTAAGTACAATAAATTTGAAAATATCTATAAACAAGCCAAGGATACATTCTGAGATTACCAGAATGGGTGCCTATTGCAAGAAGCCTTTGGATAGGATCAAAAGCAATTGCAGTTGGATGAAATGGAAAACCATGTCTAACAGTCTGAAAAAGAAAAGAAAGACAAATTAAACAACATTTAATTAAAATCAGAAACGATTTCATTTCTCAAAAAGAAAGTGTATTTTATAAATAGTTTTGTAATAAAGATTACACACACACACACACACAGATATATATACAGTTAAATGTTACAGAAAACTGTGGAAACCAGTATAATCACTCTGAAATGTATACTGATCACACCAATCAGGGGCGTAATCGGTTGTTAAAATCAGAGGCTTTGAAATCTTTAGTGGGGCTAATACACATCTGATCTTTTTCTTCTCCAATTTTAAATGATAAATAACTGTACACAGAAGTAGCGAGCAGATCTCCCTGTCATAAAATTTTGATTACAAAGATTTACAAATCTTTAAATGTAATGTAATATACTATTATTATTATTAAAGGATCATGAAGTCAAAAGGGGGCTCAAGAAGTTGCTAGGGGGGAGAAGGGTCATCTCCCCATGTCCCCATCTAATTGACTTGCATTCTAAATAAAATTCATTTACTTAATACTACTCCACATCGGTATTGTCAGATAGATGGTAAAAATATTTTGCTATCATGGCAGCTTTTCGTATAGTTTTTATTGTTATCATGGTATTAAATTTTTTTCGTAGATGCTTATCTCTAATTGTTTTATTTCTGCTCAACTTTCTTCCTATTGTTCAGGAATTCCAATAGCATTAAAATCTCTCTTTTTAGTACTTTAAAAAATATTCTGATGTGATGATTTATTTGGAAATTTGAAAAAATGCGGCAGCAAACCGATTAAAATCAACACGGTAACACAACATTCTAGTTTTAAAATCGGTTTTAATGATTTCGATGAAATTTCGGCATAACTCAATCGGTAATCGCCAATCTCAAGAGATTTTCGATTGGCGGTATTCGATTCAAACGAGCACTATCGTATCAGAGATTAATTAGTTTGTTTTACTAACTTTGTATAACTGTGTTTGAGAAAAATAAATGCAATGCATTATTCTATTCTCTGTCACTTGAATGAGAATACTGCATATGAGTAAAATTGAATTTGTAAAGGTTATTTTTCAAGATTTGCGTTGGTGGGGAAGGAATGTTTTAAGGCTTTCTCAAACATCACTCCCCCACCTGCTCGAAAAGTGCTACGAAATCGAATAGATATATTTTCTTAAAAATGCTCGTCTATAAATGGTCTTGTAATTTTTTCTTATTTATTGCAACAACCCTGAGAGTTATAATTGATTGATCCCAGGTGATAATTTTCACGGATTATCGTGTCTTGAATACAGCTTAAAATGCCAACTTTGAGAACTATTTTTGAAAAAGATCCTGTGCTTTTTATTCGAAATACTACACGATATTATTTTTTTATATATCACTCTATTAATATCAAGTAAAGCTCATTATTAGTTCTTTAAATTTCATTTACCTTAACCAGGAATAATTAAAGTATACCCATTTCCTCCTTACGGTAGTAATCCAATTTCTGCCTGTCTTGTTGGTAAAACATAGCGAATTTATGTTGGAGAAACAGTCGTAAAATGACCAAATGAACTGAAAGCAGATAAACATAACTCCCACTTAAAGTGACACGGAGTAATAGAAAATTACATAAGCGTTAGTGGAATTAATGAGAATAGCTTATTTAGGACACTAATTAAGCTTTTATGGGGATTTGCCATTAAAAGCTTGTTTTCTGATAGAAAAAAAACAACAACCGTACACCTAAAAATAATAGAACAAAACTATAACTAACAAGAGCAAGATTTAATGAAAATTCACAGGAAAATGTAACTATACGTTTCAAATAGGTTGCTGTTTTACAGAAATAATAAAATCTGAATGTAGCGGATTCATGAAACGAATGATACTATTTAAGAGTGATCACTTAATAAAAAAAAAAAATCCCCGACGGCTCGGCCTACAGGCACAGGTCGATTTCGAAGACGCAGACCGTGGGGCGACTGTTTGTTGAGAATTGCGGAAGAAATGACCTTTTTGCCATGATGTGGCATTTAGAAACGCCCACTTCGAAACCTAACTTGTTTGCAGGCGGAGTCGGCAAGGATTTTTTTGTTTTTAATTTTTTTTTTGCTATAAGGGTTGGTCTTATAAAAAAACTTGTCAATATAAAAGTTTTAGATAATATTAAGAGGATTTATAATAAATTTAAGCGGATTGGATATCTTGTGAATTGACGAAGTTATGAATATTTTTCTTCTAACCCCCCCCCCCCCCTTGGGGCCATTCTTAATGATATCAAAAATCTGTCATACATAAATTTTCTGCCCTTTTCCTAGAAGTAATAATAACTTTAAACGGATTCGATACATATCATAATTAAGAAATTATGTTTTTTTTTCTATTTACACAAAAAGCCCCCCCCCCCCTCCTCCTGGTTCGATTTTACCCATTAACGAACTTGACGGAGATTTTATGCCCCTTGATTTTATGTATCAGTTTGGAAAAAATTTGTGAAGAATTATTGAAGTTATCGTGTCCATAAAAAAGTGACATAGATAGATAGATAGATAGATAAAGTTTTGAACTGGGGGTGGTTTTGGGTTCTGGGAGTCATGATCAGCGTAGATCTGCAAAAATTTTTCAAAAATTCCAACTTAGGGGAGAATGTAATAGGTAGTATTTATTACGAAATCTACCTGAAAGCATACATAATGGTCAATAAACAATTTAGAAAAAAAGTTTCGAACAGAAAATTACGATGACTCTTCTTCAGATAGAAAATCTGTTTTAGCACAGCATATGCCATGTAATAATGTTGTGTGTCTGCGTGATGTGCCGAAAAAAAATTGCCATCAATTAATAAGTAACCATGTTTTTAATGCCATAAGAGAAATAAACAATGATGTTTGTTTTGAACAGAAAAATAATCAAATTCTTCGCCAAATAAACAAAAGCAAGTAATGATAAGTTTGCATATAGCACGGAATCAATAATGAAATATCCACTGTGTCCGCCATTTGTTCTTGTTAACATGATGAATGACTAATTTATTCTTCCGTCCGAAACAAACGTCATAATTATACAAAGTGTCATAATTATACAAAAAGATTGAAACGCGCTTTAATTTTGTACCTGGCGTAGATAAGCAAGTAATGTAAACTGCATAAGTTTTCAAAATAAGGTGGGAATTAAGCGATTGTGTTAATGAAATAGTCCTGACATTAATTTACAAAGAGTTACATTTTAATTTTTATACAACCCCTGTAAGCAAAATTGGTCAATTGGAATATTTATTTTACTGAAGCCAGATCATTACAAACTAGAAAGAAAAATCATGCTTTAAGGATATATTAAGAAACACTTTCCAACCAGAATACTGCAACGGAATTTCACCGTTTAAAAAGGTGAAATAAGATTTCAACAATTGCCGTCAATGCATCAATATAGCCGGAAAGGTACTCTTTTTCTTTTGTGCATTCCTGTATATGATCTATCAGTACAAAACCCTTAACGGGTTAAAAGTTGTAACGCAGCACTTCTTTTGGCTCTAAGAATTTTAAATATGGGTCTTAAAAGCAATGATATCAAATTTGAGTGACGCTATGTTAATAATATTTTTAAAAATCCTCATTTTCTTTTTGGTTTTATTTATATTCACAGGTGCAATTATTATCTTAACATGAAAAAATATATATAATTTATTCGCTGATGCTTTTTCATTCAGATCGCTCAGAAATTCAAAATATGGGTTTTAAAAGAAATGATATGAAAATTGAGTGACACCTTGACGTGAATTTAGTAGGATTGTTTTAAAATTCAATTTAAATTATTTTTCGTTTGTCTTCTAAAGTATATTTACACATACAAACAATACTTTTAATTTTTCAATACACTGTTAAATATATTACTTTCACTGAGCCTATATTATGTATTGAAATGTATTTATTTCAATAATCTGATTTATGTTTTGTGCCACGCTATCCAAAATCATAAGTAAAATTTATGTAAATGATTATTTTGCGTCATATTATCCACTTGCATACATTTCTCTTTGTTTGGATACTATGATGCAAAATAATCATTTACATAAATTTTACTTATGATTTTGGATAGCGTGGCACAAAACATAAATCAGTTTATTGAAATAAATACATTTCAATACATAATATAGGCTCAGTGAAAGTAATATATTTAACAGTGTATTGAGAAATTAAAAGTATTGTTTGTATGTGTAAATATACTTTAGAAGACAAACGAAAAATAATTTAAATTGAATTTTAAAACAATCCTACTAAATTCACGTCAAAGTGTCACTCAATTTTGATATCATTTCTTTTAAAACCCATATTTTGAATTTCTGAGAGATCTGAATCACGACGAGGTTTTCACGACCCGTTTTGGTCCTAAAAGCATCAGCGAATAAATTTTATATATTTTTTCATGTTAAGATAATAATTGCACCTGTGAATATAAATAAAACTAAAACGAAAATGATGATTTTTAAAAATATTAACATAGCGTCACTCAGATTTGATATCATTGCTTTTAAGACCCATATTTAAAATTCTTAGAGCCAAAAGAAGTGCTGCGTCACAACTTTTAACCCGTTAAGGGTTTTTGTACTGATATCATAACTTTTTTGCGGTTATTGATGAAAATGTCAATTAGTCGAAATTAAGCATAGGGTATAAATTAATCATTAGAATAAAATTTTAAAGAAATGATAAAAAAGACCCCTAGGACCCCAATAAAAATATGAGGGTGCTGGCCCGAGGAAAGGAGTCCAAGACTCAACTTTAAAGTTATACAGCGAGAGAGTAGCACAATTAGAAGGATGAAAATGCATGGCAAAACCCGTTTGTTCCATCTTCCTCCGCCAGAGGGCGCAATCTTTATACAAACATAGCTGAAATTTTTCAGGCTGTCGATTCCGAGTCAAATGAGCCATACCTCGTCGTGATCGGTCCTATAGAACCCGATAGGAAAGCGCCCCCTGGTGGTGAAACTTGGAACTAAAATCGATATATCCTGTCGATGTCGAGTCGAATGAATCAAACTGCATTGTGATGGGACCCATAGAATTCGAGTTAGCTGCAAAACCCGTTAGTTCCATCTTCCACCACTAGAGGGCGCACTCTGTTCTATGCAGACATAGCTGAAATCTTTGAGGCTGTGGATTTCAAGTCGAATAAGACATACTGCGTGGCGATTGGGCACATAGAACCCGAGAGAGGAAAGTGGCCCCTGGTGGTGAATTTTGGAACTAAAATCGATATATCCTGTCGATGTCGAGTCGAATGAATTAAACTGCATTAGATACCAATTAGTCTCGGAAAAAATTGCAAATTTCGTCATTTGGCAGCGTAATAAAAATCATGAATTTCATTGATCGGCACAGAAAAAACATGAATTTTGTCAATAGGGGGAGAAAAGATCATAAATTTCGTCAAACAGGCGGGTAAAAATCATAAATTTCATTTATGAGCGCATGAAAAACGCAAATTTCATCAAACGCTCGCATAAAAATTAAAAAATTCGTTCATCGGGCATGAAAAAACATTAATTTCGTCAAGTTTGCAGGTAAAAATCACAAATTTCGTCAAACGGGTGCGTAAAAATCAAGAATTTCGGCAATTGGGTGATAAAAAATTTTTTTGTCAATCCGGCACGTAAAAAGTATGAATTTTGTCGATGAGGTGCGTAAAAATTGTCGAGTCGAATGAATTAAACTGCATTAGATACCAATTAGTCTCTTAAAAAAATTGCAAATTTCATCATTTTGCAGCATAAAAATAAGGAATTTCGTTGATCAATGTGCAAAATCATGAATTTCATCGATCGGCACAGAAAAAACATGAATTTTCTCGATAGGGGGAGAAAAGATAAATTTCGTCAAACAGGCGGGTAAAAATCAAATTTCATTTATCAGCGCATGAAAAACGCAAATTTCATCAAACGCTCGCATAAAAAAAAAAAAATTCGTTGATCGTGCATGAAAAAACATTAATTTCGTCAAGTTTGCACGTAAAAATCACAAATTTCGTCAAACGGGTGCATAAAAATCAAGAATTTCGGCAATCGGGTGATAAATTTTTTTTTGTGAATCCGGCACGTAAAAAGTATGAATTTTGTCGATGAGGTGCGTAAAAATTGTCGAGTCGAATGAATTAAACTGCATTAGATACCAATTAGTCTCTGAAAAAATTGCAAATTTCGTCATTTGGCAGCGTAAAAATCAGGAGTTTCATTGATCAATGTGTAAAAATCATGAATTTCATCAATCGGCATAACAAAACATGAATTTTGTCGATAGGGGGAGAAAATATCATAAATTTCGTCGAACAGGCGGGTAAAAATCATGAATTTCATTTATCAGCGCATGAAAATCGTAAATTTCATCAAATGGTCGTATGAAAACAAAAAAATTCGTTTATCGGGCATGAAAAAATCACTAATTTCGTCAAGTTTGCACATAAAAATCACAAATTTCATCAAACGGGTGTATAAAAATGAAGGATTTCGTCGATCGGGTGATAAACAAAAATTTCGTCAATCCGGCAAAATATGAATTTTGTCGATCAGGTGCGTAAAAATCATGAATTTTGTAGAATGAGTGCGTAAAAATCACGTATTCGTCAAGTGGACGCATAAAAATCACTAATTTCAGTAAATGGGTAACATAATTTAACATAAAAATTATTAATTTCATCGATCAGCCACAGAAAAAACAAATTTCTTCAATCGGGCACATAAAAATCATAAATTTCATCCATCGGATGCAGAAAAATCATTAATTTCATAGATCAGGTGCGGAAAAATCATTAATTTCAGCGATTGGGTGAAAGAAAATCAAGAATTTTGTCAAACGGACAAGGAAAAAAATCCCTGACGGCTCGGCCTACAGGCACAGGTAGATTTCGAAGACGCAGAACGTGGGGCGCCTGTTTGTCGGGAATTGCGGAAGAAATGCCCTTTTTGCGATGATGCTGCAGTTGGAACCGCCTACTTCGAAACCAAACTTGTTTGCAGGCGGAGCCAGCAAGGATTTTTTATTGCTATAAGAGTTGGTCCTATAAAAAACATGTCAATATAAAAGTTTTGGATAATATTAAGAGGATTTATAATAAATTTAAGCGGATTTGAAATCTTGGGAATTGACGAAGTTATGAATTTTTTTTCTTCTAAAACCCCCTTCCTCCCCCCTTAAGGCAATTTTTAATTATATCAAAAATCTGTCATACATAAATTTTCGGTCCTTCTCCTAGAAGTAATAATAACTTCAAACGGATTCGATACGTATCATAAATAAGAAATTATGGGTTTTTTTCTGTTTTCACAAAAAGTCTCCCCCATTCCCCACCCCCCGTGGTTCGATTTTGCCGATTAACGAACTTGACCGAGATTTTATGCCCCTTGATTTTATGTATCAGTTTCGAAAAGATGCGAGAGTTGGAACCGCCTACTTCGAAAAATAACTTGTTTGGAGGCGGAGCCATCAGGGATTTTTTTTGTTTTTAATTATTTTTTGCTATAACGGTTGGTCCTATAAAAAACTTGTCAATATAAAAGTTTTAGATAATACTAAGAGGATTAATAATAAATTTACGCGGATTTGATATCTTGTGAATTGACGAAGCTATGATTTTTTTTCTTCTAAAACCCCCCTCCCCCCCCCCTTGGGGCCATTTTTAATTATATCAAAAATCTGTCATACATAAATTTTCGGCCCTTTTCCTAGAAGTAATAATAACTTTAAACGGATTCGATACGTATAATAATAAAGAAATTATGAGGATTTTTCTGTTTTCACAAAAAGCCCCCCCATTTACCCCCCCTTGGTTCGATTTTGCCCATTAACGAACTTGACCGAGATTTTATGACCCTTGATTTTATGTATCAGTTTGGAAGAGATTTATGCAGAATTTTTCCAGTTATCGTGGTCAGAAAAAAGTGACATAGAATAGAATAGATAGATAGATAGATAGATAGATATATATAAACTTTTGAACTGGGGTGGTTTTGGGTTTTGGGAGTCAGAATCGGCGTAGATCTGCAAAAAATTTTCAAAATTTCCAACTTAGGTGAGAATGTAATAGGTAGTATTTCTTAAGAAATCTACCTAAAAACGCGAAGGGAAAAAAGAAAATCTGAAAATCCTGCATTAGGCCGGTTTTTTCCACATTTTTAATCGCCCGTTTTATCGCCGAGTGCTTAATTCAATAAAGCCTCAGTCACTGATACATGTACAAATGTTTCTCGCCCATAATTAAAAAATAATTAATTAATTAAAAAAATCACAGAATACAGCAACCTCAAAAATATATGAAACTTGTTACAGCAGCTATGAGCTATCATTAACATATGTATGCACATTTCATCCTCTTGAAAACAACAACAAAAAAACATAACTGGATACAGAAACTTTTTTATATAGCGACGTATAAAATAAATGAAATTCATTAAAGCAGCGATTACTAACACATGTATGTGTCGATTCATTGTTATACTATTTGTACTGTTCAAAATTGGCAGTCGTTACCCGTCAAATGCATCTACATTATTGCATTTGACAACTACAAAATTAATTAATAGATGCAAATTAATTTAATGTTTAATAAAATTACATGTTATATTGTTTTGACGATATAAATTAAAAACAGTAGTTTAAAATAATTGCCATTTAAAATTAATTAATATTAAAGAATAATTATTTTGGTTAAAAATAATAATAAAGCTAAAAATCCATGATAGGAAGAGCTGAATTCTTATCAAATATTTTGTCAATGCATTTAGAAACAACCAAATCCTTAATATTTTGACCTCTTCGCAAGCGTCTGTAATGTCACAACAATTAGACCGGGAGGCGGCAGCACAGACAATCACCTCATCGAGTGCACGGTTGAAATTCCAGAATTAGTTAAAACTCGATGTCATATCTTGGTGGAGAACACTGGAAAACCCGATTTTAGCGGTTGGCTCGTAGGTTTACCATTGTGTGTTTCTGCTCCCAATCCTCTTTGTTTTCATACCTTTGGGTGCAGGAAAACACAATGGTAAACCTACGAGTCAACTGCTAAAATCGGGTTTTAAGGTGTTTTCCACCAAGATAGGACTTGGCAGACCGATTGTGTTTTAATATGTGAATCGAGTTTTAACTAATTCTGGAATTTCAGCCATGAACTCGATGAGGTGATTGTCTGTGCTGCCGCCTCCCGGTCTAAATGTTTTGAGTCTTTAAATTTTGAACTGTGTGCAAACAGTAAATAAATCGTACATAAAATTGGAGAATATTTTTAATTTTTTGGCATTTAATATATATATGTGGTATTCTGTCTACACTTTATTACTAATTATCTCTTAGGAGATTTAATTAGAATGTTACAAGAACTTGATATGTTTTTTGAAATTCAAAGATATAATTATATATGTATATATATATATATTTTTCTAAAAAAATCTTCTACAAAGTTCTGAATTTTGCAGAAATTTTTCCGCGCATGGCGTGCGTCTATATTATTGTGTATGTATTCATACGCATTGAATACAGCGAATCCAAGAGTCAAGGATTAGATTTAATATTAGGTATTTTATTTATTTATTTATTGTTTTTTATTTATTTTGACTTGTTGGTTCTCCATTTCAAAATTTTCCTTTGATTAAGATGTTTAGATGGTCTATAGCATTCCCTGTTTTGTGACAGAACCTTCCAGCTTCATAGTGTAAAATTTTTCTGCTGAATACTGTGCATATTTCTAGGTTCTTAAAACTATTATTTTGGTTAGTGATTAACCAAAAGCATTTTTTGGGTATTTAGTAAATGCGACTGAAATGATTATTTAACAATTGAATCAAATACAAAAAATAGTGTTAAATTAAAAGAAAAAAAAAAGTCCTTCCGGCCTGTACCGGGAGGAAAAGGTAGCTTTCCTATATCTTAGTTTTAAAATTTTAGCTATGTTACACGAAAACAGCAACTTAAAATGCAAATAAAACGTTTACAAAAGATTCGTTAATACTGAATTTGAATAAGAAATTCGCCAAATTATTGAGCAATAGCCAAATTGGCTTCATTTATGAAGACTTATTTTGGTCGCCAAATTTGGCAATATTTCGCCAAATGTCGCCAAGTTTGGCGAGAATTTGGCGCTAACGGATATGAATATATAGTTTTATGCGTTTGATTGGGAAAATTATTACAACAATGAAAATTTTTGTAATGTGCTGTCTTGTTTCAAAATGTCAGCCACCCTAGAATTTCAAACTGCTCTATCTCAGCCGTTTTTTAAGATAGAGGTAAAACAAAAAAATGCTCTGGAATCCTCGTTTCAAGGCCTAACACTGAATTAAAAAATAAATTTGAATTTTTAACTTTTTTGTGTATTTATTTTAGTTTTAAATTTTTAAATGGCCGCCATCTTGAAACAAAATGGCGGACCAAGCTGGCCAACGAACTCGGTCGAGACATTGGTGAGCTTAATACACACAATTAGTTTCATCAAAATTGATTTATAAATACGAGCGTTATCGTATGACATAGGTCAGATATATATATATGGAGATATAAATCAACATTTGAACGGAGGGTGGTTTTGGGGTCTGGGGGTCATGATCGGTGAAAATGTATCGAAATTTTCCGGAACTGCTTTCCTCCGAACGGCTGCAATAGGTAGCTTTATACTTTTTTGTATTGAAAGCTACCTAATAAACTGGAAATTCCGAGACTAAATTAAATTTTTAAAAGCAAATAACTCTTACATTGAATCACAGTAGTTTAAATAAGAAAACTTAAAATAATAACAAATTAAAGAAATAAATGAGGACTTAAAAAAAATATATATATATCGGATTTTTTTTTTCCAAAAAAGATAGCAAAAGAAATCTAGCATGCTGTTTTAGCAAGCTAGGCCAAACAGATATCCGAAAACAGTGTTTTCTCGCCAAAATGGTGCGAAACAAAATTCACGCCAACCCCGGTGTGTCTGCGACAGCTGTTCCTAAGAATCTACCATCTGCACATTTATTTATTTATTTATTTATTTTTTTTTTTTTTGTATGTTCTGTCTGTGTAAAAATAAAAATGTTACTTAATACTGCAGCTTTATGTAACATGCCTAGTAAATTTGTATGATTTTAAGCATATGAGACGCGAGTTTCAAAACTCGCCTTATTCAAAATTTAAAAATTCGTTTTTTCTGCATAAATCTGGTTGGTAAATATATTGGTAAATATGCACTGAATAAACACTTCAGCCCACAAAAAAACTAGTTTTAGCATGCCTTTCTGGCATTGTAAAATCTTGGTTTACAATGAAAACTAATGAAAGCAGTTAGGGTTTTTTGCGATTTCAAAAAAATTTATTTTTTGGATAAGACAAGTTTTGAAACTCACGTCTTCATATATAAGGTAGGGTCAGGTGGGTAAAATATGAACCGCAGTCTGCCTTCTTGTTTTTTAAATCAAAACACATTTGTTTTGTTTCTCATTTCCAAAACAATTTTCATCCATATTTACTTATTACAAACATGTTATTTAATTGACTAATTTATTTATATTTAATAATAAAAGCTCAATAAAAAAGCTTATTAAAAATGAATTTGAAAATTAATATAATGTTAAAAACCGGAATTCCAGTTTGAAAAATTAATATAGAGTAAAAGCTGGAATTTCCAGTTTTTTCCGCTTAATTTAACACGATATATGATTCAATTGTTAAATAATCATTTCAGATGCATTTACTAAATACCCAAAGAATGTTTTCGGTGTATCATTGTTACGACCTTGGTGAGAAGTCTCTGAGATCGCTTGATCGAAAGATGAATAAAAAGGCTCGATTAACTCACAATATACTGTTTATTTACTAAACTTTATGAACATGGACAATTATAAATAAAATTCACCTATCCAAAAGTCTGTAGCGATGGTACTAAGTCTCCAAACGAAAACAAATTACACTAGTATCTATAGTTAATCTCAAAATTACAAGTTAAACTGTGATAATTACAAAAAAAGAAAAAAAAAACCAGAGGTCTGTGAGTCCGTTAACAACCGTTAAGGGTTAATAAATCTCTTACCATTCTCTTCTATTCAATTAATAGAAAAACAAATCTAAAATAAGACAAGAATAAGATGCGTGGTTTCAAATCCTTCTCCAAAATATTTTTCTGACTACGGCATTCGCTATTAAAACAAACTTTTTAAGTAAAACAAGTGGGTAAGTGTGATCGAAGATCGCACAAAGGGTTTCGTTTAATATTCCTTTCAAAACACTTTATCCTTTCTTTAATAAATTCAAACAAACTTCATTTAGCAACAACAACAACAACAAAAAAAAAAGCCATGTTTTTTTATAAAGTAAAAATTTACCGGTCTATTTTTTCGTTTTTTCGAATATCTAAACCAGCCGGATAGCGGGCGAAACCCGCTATTATATTCTGTCATAATAATATCCGTCATACGGACTAAATGTGATATTTAAAAAATATATAATTTCAAAATTAAACATGTTGGACGCCTTCAAAATGTTAAAATAAGCGAATATTTCCATAATCGGGTTTTTATCATGATTCAATACATTCCTCAAACTCATATATTTACTATTCTCTATTATTCATATTGATACTCGCGCTTTGTATTATTCTCAAACATTTGAAAAATTAGTTAAACTTCCCATATGACGTCAGATTTTCTTTTTAATTCTCTAATGACGTGTATTAATCTGCTTTGTCCATTTACACATACTCCTACTCCTTGTATTATTGAGAAATCTTAGACATTTTCCGTTTTATTACGACTATGACGTCAATCAATTTTATTTCATATTTATCTTTTTTTCAATTGGTGAAACTTTTTATTTCATTTTCATTTTTCACGTGAAAATCGTCTGATAGAAAATTAATTATTGTAGAAAGAATTTCGTTGTGGATTTTTAGTTTTTGGCATCGGCTATAGCGAAAAATATTTAAATTTAATGGTACAAGGCTGTTAGAATTTTGGTTTTTTATCTCTATTTATTAATATAATACGAATTTTTCAAATTTTAATATTTTGGGCTCTTCACAGTTGATATTCGGATTTATACACAAAGTTTCAACTCTGTAAGTTACACAGTTTTTGAGAATGGCTCTGTGACGGACAGACAACGCAGCGGGAGTAATAGGGTTTCGTGAGATGAACGAAATCCTAAACAAGTGGGTAAGTGTGATCGAAGATCGCTCAAAGAGTTTCGCTTAATATTCCTTTCAAAACACTTTATCCTTTCTTTAATAAATTCAAACAAATTTCATTTAGAAAAAAAAAAAAAAAAAAAAGTCGTGTTTTTTATAAAGTAAAACTTTACCGGTCTATTTTTTTTCTTTTTTTCGAATATCTAAACCATTCCGATAGCGGTCTAAGCTCGCTATTATATTCTCTCACTGTAATAATCTGTCATGCGACTAAATGCGATATTTAAAAAAAATAATTTCAAAATTAAACATGTACACCTTCAAAATGTTAAAATATGCGAATATTTCCATAATCGGATTTTTATCATGATTCAATATGTTTATTAAACTCATGTATTTACTATTCTCTATTACTCATATTGATACACGCGTTGTATTATTCTGAAACATTTGAAAAATACGTTAAACTTCCGATATGACGTCAGATTTTCTGTTTAATTCTCTAATGACGACTCATACTCCCTGTATTATTGAGAAATATTTCCGTTTTATGTTTTATTACCACTATGACGTCAATCAATTTTATTTCATATTAATCTTTTTTTTCAATTGGTGAAACTTTTTATTTCATTTTTCACGTGGAAATCGTCTGATAGAAAATTAATTATTGTAGAAAGATTTTCATCGTGGATTTTTAATTTTTGGCATCGGCTATATCGAAAAATGTTTAAATTTAATAGGAAAAGGCTGTTAGAATTTTGGTTTTTTATCTCTATTTATTAAAATAATACGAATTTTTCAAATTTTAATATTTTTAGCTCTTTACAGCTGATATTCTGATTTATACACGAAGTTTCAACTCTGTAAGTTACATAATTTTCGAGAATGGCTCTGTGACAGACAGACAACGGAGTGGGAGCAATAGGGTTTCGTGAGATGAACGAAACCTTAAAAACAGGTGATGCTAGACAATCTAAGCACCTAAATCAAGCGTGATTTTTGAAATAGGGAAGTCAAAATAACTATAAAAAGAAAAATAAATAAACAAAATACCTAATATATATGGGTAATCATTCGCCGATCGTATACGCTGGCACTTATGCTCAGCTCAGTGTATGAATACATGAATACATCCATGAACTTTCTTTGATAAACAAACGAATGTTTAGTTGTCCGACTTCCGCTAATAACCAAACAATGGGATATATTTTATCCTTTAAAATCAAAAACTTGTTATAAATAATAGTAAAATTGAATACATATAATTAAAAAATACCTCCTCATATTAAAAAATGAATATAAATAGTTTTCCGATAAAATGCAAATTTATAATTTAGAAATATTTTCTTATAAATGGCAATTTAATATAATACATATATATTAAATATTAGAAGTATATAATTAATAAATACCAATCGAATTTTATACATGTAATTACGAATTTCTCGTTTTTAAAATTAAAGATAATTCATTTTTCGACCAAATGCAGATTAAAAATATGAATTGTTTGTATCCGAACAAGAAAAAAAAAATAACCATAATTTAATTTAATACATATTAAAAATTGCATTAAAAACTGATTTAGTATTTGAAAAAAAAGAAATCTAAATAGTTCTTCAGCGATATGGAGATGCTTTAACGTTCAACTCTAACCGTGATAGCCATGAGCATCCTTATTGCGGCGTAATAAAAAAGAGTGAAAAGTCCGAAAAAATGTAATGTTAGTCTATGGTAAAAAGCATAGAAAAAGAGTCAGATTTTAAAACTGGATTATATAAAAAACAAGAGTTTTCCTACGTTAACGCAAAATCTTATTCGCTTCATCTAAAACCGATTAATATAATATATTAATTTTAAAAAAATCCTTCGAACCGTTTTGGAGATAACAGGTATGTGCCCATTACACTATTACATCTCCCATTTTCACTTAAAAATTGGTTTCCAGATCTCAAAATCTACTGCATGTAGAAATGTATAAATTTCAGGATAGAGTTAGGCCATAGATATAAGACTAATGTGAAAATATCGGAACGATATGCCTCATATTTACTGAGATATTAAATGTCGGTGTTTCGATTTTCCTTTGATGTCCTGCTAGCTGTAGGGGAGACCGGTACACAGTGGACCACTTTTTCAGTAAACATTTTTTTTTCTCTTTAACAGACTGACCGATCTGTATGAAAATATTTTTGAATATTCCTTAAACCTTCTTACATCCATCATAATTTTCTCACAACATAGTTTTCAATACATTTTTCAAAAAAAAAAAAAAAAAAAAAAAAAAAAAAAAAAAATTATATACACTTGTAAAGTGGACCACTATTAGGTATTATCTAAAATACAATATAAATCTATTTTTCATTAACCTAATTCTTTTTTGTTGCCCCTTCACTCGCAAAATAACATAGTAATATAAATTTTGAAACAAAAACAAAAAAATTATTATATTTTGAAAATAATAACAGATTAATACAGGAACAATTGCAATTTAGTTGAAGTTATTACTTAAGTACAAAAAAAATCAGCTCACATTAAAATTTGCAAATGAAATTCCAAAGTACTTATGAGTAAGATTGAGCCTGGAATTTTCAAGAAATAATTTTGGGTCTGAGAGCAACATTATGAAATCATTGACATCAACAGCAGATTCATCTAACAGTTTCGGGAGAAATAAACTGATTTCCATTCAATTTGCGTCTCATGAATCTTACTTGAATAGAATCATCAACAATTAGACTACAGTTATATTTATCAAAGGCAGTAAATACAAAACAAAATATTTCTTACTATGTTAAATAAATTGTTATTTTTATTTGTTTACTTTATTTTACAGTTAAATCTACTTTAAAACAATCTTTCTTTATAGAAAATAAGCATTTATTAAATATTTTGAACATTCTGCATTAGAGGAGCAGAGTGGATTGTGGACCACTGTGCCCCATGTTGAAGTTCAATAAATAATCATATTAATATTGTTTATAGCTTTCTTTTAAACATATTAACTTTAAAGTAAAATAAAAACAAGTATCTTAGCTTTGCAAAAAAGCTGTTTTATTTTATTTATCTACAACCTTTAATTACTAAAAAAATAAAAATATGATGATGAAAAATTTTACTTTTAGAAGCTCAAAACAACAAAGCAGGATAAAATAGTTCAATCTGAGCTAAACATATTTTCTGAAGGCTATAAATAATCATTGCAGTGCTGTTGTCTATTAGGATAGAAGAGAAGCTTAATTTTTTTTTTAAATAAATAAAATATTAGGGGGTGGTCCACTGTGTCCATAGGTCCAGTGTGTACCGGTCTCCCCTATATATGAGAATGACGGAATCTTCGGTTTTCGGTTTTTCGCTGCGTCACTCGAGAAACTACCGTCTCTCATGATAGATCTATATATTACACCTGAATAGTGTGCTAAAATTTAGCTTAGTTACAAAACGAATAACACAGTCGGAAATTCACCTTCAGCAATTTCCACCAATAGAAGGAAATTCAACTCTAATAATTTTGTACAGCCTGTATATTATCTACAGATTTTTATACACTCCTCATATTGAACTAAAATTTAATTCAAGAAAAACGCACAACACAACTGAGAGAACTACTTTCAAAAATTACATCCATAGACGGCAATGTATCCGGATCTTTGCGTAGCCCTGTATATGCATTTATTTATATTCTACAAACATCTCTTAGTATAATACTAAACGGATTTCAGCTAGAAAATGCATAACTCAATTAAAAAGCATCCTTAAGCAATTCACATTCATAGACAGTAATGCTTACGAATTATTTTGTGATCCGTGTATATGATCTATAGAATTTATACACTCCACGTAATATGCAAAAATTTAATTCCTCCAGCTTTTAACGCTCATTGACACAATGTAACAGAAATCTCTTGTGCGTGCCTGTAAATGAACGATAACTGTCGTACACGTCATATTCTACAGTAAGCATCTTGAAAAGCAGCTCAATAACTTATAAAAAATCCCATTATGTTTGAAATAGTGCAACATTATTAAAACATACTGCAAACAATTTTTCCCCGTAGACCATTATGAAACCGAATTCTTTTGAGTGATCCATTAAATGAATGATACATTTTTTGCACACTATATTACACAGACATGTTTTAGTGCACTTCATAAAAGCATATAAACTTCATTATATATTTGAAATAGTGTAACATCATTAAAATACACCGAAAACGATTTTTCCCTTATTAACCATGGAACGGGATAAGAAATACTACCTATAAATGCTACACACACCATTTTCAATAGCGAACATGCCATAGTAAACTTCAATAACATATATCAATTACATGGCAATTCGAGTGTATTTACGAAGAGTTAATGCACGGACAGACGGCAGACAGACAAACCGAATTTATAAATACTTTTCAACTATGTTGGAAAGTGTTAAAAACTAGGGTGGGCCAAAAGTCCCGCATCATAGGAAAAACATGTATTGTTACAATAATGTTCTCAATATGGTAGCCTCCGTTGTCAAAAACACAACTGCAGGCAATTGTTCATGTTCCTCAGAATGTTGGCCACTAAGATTGGCGTTATGGCATGTCAATGTAAGCAATTCGCTCACGCAAATGGTTTTATCCCTGATGCGCGACTTTTGGCTCACCCTGTATGTACCTGTATCTTTAAAATTGAATGAGTTACACTTAACTGAAAATCGACCATTGTGAATGGGGGCCATGTACTTAATTACAAATTGATATTGTAAAACATACTGTGAGATATTGTAAGAAAGAGAAAACAAGGTCAATAATATATATGGAGTTGGCTTTAAACGAAAGGTAATGGATGCTTGCAACAATATTAAAAGGTGAAATATTTATAGAATCATTATTAGAAATCAATCATGTGTTGAAGTTAAGAAAAAATACTTTGAGAATGCTTTGTAAACTGCAATGTTTTAATTTTGTTTCTAGGATTTAAAACTACACTTGTCTCTCTACATGATCTCTCCCCTGCGCAATGCTTTATATAATACATGCATTTGTGATGCAATTTTTTTCACAGTTGTTAACATGTTTGTGATCTAAATAACATATTTGTGGTCTAAAAGGACGCCATTCATTATCAATTTGTACATGGTCAATGTTTTCGCTGGTGAAATATTTTAATTAGAACGCAAAAATAATGGAAGCAGTTATTATTATTAGAACTCATTCAATTTTAAAGATACCAGGTATGGAGTCTTTTAGGCGCGTTCTAAATTATATAAATACGTAGTACCTATAGTCGTCGTCTGGTCGTCCGTCCGCATATAACAGCAC
This sequence comes from Maratus michaelseni, assembly GCA_963931845.1. NCBI lineage: Eukaryota > Metazoa > Arthropoda > Arachnida > Araneae > Salticidae > Maratus > Maratus michaelseni. Next base: position 123,597,311 of record OZ007587.1, read on the forward strand.
AAAAACAACCTAACCAAATGGTTTGAAATTTAATATATACTAGCTGTTACCCGTGACTTCGTTCACGCAACATTAAAAGAAGAATAAATACATTAATTAAGAAAATATTTCACTCCCTATAATTAAAAACGTTAAAATTAACTAACTATTTATCACATTTCATAGGCGACAATACGCTATTTTTTTGTTATAGGGACCATGATATAACTCAGTCTTTAAAAAGTGAAATTTTGTGCCAAATAATCGCGAAAATGAAATTGCAACCAATGCAAAAAGGAGGGCCAAATAAAATCGTGGAAATAGGCGAATTGGGTAAAAACAAATGTCAATTTTACCTGATAAACAATTTTACTTTTAACGCCTTTGTGACACGTTTTAACAGCCATCCTTCAAAAAAAAACATTAATTGGAAATAGTACATGCTTTTTCTTTAAATTCAGTTCTGCCTCCTTGGTTTAATGTATAGCTGAAACAAATCTTATTTTCTAAATGACAGTATGTTGACAGGCAATTTTTGTTCTACAGAATAAATTGATTCATGAAGTTTGAATATGTGAAAATATGTTTTAATTTTTCGGATAATTTACTGAAATCAAGATTTTGTTTTCACCATCTATTCAAAGTGAAAATAAATTCTGTTTTTCAGTTTTAATGAGAAAATGGTGTAAAAAATATACAGATCTATTTTATTTCTCCTTTTTTATACACAAATATGGAGTAATTTACTTTCCGTTTTTAGAGAAACTTCGTTAAAATAAACAAAAAAGAAAAAAAATATTGTCATCTAATTTAATTTTCAAATTCTGACAGTTTGTGTAACATCCTCGGATCAATGATAACCGGTATAAAGTAAATCACGTTGCGTTCGATATTCTGGCACTGTAAATGAAAATTGTAAATTCACGGGCATTCTCCGTGAATTGCTGCCGTAATTTTACGGGAAATGCCCCCTTTTCAAGGTAAACGATCCATTTCAGTAAATTTCATGTTTTTACGGGCAAAAACCGTTTATCTAATAACAAAGTTAGTTTATCTAGTCACAAAACCGGTTTTCTTATGGACATTGCCTGGAATCTCTGCTGCAGTAATTTTACTGCAGCAATTTTTTACAGTGAGGAGTAGTTGCGAAATACAAACATAGATTCGTGTTCATTTTCCTTTTCTTAAAATTATGATGCGATTTTTAGTAGAAAATTCTCATCTGTATATAACGGATATTCATGCTTAATAATCAGTATAGATAAAAAAACATTTAAATTTTTCGTTATAAATATGGCGTGAAACTCATCTACTTTCTATACTTACTGATCCTTGTATTATTAATGAAAAGAATTGATTCACACTCATTTTAAAACACATTGGAGAATTCCCGTTTTATTTCAAATATGACGCCTCTTTTTCCCGCAGAGAAATCCCTTTTTAATGACATAATTCTTGTTAATTTTCTTTTCCAGGCAATTAATTTCAGTACTGGCATAGGGGAAATTATGTTGCTTTAACGAAATAATATTAAATCTTTAGTTTTTATCAACAAAAATGGAACTATTAACATTCGTCATTTTTTTTAGGTAATCGAGTTATTTCTTTTAGTTTTAAGAATGAAAATAAATATTTCTCGCTATCCATGACATCATTTTCGATATGGATAATTTTGCGGAGCATATTATTGACATTTGCTGACCATTTTCTTTTGAAACTTCTTTTTACTTTTTTAAAATTTAAATAAAAAAATACGGTATAGTTATATTAGCCCTGCGCAGACAGTAAAACGCCAAGAATTATTACCATACAAAAGAAAAAAGCGAAGAAAAAAACCCCAAGATCATTTTATTTCACCAATCAAAGATATCCGCTTTATTTTTGATGTATGGCGTCATATTCGCCTGTTTCCTATGGTTACTCATATTGAAACCTTGTATTATTATCAAAAACTAAAAAAAAGTACGTTTTCTTTCTAATAATATTATTTAATCTTCTTTTTAATTCTTTAATTTTTTTATTTCATTTTTATTTTTCACGTGAACATTTTTCAATTGAAACTAAATTGTTGACTAAAAATTATTATTCCGGAATTTGAATTAGTTTTGGCAACGATAAAGTATTAGCAACGGTAAAGTAAATTTAACCATGTTAAAATATTATACGAAAAAAATGTCCATTTACTCTCTATGAAAAAACGAAATTTTGAATTATTAAGAAAAATATTTGAATAAAATAAACAAAAACCAGCCTATGTTCAAAGGAGGGTTATAATCAATCTGTATGCAAAAATACAGGATCATTAAAGGCTCCATTTTGACGCTGGCTTCAGCCTAATATTTGCGCACAATCAGATTTATAATATTATTAGGATAGGATAATCGTTGCAGAATTTTGTCGAGTCATTGCAAATTTTATGAAAATCGAATCAAAACTTAAAAATATATTAATAAAAGTTTTCTTCATTCTGTTAAATCCTGTCGATGATGAAACACTTGAATTATATTTCATAAGTATTTATCGATTTAAAAATAATACTACTTATTTATTAATCTGAAATAAAAAGCATATAGTAACTACAGATTTAATCAGCCACTTTTAATGAACGAATCTTTTGTAAATTTATATTATTACATAATTTTTCTTGTCTACCTTCTGAGATGATATAAAGTTGGGGGGTGGCGGGGATTTTTGTATTTCATAATTTGAAAAATCAAGAGTTTAACCCGCTAACTTTCTATAAATGGAACATCAGCTTTGTGATACTCTAACTGTTTAAGTGTTTAATCTGTTTGAAATTTTAAGTATATCTTCTTGAAGACATGTTCTAAGATATTGTACAGTATTATTTAATAATTGTTTTGTGTTTCCAAACTTGGTGCTAGTTGAATGAAGCGTATTAAAAAACGTATTACATGTAGTAGGCTGTGTCTTCTGCTTTGTCTGTGCCTTTAGAATTCAAATAATTCAAATGTGTGTGATGATAATTATTGTATTGCGTACTACTTTATGAATTTTCATGTATAAATGAATGATTTATGTTGTTTTTATTTTATGCTCCTTTGAATGCCAATGTTCTCCATGTGGAAGGCTGCCGTTCAAAGTAATATATATATATATATATATATGCTTTAGGATTTGGATTATATTTATGCAGTTTGCATCCAATTATTACAGAAAAATGCCTGTTGCCACAGCCGAGACTCGGATCCAGCACTTCACGATTAGTATTCAGCATTGCAATTTTGGTGTCAAAGATAAACACAACTTTTATTGCAAAGATGATAATTTATACATTCTAAAAATTATAGTTACAGTATGAAAAGTGTTACAAAGAATATTCCTAAGTTAATCGGGTGAAATTTCAAAACGAACGATAGCAAAAGCATAGATTCATCCAAGCCTCTTGAAATATATTCACAAATTAGGAATCCGATCCTCACGTGCTTTATCCTGGGAGTAGCTTTCTCCATAAGACCTCCACTCGGCGGATGCACTTAATTAACATGGGACGATTTAATAACTTAAAGATTTAAAATCCGCTGCTCAGGGATTCTCTGGTTTTAAACCTCCTCCGCACATCATCAAGCCCAGAGTCCTTATAACAGCGCCCGAAAATCTCATTTAAAAGCGGTTAACGAGTTCCGCACGAAAATTGCATCTCATATTCTCTTCATGCATGCTCATTAAAAATTCTCTCGCATATCTGCAGAACGACTTTTCCGAAAGTGCCAACTCGTAAGATAGTCTTCCTCCAGCGATGTGTGAAATCTCGGAGCGAGAGTGGAGAGAGAGAGGTAAGAATTCAGAAAGCAGGTAAATCGATGCCTTGAAATGAAACGCTAAGTATTCGAAAAATCCATGTAAAAATGCATCGTACGTGCTAGTTCTTGAGTAACTATAAGAATCTATCATTAAAGTAGAACTGGAACTAATAATCATATATATAGAATTTCTGATGTAAACATGCTGCAACAACTTTATTACAGTACGCGTAGAGCACATACAAAACACACATCATCGATGAATGAAGTGCCATACGAAAGGTTTTTCAACAGGCATATAGTACATTCAAATTTCTTTAATGTGACGATTGTTCAAAACTAAAATATTTATTTAATCTTCAGTTTATCGTTTGATATCCTCGTCTTTTAGTTGAAAAATTCTAAAGAAATCGGCTTTTTTTCCTTAAAATTGATATTTACCTTGTTGTTTCGCTTAATTAGTGATACTCAATAAGATGTTCGTTATTTAAAATTAATATATAAATATAATATTCTTCTTATAGTATGATAATCTTGTCCATTTAACCTCATCTTAACGTTCTTACCCCTATTCTTACAGTTCATATTTAACACTTTTCCGTTAGGGGGCGTTGGAATCGGATTCGGTGGCGGGTGAACGGGAGGCGGAGGTGTCGGGTCTGTCCTCGAACTCTCGTTTTCCTACTACTGGTGCACTTCACGGATTGCAACCAGCACAGCTTTGCTCACTGAAAGGTTGGACCTCAGAGCAAAGATAGTATATTAGAGTGCGGATTCTTATTGTTATTCCGTCGAAAACTTGAATTCAACATCACCTCGGATTTGGCGCTTTATAGGCAGTCAATTTCTGTCAAAAACTGTTGCTCGTGCTGTTATCTTATTCTAGGATTTTTATTCAGAGCAGGGATAGAGATGAGAAGTTATGAGAAGTCTGTGGATTTTATATGTGTAAAATCTACACAAATCCGAAAGATATAATTGCAGTAGCAAATTCAACTGTTATAAAAAATTAATTTATATTAAATTTGCATATAATAAAATATTATTTGACTTGATTTGATGACTTGTAATTTCAAATGCTCTATAATGAGCCAGACTAATTTGTTTTCTTTAAATAGGGCCTTGGTAAAAGAAACTTTTTTACGCTCCGTTTTATTTTTTATTTTTTTTAAACAAAAAGGTGATGAATTTTTCAGAAAATGGCATCATAGTTGGCAATTTGGGGAAAGTTAGCATTGACCTGTTATCAAATATTCTTTGCTTTTATAATATATTTCATAGCTTTTGAAAACTTGAAACTACATACTGTCTTTTTCAATTCCTACTATATTAGTTCACACTCTCCCTATATATATTTATATATCTTGTTCAAATTTTCAATCGTTAATAAAATATTTTTCATTCATCCACTCAAGTTAAAATACATTTTTTAAAACTTGTATTGAATGACACTTAATTCATTAATTAAATATAATTAATTATTTTTAGTTTTATATGGGAGAAAAAATATCAACACGCAGCCGACTTATTTCAGACAATAGTTCCATTTAAAAGCACTCACTCAAAAGTCTTGATAGCGCAGTCGGTTAAGCTCCAAGCTCGTAACCACAAGGTCCCAGGATCGAGCCTCGCCTGGGACGGAAGGAAATTCTCCCGTACTCGAAATATTTTTTTCTCTTATATAAGATATTTAGCAAGATATAAATTTAGGAATAAATACCGTCAGTGGCGAAGCGTGTAGATCGCTGGAAAAAAAATTCTTTTTGACCTAAGTAGGAAGTATAGAACATATTTTTGCTGCAATCCAGAAATTTTTGTCCTACTTTTGATATTGCTATTTAAAGGCATATTTTTTGCAACCTTCCATATATATATATATATATATTGTAATTGAAAGTATAAATGTATTACAATATTTTTAATCAAAAGGAAAACCTTGATTGATAACATTTATTCATGTAAAAAAAAAAAAAAAAGCATCTTCCTTTTTTTTTTTTTTTTTTTGGGGGGGGGGGGGGGTGTTAATGAAAATAAAAATTCCAGGATATTTCAGATTTACCAAGTTATATTTTGTGTAATTGTTTCTCTGTTAAGATAACTTATTTTTCATAAATATCTGAGAAAAGTAAATTTGCAACTTTTCAATACCATAAAAAATTAAGTTTAACCCTTTATTTTTCTTTAGAATTATTGAAAAGAATAACCACAGGCAACTACTGAAGATGTTGACTTCTAAACAATACTTACTGTTATAATTAGATACTATGAAGTCAGTTCTCGAATCCAAACTGGCTATTTTATGATTTTATATTCATTCGTTTTGGATCGGAAACGCATCACAATGGCATATGTTCTTAGTTAGAAACTTTGCAAACAAAAAGACCTTCTCAATAAAGGCAGAAGATTTTTTTTCTGATAATACTGTCAAAATCAGCATTTTGAACTGAATTTCCGATGCCGCAGCACGAGAAAGGAGAAAATAAGGTGTCACATGACACGAATTGCTTATAAATCAATTTAATTTACTGATCAAAAAATGGAAAATTCATTTAGATTCAAAATTGCTTCAATAGTCAGGCCTGCCAATTTTATGCGTTTGCGTTAAAAAATGAGTCAGAAAGTTTCGCGTTGTTGAAAAAATCATTTGAGAACCATGTTAATATATTTATTATTATTATTATTTTAAAATTTCTTCTTGCTATTTTGATTCAATACTTTGATGTTACCTATATTTTATGTTTACCCTGAATTATAGTGACATTTATTCACATCTTATCGTTAGTATAATAGTTTAGTACTTTACTTATTTTTATTTTTTACAGTGCATATCTTTGTACAAAGTTATAGTGAGTTTAAAGTACAAAGTAACATGGTTTTGCCAGGTAAAATATCCAGGGGTTTAAAAAAATCATAATCAATATGTAGGTAATAAAATCAATGGCACATGCGAAATCTTACCAAAAATAATTTTCCTCCCCCCCCCCCGCCCCAATTATAAACAAAATCTTAACAAAAAACAAAAGCCTAATTAAAAAAAAATGGTTTCACATTATTTTACTGTTTATTGGTAAATGCTTACACAAAGTAAAGCCTGGTATAAAAAAGGTCAAATCTTAGTTTTTATTATTTTAAAAGTCTGATGAAGGACTGCTACTTCTTTTTAGCTCTTTTTCACGACGCTACACGGCATATTAGGAGGATTGCATATCGTAATACATATTCGCGTCCAGCGCCTCGGTAAAGTTATTCTTAATTTTATTATGGATAATTTTTTTTAACTAGGTCGGATAGTCGTGAGCTGGCTAGTCGGGAGTCTATACTTAGAACAACTTATAAGGCTCCGTAGAGAAAAATCTTTTTTTTTTTTTTTTTTTTGGGGGGGGGGGGAGGGGGGAGGGCTAAGTCTGTGAATTAATTATAAATAAAAACATTTTTGCTCACAGTCACAGTTTTTCCTCTTAGTGTTAAATTATTTTAAATCACTTGGTAAAAATAAATTTTACTATTTTTTCAAAGCCTTCAAAGATATTTAGTTGAAATTTCAAAATCCAAAGAATTTATGGCCTTCCCTTTCTGTCGGTGCCCATTCTTACAATAACTTACAGCAACTTACAATGAAAGCATACTTACAGCAACTTACAATGAACGCTTACTTACAGCAACTTGCAATACGTAAAACAACGTTTTTTCAACAAATGAAAGTAATGGCGACCACTCGGTCGCTAATGGAGAATATTCCAACAAGGGAATCTTTTATATTCGGAATGTCATAATTTTCTATGATAAAGTTTTCCCACAAACAAGAATAACAGCTCTGTTGCTAATAAAATGGTGAAATACAAGAAAATTATAAAAAAAGTTGATTTCAATTAAGTTGATTAATATGGAACAACTCAATAACAACCACAGAAAATCAAAAAATCCTCAGCTGAAATAACAGTAAAAGTTAAGTATGCTTTTATGACCTTGGCAAATATACTTTGCTTGTATTATGGGCGATTTTCATGTTTTTAATTAAATATCAAATTAAATTAAAAAGCTTTTAAAAGAATGTTCTTTCAAAAATAAAATGCTTACGAGCAGTTTAATGTTTTTAGTAAGAAAATTAATATGGTGATTGATTTTGCATAGTATTTGTAAAGGGGTTTTAAAAAACAAACGTTAGAAATCAAAGCTAAACTTGATATAAATTTAATATTTGCAACTGAAAGGTAACATGTCCACGGCAAGAAATAATCTCATTATTAGGGAATGCACAGGAAAGGGCAAAACAGAAAAAAAAAAAACAAAAAAAAAAACGTAAAATTAAATAAAATGAAAGAGCACATCAGAAGATGACAGTTTGATTTTCTGCAACTGCATTCTTACAAAGGAAAAACTAGTTTTACAGGCACAACTCAAAGATGTCGATTGGAATCTCTTAATGCTTTGGAGTATCAGTTATTTTAGCATGAACTTCGACTACTCCACGTCATATGAGAAATATACAGTACCCTCTTTTTGCTATCTTATAGCTAATTCCTATACCGTTAATTTCAGTGCAAAAATGTCTCAGAATGTTGTTCTTCATAGTATCAAGAGTCGGTAGGCGGAAAAAATCCCCACGGAAGAAATCGCCCCGGTAAAAATCACCCCCGGAAAAAAAATCACCCCGGTAAAAAGCACCACCTGAAAAAATCACCATGAAAGAAAAAGGTCTCACATTAAAGGGAAAGAGCCCATACATTTATGAATAATTACATATAAGAACAACTGCTTATTAATAAAAGTTAAATTTTTCCGATGTCAGTTTTTTACAGCGTAAGGAGGCGAAGGGGGAGGTACAGAGTTAATGGGTTAGACAATTCTAAGTTTTGGTCCAAGAAAACACAATTTTAACATTTCATTAAGGTAAGTTTAAAATGCTTTATTTCTACAAGTGCTTTCTACGATGGGGGGGGGGGGGGGGGTGAGTATTAAAGAAATACAGTTTATAGATTCTTTCAACTGGCTTCATTGATAATTTATATATAAGCAAAGATATTTTATATATTTTTAAAACTAATCAAGAATGGTCTTTGGGTGTGGTGGAAGGGGGAGGGGGTAGGAAAAAAAATTACATACAGAGCTTGAAAAGAGAATAAAATAAATATTGTGCTTTTTTCCGGGGGTGATATTTACCGGTGTGATATTTACCGGGATGATTTTTTCCGGGTGATTTTCACCGATGGTGCTTTTTTCCGGGGGTGATTTTTTCCGGGATTCCAAGAGTCATAGTTATTTTTTTTTTTTTTTTAGTTATTACATTTAAATTTTTATACGCTTTTAAAACAAGTTTATAATTTTGACCGGTCAAAACTAATTTTAACCAGGGCAGTCATCAAAACAGATTTTAGCTGTCTAAAACTGGTCACAATTTGTTTTAACCACTCAAAAATAGTAGAAACTCTATTAAAGAAATTTAGCTTACATAAATTGCCCAAGCTGTATATGGGCGTATGCAGAGAGGGGACACGTTGAGGAAAAGAGGGCCCGCTCCTATTACAAAAGTTTTATACAACTTTATGGAATTTTTTTTTTCTTGAAATTTTCAAAGTTTAAATCCTATTTTCCCCGTAGCATAGGGTGGAAGAAAGAAAGAAAGAAAAAAAAAAAAAACTCGCACTGTTCAAAATTACAAATTCATAAGTTTATTCCGATTTAAAATAATCTATTTCAAAATTCTTAGTTGATATAACATCTCTCGAGAGAAAATTATGTAAAAAATAATGCAACTAGCTATATATAATAATAATAATAATAATAAAAAAATCTAAGTTGCTGTGAAAAATAGCTTCCAATTTGTTAATAGTAATTGTTAATAGTAATTTGTTAATAGTATTTGTGCAATAGTAATCATAAAAGTACAAACTAATTAATCAAAAGTCAGAAATGTATAGATATATATTTTCATTTAAGTGTAACTAATACATATATTATGACATTTGGTGTGCAGTAATGAAAAATTGGAAAATACTGGTTTGTAATATGCAGATTATTCATAATGCACTTGATGAACGGCTGTGCAAGCTCTTCATCAGTAGAAAGATTTTTTTCCAGGCTTGATCTTATCCAAAATTATCTTTGGAATCATCTTAGCTTATTACAGTAACTCTTATTAGTTGTAATAATTTTTTTGAGTTCTTAACAAAATTTTAAAATAGTTTCATTTTTTGTTTAATGTGATTTAGCTTCCTTAACTTTTTATATAAAATTAGATATGTAATAAAATTATTAAAAAAAATATATCAATGCTAACTATAATTGCGTATCTTTAGAAATTTTTGGGAGATTAAATTTTAAAATAATGAAAATTAAAATTTAGCACTGAGTAAAATACTTGCAAACTGTTCCAAATGTTGTGTTAAATATATATATCTACCCTATATCTACCCTATATATATAAAATCCTAATGAAACAAATTTGTGAAACGATTTTATGAAACGAATTTATGAACGATTTTATGAAACGACTGATTAAACGACTGATTATGTTTCAGGGCTATTTTTAATAAAATATTAAACGCTTGATGGTGAAATTAATACCAATTGTCCATAAAAATCCGCGGATGTCAAAACTAGTAATAGAATTTTGAAATTGGAATTAGTTTTCGAGATATTAATTTTTTTCTAATTTTAATGACATTTGTGTAATGATGGCAACTAATTACTCTGTTTGTGACAAAAAAGGGAAAAAAATTGAAAAGGATCCCGATAGGGATTATTGATTTCTTTTTATTCGTCATTTTCAAATTGAAATTGAATTTATCTTTTATTTCAATCGATAATGAAGACAAGATTGTGATTAAATTATGTTTTTCAGGAAAATTTGAAAAAAAAAAATCACATTTCTATCGTCAGGATTCAATCGTCTGTCAGCATTTAATTTAATTTATAAACTGAAAATATTTTGAATAAATTAGTCCAAATGACGTCCTTTATGTAAACGCAAAAGAAAGGAGCAAAAAAAATATTTATACAATTTGTTTAGCGTAAAATGTCATTTATCCTATTTTATATATAATCAGAAGTAATTTGTATAGAAAAAACAATAATAATATACGTATAATTAAAATACGCATATAAATTAAAAAATCGTCGAATTTTGTTTCCATGGCTGTTTATGTCATTTGGCACCAAATCTCACTTTCTGATGCCCGAATTGCGCCAAGGTTTTTAAAAAAGCGTTAAGACCCCTATAATAGAAAAGCACCAAAAGCTCATTGGGTTTGTTTTCATAACTTTTGGCAACAAATCTATGTATATTAACGAATCTATCCCTTTTAGAAGCTCGAATTACGCCAAACCTAAAAGCAAAGGATCCTATACTGGAAAAGTACCCGATTTTCTTATGGACTTATCTAAGGGAATTTATCTTCCGTCTTCAAGTCACTTAACAAGGTGTAAAATTATCGCGGATAGCAAATTTGTTTAAATATGTCATCAATTGATGCCGAATAAATGCAGGCATGCATGCACAAAATATTTAATTAATTTTGTATGATAAATAATTATTAGAAAATTCGTATATACATATTAATTAAAATAAATAATTGACATATTTAAAATAACATGAAAATATGCATGATGGTGCACTAAAATAGAAAGAAAATTAAAACCTGTTACTGAAAATGTCTATAACAGTACTTTTCAATACCATGGTTTTTAATGTTATTCACAAGAAGATGGTTTTTTTTCTCATCCTTAAACGCAAAGGAAGAATAGAATACAGATCGTTGTTATAAAAGTCCGAGAGGTAGCCACAATTTAAACCTAACCATTTTATACAAGCTGGTTTTCAAGTTGTAATTGATTTTACTTATCAATCCCGAAAACAATCGGCAGTTGTCGCAACAGCTGTGTATGAGGCCATGGTAATAAAAAAATGCCTCATTAAAACGTTAAAAGCATGGCAACCCAATTACAGATTTACCAATATTTTTAAAACAAAGCACGCTGTCATGTTTTTAGAGGCTTCGAAGTCTTAGCGGGGGATGGCGAGCGTAGCTCGCAGGGGGTAGGCCCCCTAGTATATATATATGTTATATAAAAAAATTATTTCCTTCGCAAATTCTTCACATTTATTTCGCATTAGTCCTTTAAATTAATCTAACTTCTGACATAGTCAGTATTTCCTTAATTCTTAATAATATTTATTCCTATTTAATGTCCTTTTAAAAGTAAATACCCGTACATTAATAACTATCTTATTCCAAATCTTAATCTAAAATTTTAAGTTCATTCGTAACTTTTATCAGCTCCCCAATCTATAAAATTCCGAGAGACGCTTTCTCATTTCGAATGTTTTTAAAAAGCCATTTTTTATTATTATTATTCCATGCTCGGTTTCGCGGGCTAGGTATTTTTCACTTCAAAATTAATGCGCGGCTACGAGAGGAACTCTTTCGTGTTAGAGCTTCTCCCTCGGGCCTCATTCGCTGGGCTGGAGCTCGCCTCTCCCTCATTGGTTTGTGGGCTCGTGACGTCGTATTCGGTATCTCTACACTCCGTGAACAAAACTCGCTAGCACGCTTTGGAGCGCGGATTTTTGACGTGTTTGGAAGTGTAACCAAATGGGTATCTGGTGTTGTAGTCTCGTAGAATTTTCATACAGTTCTTTAACATCTATTAAACGATGTAGTGAGCCATCGTGAAGCCTGAGGGCTATAAGTTTATACCTGTGGGAACTGTTACTGCATAGCTCTTATTCAAAATAAACGATCTGTCTGGAAATTGGCTGGTCTTTATTGGAGAAACTGTTCTGGTGTCTTTTCATTGCCTCACCTCTTCGCCATGATTATTGATATCGACTGCAACCTTCTATATCTTTAACAAACTACCATTTTCTCGTGGAATATTACATCTCGTGGTATCTCATCTTCGTAAAAACACCATATATATATATATATATATATATATATATATATATATATATATATATATATATATTAATAGTCTGACAAATCCTTCCAAATGTTGTTCTAAACTTATCCTTTAACAAAATAAATTTTAATTTCTTTTCCACGTCGAAATGAGTTTTGACCATTGACAATCAAAAGTTTTGGTCGTAGAAGAACGGAATTTTTACTACTTTACTTTTTAGAGCATACGGAATGTTTTACGAAATATAACTTACAGGATCCAAGGACCGTATAAAATTTTATTTTCGTAAATAAAAACAAGTTGGAAATTGTACGTCAAACGTTACAAACGAGGTGCGTTCGTACGCACGTTTTAGAATTAAATTCATGATATCCCGTGCGTAGAACGGGTTAAACAGCTAGTTAAGTATATATTTTATGACACTGTTCATACAAATATCTTAACTAGTTATATAAATATTCAGATATATATGTATCAGCTAGTTATATAAATATCCAGATCTTGATGATTTTTAATTCTGTGAAATGAATTCTATCGTCTGCAGATTAATTTCTGTAATAAAATAAGTATCTCGGTCGCTTGACGATTTAACATCCATCGGAAGCTCCTATAACAAAAAAGCACCGATTTAAAAAAAAAAATCAAATTTCTTAATAAATATTTTTATTAATATCTCCTAAAGTTTTGATTCGATTTTAATAAAATTTGAAATGTCTCGACAAAATTCTGCAAAGATAATATATTTTAAATTGCAAACCATTTGGTTGGGTAGTTTTTGCGTTGTTATATGCGGACAGATGGACAGACAGACGGACGGACAGACGGACGGACCAAGCGACGACTATAGGTGCTCCGTATTTATATAATTACGAACGCACCTAAAAAATGACGTAAATGACTTTTGATATGATGAAGAACAACATTTGAAACATTTTTGCCATTGGAACCGTACCGTTAAAACTAACGGTATAGGAATTAGCTGTAGGATGAAAGGGATATTCTGTGTATTAATGCATTTATAATAAAACTGGCTTTTGTCCGCAGTTCTACTTAAGTAGAATGTAAGTTTTGCCATTCGGAATGTTAATTTTACATATAATTTTTACTTTTTTTTTTGTATAATTTATCTAATTAACAGTGCAACTCCCAGTAAAATCCGCTCAATAGAACATAAAAAAAAAAATCTAATCTTTATAATCGGGATCACCTAATTATAGAACTTTTTCCCATAGCTCTATAATTAAGCAACGTAGAACGATGTGTTATACACTAAAACCTTTCCCCAACAATTATCTGACAATGCAAGTCCCATAAAAATCAGTTTAGCAGAAAGTAGGGAAGCGCTCGGAATGAAATCCCCATTTGCATTTTACATATATACAGAGGGTGTGCGCACATATCTCAGACGATTTTTATGATACTTACAGAACTATTTTACATAAAATATTTGTGTTTTAATGTTTAATTTAGTAACCCTTATTCTGATCTATTTTTCTACATCTTATCTTCTATGAGAATAATGCCTTTTGTAGTTTTGGAAGAGGTATTTTGGCTCATTCCTCTTGTACAGCTTTCTTAAGTCCACGAAGGGTTGTAGGTCGACGTTTGGATAACACGCTTTTTAAAAGTCTAAAAGCGCAAAAATCCATAGGTGATACATCAGGAGATTTAGCAGATATATCGATGAAAGGGATAGTCTTGATACCCGTTAATCGTTCTATTTTTTTCCAGGAAATTAACAGTGGATTGTGATGTGTGTCTGCTTGATTTATCTTGAAGCAGTTCAACAGATTGAAGGCCACTGGGGCTAAAGAGAGGGTATTTCATGTTTGAAGACTGGGAGTAAAATATGTTTGATAGTATGTGAAGTTGGTCTTAACATTTTCTCCACTACCTTTATTTTTAATTTGTCGTTATACGCAAAGCTAGTAACAATCATAAATCCTTTGCCAAAACTTTCTTTAGATACATTGAACCATATTTAAAAAAATTTCTCTCCTTTATGATAATAATAAATGGATATATTTTTATTACAATCATTTAAATAGACCAAAGCTTCATCTCTTGTAACAACATTTTTCCATTTTTCTTCGGATAAATGCTTCATATAAGTAATTCTGCATCGTATTCTACGTTCAGTGATAAATGTCGTGGAGAAAGACGATGCACATTGTGTTTTTTGGCCTTTTAAAAATTCAAATCAGTGTTAATGATTTTGTTAATAGTTGAAACTGAGCATTTTAACGATTTAGCAACAGTCCTTTGACTTTGAGGATTTTCGTTTACCATGAAAGATCTTACCTTTACAATATTCGAAGAATTCCTTTTTGTTCTTGCTTGGGTACATATTTGGAACAATTTTTCCACTTGAAGCCAGACATTCACGTTTTTCTCTGTCTTATTGACAATATTACCTACTGTGTCTTTATATATAGAAAAACCATGCCTTTTCACAGCGTTTTTTAATAACATAATACGAATAATTCTCTTCGGAAAGTGCAGAAATAGAGGCGCCCATTCATCGGTTCTTTAAAGCGCCATTTTGCAAGTAAACAAAAATTTCAGTTGCCAAACGAGAATTTATACTTTCGAAAACATTAGGTGTGAAAAATAATTTCTCTATGCAGACGATTTTTTTTAACACCAAAACAAACTCGTCTAAAAAATATGCGAACAGTCTCTGTAGCAGATAGATTAGTAGCACCCCGTTATATGGCGCATTGGTACATCGTTTATTTGGATATATTGCTTTTCTTTTCCGTCGCTCTCCTCCCCCTCCCATAAAATCCATAAAATTTAATAAAATGAAAGAGTTTACCAGAAGATGAAAGTTTGATTTTTTGCAACTGCATTCTTGCAAAGGAAAAACTAATTTTACAGACCCAACACTTAAAGATTTGAAGTAAAGTTATATTATCATTGAGTTTGTCCATTCTGAAGTATATATTAAAACGCATTTATAATAAAAACTTTGCCCATATTATATTATTTATTTATTCGGATATAATCTCTCATCTCGAATCTCCACAGTCAAAAACGCAAAACCCGTAAAATTATTGAAAGAGAGCACCAGAAGATGATAGTTGGTTTATTTGCAATTGCATTCTTGCAAAGGAAAATTTAATTTTACAGGACCAACACTTAAAGAGGTTGATACGAACCATTTAAGGATTTGGAGTAGAGTTATATTAGCATAGAGTTCGACCACTCTGAAGTATATATTAACGCATACAGCCCTTTGTTACATTTATTCGGATATATCGCTCTTGTTTTGAATCTCCCCGGGAAAAAAAAGAAAAGAAAAATCCCGTAAAATTAAATAAAATGAAAAAGTGCACCACAAGATGAAAGTTTGATTGTTTGCAACTGCATTCTTGCAAAGGAAATATTAATTTTACAGGCTCAACACTTAAAGTCGATCTGAACCACTTAATGATTTGAGGTTAAAGTTATTTTAGCATTGAGTTCGACCACTCTGAAATACATATTAACGTATTTATAATATAGTAGCCTTCTGTTATATGGCCCCTTGTTATATTGTTTATTCGGATATGTCGCTCTCGTACTTAGTCTCACCAGACTATAAAAGAGAAAAAAAATACCCCGTGAAATTAAATAAAATAAAAGATGAAAGTTTGATTTTTTGCAAATGCATTCTTACAAAGGAAAAACTAGTTTTACAGGCACAGCACTAGCTTTACTTTTTAGAGTATAGAGAATGTTTTACTAAATATAATTTACAGGATCTTTTAGAACTCGGTTCTGAACACTTAATACAGTGGCAGATTCACTACGCGGTTCTCGAGTTCGTTTAATGCGGCTCCGGAAATTAAGGACGAAATGAAAAAAAAAAAAAAAAAAAAAAAAAAAAAAAACATATAAATTACAAATATGTATTTTGTAAAATGTATTTTTAAAAAGAGTTCGTGATTGTTTTATAAAAAGAAACATAAGGCTTTTATAAACTTTTCCTAATTACAAAAAACGCAATATTAAGAATAGAATATTATTATTACCTTGGTCTATAAAAGGCTTCATCACACATTCAAGAATCTCACCAGTTAGAGAATGGAAATTTTCTTTAAAGTAGTTGATATTAAATAATTAACTTTTGTTTGAAGTATTAATAATTAGTATTAATATATTAGTATATATGTGGTGACTGGAAACGGACTCTGTGGACTCTGTACCGCAAAGCCAGCAGATTCTTTAATGAGGCTCTTGATGAAGACATAAACTGCAGAACAATAATAGGTTTTGATGAGTTGAGTAATTTTTACAGCCTGAGAACGAGGTAGAAGAAGTCGAGAGACGGAGTCAGACAGACTCTCGGAGAGATGCTCTTAAATTTTTGCGGCCAGCCGGGGCGAGCTGAGCTGACTAATGTTTGATCGGAAAATGGCATTTACGAGCTACGGAATCTGCCATGCTGTTAGAATTATCTGTAAACTTGTAAATATTTGTAATTATTTGATATATATCCAAGAAAATTAAACTGTGTAAGATTTCGTTAAAAATCTGACCTGGACTTTATTCATTCCCATCTAGACTACCGAGCATAACATAAAATATATCTACATATATTAGTGTATAATATATGCACACATGACTGCAAAAATGTACCTTGAGCTCACTGCTCTATTAGATTTTGTCTTTTATAGAAATTTTAGTGAGTACGGTTGACTTAATGATTTGCAGTATAAGTTATTTTAGCATTAAGTTTGACCATTTTATGCAATAAATATTAGTATATTTGTAATAATAAAACAGCAGTTCCTGTTATATGGCGCCTCGTTATCTCCCTTATTCGGATAGATCGTTCTTTTTCAGTGTCAGTTAAGCAGCGTGTTTACAAAACAAGAATGAAAAGGATATGCGGCAACAAATACTTTGAAAATATACGTGTCGATATAAGTTTTTTTTTTCTTTCTTTTACTTTTTAAACAAAAGACAGTTTCATTAAAAAAACATATTACAAATAATTTACCCTATTTAAAATTACCACAGCAAAATATAACATCACATAAGAAAGAAAGAAAGAAAAGGTACATTTTACTTTTCATTCTAATTAAAAATTCCTTTAATCTGTTCGACAATCCAGAGTATGCGAAAGACCCTAGCAAAACGCTTTTACTCTTTTTTCAAAATACAGTGTTTATATGAATTGTTTTGTGAAGGGAAAAGAGCGGAAAGATAGGGAGTGTTCTAAAGAATACAGCGAAAGTAGGTCGCATACTCGCGCCATGACGTTCAGATAAATCCTTTATGAGAAGACATGGAATATGCATCTTAGTAATAGCGCTTGAATATAAATGCAAAATATTTGAAAGGCGGTGCTGAAAGAAAGGACTTTTCCGCTTTGAATTTTCGCGCATGAATATGCAGATTTGGATTTAAATATTTAAAATATAATGCCAACACATCATAATTATTAGATAAGGCCGTAATGTGAAAAGGAACACGTTCGTTGATACACTTATTATTCATACAATGAGGTTAAAGAGGTAATTTAATAGCATAAAATTGAAAAAGAAAAAAAACTGCCCTATTGACAGATTTTATATATGCATCAGAGACACAGATTTTAAAATTTATTTCCACACTTTATCCCTTCATATATCGCGTCTCGTTATATTTGGTCATTAGGATATATCGCTCTTTTTTTCACGTCTCCCGTCAAGAACTATATAATAAACAATATAAGAACTTTTATAATAAAAAGGTTCACATTAACCACATCTTTTAAATAATTGCATGTGTAAAATAAGTATATGTAATGCTGTGTTGTTAATTTATTGAGAGAATTGCAACACGCGAATAAATTAACATAAAATATAAGCATTTATTATATTTCCTTAGATTTTAATTCTCTTACTTATATTGTATATTTAGATGTACCACGTTTTTTAGGGTTTCGTTCATCTCACGAAACACTATTACTCCCGCTCCGCTGTCTGTCCGTCACAGAGCCACTCTCAGAAACTATGTAACTTACAGAGTTGAAACTTTGTATATATATATATATATATATATAACTGAATACCAGCCATGAAGCTCAAAATATTAAAATTTGAAGAAAATCGTATTATTTTAATAAATAGAGATAAAAAACCAAAATTCTAACAGCCTTTTCCTATTAAATGTAAACATTTTTCATTATAGCAGTTGCCAAAAATTAAAAATCCCCATTGAAATTCTTTCTACAATAATTAATTTTCTATTGAATGATTTCCACGTGAAAAAATGAAAATGAAATAAAAAGTTTCACCAATTGAAAAAAAATATTAATATGAAATAAAAATGATTGACGTCATAGTGGTAATAAAACGGAATATTTCAAAAATTTCTCGATAATACAAGGAGTATGTGTATGTACACAAAGCAGATTAATATCACGTCATTAGAGAATTAAAAAGAAAATCTAATGTCATATTGGAAGTTTAACGAATTTTTCATATGTTTGAGAATAATACAAAGCGAGTATCAATATGAGTAATATATAGTAAATATATAGGAATAGTAAACATATGAGTTTGAGAAACATATTGACACATATCATAAACATATATCTGCGTACGTATATAAGCGTATTACTGCTTATTTTACTATTTAATACTGTTAATTTTACGGTATAATACTGGCAGCTGGGGCGCCAGTTTTATACTGTAAAATCAACAGTTATTTTTTGCAGTGTACGTATTTATATAACTACGAACGTACCTAAAAATGAAACGTTAAAAACCATATGGAAATTTATGGCCTACCCTGTATATTTGAATATAAATAACTATATATATATATTATATATGTATAAGTGATATTAGAAATAGGAATGCAGACTATTTTTCCATAATTGTATTTAAATATAGTATTGATTTTCTCCTTCATTTCACGTCGTATTCTTGTTTGAATATTATTTCGATTTCTGGTGAGGTTGCGAATCAATATTGTGTACTGATATTTGATTATTGTATACTGATATTTTCTTCAAGGAAATACACTGCAAAAAAGTGTTGATTTTACAGTATAATACTGGCACCCCAGCTGCCAGTATTATACCGTAAAATTAACAGTAATAAACAGTAAAATAAGCAGTAATACACTGCCGCGCATCAACATTTTTTTTTTTTTTTTCTCAGTGACATGCGAATGGTAGAACCGTTACCACCCATAACAAATACATTTTAAAATGCACTATCAAGCAGAATATTATAAAAAAGTTTTTATTCAAAAGAGTGCAATATAAATCAATTTTAGATTAACTCTTTCAAAGGAAGACCACTTAATTTTAATCTCTAACCATTAAAGTTGCACAAAAACTTTTGAAAACCTTTTTGGTTTTACAATGTACGTGAATATTGGCGTAATATGAATGTACGTTATTTATTTTCTATTTTATTCGTTAGTAAATTCTGGTTGTAGTCAATCATTCAACATTTTGCCAACTAATAAAGGTGAAAATAAGGAAATTTGCTTAGTAGCCACTGGCCGATAGGTTGATTTTTTTTAGTAGCCAGTTACTGGCTAGTGAGAATAATTTCTTTAATAGCCAGGAAGTGCATTTATGTCACCGAATATTTAATTTAAATAATATATAATGAATTTACAGTAAACAAGTAATTTATGTACTAAATCAAAATATTTTAATTTATATTACTTGAATAACCTTGAGATACTAATTTCCAATCTAGTTTAAATTTTAAAATAAGTTAACAGCACAGTTATACACAAAACATGCTTATGTAGCTGACTACATAAGTCCCACTAAGCTTGGGTACTTGTGTAGCTAACTACATAAGTACCTTTTTTTTTTAATTATTTGTCTAGAATTAAGATCTCACAATAATAAAATAGGCATGTTTATACACTAAATAATAACCCACAACATGATATACATTACACATGCCAAAAGTGGTCAACATTTCCAGAAATTCAGGAATTGTGTATTTCGCTAATTAGTCACGGAAAAAATTGCAAATAGCGTCATTCGGGAGCATAACGATCATAAATTTCGTCAATCGGGCGCGTAAAAATCATGAACTTCATCGATCGGGCGCGTAAAAATCATGAATTTCGTTGATCGAGTGCGGTAAAATCAAAAGTTTCATCGATCGGATGCGGAAAAATCACGAATTTCGTCAATCGGGTGCGAAAAAATCACGAATTTCGTCGATCGTGTGCGAAAAAATCACGAATTTCGTCGATCGTGTGCGAAAAAATCACGAATTTCGTCGAAAGGGCGCGGAAAAATTATCAATTTTAGGGAAAAAGAGAAATTGGAAAATCCTGCATTTGGCCCGTTTTTTCATATTTTTAATCGCCTGTTTTTAAAGTTTAATCGCCGAGTGGCAACTGCTTATTTTAACCTTTACCCAGAAAGGGTTACAAGGAAGGAATTTTCTTCTGGAACTTTTCCTAACAAATGCACAAAATTTAAGTAAAAAAAATGTTTATAAAAAATTAAACACATACTTTTTATCTTATTTTCGCCCATTAGTTACACACTACATTTTCACATACACATGGTTTATTTGGGCTTTGTAAAATAATTTAACATCTTTCAAAAGGAAATAAGTTGAATGGTAAAAAATATTTTCTAAATAAGCACATACAAAATGGAAACAGATTAAAATCATACACGCAATCTCATCTCCCTCAGTAAACATGACACTTGATTCTAAAAGCTTTGGGATGATTTTTAAATACTCATCCTCAACCATTTAAATTCAATGAAGCACGAAGCCGAGTAACAAATACAATGAAAAAAAAAAAAGAATTAGCATTACAAAAAGTCGAGGCCTAAACATAAATTTGTGATGAATCGAAACATGGAGCCTGACATTCAAAGGAAAGCAAACAAAGAATATCCGGATGAATGCAGATAGTGATTGAATAAATAGTTTATTTTCCTGACGGTAATTCCTTTATGTTGTTGCACTGCGAAACTGCGATGGGTGGGCTTAAAACTACGTTTATGTGTTGCGTGATTTCGAATTCATAAAGGAATCGGAATAAATAAAAACATTTAATGGGAAAGGAGGTGCTTATTGGGCAAGGACCAATATTGGGCTTAATTTTGAAGAAAATGATGGCTTTATGAAGAAAGCTTTCGTGAATAAAACTTTGAAAACGCCAGCACATAAATTAAGCCAAAAATCAAGAAAAAAAATCATCCCTCAAGCATAGATTATGAACACTTTCCAAGACATTAGGAATACTGTAACAAAACTTCACCGTGTAATAAGGTGAAAGGTGATGTCTAAGTAATCGATTTGGAAAACGCATCCAATTTCTACAATTATCATCTATAGTCGGGAAAATAGCCGAATTATTTTGTGCAGCTTTGTATATGATCTATAGATTTGAATATATACTTCATAGTATGTAACAATTTAATTCAGTAAGGAAACGCTAACATTGAAAAAATTTCCCTACTGCAATTAGCGGCAATAAGCGGAAATATATACTCGAATTCTTTCGTGCAGTTCTGTGTATAATTTACAAAATTTAGACACACCAAGTAATATACAAATAATTAGTTAATGTAATTACGCATACCAGAATTGAAAACACACTTTCATCAATTATTGCTCATAGACAGTAAAATAACCTAATACTTTTGCGTGTCCCTATAAATAAACAAAAATGCTAAGTATACCATATTCTATTGTAAACATCCTGTAGAGCACTTCAGTGATCTATATACATTTGTATATGTTTGAAATAGTGTAATACTGTTAAAATACACTGCAAACAATGTTTCCCCATTGACCATAATATAACGGATTTCTTTTGTGTGACCCTGTAAACATGTGATGGGTTCTTTGCACTCCATATTCTACAGAAAGATATTTTGCTGAACCTCCATATCAGTAATACATATCAATCATATATATTATTTATGTTGTCAACATCCCTTTTTCTAAGCAAATACAAAACGCAGAACGATAAATAAGATACCATATGGAAGGATTTTGAACAGGCTTCTTACCTAGTACACTAACATTTCGTTAAAACATGTTTTTTTTTTAATTAAAAATTGCAGTAAATTAAAAATTAAATCAGAAAGGTTTTTCAAATCAGTGTTGCCACACAAATAAAATACCGCAATTTTTCGTGCTCAACAAGGATTATAAAAAAAATATTCAATAAAGATAAAGTGGGACAATGTTGACACAAGAGTTTATTTTATATTTGTGATTAAAAAGCAAAATTTAAATTCAAATGCTTAATTTATTTTTCTTTATCCCATGTTTCCTCCCCCCCCCCCTCCCAAACAGATGATGTCATCCTCTAATGCAGTAAAAATAAGATTATATATATAACACACACACGTCCACGTATAACCTGACTGACCTTTATTTTCGCAACCGTTGGTCCTAGATGCATACTTCCAATTACAAAAATGGTTGAAATAAAGTAAAGAATTATTTTTAAAGCGATTTGGGTCAAGAAAAACATTTATTAAAAAATTACGAAATTTAAATTTTTATACGGTCTCCCGGTCCTATAAGTGATATTTAGTAAAAATTTACTGTGACACTAACAAGTAAGACAAAAAAAAGTCCCATTCATCTAACATTAAAATTGACCGAATTATGAAACTTTGAAATGCATGACTTATACCACTTTTTTGCATCTCAAAACAGATGATTTCGGCCATGCTTTCAGGGGTTGTATATAAAGTACTTGAACTTATTTCAAGGTATCTGCGCTTAAAAAGAAATACGTGTAACTATTACGATTGAGTTAACTTTTATTAGTTAAGTTTCAGATTAGTTAAAATAATTGTATTTTAACATATGTTTTATTTTGTAAGGATTCGAGGCTATGATTTCTTTTAACAAAAATTATGTTATTTTCATAAGGTTTTATTTAACTTGCAACGATCGTCTTTCCAGTTTAAAATTTGTACTCGAAGTTTAACTCACTTTCAAATGTCCGATCGAAGTTAAATTTTACATACTGACTTAAATCCGATGACAATGTAATATTATTATGATTTTCGACTCTTACCACCTTATACATACTTATATTAGAGGATAACACAAAAAAATTAGGATAGATTACCGTCAACAAGTTTAAGAAAAATTTTAGATTAGATAACATAAACCTGCAATGGTTGTGTTTTTTAACTTTTATAATTACGTTTTATGTATTTTTTAACACTGAATAAAAAAAATTCCTTCACTTTTAACCATCATGTCAGGATTTTTAATTTCAAGGTTAAAAATAGCGAAAATTCTGATACTATGAAATAGATGTAAGACTTTTTTATTCAGTTTAATTTTATTTAATTCAATAATTTATTCAATTTTTTGGCTTATACTGGGTATCTTACAGCTAAACAGCTCAAAAGTCCGATGAGGTTGGGAGGGGGGTCAATTTTAACTTTGAGCTTTTTACTTTGAAATTTGCGATTTGAGAAAAATCCTGATGCGATGGTTTAAAATGAAGGTTATTTACGGATTCAGCGCTAAAAAATACATAAGAATCAATTTTCAAAAGCTAAAAATCATGGCACAACCCAAAATTTGAAACACAGTGTAATCTAACAGCATTTTAAAATCTGTATCATTTTGTAAAGAATTGAGGCTGTTGTTTTTCATGCTTTTATTTAACAAAAATTCTGTTATTTTTATCCTCTTATATGTTCAATACAAATTGTATATTTTGAATTAATATGTCAGAGTGATTTTATAGATTTCACATTAGATTGCAATGTTAATTTTGCTCTCAACTATTTTTTTGATATATCTGACGATTTCTACTACATTTGTGAATGACCCTCAGAGAGAGGCCACATCTCTTTGTTATATTGTTGAAAATCCGGTTTCAGGATCAGCTCGGATTGGCGCTTTAAAAAGTGTCTGTTTTGGCGGGGATCGCTTTCTTGGCAACTTCGATTTCATTCCCGCAATAAAAATAAACGTAAACAAACCAAAACGAAACTGTTGCTCCTTCTAGGATTTAATGTCAAAGAGGAAGGATAGAAATAAGTTATGAGAGTCCCACCCATGGTGAAAAAAGGATTGTTTAATCTTCTGGATGGATTTTCTTTTTCTGTTTTTGCTGCTGTATTTTATTTTAATGTTATAAAATGGCTTTGTCCTTGTAATAAATGTTACTTAAATTATATTTTTTTTATTAGTGATATAAGATATTAAGTACGATAACACAAATTATTTCGAGATTTCTGCTTGGAAAGCTTCAATCTGACACAATCATTTCACGAAATGTAACAAATTAATGTCAGATTTTTTTTTTAAATTCTAAAAATGCATTAAATTTAGCAGGCATTATTAAAATAACAGAAAATCGAACAGCATTTACAGTATCTTTTTTTTTCTTACAAAAGTGAAGAATTTGTGGAAAGTTAGCAGTGGCATGTTATAAAATATTATTTGATTTGATAATGTATTTTATAGGTTTTGAAAACTTGAAATCACATACTGTCTTTATGTAACAATACATTCTATAGAACATATTTTTGCTGCAATCCAGAATTTTTGTTTTGCCTTTGATGCTCCAATTTAAAGGCATATTTTTGCCAATCTTTCATATGTACATATATATATATATATATATATATATATATATATATTTAATTGAAAGTATAAATGTATTACAATATTTTTAATCAAAAGGAAAACATCGATAGATAACATTATACGCATGTATAGAAAAAAAAATACAAATTCACAGTTTTTTTTTTTTGTATGAAAAATAAAAATTCCAGGATATTTCATATCTACTAAGTTAGAACTTGTGTAATTTTTTCTCTGTTAAAATAACTATTATTTTGTATAAGTTTCTGAGAAGAAATAATTTGCAACTTTTGGATGCTATAAAAAATTAAGTTTAACTCTCAAGTGTTTTTTTTTTCTTTACAATTATTGAAAATAATAACCACCGGCAACTATTGAAGATGTTGACTTCTAAACAATACTTGCTGTCACAATTAGATGCTATAAAACCTTCTCAAATACAAAATGGCTACTTTATGATTTTAGATAGATTTCGTAAGAAATACTACCTATTACATTCTCCCCTATGTTGGACTTTCTGAAATTTTTTTGCAGATCTACGCCGATCATCACTTCCAGAACCCAAAACCACCCCCAATTCTAAACTTTTATCTATCTATCTATCTAGATCAATTTTTTATGGACACGATAACTTCAATAATTCTGCACAAATCTCTTCCAAACTGATACACAAAATTAAAGTGCATAATATCTTGGTCAAGTTCGATAATGGGCAAAATCGAACCAAAGGGAGGGGGAGGGGTGAAAACAGAAAAATCCCCATAGCTTCTTAATTATGATACGCATCGAATCCGTTTAAAGTTATTAACACTTCTAGAAAAAGGGCCGAAAATTTATGTATGACAGATTTTTGATATCATTAAAAATGACCTCAAGGGGGGGGGGGGGATAGGGTTTAAGAAGAAAAGAATTCAAAACTTCGTCAATTCACAAGATATCAAATCTGCTTAAATGTATTATAAATCCTCTTAATAGTATCTACAACTTTTACTTTGACAAGTTTTTTTATAAGACCAACTCTTATAGCCCGAAAAAAAAAATCCTGTCTACAGACACAGGTAGATTTTGAAGTGGGTGGTCTAAACTGCCGAATCATGGCAAAAAGGTAATTTCTTATGCAATTCCCAATAAACAGGTGCCCCACTATCTGTATTTTCAAAATCTACCTGTGCCTGTAGGCCGAGCCGTCAGGAAATTGTTTCATTAATTTGTGATCGGAAATGTATGAAATTGGCAGGTGTTCTTATTTAGTTTGCTATCAAAAGAGGCTTTCAATAAAAGCAGAAGATATTTCAGAAAAGTCCGTCAGCATTTTGATCCGAATTTCCGATGCCGCAGCACTTGAAAGAAGAAAAATGTTGTCACATGAGAGGAATCACTTATTGTACTGTCCTCTTAAAAAAATTAATTTTGAAATTTTCTTTATATAAAGTATAATAAAAAATTTTAAAAATTAAACATAGCTAAATTTTTACAGCTTGTTCGATGATTTTAATATATTGAGTATTTTACATTTTATCACTTTATTACAAAATGGCAGACAATTAAGCTCTTGCTTAATCACAAATTCTTATTTGAAAAAAAAGAAAAAACACTTTTCTAAAAAGTAACCCATGTTATAAAAAAAAACAAAAAAACACCTGATGTAATCAGCTGAAAATGATGCATTTTATTACCTATTAATGGTCTAACCTAAAAACAATTAAAAAATTATGTAGATATTCTAAAATTTTATTATAATAAGAAAATCTGTAAAAATGAAGCTCATGCTTTTGCCAGGTACAATATCAATGGGTTTAAAAAAATGTATAAATGATCAATATTTAGGTAATAAACTCAATTTCACATGAGAAATCTTACAAAAAGAATAATCCCCCCCCCCCCTCCCAAGAAAACATTCCAAATTATTTCGAAAATTAACAAACTATAAACACAGCTGTAGACTCTCAACCTTAATTATAGTTATTCTGTTCTTTTATAGCTTGGAACACTGTTGCAAGATATTTTAAAATGAACTGTTTTGAATTTAAAATATTAGTCAATCTGTAGAAAAACAATAACAGCACAGACAGGCACAGACACAATATAAAGTTTCGGCGGGAAATTCGGGGAAATTCCACGTAGATTTTGGCGGGAGAAAAACCAGTTTGGCGGAATAAATCTACCACCACCACCACTGATGTCTGTCAACGAAAAGGTTACCAATGTGGGGTCTAGTATATTGTAAGGTCTATGGAATGACCCCTATTTCGCAGCAAAAAATTTACTCCAACTTTAAACAGCTATTACTCGGTCAATTTTAATGTTAGATGAATGGGACTTTTTTTTGTCTTACTTGTTAGTGTCACAGTAAATTTTTACTAAATATCACTTATAGGACCGGGGAGTCGTATAAAAATTTAAATTTCGTATTCTTTTTATAAATGTTTTTCTTGACCCAAATCGATTTTAAAATAATTCTTTACCTTATTTAAACCATTTTTGTAATTGGAAGTATGCATCTAGGACCAACGGTTGCGAAAATAAAGGTCGGTCAGGTTATATGTGGACACCCTATATATATATATATATTGTCCTTCGATCAGTTTTTACTGTAAATTTGATGGAATAAATTAGATGATATTCTGGCTTGACTAATAATGTTGTTTGCAAATATTTTTAGTCCTTAATATTTTTTAGAAGTTTAAACCTGCATGTAAAAAATATTAGATAGTGCTAAAAAATATATTAGACTGCAGTGTGAAATCTTCGCACAGGTCTACTGGTATCTTTATGTTTGAAATAATTTAACATCATTAAAATAAACCGCAAACAATTTTCTCCCATAGACCATAATATATACGAATTTCTTTTGTGTGGCCCTGTAAATGAATGATAAGTTTTTTTTTTCACTCCATATTCTAGAGAAAGTATGTTTTGGTGCACCTCAGTAATACATATCAACATCATTTTATGTTTGAAATAGTTTAACATCATTAAAATACACTGTAAACGCCTTTTTCCCATATACCATAATGTAACGAAATTCTTTTGAGTGCCTCTGTAAAAAAAACTATAAATGCTACAGACTTCATCTTCAATACCAAACATGCCATGGTTAATGCTCAATAACATATATAAATTGCATGGTAATACGAGTATATCATCGAACAAGGAACCTAGTATCCTTCTTCCATGGAGTTACGGGAGTTCGAGCACGACGACCTGACAAACGGTCAGACAAACCGAATTCATAAACACTTTTCAATTATGTTAGAAAGTTTTAAAAAGCGTTATATCAAGCTGGATCCCATGTTCGCACCTTTAAGCTTCTTAAATATATTAGTCAATGACTTTCAGTGTGTAAAATACCAGAAAAACATTTTTGATTCCAGAAATAATATATGCAAGGTTATTTTTCTTTTCAGTTCAGTTTTCCGAAAAAAAAAATTTTTTGTTTTAAGAGCATGAAATCATCAAGAAATCTTTTTTAAGAGATCAGCATGTTATGTTTTAAAAGAAAGAGGAATTAGAGGGTTAGAAAATAATCTGACCAACTTTAACCTTTTTATATGCCAAAATAGGAATTAAGAAAATTTCGTCTTCAATAATTATTTCCCTTAATATTTCAAAGTACATTAGAAAAATTATATGATAAGATGAAATTTAGAAAATATTTATTCATTAAAACTGACCTATTAAATGTGCAGTTATAGGTATTTTTGTAAAATATTTACAGCAATAGTTAGAGTAATTACCAAACACTATTAGTTTTAGAAATACCCCTATCCTTAATTCCTACAAAATAATAAAAGTAAACATAATGTGTTTTTATCTGTAAATGGAAATATTGAGCGGAAAAAATTCTAGTGTTATACATTAAATAACAAAAAAGGTAAAGAAAAGTATTTTGCATGAAATATAAAATCCACTGTTATTAATAGATGTATTGAATAAATTTTATATCAAAACTTTCTTAAATGGGACTAAAGTCACTCCGGGCCACAAAAATTGAAGGATCTCTCGAGAACAACACCAAAGTGATCTTATATGCGATGCGACCTATAAGCGGAATAAAATTATGTGTTTGAAATTTATGAATGGGAAGTTATGAAACGTGGCACTATAAATGGGGCGACCCTACATCAATGTTTAACTGTATTTAATATCCAATTGTTATTTGTATTTTGCAGAATCAATTCACTGTATCAGCCCCACCAGTGGCTGAGAGGTTCTGCTCTCAAAGCTGGTAGACGGAAGGTGCTGAGTTCAAACCCCCTGTCGCTACCGTCGACCTAACCGTTCGGAGTTTTCCGAAGTTAACTTCGAACATTGCCGTAAATATGGGTTAGGATCTCATAGAAAGACCCCCACGGAGGTCACTCCCCCCCCTAGGGCCTATATCCTTCGAGTAGATAATCGGTCGTCATAAATCAACCAACCAACTCACTGTATCACATTTATTTCATTATTATTTCATTAACCACCACATAAATAATCTCAAAAGGTTGATATGTGTAATTTTATTCCAAATTGTTTTCTTTATAATTTATTGTTTTACCTAAAAATACTAATAATAATAACTAAAAATACAAAGATATTTCTGCATCACTGCGATAAGATGTATAGCCATTTCGAGAGGATCTGAATATTTAATTTTTCATTTATTTTTTTACCATATAAATTATAACAGCAGGCGTCCGTTATATTGGATAATTCTCTTCGCCTCTCACATTCACAGTCTCAAGGCAAATCAAACTATATTTGATATATCATAATAGATCCAGCCGTTTCGACTTTAGAGTTGGAATAGTGAACTATTCAAGTAAACATAACAGGACATATATAGAAATAAGTATTACTATTAAATCAAGAATTCTATTAAATTAAGAACTACTAAATCACCAGCTAGTAAATTAAAAACCGGAATATAAGAGCCTCATTTGCAACTAACTCTCAAGTGTGAATACACTCATTGTACTAAATAAACAAATTAAAAAGCAAGCTACACCGATTAAGTTTAAGTTTAATGAATTTAAGTCTTTTTTTTTTTTTTTTTTTTTTGCACAATTGCTTTAATTTTTAAGTTATTGGCTTTCACTACTTCAAAATTTTAATTTATTTTATAAATTATCTTTTAAAACAATTTTATTTAGAATTTAATAAAATAACATTATTTCGTAATATTGAAAAAGCATTAGTAGTGGAATAAACGCATGCACGATAGTGGCTTGTAATCAGGATTACAAAAAATAAAAGTCAGATAAATAACACATACAAAACAAAACTACAAGTTCATTTTCGTTGTTTACCTTTGGCACATATTTTTATCGACTTTAAATAACGAAATACTTCAAATTGGCACAATAATTGCTTAGTGATGCATTTTATTGCTTAATTTATTTTAAGGACTTTATATAACAGTCTTTTTCCCCCCACAAAATTTATATGAAGTCAGTTAATAAAATACACATTTCTCTTGTGAAAAGCGTATTAGAAATAAAATAAAACATGTGACATATTGACATATATATTTACAGAACTAATTATTTTGAATCGAAACAAGCTTTTATTTTGAGAATAATTTGTTTTAAAATAAAATGTGCCACATTTTTTTTTTTCAAATATAAGCTTTCTTGAACGGTATTTTAACTAACTCCTCTTCCCATCGTTGGCTATTCCAAAATTCATCCATGATTTGTCCTGCCTTTGAAATTTTAATCACCAATTAATTTCTTTTTGAAAGTGTTAGTAGTTTGTGTCATTATTGCAATCAAATATAATTCTTTACGAGTGTATCATTTGTCTAGTTACAATATAAATATTTACAAAATGCAGTCACATCTTCTAAGTTAATATATTCTCCCGATATATTCGTAGACGTTGCATTTTGACCTATTACTTTAATAGTATTTTTATAGTATTCAGAAATTTATTTGTTAATAATTAGCAATTGTCCATAAACTGATTAACAAAAAACATTAATCATTGCACCAGAAATAAAGCGATACAAATTTACTGAACAACAACAACAAAATATTTTCTTAAAAAAAATATGGCTTTTTAAAGCCGAAATTTTTAAAATGCTTAAAAAAAAATGTCAGACGGCCTAATTTGGGCTTGGCTAAAATCCAGCATCTTCGGTGAATGTTAAGGTACTGTGTTCGCAATTTTTTCTTTCCCCCCCAAGCTAGTGAAGCACTTGACTTTGATTTACGAAGTAATAAGTAAGATTACATGTGAATACTAAAATATTTTACTTAATTTTTTTAATTCAGGTTTTCCACAAAAATAAATGTAAATAAATATGTTGTGAGAGGCTCAGATTCTCCAAGTTTTTCCTTTCTAAATAGAGAAGAATGAAATGAGAACGGGATGATGTTTGACCTACTTTAAGAGATCTTTACAAAATGCACTATTTTGAATAGCTGAATTGATCATTTTGTTTCCTTCTTTCATCATCATAAACCACTATAAAACTACTTATGAGAATTTATCACAAAAGTTATATTAAAATTTTAAAAGTAGGAAACTTTCGAAATTAAAAAATCGGAAGAAAGACTTTTCTGACAAACTTTTTCATCTACTAATTATTTGCTTTTTAATAATTGCTAATTGTTAAAAACCGTTTAAATTAAAAAAAAAAACCTTAATGGTTGTATCAAAAATAAATAGATGCTAATGCAAATTGACTGCAATGCAAAATTTCTGCAAATCGACTGAAGGAAAAAAATCTGTTCTTAGTAAAATCTTTTTAAAACTAAAACCGAATTCTTTAAACGTGTTAAGACTCAGACAGCTTAATTTGGTCTGGCCAAAATCTAGCAGCTATGGTATGGTGAATACTAAGCTACCGTGATCTAGAGATAGGGAAAAGAGTTATTTTCTGTTATTAGGTTCCACCATTTCACCAATAGCTAGCTAATAGGTTACAATAACATACTAATTTTGAAATTTATTTATTAAATCCTCGAAAATAGATAAAATTTGCAATGTGTTTTCATTTTTAGTATTTTTTGCTTGATAAAACTTTTTTTTATGGGGGGGGGGGGATAAAGTTTATTTCATGTTTTACAGGCGTTTTTTGGATATTTGATTGATATGTTGCATTTTCTATATTTTTTTAAATATCAAAATTTTATAAAAATTATACTCTCAAATTGAAAATACAAAATTTACGGAAAACGGAAATAAATTTCCCAAAATAGCTACTTTTCGCTTTATTTATAGATTTGTTTAAAATATCTTTAATGAGCAACGGAGATACGGCAACATTTAACTTAAAAACTAATTTTTCAGATTCTCGATTTCACGTTCTATTCACATATCCTCGCACCCCTGCCCGTTGCTCGCTCTCAGCAGAATTAACCTGTATCCCCGTTTTTGGGTTCCAGGAAGTTCTATGCATATATTCCTAATGCACAAAAAATTAACGACTCGACTTACGTGAGGGCGACCGTGAGAAACATACATGCGACAACTAAAAAACCTCTAGATAAGGAAAGATGACAAAAGAACTGCTTCCAGAATTCAAAACGCTATATAATTCAAAATAATCAGTTCAAATATCACGCGGTCACTAGAGCTAGACTCTACCTTTCTTAGGGTGGAAATTTAAGATATTCAAGTGAATTTACCACGAGTATAAATTTACATACCTAATAATTTTATTAATCAATAGATATATTATTTGGAAAGTACACAACTACAAAAAAGTGATTTTTAAGACATTAAGAATGGTGAATCACAAACATACTTCCCCATTTGTTATTAAAAGCATGTTTAAATATGACAGAATTAAAGGAGTTTAACCTTTTTTTTTTTTTTTTGGCTTATACAACCTTACTATACAAATCTTCAGGTAAATGAATGTCATGTCACTGATATTGAAGTAAATAATATACATTCTAGATATAAAAATTTCGTATTATTTTCCAATCCATTTTAAATAAAAAATAATTTGTTTTCTTGCTCAAAAGCATTTTTCGCTTTTTTTTTGAAAATTTTCACTTTTTGAGTTGTATATAAACGAACAAGCGTGAAAAGCGCTCAACTTTGAATTACAGCCGTTATCAGTGACATTATGGAATGCAGATATAATTTATTAAAAATGATTTTACATGCAATAAAATCTTTTTGACGATTTTTAAGACAAAAATTCATTAAAATATTTTCCTTTGAAAATTGGACGAATAAATAGTTTAAAAAAATCGTCGATACCATTTTTGACATTCGTTTTAAAGCGAAAATTATTTATCATTGTATGATGTCCCATTTTCTTAAAAATTAGCTCAACAACCTTAAAATTTTATGAATGACACAAATTATACGATCCCCCGTTCTGACACGTACCCTCCTCAAAAAAAAAAACAATCACAACTAAAAAAGTTTTCTACTTCTCATATCCGAAAAATGGCAATATTGATTAAAAAAATAAAATAAATAGCAAACTTTTCCTTTTTAAACATTAAAAGCGGAAATATAACACCACCTAAAATTACTAACACAAAATTGTATCCTATTTCCAATTCCTATACAAAGTCTGAACGCTGTGATATCCAGCGATTCTCGCAACGCTCCCATTCTACAACTTAAAGCACCACTGAAATTAAGACGCATCTTTGCCTCTCCCACACATTCAAAAATTCTCTCCGATTCAAATATATCCTATACTACAATAGCCAGCTTTTACAAATCTTTTAACACAATAATATATTTTCAAGTTACATAGCTGATTCACAGATATATATACCGTAAGAAACTGCAAGCTGTGAGGCAGGTGTGAGCTGTGAGGCATAACCTTTTTAGTCGTTCTGAAGCGAGAGGAACTGGAAATCTGATGTCCGGTAAAATAATATTTCGGCAAATTATTAGTAGAGATAAAATAACAGTTCCAAAGTCCCGTCGCAACTGTTAGCAAACTTTTATTAGGGAGAGAATATCTTGGAGGCAAGCAGGATTTTCTTTTGTGCAGAGAGAAGGATCTATCTATTCATGAAAAAGGGTGATGAAAGGCAGTAAGGGCGACTGAATAAGAGAGAATGGATTTTCCCGTTAGGTTTTTTTTTTTTTTTTTTTTTTTTTTTCGTAGTTAAGCTTGCGGGAAAGAATCTTGATTTTGTTTCTGCCCCAGTCTTTAAAGTAGGATTTTGTCTAGTGATATGGGAATTAAATATTTTCTTTTATTTAGATGGTATTTTTTGTAAGTCAAGAAAAAGTTTTGAGAATTTAATTTTCATTGCAATATGAATATTTATTTCTTCTTTTTTCTGTTTTTCAGCTATTTTCTTCTGCAATGGGTATGTCGTTCCAAATTTAATAGGAAGTTTTTGTCAATCTATAACTTAATAATTAACTTCAAGACAATATTAGTGTTACTTATGCCATTATGTTAAATAACGTCCATCTCTACTGTGTTCGCAAGATTCCCCCTCCCCCAAAGCTAGTGAAATACTTGACTTTGATTTACGAAGTAATAAGTAAGATTACGTGCAAATGCTAAAATAATTTTGTCTAATTTTTTTAGTTCAGGTTTTTTTTTTTTTACGAAAATAAATTAGTTTTAAGAGGCTCAGATTCTTCAAGAATTTTTTTAAGAGTTCCGAATGGATGTAGTATCTCGTAAGAAAAAAAAAAAAAATAGAGGTACGAGAGACGGAAAATATTGGACCTACTTTAAGAGATCTTTTCAAAATGCACTCTTTTGAATCTTTGAATTGATTATTTTGTTTCCTTCCTTCCATTAAGGTCCTTCTTCTTCACACCCATTATCCAATACAGGAATTCCTCTTCTGCCCCCCCCCCCTCCCACTTCTCCTCTGAAGTAAAACATAGCAACACTCAAAATATCGTCTTCTATTTACAAGCACCAGTTTTGAACGCATTTATAGTGCAGGTGAATAGACTAAAAAATCCTCCAAGTTCAGATTCTAAAAAATAAATAAACAAAAATAATAATAAATAAATAAAAAGAAAAAATCTGTTGCAAGTAAGATATGTTAAAATATAAGAAAACTTATTTCTTACATACTTAAAATTGAAAAAAAAAAGAGAGAGACAGAGAAATAAAGTCTAAATAAATATAAGTATGATATTTTTACTTATATTTATCAAGTATGACTTTAAAAAATACATATAATTTAGGAAAATGTAATTTTTCCTGAATCAAAATGCATGCATGGAAACACCAAGTTGGGAAAAATGAGTCAATATAATTGATTTCTTTCCTAAAAAAAGGGTCATTCTGATATTTATCCATAAATATTCATCCTGTCCCAAATTTTAACAGCAAATTATTATTATTGTTCAAAGTGAGGTAGTTTATATCATATGTATTTTAATCAAATACATTCTTTAAAATGAGCATATTATTCGAAGTGTTACATTACATACACTTTCAAAATGCCGTCTCAGTTTCTAAGTTAATACATTCTCCTCAATGTGTTTGTTCACTATTTATTTTAGACTTATTGTTTGTATATATACACACACACACACACACACACACATATATATATTTGGTAGCCAGAAACTTATTTAAGCGTTAATAATTAGTAATTGTACAGAAACTGTTTATCGAAATATTTTAATGATTGCATTAAAATAAATCTATGCAAATCAGGGTTGTAGTGGGTAGCTGCTCGGGTACATGCCCATATACCCGCCCGGGCAGTTTTATTAAAAACCCGGGTTTTTTACAACCCTTAGAGTTGTAGTGGGTAACTGCCCGGGTACCCGCCCGCGCTGGATTAGATAAAAAAAAAAA
Organism: Maratus michaelseni; assembly: GCA_963931845.1. Taxonomy (NCBI): domain Eukaryota; kingdom Metazoa; phylum Arthropoda; class Arachnida; order Araneae; family Salticidae; genus Maratus; species Maratus michaelseni. The sequence goes on from OZ007587.1 coordinate 123,633,247, forward strand.
ACGGGTTTTTTACAACCCGGATGCAAATTAGCTACAAAAACTATTCTTAGTAATTTTTTTTTTTTTTTAAATTAAAGCCCGATTTTTTTTTTTTAAATTAAAGCCCGATTTTTTTTTTTAAATGGTTTAAAACCAAAAAAATATCAGCCGGTTTAATTTAGTCTATCTAAAAAAAAATCCAACAACTTTGGTGAATGCTAAGCTACTGTGTTCGCATTTATTTATTTATTTTTTTTTTCAATCTAGTGCAGCACTCGACTATTTGATTTACAAAGTAATAAGTAAGATTACGTGCAAATACTAAAATACTTTGCTTAAATTTTTCAGTTCAGGTTTTCTACAAAAATAAATAAGTTTGCTATAAGAGGCTGATATATATTTTTTTTCCTTAAGAGATTCGTATGCATGAAGTGTTTTTACAAGAAATACTAGAGAGGAATGAAATGAGAACCAGATGATGTTTGACCTACTTTAAGAGATCTTTTCAAAATGCACTATTTTGAATCTTTGAATTGATCATTTTTGTTTCCTTCCTTCTATGAAGGTCCCTTTTCGCACTTATTATCAAATGATGGAATTTCTTTTTCTCTGAAGTTGAGCATACAAAGTTACTCAAAGTATCGCCTTCTATTTAAAAGCGCTATTTTTAAACGTATTTATATTCCAGGTAAATGAACGAAAAAATAAAAATCTTTTAAATTCTGATATAAAAAAGGATCTTACTTGCTGTCGATTTTTTTTTTTTTATAAGAAATTATATTAAAATATAAGAATTTTTTTTTTTTTTTCAGTCTAATGATAAAAAAATATATATAAATAAAAATTAAATAAAAATAAAGTCTGAATAAACATAATATTTATAGTATACTTATACAGTATAAATTTTTTTAGCATATTTAGGAAAATGTAATTTTCTCTGAATCGAAATGTATGCATGGAATCACCACGTTGTAAAGGGGGGCATTCTGATATTCATTTATTTCTCGATTAAATCCCCCCCCCCACACACACACAAATTTTAACAGACAACTTACTTTTTTGAATGTGTGATAGTTTGTCATTATTTTAATCAAATATATTCTTTAAATTGAGCATATTATTTGTAGTGTTACGCTACATAAATTTAAAAAAGGCAAGCTCATTTTCTGAGTTAATGAAAGTTCTAGACTCATTTTCTCCGTAATCAACCAACCCTCAAGTTTGACACAATAATAAGTACTAAATAATAGTACCTCGGTCGGTAGTTTTTTCAACATTTCATACTGTACTTGAGTAAAGACAATATTTTTTTATTTATTTCTAGATAATTCATACTGTATTTGAGTAAGGACAAGCTTTTATTATCCATTTCTACATAAAAGTTTAATTTCTAGTTTTGAAAAATTATATCAAATGCTGCCATTTTTGTGTGTGTGTAATTATACTCTATCCAATTTATCCATGTTATGGAGATAACAGCTATGATTTTTTATTATTATTTTCGCAGTTGTAAAATATCAAATTGGTTTATTTATTATCGAGGTATTCAACACTTTTTTCCATACAACATTATAGATGTGACGGGGATTTTTTTGTAGGTAGAAAGGCTTACTGTTTTGCCTCTTAACCATGAAAATTCCAACATAGGACATTCCATATGTAAAAAGATATAGATATGTGGCAGTTTACAGAAAACAACGAAGATGGATTTAAACAGCCGCACTGTAATCAGGTGTTTGTTTTTTTTTTTTTTTTAAGTTCTGAAGATGCTATTATCGAAAGAATCTAATATGCTCTCAACAATGGAATTAACCGCAATTTAATCGAAATGCTAGAGAATATTACAGGGTCGAAAAATAATTTCTCCCACTCACTTACGATGATGCCAGAAATTAAAGAAGTGAAAAGGCGTGCAAATGTGTTATTATATTTAAGTTTTTAAATAGTTCACTCATACAAAAAGATCGATATGATCAGATTATTAATTTAGGAAAGTAACTTTAGAAAGTCAACATTTTGAATAATTTTAATTCTAAAATTTTTATCTAAAATGTTTAGATAATTTGACATTTGATATCATCAATTTAAAGTATCGAATATAAATATTTTTTATCAATATAAACTACGCTCTATTAAAAAATACAAATAAAATAATTAGTGAAGTTGCATTTGCTTGCAACGATATGGTACATGCGAAGCTAAACAGGATGACATTGTCTGAGGTGGAGTGGACAAACTCAGTTGATATTTTTATTACTTATAATGCCTTAGAATGGAGGTGAAAATATTTTATTATTTTAATGGATTTTAAATACCTTACTGTTTAATTTTAATGCTTATGAATGGGTATTATACTCTTTTTCTTGAATTAATTTTTCATACTACTATTACTTTTATTATTATAATTTTTCACAATTTAATTTTTTAAACGATTTATTGATATATTGTTAAAAACAAATGAAAAAAAGTTAAACTAATAATAAGAAAATACAGAAAAGGTTAAAATTTCGAAAAATGTCTGAAATTCAAACGAGGCCTCTGCTATTAAAATAACTAGAAAAGGTTTATTTTATTGTGAAGTTATACTTCATAAGAAATAAATTAATCGCTATCAAAGATATTATCTAATAATTTGTAACTTATTTATAACACAGAAAAATATAAATTAAGAATTAGAGTCCAAATTATTTCATAGCTTTAAAATAGTAATATATGTTTGTATCCGGCGGCAGAAGTACACTAAAAATTCTTTATAATGAAGTGTGCAATGCAAATCTATACTAATATTATAAAGGAGTAAAGATTGTTTTTTTGTTTGTTCGTTTGTTTGTTTGTAGGGGGTAATCTCTGGAACTACCGAAACGATTTCAAAAGTGATGGTGGCAAATTGATGATGACACCCCCTGCTCCAACATAGGCTATATTTTATGTCGGTGCCACTTACCCCAGGGGGTGCAGGAGCGAAAAACGTTCTAAAATTGCGATTTTTTGTATACTGAAGGAGCTAGAAATTTGAAATTTGGCATTGTAGCTACTTATAAGATGTAAATGCTCTCTAAGAAAAAATTAAAAAAAAAAATGAAATTTAAAAGGGTGGAGCGAAAAGCGTTCTAAAAACATTCTTAATTACAATTTCTGTGGAATCTGTGGAACTATAGAACCGATTTCAAAAGTGATGGTGGCAAATTGATGGTGACAACCCCTGCCTCAACATTGGCTATATTTTATGTCGGTGCTACTAACCTCAGGGGGGTGCAGGAGCAAAAAATGTTCTAAAATTGCGATTTTTTTTATACTGAAGGAGCTAGAAATTTGAAATTGGCATTGTAGTTACTTAAAAGATGTAAATGCTCTCTAAGAACAAAATAAAAAAAAAAAAAAAAAAAAATCGAAATTTAAAAGGGTGAAATGAGCGAAAAGAGTTCTAAAAACATTCTAAATTACAATTTCTATGGAATCTCTGGAACTACAGAACCAATTTCAAAAGTGATGGTGGCAAATTGATGGTGACAACCCCTGCTCCAACATAGGCTATATTTTATGTCGGTGCCACAAACCCCAAGGGGATGCAAGAGCGAAAAACGTTCTAAAATTGCGATTTTTTGTATACTGAAGGAGCTAAAAATTTGAAATTTGGCATTGTAGCTACTTATAAGATGTAAATGCTCTCTAAGAACAAATTCTAAAAAAAAAATCGAAATTTAAAAGGTTGAAATGAGCGAAAAGCGTTCTAAAAACATTCTAAATTACAATTTCTATGGAATCTCTGGAACTACAGAACTTTTTTCAAAAGTGATTACGGCAAATGGATGGTGACAGTCCCTGCTCAACAAAGGCTATATTTTATGTCGGTGCCACTACCCCCAGGGGAGTGCAAGAGCTAAAAACGTTCTAAAATTTCGATTAAGTGATGGCAACAGTCTCTGCTGTAACATAGGCTATATTTTATATCGGTCGACATTAGTGTGGCTTAATTAGTAATTTCCTCTAATGAAAATAGACAACGAATACCACTTGGCATTTTTCAAGAATTACGCGAGCAAAGCCGCGGGTTTTGCTAGTAAGTAATAAAACGAAACGAAATAAAATTTAGCAAGCTATAAATTATAAGTAGCTCTTTTGAATTTTTGTTCATATTCAAGTACTTAAAATGGATAACTTAACCATTTAAAAAACTATAAAAATTGCAATCTAGTTTTGTCTAAGCACTTCAAGTACTTTAAATGTAGATAGTGAAAACGCTGCATTTTCCTTGCAAGGCGATTTTTATCGAGAGTATATAAATTTATGAGAGCAGAATAGATAATTTGCGTCAGAATCCTTTATGAAACATTAATGCAAGAATACTTTAAAATAAAATTAAGAAACCTCTTCGAGAACAATAATATTTTAGTGCTTTACTCAGAGATTTTCAATCATAACAAATTACCTCGCCAGCGACTTTAATGTTCCGCTCTCCCTCTTCTCCCATTTCCTTGCATCATATTCACAGACCATTTACTTCTTGCTTTTCCTTCTCCAACATCGTTTCTTCCTCCCCTTTCTGCATTATTTCTCTTTTTCTTCGCCATCAGCAGAAAAAGTGTAGCTCAGTGATATAAAACGTGATCACGGGTCTTAATTCTCCGGGTTTACAGCAGAATGTGTAGCCAAGTTCTAAAAACATTTTCTTCTCTGAAGATCTAATTAAATGCTTGCAATAAACGGCTGAGATGTAAAATGCCTTTTTGTATCTTCTTAATAGCCCACCTTTTCTCCACCTCCTTCTTAACTTCAGGTTCACTTTATCGACGTGTTAAGATGAAGGGAGATAAAAAAGAGAGGGTCTTCTGATTGAATTAGCCTTCACATTCCTTCAGGGTAGCGTAATGCAGCGGCGTGGATGTATTGACTTAAGTGCGAGTGCTTGAAAGGTGCAGAAATCAGGTGTTTAACATTTGAAGCCAACTCTTCACACGCACATAGAATCTAAAAACATTTTTAATTGAATAAGTATTTCGCGTTTGCTTTTAACTCTTTATTAGATTTTGGTTGGAAAATAATGAAGCACCCTTTTGATGCACTTCCGCTCTACAATACTTAAGTTTTGTGAACTAAAGCATATTTTTAATAGGATTTAGATTCCCCCTAAAGTAAGTTTTATCAAGATACAAATTTAAAAAGCTGCAATATAATTTATACGAAAAGCAATTCAGCGAACATATCTATATTATCTATAAAGACTGCTGTTCTAAAAATTTTTGAACACGTCGAATTTTCTGTAATGGATTGCTCGAATTTTCTGTGATGAAGTAGTATAACTTTGTAAATATCATATTTACACATAGTTACCATTCAAATTTGGAAAAAGAATTATTTCTCTTTTCCCTGTACCATACGAAATATTATATTAAGAAAATAAGCACAAACAGCGTATTTTTTATTATAAAATCGAATTTTAAACACTGACAAGTAGTAATAAAAGTAAAATTTAACAAAATTACAATCTTGTAAAGAAATTATAAAAATTCCATGCGCTCCCATCACCCCCCCCCCCTCCCCAAATGTTAAATTACCCAACTTTTCTGTTCTGGAAACTGAAATTGTATCGCGTAATTTTTGAATTTCTTACTTTTGAAAGATTTTCAATGGAATGTACATATTTATTTGTGTAACTTTTGTTTGAAAATGCACTTTCGCTAATGATTCATTTGGCTTACATTTTCTACAAAATCATTCAAGCAAGAATAACTGTTGATGTTTCTTCAAATTCCATTGTATCAAAGTCTATTTCATACTGCTATAGACAATAATTCTCAATATGTCAGTTGAGGTTTAATGCGAAGGCTCGATCGTACTTTTATATCTGCCTGTATGTCTGTCTCGCGTTACAGGTGGATAAAATTATCCCATTTGTTTGAAATTAGGGGGATACTTGCCAGACATATATGGAATTAGCTGTATCATTTTTAACAAAGTTTCATTCACCCGTTCAGAAAATGCCGAATATTCATTTTTTCACGTGTGTTTCAAAATTCGCATCATGTTTACAATTTTTGATCTTAAAACTTAAAAAAAAAAAGCATAGTTTTAGCAATTTAAAATAGATAATGGTGTCATTTGAAATAGTTGTCTTAAAAGTTAAATAAATGGAATATTGATAATAACAAAAAATATCACAAGAATTACTTCTTATGTGTTTATTTTCAATTTTGTACAGCGAAATTATCAGAGTTCCTGTCATAATTACATTTAAGTTTCAGAGATGTTTTAATTACCAGCTGTTGAAACCTTATCAGACATACTGTTTAAAAGTGATTTGTCTATACTCTGGAGTGGAGGAGAAAAAAAAAACTTTTGAAACAAGTTATCTTAATCAATCAATAGATATGATGGTGGTAACAGTTTTCAAATATGAATACTTATATATAGTATAACAGAAATATTCACGTGTAATTTAAATTACTATAAATGTTGTTAAAAGAAAACAAGAATGAAAAAATGTTTTGTAATGAATCAGGTTTCAAAACGAAACCTTGCACAGTGGGGCGAAATCGCAAAAAACACTTAAAAATCAATAACTTGTGAACGGGTGAAGCTGGAGACTTCAAATTTGTACCACAAATACATCTGGCCAAACAGGTTAGTTTATCAGCTTGATCAGATCTCATTAAGCGGTCCAAAATAATAATAAAAAAAAGAATACAAAAATACAAAATTAAAAAATGTCAACAAAAGTCGTCTGGGGGTATTAAAATCTATGTATTTTTAGACGCTGAATCGAATAAAAATAATCCCATATCCACGTTACTAACTGTTTGTGAGATATGGCTGTCGTTTATTGTCAGATATGAAGGGAAAAGCAAATTTTCACAAAATTTTAAATTTTTTATATATGGTATTTATAATGAATTAGAATTTTTTTTATTGGTCCAATAATAGTATTAGAAGAAAGACAAATATATTTTTTTAAAATTTAGAACCGAAATCGATTATTGAGTACCCCCAAAAAATAAGAAGTTAAAAAAAATAAAATACACATTTAAATTTTTTTCGCAAAAAGTTACGCGAAGTAGCACCTAATTTTTACACGTATGTTACTATAGAAGGATAAAGGAATAGACTAATAAAACATATAATTCCGGACCAGGGCCAGAAGTACACTAAAATAAATTTAAAACATATTGTTTATGAAAAAAGGATACTTTTATAGTTTATAAATTAAGCTACAAGATAATTATAAATATACATACCACTGGGATCATTATCCATTTTAGAATGCACGTAAATAACTGTCATGTGAATCAAAGCTGTGAATTAGTCGCAACGCGTTGAATAATGAAAAACAAATCCCAGATTGATACACCCTCACCTATTGAGTCATTTTCGTATCCCCCCCCCCTTCCACCCCGCTGTCTGAACCAACAAAGTTGTGCTCCACCAAAAATATTGTTTAAGATCTAACTTGAAATTTTGATTTATTAGCACGTTTTTCTTAAATGAGTCTACTGTGCCTTGTTTAAAGTTCAAAAGCCAGTTGTAACCATGCAATATCCCCCTTTTAAATTCTATTGCATTTCTCTTTCTCATATGTGTGAAAGAAATATAAGATTTAGCTCCCATACCTTCAAAAGAATGTACAGCATTTGACCAGATAAAAGAAGAAATAAAATGTTATAAAACATTTTTCTCGTGTGTAAACCAGAAAACCAATTACATGTATTTACTTTTTTTTTTCTTTTTAGAGGCATTTACTTTCTAATTTAAGTTTATTTATTTATTTATTTTTTTAAATCAATTCCCGAACAACTAAAACATTTCGCCCAAGAATTTCTTCCAACTTTATGTCTTAATATTAAGAGTAAAAAAGAAAGTTTTTATCTTTATTTTTAAGCAGCTTAAAAATCTTTAGAGAATTCAAAGATTTTTGGCGTGGGCGATTTTGCGACGTATTTAATCTTGTTTGCAAGCATACTTCTTTTTTTCATTCTTTCCCACATTTCGCTTCACATAACGATTGTACAGAAACAGAAGAAATACTTTACTTTCTTTAGAAAATGTCTCGCGGCAAATAAACTGTATAAAGAGATTTATGCTTTTTTTTTCCCCCCATCTGTCCTTTTACTACAAAAAGATGCGTTCATATAACAAGCGAGTTTTTCAAAGCCTTTTCAGGATTATTAGAAACGTTTCTTTTCTCCCAGAAAGTATCCTGGATTTAAAGATAAAAATTATCTAACCAATGATTTGGTTCGAACGAAAAAGAAAATTTCTAATTGCATTTGTAGTTTCTCAATTGAAATGATTAAAATAGTTTCAGCTCATCGAATTTTTGAGCCGCCATGCTTGTTCGGGATAAAACCGAATTTAAGTTTTAAAAATTAATACAGTATGTTAAGAAAAAAAATTAGATAAACCAGGGTTGCCGGATTTTAGACAGGCCAAAAAAAGCCGCCCAACTTTTCTTGGTTTTAACCACTTAAATAGAGCCTGCTTTTATTTTTTAAAAAGGTGGTTTGCAACTAATTTACATCAAATTGGCATTAATTTATTTTTAATGAACTCATAATCTAATAAAACATTCGTAAGCTTCTATTAAATATTACTAGATAAATAAGTCTTTATAAGCGCTAGAAGACAACTATAAAGGTAATATGTCTAAAAAATATATATATACACATTGTATTAAATTAGATTCCAAGATTGTGTTTTGAAATTCTATATTACATAACGCCACATATATTATACATTTTAAAGATTATATTTAATTAAACAATGACAGATTACTACACATAAAAAACTAGTCGTTGGGGGCCACCGTAATACTTACCCATCATGGATATGCATAATGTAAAATATTAAAACAAAAATGTGTAAACTACTTATAAAATGCATAGCAATTCAAATAAAATCGTGGCTTGATGACGTCATAACTTTATAGGCTCGATTACTGAATTGCTTGAAAGAGGTTTTTCCTTATAACTCCAAAAATAATAATTCCATTAACTAGCGGTTTATTGCATCTGATTAAGCGTCAAATTTCCAATTAAAATATATCTTTAAAGTGAAATTTGTATGAAATACAGGGTCATGAAAAATCGAAGAGTGTGGAAAATAGGATTACAAATATCTCAGCAACTGATTATCTGATCGACTTCATGCTTTATGCAAAATTTATGTTTTTTTATTGTCTTTTATATTCATTTCTTAAAGTAAACAATTTCGAAAATTTTTATATACCTTTTATCAGAACGAATATTTCGAGAGTCCGAAAAAAATAGATCCGGTTAATCGAGGTTATTGAAATGAAATAGGCTTCTTCCTATTATTACATACTAAGTACATACCAAATTGCAAGTCTCTATCTCAATTTGTTCGGGGGATAGAGCGTTTACAGACACACAGACACACACACAGACGGACGGCAAATTTTTTTTTCTTATGTTTTTTGGAATCTCCAGTGTCTGAAACGTGTAAATCCGTCAATTTTTTTTTTTTTTTCCGATTTTCAAAACGATTACAAGACTTACCCTATACTACGTATGATGGGTAAGTAATAAAACATTTTTACATACTCCTATTTACTTTAAAAATGGATTAAAGCTAAATAATTTATATGAATTTAATAAATGAAATTATCTGATATTAATACTTGAGAACATATACGTAGTATTAATATTTAATTAGTTATCAGTGGTTTCCGATGTCAAATTATATATTTTAAAAGTTTTTCAGATGAGTCCATATGAAGAGATTAAATGATAGAATGACCAATGTATAAACAGGAATTAGGGAGGAAATAATTAGAGATTTTAGAACAGAAAAAAACAAAACAAAAAATGTTCTCAAAATAAAACTTGTTGAAAATCAATTAAAAAAAAACTTGTTGCTATTCAAAAAGAGTTATTCGTACATACATATGTTATTCATAATACTGTTTTCAATACTGAAAAATTTGTGTTTTTTTTTATTAAACGATTTTATATATAATTTTAAATATTTATGACAAAAAATAAGACTGCTATACATATTCTTAAAATTAGTTAAGTAATAAAATATATATCCAAGCAACTACTGTCTTAAAAATAAAACGTTTAATTATTTAAAACAGTAAATAAAAAGGTTTTTAAAGCCAATGAAAGCTACATAAAACTGCCTTTTTAAAATTTAGCTGACATATTTGCAATTCTGACTACAAATCACTAGTAGCTCCAAGTATGTGTTATTTCAATATTAATGTCTTTGTTATTGATAAATTATGTTATTTATTAAATTCTAACTCAATAAAATGTCTTTAAAATTAGTTAAAAAACGCTTTAAAATGTGCAGTTTATAATTAAAATTCTTCATTGTATAAAAGTCCATTTTGGCTAAAAAAAGGTCAATTTTAACAAAACGGTTAAAACCAATAAAAGCCACCAGCATGTTTTAATTTTAGCCGGCTTTTTTGCAACACTGACATAGGTAAATTTAAATTCTCATATACCGTATATAATGGGCACTTTTCATCTCAAAATTGTAGGCCTAAAATGTGAAGCGCGCATTACACACGGAATATTTCCATGTGCTATATGAAACCACACAAGTCCCTGTAAACAACATATACAGCTATTGCGATTTACAAATATAGCAGTAGTAAGTAAAAAAGTGGAATCAATTGCCCCCTTTTTCACACACTTTTATTTAACTTCGTTTTTGTAAGTAAAGATGAGAATTCTGTAATCTATTTTTAACTCACTTCCTGATATGCCAGAATTATAGAAATTATGTACACAGGTGCGTTTCCATTGACAATACAACATTTTAATATTTATAAATTAATAAATTAGTTTTAAGGTATTTTTCCCGTTAGCCAACCGCAAGTGATAAATCATCAAACAATCTTTATGGTTATAATAGTTTACGAGTTACAAAAAACAATGGAGTTAATTATACACCAAACCACCCTCGCCAAAATATGCCAACTGGCTGTGAAACTGCAACAACTAAATATTTTGAACACTAAAAAGTAGAAAAAAAGGTAATATAATTAAAAAAAAAAAACTCTTTTACCATTTTATTATTAATTAAATTATGATTATACGCTGAGAAAACAATTAAAAAATCCTGAATAGATAGTAGTTAAACTAATGTTTTTATTTTCTTTTCTGTTGCCATATCTTAAGAAACAATAAAAATTATATATTTTTAAATAAATTCAATCTGCGCTTTCTATCAAGGATAAATCAAAGCTGTGAATTTTCAATAATCGGGTTCCACGCCAAATTAACGTATTGTAACAGAAAGTTTTTGGAACTACATGAAATTAGGCGTGATTTTTAAGATAAACAATGAATGCTTATAAAAGCTTTTTTTTTTTAAATTATTATTTTAACTATTTTTGATTTTATATTTATTTCTACCGTAGTTTTTGTATTATGAGCAAATATACTGTAGCGATTTCTGGTATTAATAAATATTTTAAAATAAAGTTTCTAATGCGAGAAAAGTACACATTGCAGAAAGCTTAATTTCATGGTATTTTAATAAGGAGGCGAAAATATGCGTGAATGAATCTTGTAATCTAGGTTAGACGGAAAAAAAATTAAATCAGATTTCTACAGGACCCTCCCCCTCCTCCTCCTCCCTTTTTAAAGTCCCCCCGATTTTCTGCCATTAAAAAAGCATAGCGTGTGTTATACACGAGATTTTTTTTTTTCTGATTTCCCCTTTAGTCCTTTCGCGACAAGCGTCCTTTACAGAATTTTTAATCTTTTACCACCGGTTTTTTAAAACCGAAATTTTCGCCTAATTGAATCGCAGAAATGCTATCATTAAACAAGGCAAATCTTACAATACAAATTAACTGGTGGGAATAACAGATGATTCTGAGCATCTTATACATCACGTATACGTGTCGCTCGTCCCCAAGGGGTTAAAAGACAGGATGCGCATTATGTATGAATAGCCGTGGTAAATGATTATTTAAATAAAATTGTATACCAAAATGTTAGAAAATCTAATATATAGTTAAAACACGCACATAATTAACAATAAATGCATTTTTAGTTAATCAGTAACTTTAAAAATAGAAAAACACAGTATGTCCCTCGAAAACGTTAATAAACAATCGATTATTTCACTAGCTGTTACCCGTGACTTCGTTCACGTAACATAAAAAAAAGAATAAATGCATTAATTTAGCAAAACATTTCACTTGATAATTAACAACATATATAATTAACCAAAGCTTTATCACATTTTATAGGAGATCATACGGTATTTCTTTGCTATAGGGACCTTGACATAACCCAGTCTTTAAAAAGTGAAATTTCATGCCAAATAATATATACAATCGCGAAAATGAAACTGCAACTAATGAAACAAGTTGGAAATTGTACGTCAAACGTTACAAACGAGGTGCGTTCGTACGCACGTTTTAGAATTAAATTCATGATATCCCGTGCGTAGAACGGGTTAAACAGCTAGTTAAGTATATATTTTATGACACTGTTCATACAAATATCTTAACTAGTTATATAAATATTCAGATATATATGTATCAGCTAGTTATATAAATATTCAGATCTTGATGATTTTTAATTCTGTGAAATGAATTATATCGTCTGCAGATTAATTTCTGTAATAAAATAAGTATCTCGATCGCTTGACGATTTAACATCCATCGGAAGCTCCTATAACAAAAAAGCACCGATTTAAAAAAAAAAAATCAAATTTCTTAATAAATATTTTTATTAATATCTCCTAAAGTTTTGATTCGATTTTGATAAAATTTGAAATGTCTCGACAAATTTATGCAAAGATAATATATTTTAAATTGTAAACCATTTGGTTGGGTAGTTTTTGCGTTGTTATATGCGGACAGACAGACAGACGGACGGACCAAACGACGACTATAGGTGCTACGTATTTATATAATTACGCACGCACCTAAAAAGGAGGACCCAGTAAAATCGTGAAAATCGAGGGATTCCTTTTCGTAAAACGAAAAACAACACTGGCAGAATTCTTCTATACAACAGTGCATTTTAGGTGGTATTTGGTGTACAATTTGTATATGTGTGCATTGCAAAATGGGCATTATTATATTGTTTATTTGCATAGACATATGTTATATATTTCTTACTACATTATCTTATTTATGTATATATTAAATTAAGTGTTTCACGCTAAGTGGTGTAAATAGTGAACAAACTGCTTGTGGATTTTATACATTGATAGATATTTCACAAAGATATAACAATCTGATGCGATTCTAAAATGTAAATAAAGGTTGCTAGAAAGTACTTTAAATTCTGCCCAATTTAACCTCGATATTTTCTCTATCGCGTCAAGAACACTATTAGCAAATAAATACCGACGACACAAATCTGATTATCTAAATTTCCATATTTTTGTTAGTATATATAGGATTATTTTAATTTATTTCACGCGCTTGAAATTTTTTACGCTTTCTCTAGGGTTAGGTGTCGAATAAATGTACTTTCTTGTTATTTTATTTTGCCATTTCTATTTATTCTATTTTCCATTCATTCCATTTATGGATATTGATTTAATTTACATATTCCTGTCAAAGAATATTCTTTAAAGTTATTATCAGAATTAGGATAGGATACGATTAGGGTTAGGATTAGGAATAAAAATTGAACGACAATAGCATGACCGATTCAAGTATGAACCATCATGAAGCAATAAGAAAATTATAAAATTATCGGCTAATAGTTTTTAATATGTTTTACAGTCATAGTTGGCATCAAAGGTGAGCGGGGAAATGATCATCTAAAATACCATTAAGTGTTCACCACGCAAAAAAAAATCTGGTTACAACAATGCATTTAATTTTGCGCCAAATTTCACTTGATAAAAAAAAAAAGCAAATTGACTATGGACTTAATTACAGACCCCTAACCTTGTTATTCTCGGAATTTTTTTACCTATATGTAAAAAAAATTCTACTATATAGAACGCGCTTTCACGTTTATAATGTTATGAATTGGCACGATCGGCTTGTTCAAGTTTACACAATTCGGCTGAAGAAAAAATTCATTACTTTATGATTTCTTCTTTGCTTTTGCATTACGCGAATTTGTTGGTAGAATCGATTTTCTTTTCGATAACATTGTTGTTTTTTAAGTTTAAAAAATATTGTAATTTTACTTAAACATTGCTTTAAAATCTATGCAATTTTTCTTATCCTACAAGACTTTACAATAATCTATTATGAAACAACTTTAAAAAAGCTATATTTAAAAACGACAACAAAGTTTTTCCTATTTTAAAACTAAAAGAAATGTAAAATTAAATTCCGGTTCGAAACGATGATTTACAAATGTGTTTCGATTGTGGGAAAATGATAGAGGAAAAATGCTGTTACTTCGACACAATCATATTAAATCTTTTGCATTTATGAGAAAAGCAACTTTCTTTTAAAAAAATATAGTTATTTTTATTAAGATTTTCTGATTTTCGATACGGATAATTTTGCAATGCATATCATTGACATTTGCCATCCAATATTTTTATATATATATTTTTTATATATATATTTTTTACTTTTTAAAATTTAAATTAAAAATATGGTATCTTTATGTTAACCGTGTGCAGACGATAAATCGCCAACCTATCCCATCATTCGTATTGAATTCATTAAAAATATAAATCTGTCACTCATTTCATTTAAAACACAGAACTTTAATTTACAACACATACATTTAAAATACATATATTACGTACATTTAAAATAATTCCTTTCATGTCAAAAAGAAAGAGAAAAAAAAAAGAGAAATTAATCACAAATAATTTGATAACCCAAGATCATTTTATTTCAACATCAAAACAAATCTGTTTTATTTTTCTACATATGACATCATATTCGCTTGCTTTCCATACTTACTCGTATTTCTGCACTTTGTATTATTATCAAATATTTGAAAACGCACGTTTTGTTTCTAATATGACATCATTTCATATTCTGTTTAATTCTTAAATAATTCATTTCCTTTTCATTTTTCACGTGGAAATTTTTCACTTGAAAATAAATTGTTGATTAAAAATTATTACTCAGGGGTTTTATTTTATATTGGCAACGATAAAGTATTAGCAACGGTAAAATAAATTTAACCATTTTAAAAAAAGCTGCAAAACCGGGCCCTTTGGGCCAAACCAACCAAACCAACCAACCATTTTAAAATATACGAAAAAATGTCCATTTATTCTCTATGAAAATAATGAAATTTTGAATTATTAAGAAAAATATTGAAATAAAATAAACAAAAACCATTCTATGTTCATTTGAGGGTTATAATCAACTTATATGCAAAGATACAGGATAATTAAATGCTTCATTTTGACGCTGGCTTCAGCCTAACATTTGCACACAATCAGATTTATAATATTATTAGGATAGGATTATTGACTACCTTAACCACTTCAGCACTAGATTGTTGTATCCCAAGTGCTTATTTCATGTTTATTATTTTATTTAATTTTATGAAGTTTCATAAATGTAAAGATTCGTTTTTTTGGCGAGAGATGGCGGAACGAACGGCGGGTTGAAAGTGAACCGGCATGTTCCATTGTGCGTTTATTCAGTCAGTTGCCGCCGAGATGACAACCAGCACAACAAAAGGCGTTCTGTGCAATCGAATCTGCGTAATCTGAAAACGAGGATACCTGCAGCTATTGCAACTGTAACACCCGACATGCTGAAAACCATGTGGGACGAATTCTCCTACAGATGTCGTTCGTGTTTCTGCTGGTGGTCACATTGAACACTAATAAATTTTTGCTATTAGTAATTTCACAATCTACTTTTTTATGTATTTTTCACAAATGCGTATATTTTTTATACTTTTGTTAATAAAGCCTTTCAAAATTGGGATATTCATTTGTAATTACCCTGTATTATTATGTTTATTTCATATCAAATGAACGATACCCTTTTCTGCTTGAATACCACACAAATCAATATTATACATGTTGTAGAGGTGTACGTCTGGTGCTGAAGAGGTTGATACTACTCATATCCATTAATTTCCTCTTTGTTAATAGTTCAATTAACATAAAGTAATGCGAAACGCATATTAAGAGAAAACATTTTTTAAAGATTAAATTGAGCAGTTAACAAACTGAATGAGATAAACTTTTAGGTTTATCCGTTCGTAACATGATTGATGAGTTTCTGTTTCGGCTATTAATCAAAAGACAATAAAGATAACAGGTAATGCCATTACGTAATAAAACAGACCATCTCAGAGACCATTTGTCCAAATTAGATGAATTTTTCTCGCCTTTTATTTCAAATACTTAATTAATAAAACATCCTGAACAGAATGCCACAATCCTATAGTTACAATCATGTGTCTTAGCGTATGTTAGGAATGAATACATTAATGCAGTATTTACCAAGTTACTTTGTACTAGACACTATTTTGTATCAAGTTTAACTAAAAAAGAACATACACATGGCAGCAACTTCTGCGTTTTTCCTTTTAAAGTCAGATAAAACATAATGAGTTAATTTAACAATTTGGAAACAATTGAAAAAGTATTGGAATTTTTGGCACTTCAGATTAGTTTTTAATGGTTTTTAAATATTTTTCAAGCTTTAATTAAAAAAAACAATCTTTATCACGTGTAGCCCGATTAGGAAATATGAACTTGTTTGCATTTAAAACATTATAAATAGTTCAGAATTTGTTTCCGGCTAATATTCCATAATAAATAAATAAAATAATAAAAATAAAACAACAGATATGTAACCCAATTACGCGCTTAAACCACTGAATGTATGAGAAATAAGGCTTCTATAAGAAGGGAAATGCTTGGCGATTAACTCCTGACATGTGGCTAATACGAAAGTATCACTTTTGATAAATTTCAAAACTTTATTTGAATGCATTATTGATATTTTTCATATAAAAATGTTTTTTGGTATTGTCAGTGGACAATATAAAAATATATAGGGGAAGTAGGGTAAAACTGAGTATCTAACGTTTTTCTTTTGTTGATAAAAGTCTAGAAGGGCGGAAAAATCGGAACACCTCACAAAAGTGTTTGGGGACTTCTGGGCTATTGAGAAACCACACCTGTTGCCACAGGAAAATTCTTCTCTGCTTGGGAAAAGCGTTTTCTAGGACCATCTGAAAAAAGCTCCAAATTTTGGTGATAGGATAAAACCGGTTACTATTCAGAAACTAAGTTTTTACACTTTCAGTAACAAAAAGCTTTATTGTAATAAATTTTGATTAAACTTTAAAACAAATATATATATTTTAAGGTCGGTAACTTTCCCCCCCCCCCCCAGGTTTTGAAGCAATTTTTAATCTTGTCATGTAATGGCTTTCTCAGCTGTTACTTCTCGTATCCTCTGCACTCCCTAAGTGCAAAGGACTGCTTGATGATTCTTAAGTGCTCTTTTGTAGTGCTCTTTGCAGTCTGAACATTGTATCCATCCTTCATACCGCCTGTTGAATGAAGAAACAATTCAATGCAGAATTCAATGCAAAACAATGAGTACCTGGTTTTGCTCCAACAGACGACCAAAAATCAACATGGTTGTTCCCCTGGATAGCTTGACGTACACACTTCTACTTGGCATCAAAATATCGTGCGAAAGCTATAGACAACAACTGTTTACTTAACCTAAATCGATTCGTCAGGATGGATTTATTTAAAGAGCATAAAAGGCGGCTAAAAATTAAAACTTTTGAGGGGAATTTCTTTCCAATAGCATTACACGAAAACGGGGATTAACTCACTTCAAAAGCCGATGACATACTGCTAGGGGACGCTAAGGGATGTAGTTAAAACGGGTGCTGTCGACAGGGAAGAACCATCATAGAGAAAGAAATGGACTTTGATGTTAATAATTTCTTTTAAAAGAGAAGAATAAAAAAACAGCATTCATTGATATTTATTTTGACAACTATAAAAACAGCTAAAAAATATTCCCGTTCATAAAAAATATATACACCCGCCATTGTTTGCATTGTGTCTACAATAGCTTCCCATTCGAAATTTATTATCCTAGTAAGCAAACAGTATTCCTTCGAATTATATCGGCTTAAAGAGCTAACACCGAGTAATTTGAACACTTATTAGCAACAGTTTACCCCAAAAACTTATACAATAATGACTTCATCTTCATACTTAAGTCTGTAAAAGTTTATAGAAGAGAAAATAGTCAGGAGTACATTAGAAAACTTTTACAAACATTTTTTGGATAGTAAAATTTAGTTACTTTTAAAAACTCCAGGGTGGCTCGGGCCTCCAGATACTTTTACGTGGATAGGACAATGTACTTTTAAGATGTAATTTATTCTTTATTGATGTCTCAGAGTAGTTCATTGCTAGGCCACAACATTTAAAATCTTAGTATTATATTTATATAGAGGTGTATGGTAATATCAAAGTATTCGATTAATAATATTCAACATAAAATTAATTAACCATACAAAAAGCATTTTGCTGTACAGGCTACAATGTTTACTGAAAATTTTGTCTTACGTACTAGTTATGTTAATTATTAGTTTGTTTAATTATGCAATCAAAAGAATACACCAAAACTTCAACTTATTTTAAGAATTTAGCATTAAATTATTTAATTAAAATAATCTGTGTTACCCGTCTGGCTTAAAAAAAATTACAAGAATTCATCACTAAAAAGAAAATATGCATTTTTAACATATGTAAAAATATTCATGATTAATTTCCTAGAAATAACTTCAAATATATTTACGATTTTTTTCGTATAAAAAGGTATGGCAGAATTTTTTTTCCTGACGTATTTCAGAGTAAATAAAACTTTAGAAATATTCATCAAAATATACAAAGTATAGAATAGCCAAGTGTCGTCTGTGAAACACATTGTAACTATAAAAAAACCCCATTATTTACTTATTGTAAACAAGAACTGCTTAGAAAATCACATTCTGAGTCTAGCCACTGTCTGGTTACCAGCCTAATTTTTCTTGCTTTCCGGATCTAAGCAAAGATAATAACGCTTCATAAATCGATATTTCACGCAATATTCTGAACACCTAAGTAATGGAAATTTAATTTTGCACAGTGGTCGCAAGGTGCTTTTTGGTGTTGGACTGTTGCAAATTCTGAGTAAATTAATAAAAAATGCAACAGATTAATCGTTGATTTACTAACAATATAAAATAGTATGGGGAAATGCAGATTGTTTATAAAGCCTTGCTTTTTTTTCTCCCCCCCCCCCCCCTGCCGGTAAATGATATTAATTATTGATGAAGTTTTGTTGTTATTCTCGATTTTTAGATAAAGAACTTTTTCGTTCTTGTGAAAATGGTGAATCCGGCAGAGATAAGTTAAAAACACTTTCCGACACTAAACAGAATATTATAAAAGAAATTTTATTTTTCATACAATGAAATATCTAAATAAGAAACTTAAAAAACACACAACTCATTCAAAATCAATTTTCAGCAATTGCAGCCCATATCCATATCCGGTAATGTGTAAGAGTCCTTTCGTGCAGTCCAGCAGATTATAAGATTTATACACATCCCGCAAAACACTAAAAATTAGATATTAGTATTTAAAAATTAGATAAGCTTAAAATGCATACCATATAGCGTACTTAGAGTAATTTTATCGATGATAATCAGTCTTGTAATCGAATTATTTTGTACGTCTCTGTAAATGAACGATAAATGTCACTCAATAATCTATAGAAAACATGTTGTAGTGCACCTTATCTCCTTTATAATGTCATTACGTTTGATCGAAGTATCAAAACACGGTTAAAATGCATCTCAAATGTTTTTTCTCCAGATCATTACGCAGTGGAATTATTTTGTGCGTCCCCGTAAAGGAGCTCTATAAATGCTACTTATTCTATACTCCTAAGAAAGCATGTTGTAGTCCACCTGAGTGATACATATCAATCTCATTATGTTTGAAATATCGCAACTTTAATAAAATGCACCGCAAAAGATTTTTTCCCTGTATACCATAATGTAATAGAATTCTTTCGTTTGTCCCTGTAAAGTGTAAATGAACTATAAAGGCTACATTCTTTATTTTCAATGTCGAACATTCTATAGTAAACACCAATAAGATGTAAAAATTACAGGGCAATCCGAGTATATTTATGAGAGCTAGAGTATGGACAGACGGACATACAGACAGACAAACAAACCGAATTGATAAACCCTGTTCAACTGTGTTTGAAAGTGTTAAGAAACAGAAAGGGCAAAAAAAAAAAAAAAAAAAAAAAAGGTTGTGCTATCATCATGAAGCAAATTTTGGTGAGCTGACTTGATGACATTTGTTGATCATATTAATTTTACATTAATTGTAAAAATTTTCTCTTTAAAAAAAATCTAGACCCAGTTATTATGCGCACTGGATTCCGAAAATATAACTACCATCAATAATACAAAACTTCCAAAATAATCGAAATCCCAAACATATTCATTTCACCTGCATAACTGCTTTTAAATTACGAAGAAATTGCTTACGCTCAGAATCAATAACTGAATTTCGATTAAATGCAGTAAAATCACACGCCTCGCATAAAATAGTGCCAAGTAACCGTAATTTTACGCTTTTGTAATTTATAGAGACGAAAAGGCGATCGCGTGCTATCAAACTTGTTGGTTTAAATATGTCTGAAATCCATCATTAAAAAATAATAGTAATAAAAAAAAAATAAAGGTCTAAAAGTCAGAACGTGATTGGTTTTCAAAAGAGTGGTGTGTCAAAATGGTGCACACGGAAAGCAAATCTCTCATTTATTCTAAGGAATATTAATGGCAACATTGAAAGAGCAGCATGGCTGCCAACTTCTACGCTTGTATTAAGCCTGATAAAGATTTTAGAACCAGAAATTTTACTTCAGTAATAAAATAAAATATGTACATTTCATTAAATAAACGATGCACGCATTTTATTAACTTTTTTGTTTTAAAAACACTTTTATGAGATTTAAAAAAGCGTAGCAGTTGGCAGCTGTGGAACAGCAATATTCCGCTTGTTGTTCATAATAGAAACTTATAATGAAAATTATGAGATTAAATTTTTTTTGTATTCCCTCTCGCGCACGCTATGAGTACGTAAGTACGTAAGTGTTTGAAAGTGTTAAGAAACAGAAGGGGCCAAAAAAAGGGATGTGCTATCATCATGAAGCAAATTTTGGTGAGCTGACTTGATGACATCATATTTGAGCTTATCTTTTATTCAAACAATAACTAAAAGTTAAATTTGAAAATATACTAATTATTACATGTAAATAATTATGCCGTTTTTCTATTAATAAAAGATTTAGATTTAAGAATTTGATTATTAAGGTGGGCACCATTTATTAGTAATCTAGCAACTAATGTTTTTACACTTAAAAAAGAAAGGAATATATGTATGTATGAGAAAATAAGCAATGTCTGAATCCAATATCTCAACTCAACGGAGAATAAAGATCTTCGAGCCGTCACAGATTCACGGTCCATGATGATGGATAAGATGATTATTGGAATTTGTTAAGGAGAAGTTAGTTGTTTTTTCAAGTAAGGCTCAAGTAGCCGATTATCTTTGTTTAATGAGAGAAAATAAAAACACTTCTCCATTTTATTAGTGATGTAAACTAAGTAAATAGCCACATCTTTAGTTGTGCTAATCAACTGTACAAGTATTTTCTAGTTATTTTTGTGTATTTCATGTCTCATCAAATGTCTTAGTATCTTCACATACAAGTGTGATCTTCATTGCAGTTAAGGTCTTATTGTTTACCTAAATCCCACAAATATATATCCCATAAATAAACATAAAGGCTACTTTCGTTAATTACATACATGAAAATAAATAAATGTTTATCCATAAATACTTATGTTTGCAACTATTCTAATAAAATTACCATTTTATTCAAAAACTAATAAAGTCATGTTAAACTAATAAATCGTTTTATATATGACTTCTAAGTTCCTAAAAACGTTAGCCTGAGAAACCGATGTTATCAACTTCTAAATATAAAGACCAGCAGACAGGACCTTGACTAATATTTTTATGCCCAGGGCGTTGTAATCAGTTTTTGTAAATCGTGCATCACTTGATTAATAGAAATCGTTTTAATCACTAAAAAGACTCTGGGCGTCTTGCAAATTTGTATTTTATGTATTAAACATTTTCCAATCGAAAGTGAACAAATATTCATGATACTAAAACAGTAAATATTACTTCTAATGTAATTTTAAATTATGATTTCTGTTGCTCAGCAAGCTGTAAAAAATTATCTTTTAATAAATCATGAAAATGACATAGTAGATAATTTCAACATTTAAGATTGAAGGTTTATAGAATAAAACTATAAGAAGCAACTCGGCTATTATGTGATTTTGCTAAGCTCACTTTAAATTTTCGAAGTCATTTGAAAATCTGCTTTCCAGAAACAGCACATAAATTTATAAAAGAGGAATATACAGGGTGTCTCAAAAAGAATGAAACGCGGTTCAATTTTTTACCTGTTTGACATACGTAGACAATGTAAATTGCAAAAACGTTTAAAATAAGCTAGAAATTAAGATTATGTTGATGAAATAGTCCTGTCACTAATTAATATATATATATATATATATATATATATATATATATATACATTTTTATACGATCTCTGGATCCTATAAGTTATATTTTAAAAAGTCCCTTTTATGCTCTGACAAGTACAACAGTAAAAATTTCATTCTTCTACGATCAAAATTCGCCGAGTTATGATGCATTGAATTTTATGAAATTTTGAAGCTTTCCGGCACAAAAAAAAAAAAAAAAAAAAAGTTTTTATACCCTGTATATAAAAATTCATGTATAAATTAACTACTTGATTTATTGCATAAAAAGTAAAAGTGCTGACATTTTTAGAGTTTTTTTTATAGTAAATTATTTTCATAAATATAACGAGATTATGAAAAATTTTAGTGCCCCATACAAATTTTGAACCCAGAGTTTAAGCCCAACGGGCAAGTGCTGCAACCAGGCCTTGTCAGTAGTAACGTCATGGTTGACGAGTTGAAAACAAAGCAAGAAAATATGAAAACAATTAAAATGTAGTGAACTTCATTTAATCTCCGTTTTAATGGTATTTGAAAGAACTAAGAGATTACGAAAAGCAAACTGTCATAGTACATAATTATATATATATATATATATATATATATATATATCAATGCATCACCTACTTAAAATAATCAGACAAAGACACATTTTAAAGACAACTAAAAATAGAATGAGTATTATAAAAATTTAAGAAGAGTATAGTTAAAAACAGAATGTTTTTCTGTAAGATTAAATACATTTTACAAAATTTTTCTCCTGTTTGAGAATTATCAGAAACTTTCCTGTATATATATACACATATATATATATATATGTAAAAAAACAAAACATTTTGGTATTAAAAAAATAAAAAAAATCTGAAGATAAGCAATATGACTGTGTTATTAGTTTTTTCCTTAATATCTAATGTAAATAATGTATGATATTTGATAAATAAGCACCATCATAACAAAAAGCATGCTTATTTACTGCTATGTATATATAAAAATCTTACGATACAATTTTGTTAAGTGATTTTTATATGTCATATATCACTGATCACAGCATTTATGCTTCTCATCATTTAAGAAGATGGCGTAATATATTAATGAAAGAGTCTAATAACACAGACATGCATCGCCGCAGCTTTAATTTTAATTTAAAACAAGATTATAAATCTGTATCTGAAATTACACAACATTTTCTTTAAGATACTCTTGAGAAAAACAAATGAATTACAAAAATGAATAAATTTTTACAGTATTTCTAATTTGCAATTTCTAAGATGGAATGATATTTTCTAGCCTAGAGGAACTAACTTCTTTTTCCCGCTCAAAATGTTAATGCATTTAACTAAAAGTATCTCTTAAAAAATAATACAAATTACAGACTGAGCAATACCGAATTTATGAAAGAAACGAGCATTTTTTTTCATCATTCTGCACAAAATTATTTATCTTCTATACATTTATCTGCTACTTTTGTATGGAATATGGAATATCAATAACTTTCTGATGCAGCAAAAGGAGCAATCATTGTCACAAAATGTTCCAGAAGTTTACCAAAACTTTCGTCATATTTTCCTGCCTTCCACATGCATGTAATTAATAGCTTCCTCTGCAAAGATTCAT
Source organism: Maratus michaelseni (assembly GCA_963931845.1). Taxonomy (NCBI): domain Eukaryota; kingdom Metazoa; phylum Arthropoda; class Arachnida; order Araneae; family Salticidae; genus Maratus; species Maratus michaelseni. The sequence continues at coordinate 123,657,384 of OZ007587.1, forward strand.
AAATTTTAAGAGGAAACTTTTGGTATAAAATGGCGCTTTCCCACGCGCGCCGATATCTGTAATAAAATAATGGGGAAATGGAAATGCAGCAGGACGACAAATCACCCATAACTACGATCAATTTAAAAAGATAATTTATTAGAAAAGTAAAAATGTAAATAACAATCAGTTCTCTCTTCTTTTTCAGGGGAGGGGGGGGGGGGGAGTTTCAAATGGAAGATGTCACATATTTTTTGAATATGTGCTTGTTAGAAACAAAGAAATTAGCAATAGGAAATATTGACATGAATAAGGCAAAGCGTACATTTTCCCTTTTCTGAGTTCTTTAATTTCTTCAAATGTTATAAATCTACAACTACTTAAAATTCTAAATTGGCAAACTTGCCTGAACACTATTAGGTTACTTTAATTAATCGATTGCAACATTAATGTTTTCACTAAACAAATAAATAAAAAGGAGAATTTCGACTCAGTTACGATTAAATGAGGTATATGAGATCGGAACCAATTCGGAAAGCATGGTTCACAGAGAAGAAACTTAAATAAGATTTTAGTCTGTGACAAAGTATTTATTAATAAAAAAAATAACAATAATAATAAACAAGAAAGAAGGATTGAATAAGATAAATTCAAGGATAGACCATGAAACACTTTCAAACGCTTCCAGAATACTGCAATAAAAATTCCCCGTTTAAAAAGGTGAAACCAGATTTAAGCAATTACCGTCAATAGCCGGAAAGGTAATCGAATTCTTTTGTGCATCCTTAATTGCATATGATCTACAGATTTGTGTACGTATCTGTATCTGCTACTCTATAGCAAAATTTAGCTTAGTTACAAAACTCATAGCACAGTCAAAAATCACCTTCAGCAATTTCTACGAATGAACAGAAATGCACTAAAAATTTTGTACAGCCCTGTATATTATGTAAAGATTTTTATACATTCCTCATATTAAACTAAAATTTAATTCAAGAAAAAAACGCGCAACACAACTGAAAACGGACTTTCAAAAATCACCATCCATAGACGTAATGTATCCGGTTCTTTGCGTAGCCCTGTACATTAATTTATTTATAATTTATTTATATTCAACAAATATTTCAGTATACTAAATATAGTTCGTCTAGAAAATGCATAACTCATTAAAAAAACACCCTTAAGCATAAGCAATTCATGATCATACACAGTAATGCTTACGAATTATTTTGTGTAGCCATGTACATGATCTATAGAATTTACACATATGTAGTACGCAAAAATGTTGTTAAACATATAAACGCATATCACAACTGAAAACGCACCTCCAGTTTTTTTCACTCATAGGCAGTATTGTAATCGTCATCTTTTGTCTGTCCCTGTAAATCAGGCATGTCAAACTCGTTTCCCATCGCGGGCCAAATTATGCATTATATACAAAGCCGCGGGCCACATAAAATAAATAGATAATATAGTCGTAATAAGTAAATAAACCAGTGCACAGAATAAAATTTGTATGTACAAAACACAGCCATGTAAAGGAAAGTGAACTTCCAAAGTTATTACACATAGTTCATTTTATCTTATTTTCCGAAAAAATCCTAAAAATTACTTTTCATCAACAAAGCTATAAAATTTAATTGAATTTTTCTAAATTTTATTTATTTTAAAAATTGAATGTACACGCTGATCTGTTAATCTAGTAAAGGTTTTATATTGCTTTAGAAATATCTCAATCTTCCGTGTTTTCTTCAAGTTAAAAATATAAACTAGTCGTTGGGGGCCACCGTAATACTTACCCATCATGTATATGTATAATGTAAAATATTAAAATAAAAATGTGTAAACTACTTATAAAATGCATTGCAATTCAAATAAAATCGTGGCTTGATGACGTCATAAAAAGGCTCGATTACTGAATTGCTTGAAAGAGGTTTTTCCTTATAACTCCAAAAATAATACTCCTATTAACTAGCGGTTTATTGCATCTGATTAAGCGTCAAATTTCCAATTAAAATATATCTTTGAAGTGAAATTTGGATGAAATACAGGGTCATGAAAAATCGAAGAGTGTGGAAAATAGGATTACAAATATCTCGGCAACTCATTATCCGATCGACTTCATGTTTTATGCAAAATTTATGTTTTTTTATTGTTTTTTGTATTTACTACTTAAAATAAACAATTTCGAAAATTTTTATATACCTTTCATCAGAACGAATATTTCGAGAGTCCGAAAAAAAATGTTCCGGTTAATCGAGGTTATTGAAATGAAATAGGCTTCTTCCCATTATTACATACTAAGTACATACCAAATTGCAAGTCTCTATCTCAATTTGTTCGGGAGATAGAGCGTTTACAGACACACAGACACACACACAGACACACACACAGATACACACACAGACACACAGACACACAGACGGACGGCAAATTTTTTTTTCTAAAAATATGTTTTTTGGAATCTCCAGTGTCTGAAACGTGTAAATCCGTCAAAAAAAAATTTTCGATTTTCAAAACGATTACAAGACTTACCCTATACTACGTATGATGGGTAAGTAAAAATCTATTTTGAATCGAGAAATGTATTTAATAAAATGTGTCGTATCTATCCGCTACTTATTTAATTTCATTTATTAAACACATTTTCTGGTTCAAACTATATTTATTTGACTTGAAAAATAAAATATTGGCAGCTACGCAAAGATGTGTTATAAAAGTGCGCACGCAACATAGCTAAAATATGTCTAATTGCATATTATACCTTTAAAAATCGGTCGATTGATGAATAATTACAGAAATTTGTAAACCCACCTATCCATTTTCACTCTAATGTGGAATCGCACTGAAATTTGATTAGCTGCAGTAATAAATTCTAAAGAATAATTTCAACATTAATCATTAGAAATGAAGTAAATAGATTAAACTGATTTTTATATATTTCTTGGAATTCAAGTATTTGATTTTTAATTTATTTTTTAACATATTTTCAGTATATTCTAAAATTTTTGCACTGCGATAATTTTTGTAATAATGCCTGGCAACATTTAAAATGAAATAGATTTTCTTTTTGAAAATTGTTTTGTCATACTAATAAATTCTATTTGAAAACGCCAATACTATTAATTAACAAGGTAGCATTATAAAAGTTTCCTTGAAGTTGAAGTTTACTCATGTGCTTTGTAATTCAAAATGAAAACTCCAAATATTTTGTCTATTGGTGGTCTTTGAATAATCGACATTCATAATTTATAGATTTTAAATGAAAATTGTAACCTTGTTTAACAGTTCGAAATTCACAGTTAAATCTTTAAGATGGTAAGCCGTCAAATATCTGTAAAAGAAGGATGATATATTGAATGAAGATGAAGATATCTGTATGCATAATGACTGTTTATCTTCACTACCCATATTTCCAAGCTATTTTCTGGATTAACGGTTATTAAGTGTGTGTATAGAAATATAATATAAGTTCAAATGCACTATGCGTTTTAAAGCACATAAATGGCTTTTATAAATTTATCCGCTATATATAAACCTTTCTAGCAATGGTACTTATGCTTATAGTATTTTCAAATTTCTTTAACTATGCTCTAGACATCATTTCTTAAATTTCGTAGTGAACGATTTCGACTTGCGGAATATTTAATATAATAGACAAGAATTAGTTTTTTAAAGCAAATATATTCTCCAATAGGCTTGGTGAAAGCACTCTGATTCTCTATTAAGAAGTATCAGTTTCAATTCTGACAGTTTACCTTTCCGATGTTTAGCCAGATTTTTGCGAGTTTTCTTTATACTTAGTGCAAGAGCAGCACCTCTTAATGTTACATTCTTTCCAAACTCCAACAGTGTCTACTTATCAAACATAAAATTCCAGTTTTCCTTCGAATATAATTGTATCGTAAATCATTTAAAAAAAAAATCTGCGATGGTCATCTTCAATTTATCAATTTATACACTGCAAAAAATAATTGTTGATTTTACAGTATAAAACTGGCACCCCAGCTGCCAGTATTATACCGTAAAATTAACAGTATTAAACAGTAAAATAAGCAGTAATACGCTGCCGTGCAAGCAGTAATACGCTACCGCGCATAGCATGCGCGGTAGCGTAATACTGCTTGCACGGCAGCGTATTACTGCTTATTTTACTGTTTAATACTGTTAATTTTACGGTATAATACTGGCAGCTGGGGTGCCAGTTTTATACTGTAAAATCAACAATTATTTTTTGCAGTGTACCTAATGACAAAGAGCTTTAACATATTTTTTTATACAAATCCCGGGATGTATGAGAGTATGTAAATAAAATGTGTGTATATCATCAATAAAAAATGAATGAAAGGAGAGGAAGATCATACAGGATTCCATAACTATATCACACATAATTACTAACTTAAGTAATGAAAATAATTAAAGAGATTAAATCCAAAATCCTCATGTTCGACTAAAACCCAAGTGAAAAACCTTGGATGATATATTGAGGATTTTGTGTCAAACACAAAAGTGATAATTTGTGTCACTTTCAAAGCGACCCAGTAAACGCTATTTAATTTTATATTTTGAGTTTTAAAAATCTTTAACCGTTCTTAATTAACGCCGAATTTTATTATTTTTTTTTAATATATCATATTATTTTGTAAAGTAGTGTAAAATCGAAGAGAGGTAAGTATTAGTTTCGACATAAAACAAATAAAATTATATATAAAATAATTTAAAATTTTTACGAATCTTTAAAATTTCAGACTCAAGATCCCGCGCTTTGCTACATTTCGCGTGGTTACCTTTTTTTTTTTTTTTTTTTTGTGCTAAAATGTAAAATGGAGTGTCCGTCAATCCGTCTATGTGGCTATACATCACTGTTGCCAGATGAGCGACATTTTAATGCAGAATGCTACGGCTTTCTGAAGAGAAATGTTTCCCTTATTTAATGAAAGAATAAATACAAAAATTACTGTTCAAAAATAGTGAATTAAATAAAATCCCGCCAAACTGGTAACAATGACTGTCTTTCTTATGTTTCCCATCTCTAAGGTTTGTGCAAAGTGTTTCTAACAACTAAATTACATAAGGTAAAATGCCAAAGGCTTCGCGGGCCACGTGTTTGACATGCCTGCTGTACATGAACGATAACTGTTATGCGCGTTACATTCTACAGTAATCATCTTGTAAGTGCACTTCAACGTATATAAATCTCCTTATGTTATGCATTCATTTATGTTGTTACGGAAGTATTTATGAGAGTTAGAGCACGGACATACATCAAAGCAGACAACAGACAGAAAAATCGAAGTCAAACAGCTTTTAACTATGTTGGTAAGTGTTGAAAAAACTGAAATAATGCAAATTAATACTGAATTGTAATACTGAAATTATGCAAGATATTTAATTTTCATAAATAGTCTTATCTTTTATATGATAAATAAAATTTCTATGATAAATTTAACCGGCTTCTTTTAGCTAGCAAAATTAATTCTAACAAAAATTTAGATTTTTTAAAACTTTGGAATTTATTTTATAAATATATTTAAAAATATTATAATAAGGTATTGATTTTTTCTTAAACAAATATTGAACAAATGGATTTTACTTTTACCTATGCGCGCCGGGAACAGTATAAACATTTTCTAGTGCTTTGTGTTTAAACTCATATCAGGCTGGATTGACCTCTGTTGATAGAGGTTCCGTTCATATAAGTTTATTTGATTTTATTATATAAATGCTTGAATTAAAACAAAAAGACATTTCATCATGTTCCAGTTGTTTTAATATGTAATTTATAATATTTGATAGAAATATCCCCAAATTTCTGTTACAAATATCGCGATTTCTACCATTGTTGCACAAAAAAGAATGAAAGAATATATCTTTGATGCAGAAAAAGTCAATCATTTTCTTTTAATGTATATTATTTCTGAACATTTTTTTAAAAATTAGTAAAAAATAATAAAGGAACATGTCTTAATAGTATTTTAGAGGCATATAGATGTAAGATTTCACCGAAAATAAACAGCTCTGGAGTATTAGCGCAGGTATTTCGTGTTACAATTCGCAAGTTAAAACTCTCGAAACTACTTAGTAATAAATACTAATATGAAATTAGTATGAAACTGGGATTTGAGTGTTTCAAACATTAAATAAGATGAGTTCAAATTAAATAAACATGAAAGTAAAAATAGTTAAAACCTCTTTCATAAGCAAGCAATGTTTATCTTAAAAATCACGTCTAATTACATGACTGCAATTAATGTAGTCCCAAAACATGTCCATTACAATAGGTTAAATTTGGCGTAGACCCCGATTATTGAAAATTTACCGCTTTGATCTACGCTTGATAGAAAGCGCGAGCTGGTGAGTTTATTTAACAAATTATAATTTCCTTCCTGTTTCTTTTTTAAGATATGGTAACAGTAAAGAAAGAGAAAAATAATATTTAAACTATCTATTCAGGTTTTTAAATTGTTTTTTCAATGTAATCATAATTTAATTAATATTAAACAATTGAATGATAAAATAATATTTAAAAAAATCAATTATTACATTCTTTTTATATATATATTTTCAACTTTTTTGGCTTTTTAAAATATTTTTTGTTGCCATTTTACAGCTTCTCTATTTTTGGGAGCATAGTTTGACGATTAATGTATTCCACTGTTCTTGCAACTCGTAAACAGCTTATAACCATAACGAATATATTTAACGATTTATCATCTGCGGTTGGCTAACGGTAAAATGCCTAAAATAATTTGCATAAGTTCTAAAACTTTTAAAATATTGTATTGTCATCAGAAATACACTTATGTACATTTTTTTTTTTTTTTTTTTTTTTTATAGTTCTAGCATATCAGGAAGAGAGTGAAAAATCTATTATAAAATAAGATCTTTACATACATGAACCAAGATAAAAAATAATAATAATAATAATAAAGTGTAAAAATCAGCTTGAAGAGTTTACATTGAAGCCTTATCTGCAGATTTAACCTTTGGAGATGCATAAATAAACACTGGAGATCTTGATTAACTTTTTGTTTTTCCAGAATGAATTATTAAACATTGAAGACCGAAAATAATAGTCTTTGGGTCACTGGCGATTCCTCGTCAAGCAGACCACTTGATCGGGACATAATGCTACAACATCTCCTTGCTTATGCTCAAGAAAGCAGAGTTGGCACCGCAGGCCATAACTCTCCATGGATTGTATTCAATATCAATTCAAGGATCAAGAGTAACCTCCACTGGCTTAAAAAGGAGACTGGGAGGGAGCTGGGGTGGGTGGTTCCAGTTTGAAATTTCAAATGTGAAGGGAGGTCTTGTGGCATATCGTTGTAAAAGTCTCTTTAAGACAAATAATTCATTGAATTTTTTTTGTACTACGATGTTACGACTAATTAAAATTTTAATTTCATGAAAGTAAAAAAAAAAAACGAACCCAATTTGCACAAGACACCCAATAAAGCACAAGATGCTTTAATTATCTTCTACTTCCTGGCAGTAAGGCATCCGCTGCAAAAATGTATTCCTGTCTGCTTGAAATGTGGCTGAAGAAATGTTATTACAGCCCTCCATAATTCGCAGCTTCAACTCTTCGCGGAAAATGGGAGGAATCTTGTAAACTATTGCATTTAAGTGTCCCCACAGAAAAAAGTCATTAAGCGGCAGGTGTAAAGAACGACGAAGCCGCAGAATAGTTTATTCTAGTATGAATCCAATACACTATAATATTTGGGGATATTCCTAAATGAATTTCGTCTGGGCAGGAACGTGGGAAATTATATCCTCAATCCTTTTTCTCTGCTCAAAAAAATAACTGTCAACTCTTAATGTTGCAGGATGAAAGTCAATGAAATTTCCGTCAACATTCCTGACCATAAGATTATTTCCAAAGAAAATATGGTCTTTCAACAGGACGTCTGCCCTACTCATTAAAAAGTCAGATATTACCTCGATCAGAATTATTCAAATAGATGAATAAGAAAGCGTAGAGAATTTTTAGAATATCCCTCCCTCGTCCCCCGTTCTCCAGATCTGATACCAAATAACTTTTTTTTTTCCTGTAGGGGCACTTTAATACGATAATTTACAAGAAACCGTCCAATTTCATAGGAGAATTGAAACAGCGAATTACAGAAGGCTATAATAACATCTCTCCAACTACATTTAAGGCAGTCAGGAACGAATTTCTGAAGCTATTCTGTTTCTGCAAAGAAGTGGAACGCAGTGAATTCGAACATCTTTTGAATTAAGTTGGGTTAGTTTAATTTTTAATTTTTATTTTTCCTTACGAGACACCGTGAAATATTGTTTCTTATTAAATACAAGATGCTTTACCAGCGATATGCCACGAGACAACCCCCAACTTTCTCATTTTAATTTCATAATTGACCCCTCCCACACTCAGCGCCCTTCAGCCCCAATTATTTGTAACCAGATGAGGGCTTTTCGAATTGATTGAACACACATCTCACGTTTTTCTGAAATTTCAATGCATTTCCCAGATAAGGAGGGATAGGGGCGGGCGGTGAGTACGATGTAACTTTTGTCGGACTCTGTATAATTCAATGTAAAACCTGAGATAATGTATTTACTAAAGTTAACACAATATGTAACTATGTTAACATCATAGTTCTCAAATGTTACAATATATTAAAATAAAATATACATAAAATTTAATAGTAATTATATAAAAAATTATACAGGAATTTTAAAATATCGTAAACTTACCAAGTTAAAAAAAATTCTTATAATTTCAGGAGAATACACTTACCTAGAAAAAGAAGAAAAAAAACATTAAAACTATTTTAGATTTTATACACAATTTAGAATTAAATAAGAAACAATATACAATATCAAAATTACATGTTGTTTCATAGAATTTCGCACTACAGCAATAAAAATATAACCAACCAACTCTCTCCACCCTCACATACATCATTTTTGGATAAATAGCAGAAAAAGAGGTTTAGAAGAGAGATTATATTGATGAATTCGCACTAGAAACGATTACCAAATAGTAACAGAAAATCTTACGTGCAGACTGATCCATACACTGTTAAAAATTTGCAGCAAACTGTCCAGTCATTCGACCGTTTTTTGAAAAAATGGTCACATAACCGTAATTTAACTGTATTTTGACCATAATATGGGCAATAATATAGTCAGAATAGAGTTAAATTATGGTTATGTAACCGTTTTCTATAAAAACGGTCAAATGACTGGACAGTTTGCTGCAAATTTTTAATAGTGTAGAATACCTTTTCAGAGGTTTGTTTATATATATAGCACATTATGTATTAAATGTATTCGGCAGACCCAGAATTCCGCACCATAATTAAACTAAGAATAAATAACAAACATAAAAAATAAACCGATATAATCTGAACAAGAAAAAACCAAGAAAAACAACCAAAAAGCTGTGGCCTTATCAGCAGTGGGCACACATTAAAAAGCACAGCGATGTTTCCGACAAGCACAACAAACTATTATACAGTAGTGGCGGTGGGTTTCGGCCAGAATGTCGTGAAGCATAAATCAAATGCAATTTTAATGTTGCATTTGATTTATGCTTCACGACATTCTGGCCGAAACCCACTGCCACTACTGTATAATAGTTTGTTGTGCTTGTCGGAAACATCGCTGTGCTTTTTAATGTGCCCACTGCTGATGAGGCCACAGCTTTTTGGTTGTTTTTCTTGGTTTTTTCTTGTTCAGATTATATCTGTTTATTTTTTATGTTTGTTATTTATTCTTAGTTTAATTATGGTGCGGAATTCTGGGTCTGCCGAATACATTTAATACATAATGTGCTGTATTTAATCTGTGTGATCAATTGCAGCTATAGCGCTTATCGCATGGATTTTATTTTTATTTTAGTTTATTTTTAATCTTTATTGAGCATATATATATGATTGAAGTCGATAGCATTGAAAGAATGAAAAGAAAACCAATGAAAATCGATAGCTAAAAGTTTCTTTGCTAAATTTACAGCAAAAGCTTTTTCTTTTATTATTATTATTATTTTGTATCAATTATGCTGCAAATTATTGTTCGAAGAATTATATCAAAGTATTTTATTTTAACAGACACATAATTTAAAAGAGAGAATCTTTCCAATCTCGACAAAAAGACAAAAAATATCGCACCAAAAAATTTTACTCGAGAGTTCTTAAGAGATATCAGTAGAGAAACTTTCAAAGATAACTAACTAAATGAAAACTGTCCAGTTTTGTTTTCTGTTGTATTACACAGTAAACAGTTTCAAGCAGTGGGAATCGCTGAAATTTCTGAGAGGTAAAACCTGGTAGAGAAGTGAGCTTGAAGGCTGTACTTACTTTTTTGCAGTCATATGTCTATATATTACAATAAATTGCTATTATATGCTAATTATTTATTAATACATAAATATTGGTTTTAAGCATTGATAACAGATTAATATTATTTGCGCAGTGGAAAACATCCATTAGTTAATAGGGGAGGTTCCTGAATGGGAGATGAAACACTATATATCAGAAAAAAGTATCGGGGTTATTAATAGGGGAAAACATGTATAGAAGTCTTAGGTTTATTTTTTATTATTTAAAAAAAAAAAAAAAAAAAAAAAAAATCGAGAGGTCTTTAAAAACACATAATATATATATATATATATATATATATATATATATATATATATATATATATATATATATATATATATATACATCTGTATATATCTACTTACGATATATATAAAAAATCCCAATGAAACGTTTGTGTACCGATTTTATGAAACGAATTTGTGTAAAGATTTTATGAAACGACTTTAATATATGAATTAGAATATGAATCGAATTAATGAAACGTTTAAATTCGCAGTTTGTAGCAGGGTTGTTACGTTTAAAACATTTTGTTTAAAACAGCTGTTTAAAACATGTTTAAAACATTACATTTAAAACAATGTTTAAAACTTGTTTATTGTTTATAATGTCACAATGTGACAATTCACAAATTAAATTCACATGGAAATCTTTCAATAGAAAATTAATTATTGTAGAAATAATTTTATTGTGGATTTTTAAATTGTTGGCAACTGCTATAACGAAAAATGTTTAAATTTAATATGAAAAGGCTGTTAGATTTTTAGTTTATCTCTCTATATTAAAATAATATATTTTCAAAATGTTATGATTTTCAGCATGACAGTAGGTATTCAGCTGTAAGTACACAAAATTTCAAGTCTGTTAGTTATACAGTTTCTGAGAACTGGCTCTGTGACGGACAGACAGAGAAGTGAGACGAATAAGGTTTCGTGAGATGAACGAAACCCTAAAAATGTTATGCTGTCAGTTACCAATCATAAATTCGCTACTCCAGAATCAAATAAAGTGGACAATTTTGTAGAAATAACACCTTTATCTTGGTGGATAAGCCTTGAAAAACACGTCGATAAAAATGTCATGCAGATCATAAAACAATTACAAGCAGCTGTATGCTCTATTGCTGGTTTAGAAAGAGTGTTTTCTACTTTTGGCTTTATGCAGAACAAAACTAGAAACCAGTTAGGTGTTTGATAAATGATAAGGCTGCCAAACTTGTTACTATTTTTAAAGAACTTAATAATTAAATGTTTTAGTTAAGAATAAAAAAATTAATTGTTAATTAATGTTTGGTATTTATTATATAATTTTTTTCTTCCTTACTGTTTTTTAAAAATATTTTCATTCTTTATATTTAATTTATTAATCTTTGCTCACTTTAATCAAAATTGTGCTGTTGAATGAGAAAAAAACGTTTAAAACATGTTTTAAACAAAAAAAAAAAAAAAAAACACTTTTTTTTTTTTTTTTTTTTTTTTTTTTTTAAAAACATGTTTTTTTCCAACCCTGGTTTGTAGTATAATTTGTATAGACAGACAAACAGACAAAGACAGACAGCAGGCACAGATAAAGAGACAGAGATAAAGTGACACACAGATAAAGAAACAGAGATAAAGAAACAGAGATAAAGAGACACAGATAAAGAGACACTGATAAAGAAACAGAGATAAAGAGACACAGATAAAGAGGCAGAGATAAAGAGACATAGATAAAGAGGCAGAGATAAAAGACATAGATAAAGATAAACATATAAAGAGAAACAGATAAAGAGACAGACAGAAAAAGAAACAGATAAAGAGACAGATAAAATACAGAGAATGAATGAATGAATGAAAATAAACGAACGATAAAACGAATGAATGAAAATAAATGAACGATAAAATGAATGAATGAAAATAAACGAACGATAAAACGAATGAATGAAAATAAATGAACGATAAAATGAATGAATGAAAATAAACGAACGATAAATGAATGAATGAATGAAAATAAATAAATAAATAAACGATGAAATGAATGAATGAAAAAGAATTACTGAAAGTGAATGATTGGCTGAATGAATAAACATGAAAGAATAAAGGAAAATTAATCAATGAATGAATAAATGCGTGAAAATGAAAGATAATCAGAGAGACAGGGAGATAAAGAGATAGAGACAGACAAAGAAAAGTCCAGGAGATGGAGCAAGAAGAGCGCAGGGGAAGAACTCCTTAGTTTATTATATTTGTTTAATTAAGCGCCCAACTAATGCATGAAATAAATTGAGGCCGTGTAGTGAGTACTACAGCTTTCATGTAAAATATGAGATGTTGTACGAAAATTACATATCTTATGAAATATTACCTTTAAAATAACCATTTTACAACAAAATCAACATCCACAAAAATCAGAACACCTGTGTAATAATTTCTAAAATTACCAAAACAAAGGAATCTTTTTTTTTCTTTTTTCAAATTGATATTTACATCACAGTTCATGTACGTGTAAGATATGACGTACTATTTTCTTTATAGCCAAATCCATTGTTTTCCTACCGACACTTACTAGGCAAGACCAATGACATAGGTTAAACGAAACCACACCCAGAAAGAAAATCGTCAAATAATTATAATGTCAAACACAACGTCTATTTTGCTGAAACTTTTTTAATTAACTAGAATGTATGCAAATCAGAGAGATTTATAGAATGGTTCATTACTCTAAAACTAAGTAAGTATAAATAAAATTTCATCAAACAATAGACATGTAAAAATAAAAATACTGATGTTTTATTTTCCACGTAAAAAAATTAAATCAAGTGCATAAAATGAACACTTAGAAAAGTATGGATATGGAAAAAATTAAATAAGTTTATCTCTCATTTAACGCATTTGTTTCAAGAGTTATTTTTTGCATTTTAAACATACGTTGGACCCCTATTTAACGAACCTCAATTTTGGAATTTCTCTTTTACGATTATTTTTGTAAAATAACGTCCAAATAGCGAAGTGCGTTCTCTATTTAACAAAGTTTTTCTTGTGATCTATTTTTTCCCCTTCCTATTTTTCAAAATATTTTTGGGCATTTAAAAATTATTCTTTCTTTTTTACATATTTTATGACTATCAATGAGCTTGGATTGAAAATTAGATAACGAGCGCACAGAGTAAAAATTTAAAAGACTATAAACCAGAAAATATCTTTAATGCGAACGAGACTGTTTTATTTTTTCAATATTTGCCACAAGACAATAAGATTGTTTTAGAGGAAAACAAAGCAAAGCAAGAATAACTATCATGTTAGGTGCAAATATGACAGGACTTCAGAAACTTAAATTACAGTCGAGTCTCTATATAATGAGATCCATTGTTCCCGTCAAAAAATTCGTTATAAGGAAATTTGTCATATAGAAAAGAATGAAAAAATTCCTTTTTATTGTGTAATTTTTGAAAAAAAAAATTGTTTTGGAGGTGAATTAAGATTTTGAAATGTTCAACTCGTAAATATTAACTTTATAATATATTTTTTAATTATTTAAACAATTTCAAAACGGATAATAAACATTTATTTGAAAGCATAGTAAAAAAAAACGCATAAGTCAAACTTACATTTGTTTTAGACGAAAAAAAGCTGTAACTTTAGGTTGTCTTGATTTCAAAACTGTTACACACTCGTAAAATTTTTTACACATTAACAAGGAATGCAGAATTATATAAGAAAATCACTTATCATTAAAGTGAAAATATATAGGCTTAAAGTGATAAGAGTACATATAAAGGCCTATAAATACATTTTACTAAACAGATCAACAGGTTTCGTACGTTCAATCGGCGACATTTTCAAGATCAATAATGATAAATAAACCATTTTTGCAAACAATTTTTGTGAAAATAAACTTACAAATAAAATAAAGAATAAGGTAGAAGTACTCAGCTTTGAAAGATAAACAAGGAATCAGTGAAGGAAAATTGATTTCACGTGGTTTTGAAGCTTTTTCTGAACAAATAAAGAAAAATTTCTCAAAAAATTCGTTATGTTGAGATAGATCTTTTGCTATATGGAGATTATCTTGAATTTAATCAAGTGGAAAAGTAGCCGTTCCCGCTAAAAATTTGTTATATGGAAGTTTGTTATAGAGAGAATCGACTGTATTAGTTATCCCAACATCTTGCACTAGGCACACAATCTTTGGAGGTCGAATAGGAATTTAACAAAAAAATATTGGTTGACCTCTGAAATTTGGGAAAAATGGGTTCAAAATTTTATGAACTTATGACTGCAGAGAGTCTGAGCATTGCTCTTATTTTTGACAGTTGCCGCACCCATCTTAAGAAAATAAATCAAAAACTAAAAAAACTAAAAAACAAAAAAAAAAACAAGTGTTCACTTGCCACCTAACTCTATATCAAAATTGCAGCCAATTATAATTTTGATCAAGGGGTACTGTATTATCGCAAGAGAATTATGCTAAAAGTTATCACTGCGCTTCAGTACAATCAATCCATGGCTAAGAAAAGCATATCAGAAATTTCGCAAAACATGGAACTATGATGTCACGCATCAGGCCATTCGTAACAGTTTTGTCAAAGCTCGGATTCTTTTGTCAGCAATAAGAATTTGGAAAGTATGGTGGATAAGGACGATATCAATTTATAGTTAATAATAATAATAATAATGCGGAAACAGCTGAGGGAAACCAAAAAAATTGAGGACGATGTTCAGATTGGTGATTTTCTTTTAATTGATTTTGAAGTTAAAACTTAGGAAACACCAACTGAATTGGATATTTTGGATATTGTGAAAAATAAAATTGATATAGCAGTGGATTGCGATGAGAATGCAAATGATCATAATGCTGAAATCAACAAACCTTCGTCTAATGTGGAGGGAATTTGCTAAGCATCCGCCAGACCTTCAAGTAGGACTTTTCAAGGGAAAGTAACGCGAATTATCATTTTCATACAAGGAAAATCCTAAAAACTGTGCACAGCCACTCCGCTCAGACCGCGCTGGTATCGAATCCAGGAACATAGTTCCAAGCTCTTCATTTCGTGGTCAGCATGCTAACTAATGGACTGAGCCTTCGCGTCATGAAATGGGGACAATCGTTTGAAACCATCCGATGTGGATTACAGTTTGAAAAAAATACGCCTGAAGAGGTTTTTCGAGCATTGCAAAGATGAGAGAAAAACATTTTTCAAACAAAAGAAACAAAATTAAGACTTTTTCACTAATTTGAAGGACGCATGTGATAATTTATACTTAAAATTATTCATCTATAATAAATACGGTTTTACAAAACTAAAATAATTCAGCCATTTTAAATATAAAATTAATTTCTGAAGACTAAAAATACCGGGTATTCTGCACAGTAATGTTTTTTTTAGTCTTTTCTACAAATGCTTTTTTGATGCATACTAAAATGACTAAAACAAATGGATATAATTTTATAAAAAAGTGTAACTACTTTTGATATGATATTTAATGTTTATGGATTTAAAAACAGACTTTGAAAAGTTTAAAGTACTTTAAAAAGATGGATATCTATTTAACGAGTTTTTCATATAACGAACTTTTTTGCTGGATTGAGCAACTTCGTTAAATAGAAGTTCGGCAGTACAACTCTTCCCTTTGTCATCTATTGTTAATTGCCTGAGGGCATATTTTTGTCATTTATGATGAATTATTGGTTGCTGTTTGTCTGACTAGAGAATTTGTAAGTGGGAAATAGACAAGAAAAATGACGTGACCATTCATGGGACAACATCAAATCTAGGAATTAAGACTTTATCCAAAAGACTAAATGTAATAGTAGATAGGTTCAAAATGAACGCAAAATGGAATGAACAGCTCTTTCTTTTACACTCTAATCATCCGAAATCGGTACAAAAACCAGGATTCGTACAGTTTAGATTTTTGAATACCACTATTTTAAAACAAATTTCTTTTTATTTCATCACAAATTTCTATCATTAAATAGACAAATATTACTTTTTGGAATTAGTGGTACGAATCCTGAAAATATATGTTGGCAAATAATCCTGACAATCTGAATAAATGGGATAAGAAGAATGGAGATTTTTTAATCGGTAAAATTATTTTGGATAATTGGTTTGGTTCTTCATCGAGGGTTTATTGTTTTTTGTAGCAGGTACATTTAAAAGTACAAATTCCGTACATCCATGAACATGCAAGCTTAAACTTTGGGCTGTATTAGATTTCTGCATCGGGTCGGGTAATCCGATTTTACCCGAATCCGACCCGCGGTTCGGTTCGGGTCAGGCTGACGTTAATTTTTTCGTTGCGGGTCGGGTTGACTTTAAATGTTTCGAATTCGAGTCGTTTTCGGGTTAGGTTTTCACTTTTTCGGTTTGACCAGATTTTTCGGACTGATCAAAAGAAAGCACTGAATATTTTTTTTTAAATGAAAAAACTATATATTTGAACACTAATGAGTGTATATGTGTTCATTTTTATAAAGAAAAAAAAGATAAAATTGATATCAGAAATATAATTGTAGACCATTTATTATTAATAATTTTATTAAAATATGAATTTCTTTCATTCCGGGTTCGAATATTTCGGGGTTTTCGATTTTTTTTTCTGTCGGATTGATTTGAAGCAGAAATTTCGGGTTACGGCCCAGAATCCTATACGGGTGGCGTTGTATCCGACCGACCTGTGCAGGACTCTAGGCCGTATTTTTTCCTGAAAGGCACGATCCGATCGAAGGACAATTGTTTTTTGTTGCATTATGATGCTGTGATTTTCCTTTCTCTGTTTTAACTGGCAACATTTTTTTTCAAGGCAGGTAGATTACAAATTTAAAATATTTTTATAAAGCTATTATATATATATTTAGTAGCTCTACATTTTTACGTTCTAATTTATGACTTTAGACGTCATTAATAATATATATGATGGGAGCGGTGGATACTATTGCTGGAAATTAAGCTGTTAATAAAATAAATACGTACATAATTACTTAAGCTAACAAAATATGAATATCCTGAGATAAGATTTAATTTGAAATTCTAAACGATGCCTCAGATATATTTCCTCATCTGTAATTAATCCCTTAGCGCATAATATCGCGTATTTCAATTTTATTTTTTTTGTTAATGACAGCATTTCTGGTATTGAATTAGACAGAGATTTCTATTTTTAAAAAGTGGTACTACAGTATTGAAAATTGCGTACTGGACGCTCGTCGACAAGGTGTTAAATGATTGACAGAGTCAGAGCAAATTTGTTATTTTTTTGCTTATGATATTATATTGTACAATACTATTGTTTACAAGCATTGAGATAATAGAATGCAACGTGGGTATTATTGTACTTTTGATTCTATTATCTATACTAATATTATAAAAGAGTAAAGATTGTTTGTTTGTAGGGGGTAATCTCTGGAACTACCGAACAGATTTCAAAAGTGATGGTGGCAACCCCTGCTCCGACATAGGCTACATTTTATGTCGGTGCCACTAACCCCAGGGGGTGTGCAGGAGTGAAAAATGTTCTAAAATTGCAATTTTTTTTATACTGAAGGATGTAGAAATTTGACATTGTAGTTACGTATAAGATGTAAATGCTCTCTAAGAACAAATTAAAAAACAAAAAATCGAAATTTAAAAGTGTGAAATAAGCAAAAAGCGTTCTAAAAACATTCTAAATTACAATTTCTATGGAATCTCTGGAACTACAGAACCGATTTCAAAAGTAATGGTGGCAAATTGATGGTGACATAATCCCTACTCCAACATAGACTTATATTTTATGTCGGTGCCGTTAACCCCGATGGGGTGCAGGAGCGAAAAATGTTCGAAAATTGCGACTTTTTTATACTGAAGGAGCTAGAAATTTGAAATTTGGCATTGCAGTTACTTATAAGACGTAAATGCTCTCTAAGAATAATAATAATTAAAAAAAATCGAAATTTAAAAGGGTGAAATGAGCGAAAAGCGTTCTAAAATCATTCTAAATTACAATTTCTATGGAATCTCTGGAACAACAGAACCGATTTCAAAAGTGATGGTGGCAAATTGATGGTGACAATCCCTGCTCCAACAGCCTCTTTAATAAAAAGCTATGCGTTGCGGACAACTGGGTTTGGATATATATATATATATATATATATATATATAAAGTAATTATTTCATTATAAATTAAACACAATTTGTTACATTCTTTTATTTAATTTAAATTGGTTCATGCATGTAAAGATGGAATCTGTAATAAGATTTTCACTTCCTTCCTGATGTGCTAAAAATTATAGAAAATGTATATAACAACTCTGTTTTCGATGACAATACAACTTTTAATCATTTTAAAGCTTAATTATAATTTAATAAATTAATTTTAAGGTAATTTTCAATTAGCCTTGCGCAGCAGATAAATCGGCAAATATTTTTACACAGAAACAGTATGGTTTTTTTATACGAGTTGCAACAATGAAGTTAATTAAGCGCCAAACCACGCTCGCTAAAACATGCCAACTGGCTGTGAAACTACAATAACGAAATATTTTAGACATTAACAAGTAGAAAACAAAATTTAAATAAAAAATAAAGCGTGTAATAATTTGCTAAAAAATACGCTTTTAATTTATTTCGATAATTGAAAACTTTTCTTTGAGATGTATCGCTTCACGAATACGCATGTGATACAATTGTACAAAAAAAAACGTCGATTCAAATAGATAAATGAAGTCTACATAATGCGGAATAATTTTTAACATAAAGTTCAAAATATGCAATACTTCGCAATATATCGACAGTTTATTTCCATAACGACATCAATTATCTGTAAAAGACAATGAGATATGATATAAATAGAAGAGAATGTTATTCTTTATATTCTGTTCTTCGAAAGATAAAACGCTGCTTATTTACAGTTTGACTAACAAAAGATATTGACTATCGAATATTCATGGATATCACTCAGAATTACGGTAACTTATAATGAGCTTTCAAACCATTACATAGATATTTAATTTTGATAAACACATACTATTAATGAAGTAAAATGTATTTTCTATGTTGGATAACCGATTTTAAAATTAATTAAAAAATGTTAACTTTTTAAACAAAAACGAGATGAGTATGTACACAAAACTAGGGATTCAACAAATATTTTTTTGTACGAATACCAAATATTCAACACACAGATAAACCGAATACCGAATATTCAGACGTCTGAATACTTCAATATTTCAGGGATTTAAATATATTAAAAAGTTAAGATTTCAAAACAGTTTTACATTTTGTTTAATACAAACACTTCCATTTTGATGAACAGGATTTTTTCACAAGTAAACTTTACACTAAAAACAATCGATGCTTTGAGTTATTTAAGAAGAGGATAGTCTAAAAACGTTTTTAATTAATAAAACTTTAAACTTAATGGTTTCCCGTGTAAATTAAAATAAATGAATAAAATTTTCTTATATTCTAAAACAAATATTTTAAAATCGAGGAAAATGTTTGTTTTTTCTAAACCAATTACGATTTTATGAAGCATTTCATTCTCTGACAGAATGTCGCACTAGATAAACTGAATTTGAATGTTCGTTCGCAATTATATAATAATAAAGATATTTTTGCTAGATTTTCATCAGATTAACTTTTTGTATAAATACGAAATCATTAGAGGTGCGCTGATATTAAATATTATGCAAAGTGAGATTAATAATCAGTGGTTTGTAGAGCTGATGTCAAGGTCTCTGATCTGCAGATTTACTAGTAATATAGAATTGAAAATTGTCTGCGAACACAATTATTTTTCAAAAAGGTTCCTGAAAAAAATCTTCTGAGTTATATTATTCATGTATTGTCCATACTAGATGACATAATTGTTAAAAAATTCCACCAAATTCATTCATAGAAAAAAATACCAATTTTTATCAATCAGTTTGTCTATAAATTGAGAATTGGCACAATTTATGGGGCATTACATGAAAGAAAAAAAAAAGGAATTTTACTTAGTATTCTAAATTTTTTTGAAAATTTAGTAACTTTTCCACGAATTGCGTTCGTTTGTATTTTCTAGAATTGCTTGAGTGTTAGTGATACTTTGTGTTCTGCTAATTGTGTTACATTATTTTTTTCAATTTTGGAAGCTAGCGTGCATCGAGATTCAGAAACATTGTGGAATAAAAATATTCATTTCAAAAGAATTTCCTACGTTATTAAAAAAAAAAAAATCTCATAACAAACCGTAAAAATCTTTTGAAAATAACTATTTTATTTATTATTAACAAAAGAGGTAAAACAAAGAGCTAAAATTTGCTTGAAGCCTTTAAAAACACAAAAACATAAAACTATCCCCCCCCCCCTCCATCAAATAAATACCTAGAATATTATCATATTCTAGAAATTTATAATAATGGGTACTGATATTACAGAATTAAGAGCTCTTAATATGTCGCCCTTACTTTTTTTTCTCTTGCCAAGAGCATAAAATATAAATGCGCTTCAATTTTATAACTCATAACAAACATTTCATCTAAGCTATTTCCATTTTTATAAACAAAAAACATTTTAACTATACCGCTTTTAAATACAGGACATAAAAACACAAAAATTATACGCTAATACAAAAAATAAAATAAAAATAAAAATAAAATAAGAGTGTGTGTGGGGTGGGGGGGATGACGGTGGAAAAGATGACAAAAAGAGGAATTAAAATCACGACGGGAAAGAAAATATAAGATGAAACCGCGACTAATGTTGAACAGACGTTTTTAATGTCCTAAGAGTGTTTAAAAATATTCTGTGCTGGTAAGGGAACAACAGTGAAGAAATATTTTTATGGGACGACAAAATGAATAAGTATTTTAAGACAATATTTTTCTAGCTCGCATGGAAAACATAGCTGATAGATTTAATTAGATTTCGTTCTGTTGCACTTTTCACACGACTTACAAATTGAAATTAGTCTAAACAAGGATATTATTAATTATTGCTCCAATATATTTCTTATTAAACAAAACAAATTTGAATCCTAAAAATTTTCTCGTTAAAAGATATATTAAATTACAAAAATTATTTATTAATTACCAGTTTGGGAAAAGGATCCAATTGTAACGCTGCTGTAATTTTCTTACAAGTTTTGTATATTTTATTGAAATCCTACATTTATTTATTTTACTCCACATATTACTTTACATTATTGTAGCTAACAAATGCTTATTGTTATGTCACATGTTGATTAGAGATGTAACGAATAGGGATTTGGCCGAATATCAAATATTCGGCCTTAATAATTATCAAATTTTTGGGCGAATACCGAAAATTCGGGGGCCGAATAGCAACATTAAAAAAAATATTAATTTGATTATAAATAGCTGTTAATTACACATATACACACACACACACACACACACACACACACACACACACACACACACACATATATATATATATATATATATATATATATATATATATATATACAATAAGAAAAAATACTGCTGAACAATACAAATTTTTTGACATTTTTCCATTGTACCATCGAAAATGAAATTCACGGGAAATAAAACATTTGAAAAAAAATAAAAAAATAATAACATTGTTGGTACAGAAATAAGCATTTACTATAAAGAAAAAATACTGCTGAACAATACAAATTTTTTGACATTTTTCCATTGTACCATCGAAAATGAAATTCACGGGAAATAAAACATTTGAAAAAAAAAATAAAAAAATAATAACATTGTTGGTACAGAAATAAGCATTTGCAAAATATAACGTTTGAAAATCGGACTTTCACGAATTATTTTATTAAATCAATACATACATAATATATATACTTAAAATAAAAGAACAAATAAATATTGAAGCATGAAATTGTAAATGTCTCTTAGCATTGCACTAAACAATTCATTTTTTGAATGAAGACGTTCACGGTTTTCTGAACAAAAACTTCTTTTTATGTATAATTTCAATTTCAAAGTCCTGAAACAATTTTATTGCAGCTTCCTTATCATCAGGTAACTGCCAAATGGTAAAATCCATCTCAACGTCAGTAATAAATGTAAGTTATAACTTAATAAATATTTTCGATTCAAAAAATAGCAAAATAAGATGCTCAGAGAGATTCACGATTAAATAACAACAATAAAAATGATTCACGTTCAATAAATATCAATCACAATGTTTGCCATGGTTTGCAATAAAAATCCTTTGCACGGTCAGGGTTGAAATAAATGGCACATTAGCATGCATTTGGCAATGGTGTTGGTTTAACGGAAAAATACCAATTTTTCCGATACAATAACAAAGTCATTTTTATATGCACATGAAATTTACAAACATTAATATCCAAGCACTTTAGAATCGAAAAGCGTTTTCCGTTTTCTATAAATGTATAGCAATTTGAGTTGTAATCGATTTTTTCACAATGAAGATCTTTCTCTGACAGCTGTGTCTAAAAAATTGGTTTAAATCTACAAATTTTACACCTTTTTCTTAAATGATCACTAGCCTTTATAGAAAATTCTATTTGACGTCTTAGTATCGGAATCAGAATAGCTGAAAATTTTGTGCATTTAAGGACGAAAATGGCTTCATGTATGTGTTACAAAACATCCAATTTGGATTTGAGAAAATCATTGAATAAAAAAACAAAGAAAGATGAATGTATTCGTCAGTACTAAAATTATTCGGCTAAATATCAAACAATATTCGGCCGAAGTATCCGGCAAAAGGTCGAATACCGAATAGTGACCGAATATTAGTTCCATCCTTAACGTTGATAATTAAAAAATAACTATACATCCTTGAAAATTATTAAAGAAAAATCACGAATAGCTGGTAAGTTATAAAGTACATCTGGTATTTTTAAGGTAAATTCCTTGCAAAGAGTAACTTTTCCAACACAGAATAGCTCAATGTCAAGGAAAAAAGTATTTCTTCATGCATACATTCCTTATTCACAATTGAAAAACCGAAATAAAATACCAGCTGCTACGTTCTCTATCATTTTAGAAGTTTTTCTGTCGAATGTTTCTGCAGAACCGAAGAAAGATATATTTCAACTACCAGTAAGAAACAAGTGAGCGTTTACGCTCTAGCAGTAAACGTCTTCCTATTCTAACACATTTTGAATTATGGAAATTTCTCTCATTCGTATTCCAAGCGAACAAACCGAATTTTAAAACCGAGGAAGGTAATAGGATCATGTCGTTTCAACATTTCGTGTTATGAAACTCGTATCAATTTCAACTGGTTAAAATAGAAATCTCGTTAGAAATAACCAATCTGTGTAATTACTATTCATTAGCAGGCTGATGCTAATTTAGGATATCATGGTCATGAAAGCGAATTCAGTTAATTACTTTATTGCATATTACCCATTACTTTTGCTCCAAATAATTGTACCCAAGAAAATATTTTCGACAAGCAGAAAAAGGCGCCAGAAAGGAACATCGAGCGAGATTTAGAAAATGAACTGCCCCCCCCCCCCCTCCGCCTCCTCCTCCTCCTCGGATGATTTTAAAAAAGAGTGAAATTTGTTCTTCAAAATAGTTAAATATTAAGAGAAAGAGAAACTAACAATTTGTCGTCAGGGGTCTTGAAAGTGAAAATATGTTATTAATGGAAATAAGGTGTGGTGTAACTGAACAATAAAAGTAAATTATTAAATAATGAAAATTCTTAAATTTTCATATAAATAATGTGTTTACAGAGCCTGACAAATCATGTCCCTGGCTCGTCACAGCTCTAGTTTGTACCAATAACTGGATCTGTAATCTCCCCCCCCCCTCTTGATATATTATTTATTTTTATTTCAGTTTTTTGTAAAACTAATCTCAGTTTTAATTTTAAAAGATAATTTTGTTTATTTATAGTTTTATTTGACAATAACTACTGTCACGAGAAATGGAGACATGAACGGGGGATGAACATATAGCTTCTAAATAACTCAACATGTGGCAGAAAAAAAAAAAAAAAAAAAAAAGCATTCAGTGTGAAAGAGAAGCTTGTTAGTAATTTAAAATCTTCAAACGTAGTACACGCTGCAAGTGTTCTGTGTAATATATACCTCGCATGAGCATAGCTCGCAGGGGGTAAGCCCCCTAGTATACCTATATTAAATAACTGAAAAAATGATGTACGTAACGATCACACCATCAGTTCCTTGGACAAGATGAAAACAGGTAAAGATTATGAAATAGTAAAATTAAATACAATAACATGCAATACTAAGTGCAAAAAACTTAAATAAGCAACATCATTTAATTCAAATCTAATATTCAGTGTATTACAAATAATTTACGAAAAAAAAAAGTCAATCTGTGGACATCATGGTTACGAACATCCACGTAATGTAAAAATACAAATTTAACAACACAAAAAACAGAAAATGTAGCCTCAAAAATATAGCATGTTCTGTTCACGTGTTGATTTCTCACTTCATTCATCTATCCATCGCATCTTGATTACAATAGATACACGTTAAAATAATTATCTACAGATATACCACTATTAAATATAATATATACAACTGTTAGAATAAGAACTTTAATTTCAAAAGATTAAAAATTAAGATATTTTTTATTGATGATATTAAAGTAACTGATGCTCAGTTGCGAGACAGGAGTTGGTAAAAAATTCTTTAAAAGCTCAATTTTTGTCCTGTAAAACATCACTCTAAATATTAGTTCCGGGCAAATATTAAAAAGGAAAATGAGAGAATACTTAAATATATTGAGCGACATTCAAAAAAGACAAATTGCAGAAATACCTGCAAGCGGTTGGTGGGGAAAGAAAAAACTAATTTTCTCTCCTCTTTTTTTCGCTCAAAAAATTAATATTAATGCCTATCGAAAACTCTCGCAGCAACACCTTGACATTCTAATTAATTTAACTAGCTGGCGCTAAGTAGTACAATTCCTTTTGCTTATTGGTAGTGCTAGAGCTCCTAGGCAGATTCGCAGGCCCGTGACGTCAATACTTTTTCGCGTGAAATATTAATTACGTGGAATCTTTGTCGCCGGTGCCGAGGAGAAAATTTGGGGAGTCCTCCGGATATTGCATGAATGTAGCCGTATTAATAACTTGGCTTATTCCTAGAGGCTGCATAATTAAGTACTCCGTGTTCCTTCCCGTCTCTTTTCAAAAGGTATAAGCAAATAGTCGCTGTAATAAGACTCAAAATCCCCCGAACTTCCATTATAGCTTACTAAGAGCACGTTTCTTTTACCAAAGCAAATAAATTGAATTTATAATATAAAAAAAAGAGGTTAAAAAATAAAGAAAACACATCGCCTTTTGATGGCTAAAAATGGAATTTATTCGTGATATTTAAGGTAAAGTGAATTGAAGTTTTCTCAAATTTGCCATAATATTGAGAATTTGCGAATAACTAATGTTACTTTAAGTAAAAACATTAAGCATCGCTACTTATATATTAATAAAATGAAGAACAATAGTACGTGCGTCTGTCGCGACGAAACTATCGCACATAGCATAGTCTGAAAACTTCGGATAGACGAAGACATGCCTGAATGAAAGTCGTGCTCATATTTTTTGTTATTTTGTACTGAATGAAATTTTTTCCGAATTTAATCTTTGAATCCAATATAGCAAATTTAATCAAACTCTTTTAGATAAACTTCATTCTGAGTTCGTACAGCGATTTTTCGCTTTGTCATTTTTCCGGCAAAAAGACATTGTTTTGTAAATTTCTTTGTGATCGCCGTATTAACGATTTAAGACTGTGGGATAGAGTGCAAAAATCTATATATTATTTCGTTGTTTTATATGTTTGTATTTTCACATGATATTAAATATTTTTTTTACAGATTAAAATTGTAAACAGCTCTGTTAGTTCATTTATATTTTAATTTACTTCATAAACATGTTCTCTACATTATTTACATACAAACTACAAAACAAATGAATGGCAACGAGATTACAGATCACCACCACTGATCGGGATAATAGCATTCAATCATCCGTGATAAAGTAATCATTTTAAAACAGAGCAAAAATTAGCACATATGCTCGTAGGTGCAGATCTATCTAGTATTTAAAATAATAATTTAAAAAAGAAAATTAGTTGCACCTTTTAATGCAGACACACACACAATAAAAATTTTCAATAAGCATTCTTTTATGTGCCATCCACATTGACTTTTCAAAGCATTATTACCATTCAGTTCGCATTGACACTGGAGGTTTTATTATTGTTTTTTATATCTTTTTTTAACTTTTTAATTTCCCTGCTAAAATTGATTTTGAATTTTCAGAGCACAGAGCCCAAAAGTAGCAAAGTAGCACTTTCTTTAAACCTCGACTGGTGAAACTCTTTCTGGGCTTAATACAGTACTAAAAAGTTTATTTATTTATTTATTTTATTTTATTTTATTTTATTTTATTTTATTTTATTTTATTTTATTTTATTTTTTTTTGGGGGGGGGGGCATAATTCTATTACAACAAGCCGGGCTTGGAGCTATATCATAGTTTCAGATGCAAATAAACTTTGAATAGATGGTTGAAGCCGAGTTCTACGATAATCACTTAGTTTTATATAGGTTTCCGTTTAGACAAGTTTAACCAGACAGTTTAATAAAACAGTTGAAAAGACGAGTGAAGCCCGGTTGTATGCTGGCCGAAATAATAATAAACTGATAATTAATCACCTTTGATTAAAAAAAAAAAAAAAAAAAAAAAAAAAAAAAAACTTAAGAAAAATCATTATTTTAGAATAGATTCATAATAAACACATAAAAATATAATAATTTTCTCTAATAGTCAAATATTAGTCTATTTCCTCTATTAAAAACTACTTTCTTTTTTATTCTTTTTATATTAAAAATATCACAGCTAATAAACCGCACAAATATATATATATATATATATATATATATAAGCTCTAAAAATGCAATGTAGACGTTTATTCTGCAAATCCTGAGATAATACCTATTAAAAAATAAAGGTAGATAGCAGCACATTCGCATCTCATTCTGAGTGAGAGTTCGGGGTAAAAAAAATAAGAAATTAATCATCTTTCATTAAAAAATACATATTTTTTAAATAAATTCATAATAAATACACAAAAATGTAATAATTTCTCTCATAGTCAATTAATAGTCTCTTTACTCTTAAACTATTGTGGCTTATTTTTTATACTAAAAATGTCAATAACTAATAAGGTTACATAATAAAATATTTTTCTCCAAGTTCTAAAAATGAAATTTCAAAGTTTATTTTGAAAATCCGGAGAAAATACATATAAAATATTAAGGTAGTTGGCAGCCCATTCGCAAAAAACGACACGTTAATTTCGGATCAAGCCGTAAATAATCAAAAAAGTCATCCTCCCCCTTCCTCTTTAAAAAATATGCAAAGAGTTCATCTTCAATTTATTCGAAATACTATATAAACCGAGAAACACAAAGAATAAAGAACTATTTCCTGCAAAAACACTTTCCAAACGCATGAGAAATAGAGAAAAAAAGACGAAATGAATCTTATTAGAAATTCTAGAAATAGAGTTTACAGCAAAGCGAATAATAAACTCTGATTAGTTTAAAGGCGAATGACGTCATACGTGTTTTTAATTTGAAAAACGTAAGGCTCCTATACCACAAGTTTCATACTTTAGACTGCCTTTTGTATTGTTCACCACGGTTTTTCAGGAATGATAAATTATATTTGAATCGCAGAAAAATGAATCAGTTGTGTTTATTTTTGATGGAATGGATACTGGCCGTCCAGCCACATTTCAACGGAAGATCTCACAATATATACATTTTTTAATGTAACTCATTTCTCTCTCACCCCCCCCCCCCCCCCCCTCCACCTCCCACACATACACACGCAAAAAAGATAAATTTTGTGCTGTTTTTCAAAAAAATATTGAGAAAAAACAGTCGACTCGCTTCTGAAATGTGATGCAATCAGCCATGTATTCGTTTCGGATGGTCACGTGATACGCGCTATTATAATATAAATAGTCATTGAGCAGGTGATAGCCTTTCATTCTCCTTTAGTTCCAATTTGTTCTTATATATTTATTTGTAAAAGTGTAATGGCAAAAGAAGAGAATCACTATTATTCTGTTATTCACCCATTCTTATGCCTACAAAAACTTATTGTACTCATTTTATACATAAAGACAAAAATTTGATTACCGCAAACAAACAAAAAATACATTAGAATAGATTTTATTAAATATCAATTTTAAAAACGTGTTTTATATTTAGTAACAAACTTTGCCAAGCTTAAGGAACTTAACACGCGTAAACTTGTAATCAATTTCTTAAAGCTTCTTTTATTTATTAAGTAGATAAAATATCTTTACGTTATATTTTAAACTTATAAATTAATCCATATGCAGTTGCTATAACACATAGTTGGTACACATAAAATGTCGACCTGGTTAAAACCTGCATCACTTTAATCATATAATTAAAATCGTTGATACTAATGTATAGAAACAGCATATCTATTAATACATTTGTCACGCTCTTGGAACCGATAAAGAAATACGTATACTTCTTATGTATAACATACAAGGTGAATGAAAACTACAGTGAAACGTCCATTACGGACATTCCTGAATAGCAAGCAGACATCTCTATTTAGCGAGGATTTTTTTCAATTCCCAACTCATTATTTGCATGTTTTCACCCCTGAATAGCGGTCAAATTCCGCAGTCTCGAGGTGTCCGTTATTTAGAGGTTGTACTTTATATTTACAACTTTCATACTTAATAAAATCTGTAAGAGATAAAATAGTTAAGTTATGTTACTTGTACATGTAACAGGGACATAGTTTTACTTGTAAAGCAATGGATTCTTTATGAAAAAAAACAACAACGATCTGAAATATCCAAGTGATAGTCCAATTTTTTCCAAGCACGTCCAAGCTTATCTACGTGAGTGTCTTCAAATTCAAAACTATGATTCTTCTCTTGAAATCATTGATTGATTTGTTTCCGGAGAATCATTTTTAAGGGGGGAAAGTTCATATTCTTAGCATAGTAAGAGGGGGAAAAAAGTAAAAATAGTTTTTTAAACAAACCCTCTTTTACAAGGATTCAATAATTATGTTAAAAAAAACACGTCTAATTTCATGACTGCATTTCACGTAGTTCCAAAATACGCCAATCACAATACGTTAATTTGGTATGGGTCCCGATTATGATAAATACCCCATTTTAAGTTTGGTAGAAAGGATAAACAAGTGAATTTATTAACATGTATCATTAATTTATTAATATATTATGAATTTATTAATACATATTAATATTCTGTTTTTAATCTGTTTCTTTTTCAAAATACGACAAAAAGAAATAAAAAAAGCATTTTTAAACTATCTTTTCAGGATTTCTGAATTGTTTTCGCAACGTATAATCAAAATTTAATTAATATGAAATTATTAATTGGTTAAAGCGTATTTTTTTTTAATGGATGCACTTTATTTTTTATTTATATATTCAACTTTTCAGAGTTTAAAATATTTCGTTGTTGAAGTTTCACAGACAATTGACCTGTTTTTGGGGAACGCGGTTTGGCACATTATTAAATCCATTGTTTTTGTAACTCGTATATAGTTGTAACAAAGAATATTTGGCGATTTATCATTTGATGCTGGCTAACAGTAAAATGCCTTAAAATTAATGTATTAATTTATAATTAAGTTCTAGAAATATTAAAATGTTGTATTGTCATCGACAAAATACCTGTGAACATAATTTTTATAATTCTAGCATTTCATGCAGAGAGTGAAAAATAGATTACAAAATTCTCCCTTTACATACGAAAAACAAATTTCGAGAATGAGTAAAAACAGCGGGCTGCTAGGGCTGTTTAAAATCGGAAATACGAGTCTGGTAACCTTTCCTATTTCGTGGAAAGCTAAGCACACTAAATACAGGTCTGTGTTGCATTTTAAATTCAATATTGAAAAACTATTGTCTCCTACTATCATTCGATTCTCTTTGCTCTTTATTGCACAGAATTTTTAATACTAGACAATATATATACACAACACTCTAATACAATATTCTAATGATACGGAGTCATATTAAATTTATAAAAGAGCTTTAACTCGCAAGATCCTTAATACAGGGATTTGATTCATATCGATTCGATCTGAACTGAAATATCCGGATACAAATTACAGAGAAAATAATGCATTCAGAACATGATTACTTGTCATAAAATTCTTCAATCTTACGTAACAATGCAGCTTAGAAAAGATTTCTGATCGTAAGTAAATGGTAAATACAGAATCGATAATCGTAAAAGCACAAGTGCAATATTCCCTGGCATGTTATTTTCTATCTTGCTGAAATAATCTGTCTACAGTATAAAGATTTAAATAATATGTAAAGATTTATATCAAGGAATTTTTGAGTAACACAACAATAAAATACTTCTTATGGAATAAACGGCGATATTAAATATTTTGATAAGCAATTTTATATCGCAAGAGTTAAACCATAAAATGTTTTCTAAACTTATAAAAATGAACCTTAAATGTAATATTATTTCCCCTTTTTAATTCCACAATACATGGGTCATAAATGCAAAGAGTTTTCAGACATTAAAATAATAATAATAATAATAATAATAATAAATAAAAAAGGTTTTAGGATGATGTAACAAACTGTAATCGTATTGGCGATATTTTATAATACAAAACACCATTTTGTGTTTTACGCAAGATAACACAGAATCGCTTGAAATATTTTATGTAAAACAATAAAACATCCCAAATGCTTATTGTTTTACATAACAAACATTTCTACCATTTATTTTTAACAATACGACAAACAGTGCAGCACATACACATCAAGAAATAGTACTGCACACCACACATACATATACACTTCAATTTATGACCTAGTAGCAATGTATGTGCGTTTGAAGAAATCAATGATATCAGAAGTAAATTTATGTATTTATCTCGATGTTGCCCCTCCCCCTAAATGTCCAATCTGCAATAACCCCTCCCCTAATGAAAATCTAAATCAGGTGTATGTACGAGTTATTCGGGTAATTTATTACTGTCTTTCTTTACATCACATCACGTAATTCTGTAGATACATCGCATGTTTACTGTAACGCACAGGTTTCGGATTTAATCTTAAAAATGTATACAGTTAAATAATTTCGAATTTTGTACATAAGTTAAACGAAATGCAGAAAATTTCTAGTACAAAACAAAGACAAACTTTCAAAAATATATGGGCAGGTCACTGGTGATTAAGCAACACACATTGCACCGAAATACATACCAGCATTCTATACATACAGTAAAAACCTCTGAACTAAAAAAGACACCTTGTGACAAAGGAATTTGTCCGCTATTCAGAGGTAATAATACAGGTATTGGGGATTGAAAATCTGTTCGCTAAATAACTTTAATCATATTCATTTTTAATAATTTAAATTTTGTGTAGGTTTTTGAAATTTGCTAATTTTAGTACTACGTTATCTATGATGTCAATCTTTTTTTTTTTTTTTTTTTTTTTTTTTTTAAAGCCAAAATTCTTTTTAAATTTAGACATAATAGGTTTTATATATTATTTCTGAGTAAACCCAAGTAATGCTCAGTAATTGAAGAATATATGTAAATAATTTATAGCAGTAAGTAGTTTATTGTTCAGTCGTCAAAAATAAAGAAAAAATGAAGACCATCTACTATAATTCTGCGGCAAATCATCGTATAAAAATGTGACTGGTACCAATCGAAAAGTAATGAAGTCTACTAATTTATATTATACTTAAATTTTACTTAGGAAAGTCGTACATATAGAAATTATTATTGTATCAAACTTGAAAATGTTCAATACTGTAATGACGTGACTTGTCATTTCGTGCAAGTCCATTTAACTCTTGAAATTAGCACATAAGCTGATGATTAACATCAAACATTTATTTTCACATTACACAACATTAAAAAACACATCTCTAAAAAATTTCATAATTAACACCAGTTCATAAAAAATACATGTATGCTGTCGAACGACTACCATCTTCTTCCTTCCACTACTTTTCACCACGACGCTCTTTCGATACTATCCAGTCGAAAGAAAAACCCATTTCCAATCCAGGGAGCTGACGCGAGAGTTTGGTTTGGAAGCTTTGCTGGCGCCGTCACAATACAATACCAATACATAATTTTGACATATTTCGATTTTCGGTAAATTTTAACCTTCGGGTATCAAACGGCAAGTCATTAACCAAGTCAAGTAGTTAAGGAATTGTGCTGATTTAAAATTTGGAACTCTTCATACTGAGTTCCTTTTTAATCGTTGAAAACAGATTGCAATGTTAGTTTTCGAAGCATAACTCAGAAACTACTTGGTGGAATGATCTGTAATTTTGGATTCGCATAATTGAAGTTTCTAAAAATCGATTTCTGTTAAAAAGGTCATTAGGTTACAATTCATATTTTTTTCGAAAATTAATTTTGAAAAAATAAAATTTAAACATAATTTTCGGGAAAAATATAAATTTTAACATATGAATTTTTGATAGAAATCAATTTCTTGAAGCTTCAAATATGCGAATCCAAAATTACAGATAATTTCACCAAGTAGTTCCTGAGTTATGCTTAAAAAACAATCAGCATTGCAATCTGTTTTGCAAATATTAAAAATGAATTTAACATTAGGAGTTCCAAACTTTCAGCCATCATAATTCTTAAATTACTTGACCGAGTGACTTCCCCTTTGGTGTCCGAAGGTAAAATTTACCGAGAAATGCAAATATTATGTAAAAATTACGTGTTAGCACTCAAAATTTATAAGTTTGTAACGATTTCTGTAGCCGACACCCTAAGAAGAATTTAACTATGGCATTAATTAGTGGACGTCATTACTAATCGATTGGTTCCAGTCACCATGATGATTTTCCTCAGAGTTATGGTGCTATCACACGTACTCCCATATCATTGTCAATATCAGATATTTCATACGAAACACGTTTTTCAAGAGGAAAACTCTCGGAATCGTCCCGTTTGATAGATTGCCTCTCGCAATTTCTTCAAGATCTAACTTTCAGTCGTTTGTATCCTCTACTATAGATATCAGCTCGAAATCCACCAATCAGAGCTCTCTAAAAATTCCAAGATGGCTACCGTCAGTAAGTCAACATGTCATGTTTAGCGTGATCGCAAATATTGAAACCAAAAATACAGAAGAATTAAGAAAAAAGCAATATCTTTAGTAACACAGGGACCAACTATACACGAAAAGAACTTTAAAAATGTGCAGTTATTTTGAAATTAAAGAATTACGTATGCGCCGATTCTCTCTTCGGAGTTCGTTATTTACCACTGCCGATAAGAACTTTATTTACTAATTTAAAGTTATTTATTGCGATTATTTTATTTCAATTCCTTATATTATTTGCTATATGTTATAATTGTACTGTCATAGTCACTTATTTACTTCTCAAATTGTACTAGTTTAACTACTATCTGCAGTGTATTTGGCGTTACTTCGTACTTGTTGCCAAATAATGTCGCCAAACATAGAAATGCAAGAAAAAATGCATCAAGGTATTTTATTGCAATACAAATTATTCTAGCCTACTTTTAGCATGCAGCGTTCAGAGTCTAAATTTTGTAGTGGAGGGGGGGGGGGGGGGGGGACAGAAAATTTTCTTATACTTTTAGAAAAATAAAATTTAATAAATGAAAATTTAATCTATCAGCTATTTATAGTTAATTATATTTTACCTTTTAATAATTTTCTTTTAAAACAATCTTGATAATATTTTTTTAAAGATATACAATTATTACACAAAAATACATATTTATTCGTAGATCGGTGGAATAGTAAAAATCTATTCACCGTTGTCCAGTCATCCAAGGCTGGTGACTTTCTCTTCAATATGGTTTATTAGTGAGAAATTGCAGACTCAGAATCGGCCGGAGTGGGTTCAGTAGTTAGAGCAACAGTCCGGAACGCTGTGGACCCAGGTTCGATTCCTGGCTCTGGCTAATTTTTCACTTCATGTTGGATTATTGTATTTAATGTATGTGAGTGAAAATGTCCTTTTCAGTGTATTTTTCCTTTTTAATTATTGAATTTCAACCACCCTAAAATTTTGTCTTCCCCCTCCTAGCGGTGAATAAATTTTAAACCTTTATATGTTTTTCAATTTGTTAAGCAAATCGTGCCCTTTTTTTACTTATTAATAATAAATAACGCATATACCCCCACCCCCTCCAGTTAAAATATTTTGCTTCCCTTCCAAAAAAAAAAAAAAATAAAATAAAATAAAATAATAAAATACAATTTATATATTTTCGAAAACAAAAATGAATTGTAACGTAAAACTATCCTAACAGAAATAGATTTCTAAAATTTTCAATTATGCGAACTCAAAATTAAAGCTCATTCCGCCAAATAGTTTTTAAGTTATGCTTAAAAAAAAAATCTGTCTTGTAATCTGTTTTGCGACGATCGAACATTTAACATTAGGAGGTGCAAACATAAAACCTGCGTAATTTCTAAACTATTTTAACGATTTGATACACGAAGGTAAAATTTACCGAAAAATATGATGTCGAAATTAGGGTTTAGTACAGAAAGTTTTAGAATATGTTACAATTGCTACACGTAACTTCCTCCTTCCCCCCAGCAAAATTTATGTACAGCATTATTATTAGATGTTATTATTAATCTATTGTTATTTGTGACATTAAAAATAAGGATTGTGTTTTTGTGAAACGAAAAATATCAAAAACTCATTTAAACTTTCAAAAAATTATTAAAATCATCAAAACCAAGGAAGATAACACTGCAAAAGAGTGGGAACTATATCTAAATTCTATTATGTATTTCAATTTTACATTACATTCAATATGTAACATGAATTACATTTAAAATATGTAAAATATATTAACTAAAATGTCATAATAGTGATTTTGGCAAAATAACTAAAACTTAATTTAAAATCTTTCTTTGCGTTACAGATTTCGGCTTAGCGATAAAGTGCGGTTCCAATACATGTGACAAAAAACTAGTTTTAATATACTATTTTTTTTCTAAATCACTTAATACTAATAGTTGAGAATTCTTAATATTTACAGGTAATGAAAAACGCAAAGTGAAGATATGGACTCTTTAGAATATTTATGTTATATTAGAGAGAGTATTGATTTTATAATCTTGGAATTTTAAGTAAAATGATCACAATAATATATATATAGAACAGACACGAAAAGAAACTGCAATGTATAAAATGTTAGTACACGATACCGCTTCCTGTTTATCAATCGATCTCTACACTAAATATTAAAACACCCGCTGCAATTACTCGCCAAATGTTACGCCCTCTACTTACATTAGCAGATAACTTTCAGTGGGGAAAATAACCCTAGTTGCAGCGTGAAAGTGTAGCTCCAAGAAATCGAGAGGCAATAGCATATACTTCATATCGTATGGTATTCCGCGTGATAACAGCTTAATGTGTGAAATATGGGAGAAACTTATATTTCCTTGTTTTAGTTCAAAATATCACCGATAGACGGCATTGCTCTATCTCAAAATAACTTTGTTCCAAATAACTTTGAAATTTTAAACCGCAAACCACTTTTTCTTTTCTCGAGTTTTAAACAGGTAAACGGAGTTAACGGCAAAAAATTAGTGAACTTGGATTCATTTTTAGATGTTATTTTGAACGCTCTAATAGTAACCTTTATACAAATGAAATATGTTGATGCATTCATATTTCTTTTTTAGTTGAATTAAATGAAGTTCAAAACTACAAAGATTTCGGCAGACAACACAAAAACAAAAGCATATAATATAAAAGCATATTATGTATGTATATTATATTATATATATCATATTATATTCTAAAAGCATATTATATATGTTTTTATTTTATTTTAATACTTGGAAATTTTTCCCATAGAAAAATTTTCACACCTTGCATTCATAATATTTCAATTTTTAATTGCTTAAAAGGCGTATAGCCAACATAGTGAAAAAGTATCCAAGCCGAGACTCGAACCCGGGTCATCTGTATAGCGCACTGACGTTCTACACAACTTAAACCACTTGGAAAGATACCCAGCCTGGCACTTCTCAGTATCACATGTTGGGAAGGCCTACAATCGCAGCACAAGATGGAATATTTTTTTATTCTTCTTATTATGTATTATTTTATTTCACTTATGACTTTACTAGTGCTGCTATAAAACAATACAAGGTTCAGAAACCAAACTTTCTTCGCTACTTTCACTAAATATGTTGTTCAACTACACTTAAAAGGTTTATTTACTTCATTAAAAGGAACATTCACCCAAGTATAATATCTGAAAAGCAGAATGACAAAACATCTATTTCTAAGCCATATTTAGGCTGAAAATATATGAAAAGCTTTAGTCGTTAGCGTTACAGACATCATTAATTTTAATGCAATCGTTACGTAACTGCTTTCGGTTGAATAAAAGGATTGATGAAATGGCTAAATTTGCTTGCTATGATGATTTAAGGTTTAAAGCCTTAATCAAAATTATATCAATGGCTAGGATAATTGTACCATAAAATTTATCGATTATGGGATATTTGTTGTTTGAGTCGCAGATTAGGCCTTAACATAGAAATAAAGCTTTTTTTTTTCTTTTTCATCATGATTTGTAAACGGTTATATCGCATCGTTTAGTTTCTATTATTTCTCGTGCACCGTGCGCCTACAATAGTAACGTTTGACTCTGACTATGCTAATTTTAAGCAAAATTATAACAATATCACAATAAAATTTAACCAACAGTAGTGTTTTATAAATAAGTGCTATACAATATCCACTATAAATGTCTGCACACACATTCTTACAAAATCTTATCAAAGTTTGTTTTAAACTTATTCAGAGTGCATCATTAGGTCAAAATATTAATAGTACATTTAAAATTTATTTCATTTATGAGGATTACCAAGGTGCGGAAATTCAGAGGCGTACAGAGCCCGTCAAAAGGAATCATACGGATTTTTCACGCATAAGCAGAAACTATAGTCGTGTGATAGTCTGTGTTCTTTTTAAACGAAAATTCAAAGTATGCATAGGAAAAGAAAGCAAAAGTTTGAGCAAAATGTGTTGCTGAATTTCAGTTTTAATTTTGGGCCGAAAATAAGAGTATTTTCAATTGAACCACCCTACATTGTGTACAGTAAATTTGATTTTTAGGAAGATTTCGTAAGAAATACCACCTATTACATTCTCTCCTATGTTGGAATTTCTGAAAACTTTTTGCAGATCTACGCCGATATTATGAATCCTAGAACACAAAACCACTACCAGTTCAAAACTTTATCTATCTATCTATCTATCTATTTAACACTTTTATATGGACACGATAACTTCCATAATTCTGCACAAATCTCTTCCAAACTGATACATAAAATCAAGAGGCAGAAAATCTCTGTCAAGTTCGTTAATGTACAAAATCAGACCAAGGGAATGGAAATGGGGAGGGTTTTTGTGAAAACAGAAAAAAAAACTACTTCTTAATTATGTACATATCGAATCAGTTTAAAGTTATTATTACTTCTAGGAAAATGGCCAAAAATTTATGTACGACAGATTT
This sequence comes from Maratus michaelseni, assembly GCA_963931845.1. Classification (NCBI taxonomy): domain Eukaryota; kingdom Metazoa; phylum Arthropoda; class Arachnida; order Araneae; family Salticidae; genus Maratus; species Maratus michaelseni. The sequence continues at coordinate 123,695,255 of OZ007587.1, forward strand.
TTTATATCATTAAAAAGGCCTCAAGGGGCGAAAAAAAAATGGTGGTTTAAGAAGAAAAAAATTCATAACTTCATCAATTCACAAGATATCAAATCCGCTTAAATTTATTATAAATATTCTTAATATTATCTACAACTTTTATATTGACAAGTTTGTGATAAAACCAACTCTTACAGCAAAAAAATAAAATCCCCGCCGGCTCCGCCTACAAGCACAGGTAGATTTCGAAGTGGGCGGTCCCAACTGCCACAAAATGGCAAAAAGTTCCTTCTTCAATTCCCAATAAACAGGCGTCCCACGGTCTGCGTCGTCGAAATCTACCTGTGTGTGTAGGCCGGACCGTTAGGAATTTTCTTTTATTTTGATGTCAAATTAAAGCTGACATTTTAGGCTGTCAGAAAATGTGACAGTTTGTAGGGTTAAATTGTTATTTAGTTTTGAAATTTCAGTCAATTGGACTGAAATGAACGAAAAATGCCTAACCAAGCTTTCACACTCAAGCAACGAATATTTATCGCCATGAAATACGATTTTTTTTTTGGTAATCATCTTTTTCATTGCGTAGTCTTTATGAAAAAACTTATTGAAGACAGCGCACCGACAAGGCAAACTATAAGCAATTTAATCGCCAAATTTAAGCTGACAGAAAGTGCTGCCGATCATAAGGCAAATTTAACCGGAAGACCACGATCTGCGATGGCCGCTGAAAATATCCAGCAAGTAGACGGACATCTTAATGAAGATCCATATCTGTCACGTTCGAGACTTACTCAAGAGATCGGCATTTTTGAGGCAAGTGTTCGCCGCATCTCAAGAGGTGAACTGCATCTTTATCCATACAAAATTCAAATTGTGCACAATTTGACAGCAAATGCCAAAGAAAAGAGATTTGTTTTCGCTGAAAAGGTTCTTCGGCTTTTGCGAGGTAACAAAATCCCGGTTCCAAATCTTTTGTTTAATGATGAGGCTCATCTGAACGGGCACGTTAATAAGCAAAATTAACTGCACTGGTATAGAGAAAACCGTCATGAGTCCCTTGAAAAGACCTACATCCACAAAAAACGACTGCCTGGATAGCCATCTGTTCAAAAGGAGCATTAGCAGCAAACTTTTTCAGAAACACAATTAATTGAAAAAGGTACTATCCGATGGTTCAGTAACATGACTTGGAACATACCCATTAATTGCTTCCATGACCCGAAAATGGTGAACCACGTTTTATGCAAGATGGAGCAGCTCCTCGCCGCTCTCACGAAAGCCACGACATCATTGAAGAGCATTTTCATGACAGAGTTTTATCGGTCTGAGTTTCGAAAGCCGATATGGACGTGATGTTCAGTGGCCACCGTATTCCCATGACCTCAATCCATTTTAGGTAGATTTCGTAAGAAATACTACCTATTACATTCTCCCCTAAGTTGGAATTTTTGAAAAAATTTTGCAGATCTACGCCGATCATGACTCCCAGAACCACCCCCAGTTCAAAACTTTATATATCTATCTATCTATGTCACTTTTTTATGGATACGATAATTGCAATAATTCTGCACAAATCTTTTCCAAACTGATACATAAAATCTCGGTCAAGTTCGTTAATGGGCAAAATCGAACCAACGGGGGGCGGGGGCTTTTTGTGAAAACAGAAAAAAAACCATAATTACTTAATTATGACACGTATCGAATCCGTTTAAAGTTATTATTACTTCTAGGAAAAGGGCCGAAAAGTTAGGTATGACAGATTTTTGATATCATTAAAAATAGTCCCAAGGGGGGGGGGTAAAGAGGGGTTTTATTAGAAACAAATTCATAACTCCGTCAATTCCCAAGATATCAAATCCGCTTACATTTATTGTAAATCTCCTTAAAATTATCTACAACTTTTATATTGACAAGTTTTTTATAGGACCAACTCTTATGGCAAAAAAAAAAATTAAAAACAAAAAAGCCCTGCTGGCCCGCCCACAAGCAGACGGGAAAACAGAAAAAAAACCCCATAACTTCTTAATTTTTATACATATCGAATCCGTTTAAAGTTATTATTACTTCTAGGAAAAGGGCCAAAAATTTTGTATGACAGATTTTTGATTTCATTAAAAATGCCCTCAAGAAAGGGGGGGGGGGATAGGGGTTTCAGAAGAAAAAAATTCATACCTTCGTTGATTCCCAAGATATCAAATCCGCTTAAATTTATTGTAAATCTCCTTAAAATTATCTGCAACTTTTATATTGACAAGTTTTTTATAGGACCAACTCTTACGGTAAAATAAATAAAAACAAAACAAAACAAAACAAAAATCCCTGCCGGCTCCGCCTGCAAACAAGTTAGATTTCAAAGTGGGCGGTTCCAACTGCCGCATAATTGCATGAAGGTCATTTCTTCCGCAATTCCCAAAAAACAGGCGCCCCACGGTCTGCGTCTTCGAAATCTAAATGTGCCTGTAGGCCGAGCTGTCAGGGATTTTTTTATTATTTCATTTGTGGATATCTGAAGGATAAATGCTATCGAAATGCACAGTCAAATCTCGATGAATCAAAAGAAGCAATTCAAGAAGCGATAGAAAACATTCCGCCAGACACTTTTCTTGAAATTATTACAGGTTTTAAGAGAAGACTTGAAATGGTTGTTGACTTGAGAGGCGTACATATCCAACCATTTTTATAATGTTATGCGTATTCCAAGCTTCATTTTGACATTAAAATTTCGAATGTAAACCGAGCATAAAAAAGTTATTGACCAAAAACCGTGTACGATTCCTTTTGACGAACCCTGAATATGTGTACTGGTGTCAGAATTGGATTTCTTCAGCTATAAATATATGTAGTCTTGTTTTAAAATCATTTTTCTGGTTTTCGGTAAAATTGAATTGCAAACATGATATTTATTCATTTCATTATGTATTGCAATGTTTTCGTCAACAGACATGCAAACACTATCATAAGGGGGAGGTATGGAGAAATTTATATATTATATTATATATTATATTATATATTATATTATATATTATATTATATTATATATAGTCTGATAACGAGTTTTTCATTCTCCTATCTATCGTACACGATTGTCGTCTGGCTACTTTCAGTCACACTTACGTGGTCATTTTCACTCCTACAAACATAAATTTTGCAGCTATGTACATTCATATATGAAGAAATGAAATATCGTTTTACATTTTTCTAAAAGGGAAAGGTGTCTTTCAGAAAATGTTAAAGTCACCGATTTACGCCCATTTTTGGGAATCGACATCCTAGGCCAGCCATACTCAACCTTTTTTTCTCGCGGGCCGCAAACATATGTTTGAAACGTTAGGACACGACACACTTATAAAATGGCAAAAAAAAAAGTAATTAAAACAGTAATGCAACAGAGCACTATAACAAATAATATTATTAATAGGACTGAACGTTTGTCGCGGAAGAAATATTACCAAAAATTTTAAAAGCACTATTTACAAACAATAAAATTCGTGTTAGATTTATATTGCAAATGTTGTAGAAATATGCTGCGAAATTTGTTGTTTGAAAATAGTGGTATAAAACATTATTATTGCCATTTATTTTCTGCGACAAACGTTCAGCCCTAAAAGGTAGTATTAGCTGTATAATAAATGTAAAACGTAATTATATAACAATGCAAAATTTACAGGTCCTGAAAAAAAAGTCAGTAGATTTTTTTCTAATAAATTAGTTTTTTGCTATGTATGCAAATTTCTTTTATTATTTTTTTAATGGTAGAACAATATAGTGCAAATTTAATCAATTTGGAATAATGTTTGATTAATGTACAAGATTAAGAAATATTTACACAGCTGTAACACAAATAAGACTACATGTACAAAGAACTTTTGACTAAGAAAATGGCGTTTAAAATGCTTTAACATGATTTTAAATTAATTATAAACAACAGGGCAGATTTTGTCTGAAAATATGTAAAACAAATATATAAATATATAAAACAACAGTGAATGTCTTAAATGCTTTTTATGCAATCTCAATTAAATTATAAATATGGATTAATGGTTATGTGTCTCGGGCCACACATAAAAGGTCGTTGGGCCACATGCGACCCGCGGCCCGCAGGTTGAGTATGGCTGGCCTAGGCAGTTGTCAGGTTTCTGACTTTAGCAAAACTCATATTGTATATTTCTAATTAATTTAAGTAATTATATTTATTCATGATTATATTACTGTATTCCAATATATATTTTCATTTTGCTGTAAAACTACCGTATGTGATTGACAGTGGAATTTACCTGATCCGTTTATCTATTTGGGGGATGTTCATATGAGATCTTTGTAAAGTACTAATCCAGCTTTGGAAAGAAATACAATGAGCACCACATTCCTAGCGAGCTGGATTTCAGAGAAGAATGCAAGGGGAGAATGATCGAAAACAAGGCCGGGTGGAATGGTCTAGAAGAAACGCTCCCACGTGTATGGAAGGGCCGTGAAGGAAGAACCACAACCCCGTGGTTTTTGGAGTGTGAGCGGGACAGCTAGAGACTCGTCACTCGCAGAAGTGCAGCTGAAAGCGTAGGACGCCACAGTCGCTGGTGTGCCGTGAAGAGTGGAGAAGGTGTCTTGTTGATGTGTAGCGGATAGCGTAGGACGCAAGGGTTGTCAGTGCAGAGCGTAGGATATAGACGTGTAGAGTTAAGAGCGAAGAGAATTGTGCTGAATTACAGAGATAATGTGCATCGGACTGTTTGGTCCAAAGTAAGATTAATTACTACTTAGAAGGAATGATATGTACGAGTAATACATATGATATATATTAAAACGTACGATCAGGGAGATTGCCATATGACAGTCACATACGGCTAGTGACAATATAACTATCACTGTAACATTTTTTTAGCATATAATTTAATCTATAAATTATTAATTGATTATTTATCTGAGAACTTCTTTCCCAACGTGTCCGATGTCACTTTAATACCGGTGGTGGCAGCAAAATACCATAAAACTCAGGTATCAATTCTAGGAGAATTATCACGATGACCGAACAAGGCGACATAACCAAGAAGTGTTCCCAATTTAGAGGATTTTTTAAACTCAGAAATTCCAATAGTAATGACCTTAATTTTATCACGATTTGATAAAATAAAGCAAGAATTACTATTCGGAATTTCTGGTATGAATTGGGGATTTCCTATTTAAAAAAAAAAAAAAATCTGCTAAATTGGCAACACTGAGTCAGAGGATAAGTCACCATCAAGAAATAATCGATTATAACACATGGGCTGATAAGTTCCCGGTCTAATAAAGAAAACAACTTTTTAACAAAGCTTTATAACTTTAATAAATAACATAACTTTAATAATAAATAATAATAATTTAATAATAATAATAATTTAAAAATAATAATTTTATAATAATAATTTAATAATAATAATTTTAAAAATAATTTAATAACAATAATTTTATAATAATAATTTAATAAATGATTAATAATAATAATTTAATAATAAATAACATAATTTTATAACGAAAAAGCTCCAAACAGTGCTCAGAACTCGTTGTTGTTTTTGGTCAAAAGTCAACACGCGTGGCAGCCACTTTGACAACAGCTTTTTCATAGACAAATGTTCATTCAAAATATAACCTACATGTTCCTTGGATATCTTTAGAGTCTGAGCTATCTCCTGCAACTTCACTTTACGGTTCTCCAAAACGATTTTGTGGACTTTTTTTTATGTTTTCTGGAGTAACCACCTCTTTTGCGTGGTGCATCACTGGTGTCCGTACGACCACGTTTAAATTCAGCAAACCAGTCAAAAATGGTTGATTTACCTGGTGCAGTGTCCGAATAACGCTTATCTAGCCGAGCTTTTGTTTGAACGGTATTTTTCCCCCATCAAATAACAATTCTTGAAATTCTTGTTATCCATTTTTTTGTTTATCAACAAAGTCGTTCAACTAAAACCACTCTAACGTTTTATCCACACGGCGAATCATCATGGCATTTTTTCTACTACCTTTTAAAGGTTAGTATTTACTAAAAAAAACATCGGTTCGGCGATTGCAACGCCATCTGTGTGCCAGACCGGGAACTTATCAGCCCATGTGTTAATTAAAGATGCAGAGCATTTACGGGAAAATGAAAAGCGTTATTCGATTCTTAGGCACTTAAAGAGTAACATCTCAAATTTCATGCATTTATATGGAAAAATGTGCTCGTGAAAGTATTAGAAAGTTCCACATTGTTGAGCAGAGAAAATAACTTTCTTAGGCATGGAGCGAATTCTATCTGCTCCTTGAACATCAAAAGACTTCTCTAGAAACACTTTTATAATTCTTTACAATTCTCTTGAATTAAGGCATATCTCAAATCCTAACTCGCTACTTTCGGACACACTATTTAATTTTTCTTCGCAAACTTATGAAATTGGCAGGTGTTCTTAGAAAGAAACTATATGTAGTCGAACCGTTTTTTCTATTTTTCGGCTAAGATTTTTCTGAAAATGCTACCAAAGTTGACAGTTTGAAGCGAATTTCTGGACGCGATAGTGAGGGTAAAGAAAAAAACTGCTACCATGAAACAACAATCACTTATAACTCAAAATGTAATGCATTTATCGGAAAATGAGAAAAAAAAATGTCTATTACAAATCAGTTTTTAATAATCATGCTTGCAAACATAATCCTTTTATGTTTAAAGATGAGTCAGAAAATTTCAAGTTGTTGAGCGTGAAAAATATTTTTTTGAGAACCAACCACCTTCAATGCATTTTGAATTTCGAATTGTTTCATTGCACAAAAGATGAAGAGCGCAGCAGCTCCTGAATTTGCTGTTTGTCCGAAAACGCTTGGAGTCAGTCACCAGGCTGAAAACCAGGAACCAAACCAAACCGAAAACCGGAAGAAATCGTTATTCATGATAGAACTAGAACTGGAATTGAACATAAATTGTTTTTTTGAACATAATATAGGTTATTTGAACATAATATATGTTATTTGAACATAATAACATGTTTTTGAACTTAAACAGTTTCAGACCTGAATTAAAATTCTTTTTTTCATCTCCTGGAACTGAACAGCAAAAACATTTTTGTGTTTTAAAAATCAATGTATAAAATTTCGATTTCTTAAAAAGATAAATTAAAATACAAGCCATTGAAATAATGATACATTGGAACTACTATTATCCGAACTAATGCATTCAATTCAGAACGTCATCCGGATATGCAGAAATCCGGATAATTGACGCATTTATAAGAGAATTATGTTCCGCAATACAAAATTCTTTAAAATCTCTCGCATGTTTAATAAACAGTTGTGATAAATGTATCCAGCTTACATTTAATTAAAAAAAAAAAACCCTTTTGCTACAAGTAAACAACAACAAAAAATTAGAAACCTTCCATCATTCATATACTGCTCTATTCTAACTACAGCTTTCCCGTTTCTCACGTTAACCTCAATCTTCTTTTTCCAACATTTTTTACTTTCCCAAATCCAGCTTTTACATTGCTAAAATTCTTAAACAATACAACTCAAAAATAATTTTCAACCCTTGCTAATCAAGGTTGCAAAAAAGCCACGTCGCGCCGGTGTCTTTTATTGATATTAACCGGCTATTTTTTTTTCTCCCATAACTGTCTTTTATACAGTTTAAGTTTTTACAGTTTTATAGGCTATACATTTTAAGTGTGTTTTAATTAATTATATTTTTTTTTCTATTGAGTTGCAATTTAATATATAATTTCACAATAATGAATACATTAATACTGGAATAACACATACATGGAGGTGCTAGTCATTGTACTCAGAAGTGTAAATAGGTTAGGTAAATTTTAATTAGGCATACCGTTTGTTTTATTTGGTTTAAACTGGCCTTTAACACTTTTAATTGCTTTAAATAAATATTTTAGCAACAAGTATTTTGATACTTTATTTTAACAAGTTTTGTTTTGAAAACAATTTTTTATTTAAATTATTGTTCTTTCTTTTAAACACTTACATGTACTAAAATCTCTTTAAATATTATCTCCTTCCTGATTCTTTCTTTGAACATTAATGCCTTTTTATGAACTTATCTGGAATAAGTTACGAAATCGCATAGTAGCAGAAACACTTTTTAAAATATATCATTTTTATAAGTAATCACGTTCTCGAGTATTATATTGGATAGTTCCGTTCCATTTATTAAATACAGTAAATCCAAAATAACGGACACTCCCGAATAACGAACACCTCTATTTAGCGGACAATTTTTCAAACCCCATCACCTATACATTTGTGCGCTTTTACCTCTGGATAGCGGACACCTCCGAATACCGGACAAATTCTGAGCTCCTAAGGTGTCCGTTATTTAGAGGTTTTACTGTACATATAAAATATTTAGTTTTAATCAAATTTTAAAAGTAAATAGTATGTAAGAATGTTTCCTTTTTGATATGTGGTCATTTGTCATTGTCTAACTAAATACAATCTTTAAAATGTATGTATATATGTGGTAACATAGTTTCGAAAAAAATCTTGAGAGTCTAATTTAATTCATTCTCCTCAATGTGTGTCTATTTTTCTTTTAGACATAATGCCTTCATAGTTGTCTTTAGCAGTTATAAAGACTTATTTGTTTGATAATGTTTAATAGAAGTTTATAAATCTTGTAGTAGAATATATTTATAAATGCATTAAAAATAAACTAATGCAAATTTAATGTGATTTAATTGCAAACTACCATTTTAAAAAAATAAAAGCCGGCTTTTGAATTAAAATCAGCTTTTTTTAAGTGGTTAGTTAAACCCAAGAAAAAGCCTGCCGGGTTCTTTTGGGCCTGGCTAAAATCCGGCAAGCTTGTTGCCAGTAAACCTACTCTCTCCAAACTGAAAGACCCTATTGAGATTTTTAATTCCTGGAGTACCTATGGTATTACTTCCTAATGTGGTCTTTCCTATACTGGACAAACCAAAGATGGTTTACAATGTCGAATTAAAGAACACAAGCAACATATTCATAAAGAAGAAACTAACGAATCGGCTATTACAAAACACTGCTAAAAGATGAACCGCGTTTTTGACTTAAAACTCGGCTAAAATTATCTCTAAACCTACTTCTATACTTGAACTTTCTTAAAGCATTCCATATCTATAAAAATCGCAAAAACATTGTTAATTGCGACTTCGTTATTCCCCCATTGTTAGAAATATTATATAAAGAGCCCCTTTTCTTATTTTTTGAACAGTTCCTTACCCTATGCAATTTCCTTGGCAATTTCCATGTAATTTCCTGCAATTCTATACACTAATAAACCTATCCCTCAAATGCGCTTCTCTTCCACACACACACACATATATATATATATGAGCAATATTCCGTCATTTATTGCACTGATGAAGGTACGCTGAATGCTACCGAAACTAGTCTGCAATTAGTTAAAAAGTTATGATGTTTAAAAATGTTGTTTTATCTCCCTGTATTGCACTGTGCAAAATATGATCTTCATTTTCAAAAATACAACGTATGCAACTTGAGTACCTCCAAAAAAGTTAATTGTTTTGCCGGCTTAGATTAGAATTATTCAAATATAGGCTTTAAACATTTCTATTAAATATAATTTTTAATATTAGTTTAAATATATAATTTAAGGATATTATTTTTACGAGCGAATACATAAATTCATATTTCAATGAAGTCTTTTTAGGGTTCCATACTTAAAAAAAGTAAAAACGGAAAACATTATATGATCACTCCTGTGTCTGTCTGACCGTCTGTCGGAGTCCTTTTTCTCGTAAACTATGGAACGTGGAAAGTGCAAACTTGGGAAAGTTATAAAGCCTTTTTACCCACATATTTTCAGATTATTAGCCATTTACGAATATGTTTGGGAAATATTTAGGGGACTAATTAAGTTACTTAAAAAAAAGTTTTTTTTTTTGTATGTATCATGTGGGGTATCGTGTGAAATATATTGTAAAGAATTGGGCCTCCTCATCCAGGTGCGCGATGTGTCATTCTAGCATTTCCTGTGAGTACACTTAACTGCATACCTTCCCTCGCTATTTTTGCCTTGAAGACTAGCAGAGGCCGAATTCTATTATACTGTGAGCGGAAAGTTCGGACAGTGATGTAGTGGCAAGGCGTTACCCAAAGAGGGGTCTTATGCTTTGATCCTTGCCGAGTTCGTGGGAAAGAGTTCATCTGCGAGAAAAGCGATCTCTGCACACGATTTTTAGGTTTGCGCCCGAAACTTTGCCCTTTGTCTTAGAACGTCCAATGGCGGACTTAGTGAAAACGAAACAGAGGCATCTCAAGGCTGCTAAGAGGCTGGAGAGTTTCGAGGGGCCCGCCTCGACAAAGCCCCCGCCCCTAGAAGGAGTTCTCCTGCGAGAATGAAAAAGTGAGAGAGGACAGTTTTTCGGATAGATCGGAACGAGAGTGGTGACTCTCTGGAAAGAGTGAGGTCTGACCTCTATAGATACAGCAGGTATCAGGTGAAAATCCCAGCGAAGTGAAAAAGCACGAAAAGTGCGATAGTGAGAGTTCTTTAACTCTGAAGCATCGTGATTTAGTATATTTTTCCGAAGAGAAGGAACGGACGAGCCCTGTTCCGAATGAACTTTCTTTAGAATTTACGACTGACAGTAATTTTCTGAGACTTTTGATTGATCGAGTTGCACTGAGAGTCAAGAGGACATTAATTTATAAGCGATTGACCCACGAAAAATAATTAAATGCTGTATTAACATCTTGTACATATTTTTTATTGGAATTAATATTGTTATGCAATAAAATTCTATTTTTCTAATTTATGCGAGAAATTCTCTGTGCCAACGATCTGACCTCGCTACCACTCAACATCTTAATCAGGTCGGTATAGAGGAGTTACTACAATATTATAAAATCGAACTGAAAAATATATTTGTTTTAATTTTAGGCATTATATTTTCAGAGATATCGTCGAATATATGTTCACCTCCATCTATTTCCGAATCTACTGAAACTAAAATTATAAAAAAAATTAGGGGTAATGGGAGTTTATTTAAACTTTGCAGGTAAACTATAGCGATTTTCCTAGGTAACAGTTTTTGAGAAAAACGCATTTTTCCGTTACACACAAACTTCACTTTTTAGGCGGTCAGTGGGGGAGTTGACGGACACTCGAGGAATCTATCTACACTGAATCATTCAAGTATATTTGATAATGAATTTTGAAAAAAAAATGTCCGTAATTAGCCGGGACATTATTTAAGTTACAACATCGAACTCAAAAACATATGTTTTAATTTTAGGTATTATATTTTCAGAGATATCGTTGAAAGTATACTGGAAAAATATGTCCCAACCTCCCTTTTATTTCCCAATCTACTGAACTAAAATTATGAAAAAACTAGGGTTAGTAGGAGTTTATTAATTAATAAATTTAATGCACGGAACCCTTTAAGCGCGAATTATACTCGTACTTGACCAATTTATTTATTTTTTAATTATTACTTAAATGCAATTTTTAATTGTCTGATGTCGATTAAGATACACTGCTCAAAACAATTAAAGGATATTTGAAGTTTTATATAAAATAAAGATATAAACGAAATTTTTTTTTGCCGAAAATAGAAGAAGAGAATCACAAATGCAAATTTTTCTGGTTTTCAAACTGTGGAGTATGCAAATTTTGAGTTCGACGTCAAAAACGTCGCTTCAGCGGCAGCGAATGAAATTTGACTTTCAACTGGATAAAAGAGAATGAAGACAAGGATGATCGGCATTCAGTGATTGCTTTGTTTCGATGAGTACGATGTCTCAGCGAAGTCATTTGACAGATTCAGAAGCTTGGAGAATTGTTGGTAGGTTAGAAGGGGGCCAAACTCAAGCCGAAGTAGCGCAAGCCATTGGAGTGTCACAAAGTGTCATTTCCAGGATCTGGAACCGTTTTTTGGAGAGTGGATGTGCAGGCCGAAGACCAGGGCAAGGTCGTAGACGGGCAACAACGCCCAATGAAGATCGGTATTTAGCGTTAACAGCTCGGAGACACCGAAACATGAACGCTACTCTTCTCCAACAACACCTTCGCTCGGCTACAGGCACCACGATTTCAACTCAGACTGTCCGAAACCGGCTCCATGCTGTAGGTCTGTATGCTCGCCGACCGATGGTATGTGTTAGATTAACATCAAGGCATCGTCGCGACCGCAGGGAGTGGGCAACCGAGCATGTCAACTGGAGGAGAAATGAATGGAGCAATATTCTGTTTTCTGACGAGTCCCGTTTTTCTGTGCATCCGGATAATAGGCGTATTTTCATCTGGAGGGACCGTGGCAGTAGGAATAATCCTGCGTTCGTGCACGAAAGTGTCAGATTTGGCGGTGGAGGAGTGTTGGTGTATGGTGGCATCTCCATTGACGGGCGCACTGACCTCTACATCATTCGAGATGGAGCTCTGACTGGTCGCCGATATAGGGATGAGATCCTCAGACCTATTGTAGTCCCTTACGCTGCAGCAATCGGAGATAACTTCATTTTAATGGACGATAACTGCAGGCCACATCGTGCAAACCAGGTGGAGGATTTCCTTTTCGAGGAAGGAATCGTTCGAATGGAATGGCCAGCGTGTTCTCCAGACATGAATCCAATCGAGCACGTTTGGGACGATCTAGGAAGACGAGTTTCTGGCCGCCAACAACCCCCACAAACTCTCCAAGAACTGGAAAGAGCTCTTCTGGAAGAGTGGGGCAGAATACCCCAACTCGTCATTAATAGCCTCATTGAGTCCATGCCTCAAAGGTGTTCAACGTTGCTGGCCGCCAGTGGAAACCATACCCCCTACTGAAAATGATTTTCTTTGAAGAAAACACCTTTTCTTATTCTTTTTTTCTCATATGCACAAATTGTGTTTTTTTCCTTTTGTACACAAATGCGCAATAAAATGCATTTTTTTCTGCCAAACATGTGTAATTTATTCTCATATAACCTACTATGTCTGTCGACCATGTATCAATCAGCTAAAAAGTTTCCCAGATACAAAATCCACCTAAAACTGCAATATCCTTTAATTGTTTTGAGCAGTGTATTTGGTGATCCGGATGACTGGAATTCGGATAATTGAGTTTTACTGTATTTAACTTTTTTTGACTTAAGGCATGTCAAAAGTTAAATCAGAAATTATATACAGGGGATTGAAAATGGATGCAATGACATTATTTCTTAAACAGCTGATAATAATAGAAACACATCATAATTACGAAAACAATATAAATAAAAGATATGGTTTTTAGATGTGACATTTGTTTGACAACGGGCTGTTTACGTATTAATATATTAAATTTAATTTTTTATACGTCTCCTTTTTCCTATGACTTATATATATTCCTATGACTTATAATCCTTTTGCGACCAAAACTTACCGAGTTGTGATAGTTTGAAGTTTATGAATTTTAAGTCTTTTCCAGCACGGAAAGACGTGTTTTTAGTGCATAGGAAGCGAACCGAAATATTTTAACTGAACCAGAACTATATCCAGAACGAAAAGTATTGCAAATTGAGGGCCTCTGGGTCTGGAGACAATAAAAGAATAAGTGAGGAAAAACGCTAAAAACAAACCATTCTCAGAGAATACGATATCATTATGCGAATAATAAAATTTACGGTGATCATAAGCAGCGGACAATGTGTTATAAATAAATGGTGTCGAGCTGTAATCTAATGGTTATGTTGTACATTCATTTAGCTGTTTTTTCTCCTCCCAGTGTTAGCGCTAAACATTATTCATAAACGTAAAGCTCGCTGACATCATTTTACTTACTTGACACATAAAAAAAAAATATTTCCTATAACAATGCATTACTCAAAATTGCTTAAACAAATTACGTGAGGTGAATTTATGCATAAAAATGTCCAATAATGAATTACATTTTGACTTAAAAACGCAAAATTAAATACTGTGTAACATTCTCTGTCTAAAATCTACCGTTTCAGAACAAAGTCGTTTCGAGTTTTTAAGGTGCGTTCGTAATTATATAAATACATAGCACGCATAGTCGTCGTTTAGTCCGTCCGTCTGTCCGCATATAACAACGCAAAAACTACCCAATCGAATGGTTTGAAATTTAATACATATAAACGTTGCAGAATTTTGTCGAGTCATTTCAAATTTTATGGAAATTGAATCAAAACTTAAAAAGACATTAGAACAACTTTTCTTCATTCTATTAAATTCTATCATACGTAATTGATTCAATGATATCCCATGATAGGTAATGATTCTAGGTTGCCATGGTGAATACGTCACATTTAAGATGGGGTCCTATTATTTCCGTATTACTAAATTTAAAAACCGAATTTGTATACTAAAATTGTTTAATTATAGCAATCATATAATCTACCGTCAGTTTTTTGGATAGATGTTTCCTTAGAAATAGATATTAAATGGAGAAAGAGTCAATATGGATTTCAAGTTCTGAAATTTTCAAAGCTAGGTTTTAGTTATCCATTGGAATTTTCAGTAAACGTGAACAAAATATAAAATGTTGTCAACTTAAAATGTACTTATTTTATTACGGAAATTAATCATATCATAATAACAGACGATATAATTCATTTTTTCAGTGAAATAACGATGATTTTTTAATTATTATTTTACATTGTCTTGTATTGGATATTTGCGAATAGTATAATTTTAATGTAACATAAGTGTAATTAATTGTTTGTGGTGTGCCGTGCATTGAAATTTAATTTAATATTCTATCAATAACCTCAAGAGCTAGCTGTTTGAGAAGCTCAGAGATACTTGAGCTTTTGGGTCACTGGGATAAGCAGTTCAGTATGAAAAAAGACCCCAGTTAATCCAACAGAGAGATCAATACTGGACTTAAGGGAATGAGCCTCCACGTTTTTATTAATTATATCCAGGGAGAAAGCCAGGCTTAACGGGCTGTTCTGCTTTAGCCTTTGATTATTTTTCCATTTCTGAATGAACTCCGAAGTGCGATTCTGGTTACCATAACCTTGAGTTTGTTATAATATTTGACTAGGCAGTCTCTTCTCATACTTAGAGGTTGAAGATCCGCTTCATATAGTACTATGTCATTCGGGCAGCAATTTCTTACGCCAGTTGTGATGCGGGCAGCACTCAATTGAACTTTTTCCAGTTTCTGAAGATTAGAAGTTGAGGCGCTTGAATAAATAGGAAACCCATACTCCAATAGAGGTCTTATAAGTGACACGTAAGTAGTTCGAAGGGTGTCAGCACAGGCACCCCAGTCACGTCCAGAAATATATTTTAGCAAGTTCAGTCTTTTTTGACCTCGAAGAACAAGGTTTTCAATATGTTTATTGCACGTGAATTCAGGATCTAGAACAAATCCCAAATACTTGGGGTGCTTTTAATATGTGAGTAGTTGACCCCCAAAACTTATCTGCGGTTGTAGTTGTAGAGCTTTTTGTTGGTGGTGAAAAAACTGACAGTTGATTTCAGAGGATTAAAATCTAATTTATGTTGTTCAGCGAACCCCCACAAGTCAGAGAGGACCACATCCAAGTTACTTTCTAGCATCTTAATGCCCGAGCCAGAGGTCCAAACAATAATATCAGCAAACAGTCCAATTTCACAATTCATAGACACCACCCTCTCAGCACCAGTCAAATATATTGAGAATAAGGTAGGGCTAAGGACTGATCCTTGAGGAACGCCCCGATTCAATTTGAAGCTCCTAGAGAGGGCTTTCTTGTATTTTACTCTTATGACTGTTTCTCTGTTGTGACGTATCTGAGTAGAAGAACTGTAGATGCAGCGAATACACTGGAACTCAGTTTTGAATACTTATTGCAAGTCCTTCTCAATGTGTGACACAATACGTAATTCCAAGAGAGAAAATTCTTCATCACGTGTTTCTGATGGTAACAGTTTATGTGTAATTAAGCTTGGCAAATGATTTTTATACAAAAATGAGAGCACACTTTCATTTAAAGAATCCAAGTGATGTGTTAAATTTTCAAGCTGAAACTCATCTAATTGAATGTACCATCCTTTCCGAATACTGCGGATCTCAGCTATGCCTTCTTTGCACAATACAAGGATGGAGTTGTTTGCAACAAAACTGGACGTGTTATACACCAAGTTGAAATCTGATATTTTCTGAACGAATCAATACCAACTCTTTAAATTCATAGAAACGCCAATTTTTGTAGCGTTTAGCGGTTGAGTTTCAGAAGATCGAAGAAATTTTCTTATTTGAGTTACAACAGAACCTTTCAATAGTTTAAAAGTTAAGTAGACACCGCTTTCAAACAGATTCGTTTATTCAAATTAACATCATTAACATCTGTAGACAGAGGACAGGGTGTTGTCTTATCATGGGTATTTTGAAGGATTCATATTAGTTGTTAACAATGAAGAAGACACATCTGTCGTTAGTGCGGGGGTGGATTCATCAGATAAGTCCATAATCATATTATCGAAATAGATGTTTTGAAACACATCATTCAAATTTCCAAACCTTCTAAATCACACATTTTTTTACTTTTTTGGGGGGGAACACTCTTAGATGAACAGGGTTAGATATTAGCAGATCGCTTCATTTTTCACGTTAAATACTCTAAAAATATAAGTCTTAACATAACTAAATCCTACAAGATTGTGTTGCCAACTTCAAAAACATGAACCAATGCAGGCGTTCTGTGATGCCAGAAACACAAACTAATTTTTAGTTCAAGTTTCTGCACCTGGCATTCTAATAAACTTAAACTAAAATTATTTTATTTAGTTTTTTTTCACTGCTACTTGGAGTAAAGATCATCTGCTTCTTGTATATCTAAGCATATTTTGTAAACATTCTTTCAGAGGTTAACGTCCCGCTAAAGTTAATTTATGAACAAATCCGCATCTACTTAATTAAAACTTATGATAATTTCAGTAAATTAGTTGAACTAGAGAAGATGATTTAAATAAGAATATTTTTTCACATTTAAAATGTATGTAATATACTTTACAAACCCCGTTAAAACATATTTTGTTCATGTGAAAAAAATGTAAAGTTGTGTTATTATTTTTAGCAAGTAATAATTTTCATCAAAATTTACAAGAAAGTGGTATTAGTCGTTCTTAGGCTCAACCTCGTCTTAGAGTTCAAAATAACATTTTTTTCCTTTAATTTTTCCCGCTAGGGGCGCTCAAATCGAGATGCGGTGCTGCGGGTGGAGAGTTGGCAGGCGACGGGTGTGCGGGCGGTGTGCTGGCACCACAGCACTACCGCCTCTTGTCCTTGAACTCTCATTTTCTCACTACTTATAAGTTCTATGCACACGATATTCTATAGTGAGCCTTTTGTAGTGCATCTAAGCGATAATGAATTTTTATATGTTTGAAATAGTGTAATGTCATTAAAATAAACCGCAAATAATTTTCCCCATAGAACGTAAGGTAACGCAATTCTTTTGAGTGCCCCTGTAATGGAACTATAAGTGCTACACACTTAGTTTTCAATACCGAACATGCCATAGTAAACGCAATAACACATATCAATTGCCTGACAATTAGAGTATATTTATGCAAGTTAGAGCACGGACAGACAGACGAACCGAATTCATAAACACTTTTCAACTATGCTGGAAAGTGTTTATAAACCGAATTCATAGGCCCTGTACATACATTTCACAGCCTAAGAGGGACTGCTCAGACTAGGAAGCCAAGTCTGTAGAGCATAGGTGTCCCTCCCGGTACCTTTATTAAGGTTTAAAAAAAAATTACAGTTTCAGCTGGAGCTGAGCCCGCCGGAAAACGCGACAGGGGGCGGGTGAATTGCAATGGGCCATTATTGCCCGAAATTCACAGAACAAATCCCTCGCTGCCGGAGAACAGATCTCCCTCGCGACACGGGGCAGCGAGGTTCTTGAAATGGTTTGAGAATGATGTGCCGCACAGCACTTGGATATCAGACAGCAGAGAAGCTAGAGGGTTGCGCGCCAGAAACATGCTCTCTCGCGACAATCCTGTACATACATAACGTTATCAGCATTTTGGTAATTTTAGACTCTCTCCACCCCTTACGATATCACACATTATCATTCCTCGACATCCCCTCCCCCGCCCTCCCTTAATGATATCGTTAGTAATGTCCAAAAATTCTTTTTACTTTTTATAAATTTGGAATGATATACAGATATTGTTGTATATTTATTATTCACATACTTTACGGATTCAAATGAACAGAAGAAGTCAATAAACTATCAGAAATACACACGAAATGACTTGATATCAAATAACATCTTAAAAGAGAGAGTTACTATTTAAAAGTTTATTAATAACACCTTTCTGTTGCATAATGCATTCAGCAGCAATATTGTCTTTTTGTACGTGTCCCCTGCATGGGAGGGGGCAAGCAGAACTTCTTATCAACAAAACAAAAGTTGGCAATATTTTTTTCTCTTTTATTTACTGGTAAACACAACAAGTATCAACATATTTCTAAAACAGTGGATTATATGCGCAATTGCACTGCAAAAAATAATTGTTGATTTTACAGTATAAAACTGGCACCCAGCTGCCAGTATTATACCATAAAATTAACAGTATTAAACAGTAAAATAAGCAGTAATACGCTGCCGCGCAAGCAGTAATACGCTACCGCGCACTGGGGTGCCAGTTTTATACTGTAAAATCAACAATTATTTTTTGCAGTGTGGAAGAAGAATAGAAATGCCAAACGTTGGGGTATATCATATTTCGGAATGAAATGATTTAATCATTTAATGGTTTTAATAATAACTTTGTATTTTCATAACACAGACCCAAAAAGACTATTTGATCTAAAGAAAAAGATTAAAAAAAATTGGTTGGATAAAAAATTATAAAAGATATCAAAAGACAAATCTGCCCCCCCCCCCCCTAGAGATATCTTACGATATCAAGTGCCATACCGCTTGCTCCCCGCTAAGTGATAACTTTATATATGCACAGCCCCATAAACACTTTATAACAACGTTGGATAATGTTAAAAAAGGTTACTGGAAATTTCACCTTTTATTGGAAATTTTATCACTGGAAATTTTACCTTTGGAAATTTCTTCGGCTATTAGCACCTCTGCCATGCGGCTAATACGAAAGTGTTCATTTTAATAAATTTCAAAACTTTACTTGAATACATAAAATTTTTCATATAAAAATGACTTTTGGTGTTGTTAGTGATATATATATATATATATATATATATATATATATATATATATATATATATATTAAAAATGTAAAAAATCTATTAATGTTTCCAATACAAAAAGAAAAAAAAACTAATTCTGTAACCCGTTTGGATTCTTTAGTTCATATAAAAGAAATAATTCCAAAATTTTAAAAAAGAAATTTACATTTCAAAAGGAATATATATATGTGTATAAATATACATTTCAAAAAACAAAAATGAGTAAAAATATATATAAAAGTCAAATTTTGTGTCCCGTATCATCTTAATTTGTGTAAATGATACAGACACACATACAGGTAAAGTATACACTAAATTGATATATTGCAAGTATATGCTTTTAGCTTTCACAATTAGTTCGAAATTATTTATCATTGCAGATAATATTAATGTGAAACATATTTTACACTCATAAAAACATAAAAAGGAAATACAAAATATGCAAAAAATATAATACTTCTAATGCGTATAAATCACAATGAAGTAGTCAAAACTTTTTTGAAAAAATGGTTAGAAAATACCTAAATTCTGCCAGTTTTCAAAGTATTATTTTTAAAAATGCGATCCAAAACTTTCATACCGCTTTCGAAGGAGAAAATTTCAAAAATAAGAACTTTCAGAGTCTTGAAATATTCGTTACGACCAGGGTATATCACAAAGGAGAAAAGAAACAAAAAACGCCATAAATCTCTTTCCTTTATATGCGCCGACCACACTTGCAAAAATAGTCGACATAAATAGGCTATTAAAAAAGAAAAAAGTTTAAAAAGTAATATTTGGTGTAATATGGAAAAGTAAATGTCTGAAAAAAGTACAAAACAGTGCGTAGCATTTGGCAAATGGCAAAAAGCAGTTAAAAAAAAAAAAAATTGATATAAGCAAGGAATTGCACGGCTGAGTTTCATTTGAAGCAAGGAAAGAAAAACTAAAATAAGTTGAAAAGCAAAAAGAATAAAAAATAAAATAAAATAAACTCTTTTATAAGCATTCAATCTTTATCTTGAAAAATTACGCCTAATTTTTGAATGCAATTTATGTTTTTCTCCCCAAAAATTTCAGTTATAATAGATTAATTGGGCGTGGGCACCGAACTTGATTAGAAAAAAATCACTGATATATATATATTTGGGGGGGGGGGGGGTACACGTGTGAAAGTACATGTGAATTTATTAAAAAATAAAAATATTGCTCTGTATCTTTAAGACAGGGCAACAGGAAAGAAAAAAAGAAAACATTATTTAAACTATATTTTAGGATTTATAAATTGATTTCTCAATGTATAATAGTAAATTAATTAATATTAAACTATTAATTGTTAAAAGCGTTTTTTAAATATTACACTCTTCATTTTTATTACTTTCTTCTATCTTTACAAGAAAAAAGTTTTGGATTCATGAAAATTTTCGACTTCTAGTTTTCGACGTATTTATACGTTTTAGAAGGTCCTGAACACGATTTGACTGTTTTTAGAAAATGTCTGTGCAAAAATTTTGTGAGCGCTATATCTCAAGAACTAATGCACGGAATTTAATAAAACTTTAGATTCAGTTAGTCCCCGATATAGATTGGTGCTGATTAGTTTTTGGTATAAATCGCCCAACAGGTGGCACTGCTATGCTGCATTTTTCACGATTTTCGCAATAGCTCTATCTAATAACGAACTAATGCACTTCTTTAAATCAAACCTCAGATTCATTTAGACCTTAACATAAATAAACGCTGATTACATTTTGGTGTAGATATCCCAATATGTGGAGCTGCTATGCTACTTTTTTCATGATTTGCACGATAGCTATATATAATAGAAGAAAATTTTGGGATTGGTACATCTGACTAGTTTGTAATTGATTTTTTACAATTTAACCTTAAAAACATTTATTTGTTACAGTTTCCACCATCAGTTCATATTCTTTCAATTCATACAGTTTCATTTGTTATAGTTTGGTTTATTTTGGCTAGCGTTTATTGGCGCATCATTAAATCCATTGCTGTTTCCACTCGTATGCAATTGTAGGAGTTACAAAGAATATTTGGCGATTTATCCCTTGTGGCAGGCTAATGGAAAAATGCCTTAAAATTAATATAATAATTTATAATTTAAGTTCTAAAAATATTAAAATGTTGCATTATCATCGAAAACACACCTGTAAACGTTTTTCTAATAGCATATTACGAAGTGGGTTAAAAATCGATTACAAAATTTTATTTTTTCATTCAAAAACCAGGTTGAGTTAAAGAAAAAAGAATACTGTTCTGAAAAATAGCACAAATTCTCCATGTGGTTTGATTTTTTATTTAAAAATTTTTTTGGTCAAAATTTTAACATAAAAATCAATAACTAGTAGGTAACCTAAATTAATTTAAAACCTTAAATGAAATGTACACTACAAGTTTTAAAATAGAACTAAGAAAATCTCGATTAATCTTATTAAGAAACCTAAACAGAGCATTCTAAAGAAGAGGCGAATAATTTTACTTTACTTAAAATGAGATTTAAAAAGATTTAAAAATTTTTAATCACAATAGCAATTTATGAATTTTTCGCAGGATTGTCTCGAAATAAAAAGAAGTGATTGAACGGGATTTGATGCAGTTAATACTTTTAACCGACACACAAACAATATAAGAACATCGGAAACATTAATATAAGTACACTGTTTTAGTTTTAATAATTTGCTGTTGTAAGTTTCATCATTACAAATAATATTAACGTGGACCCATACACATTAAAATAAAATAAAGAAAACAGAAATAAATACAAAAGATAAGAAGAATGCAATGCTCTTAATACGTACGAGTCACAGTGAAGTCGTCAAAACTTTTTTGTGGTAGAAAAATACAAAGATTCTAACCATTTCTTCTCAAACAATATTTTTAAAAATTCAAAAGCAGAAAGAATGTTTGACTGTAAGAGAAATTTTCAAAAGTAAGAACTTTCAAAGCTTTGAAATTTCGTTAGAACCAGTGTCCAAACGGGACACAACGGAGGAACAAAATCGCCATAAATTTCATGCGGAGACCATACTTGCAAAAATAGTCACCCTCTGTACTGTTTCGTATAGATTGTCGCAGTGATTTCTTGGTTTTTTGGCTTTTTTTTAGGGTGTCTAAAAAATGAAAATCAATATCACGCCAATAAATTGAAAAGAAAAAAGAAATAAATACAAAAGATAAGAAGAATGTAATGCTCTTAATGCGTACAAGTCACAGTGAAGTCGTCAAAACTTTTTTCTGGTTGAAAATACCAAGATTCTACCATTTTTCAAAGGGTATTTATATATATAAAGAAAGACATTTTAAATTCTTTCCGCTTTTGAAAGAAAAATTTTCAAAAATAAGAACTTTCAAAGCTTTGAAATTTCGTCACTATCAGGGAGAAGGGAAAAATCGCCATAAATCTTTATCATTTTTATGCGGAGATCATACTTGCATAAATATTCGGCATCTATACTGTTTTGTAAAGTAGCATGAATTTCCCAAGTGGTTTCTTGGTTTTGCCCTTTTTTTTTCTCTTGTGTTAAAAAGAAGAAAAGGAAATCAACATCAAGTTAGGAAACTAACTTAATTTAAATTATTAACTGTAATATACTACAGGATTAAGGATTTCAAATACCATAACTATTATTCAAGAAAATTATGGATAAATGAATTTTTAGAGATTTAAAGAGACATTTTGAAGAACCAATATTTTTTACTTAATTAAAACTTTAAACGTTATTCATTTTAAAACGCAACAACATTTTAACTGGATTTTCTCAAAATAAAGCGACGTGAAAGTGACAACTAGACTTAGACTTGATGCAATTAGTTTATTTAACTAAAGAAAAAACACATAATTTACAAAACATTCATAAAACACATTGTTTTAGCTTTAATAATTTGGTGTAAATATTCATCATTACAAATAATATTAATGCGATCTATATTTTGCACTCACACTAAAATAAAACTGAAAAAAAAAGAAAGAAAGCAAGAAAGATTTACAAACTATAAGAAAAATGTAATGTTCTTAATGCGGTACACGTCATAGTGGAATCGTAAGTTTTTCTGGTTGAAAAATATTGAGATCCTATTTCTCAAAGTATATTTTAAGAAATATAGTTGAAAACTTTCGTACCGCTTTCGAAAGAGAAATTTTCCAAAATAAAAACTTTCAAAGCTTTAGAAATTCGTTACTACCAGGGTATGCCACATGGGAGAAAGGAAAAAAAAATACGCATAAATCTCTTCGTTTTTTATGCAAGAACATACTTGTAAAAAACAGTCGACATAAGTACGTTATTAAAAAATGGAAAAGAAAATAACAGTTGATGTGAATATTGAAAACTTTGTCTCTGAAAAAAAAGCACGAAATAGTACATAACATCTAGTAAATAAAAAAGACAATTTTAAAATGATAGTTTCATATACACAGAAATAGTAATGCTGTTTCATTCGAAGTTTAAAAACAAAGTACTGTTTTGTAAAATAGCACATATTCTTTATGTGGTTTTTTGATTTTAATTAAGCGGTGAAAAGTTTAAGCATGAAAATCAATATAGGGTTAGAAAAATTAATTAAAAATCTAAAATGTGATATATACAACATATTTAAGTGCTTATATAAACGCTGCTATAATCTTTGCCCTTTTAATTTAACTATTACAACTAAATCCGCAAAATTTAATATACAATAAGATTGGCAATTATCTTATAATTGTATTCAAGGGCAAAATGTTTGCAAATATATTGTCCTCCTACCCCCCCCCCCCCCCCCCCTCTCTCAATGCAGTGTAGAACATAGGATAAAGGCTGAATGGTCATTGCCAAGGTCGAAAACAAAAAATTTTTCAAATAAATAAAGATCAGAGAATTTCCCACAAAATTCTAATCTACTATTAAAAAAACTTGAGAAAATTTATTTGCTATTCCACAGCTATTGTAGTACATAGTGCATTTTTAACGTAATTTGAAGTGCATTAACAAACAAATATGGACGATTTACTAAACATTCTATATATAAATCAATGTAAAACTGTTAAAATTGTATTTACTAACATTAATACATATTAAATTTAAAACAAGAACGAAAAATCATGCGCCAAGTATAGATTATGTAACACTTTGAAAATAATTTTACAAATCATACCGTTTAATAAGCTAAAAGATAACATCTAAGTAAACAATTTGGAAAACGCATAACATATTTAAAAACATAATTTCAGGAATTTCCAACATATACAATATTCGGAAAAATATCCGAATACTTTTATTCAGTCCTGTATAGGATCTATAGTATATATACAGTCGAAGCACCTTATAACGAAATCGAAAGTGCTCCATAGATTTGCTCGTTATAAAGTGCTTTCGTTAAAACGTTATAACGAATTAGTTCGTTATACAGTAAGAAATCCATTTATCCGGATTAATATGGTCGGAACGTAATCTGATTATGCATAAGTCCGGATATTGGAGACAATGATAAAAAAAGTCTGTTTATTTCTTTAAGATCTCTTAAAATTGTTTTTGTTTAAAAAAAAAAAAAAAAAAAAAAAAAAAAAAAGAAAAAAAAAAAAGCTAGATCTTATGTATTCATATTAAATTAATGCTTCACAAGAAAAATTACTTTTACTAGAAAGAGTGAAAAGAAGAAAAGCGTTGATTTAATAAGAAATTTCAAGATAATTATATTTTTACGAATGTTATACGTACAATTCATATCATAAAATTTTTATTTTGTGATTATTGATCTGGATGACTGGATTTCAGATAATTAGAGTTTTGTTGTATCATTTTAACGGTATATGTATAGTATATATTGCTATGCTACACATGGAAAAAAAATACTGGGCATATTAAAAAAATATATATTATTGATTTAATTCTGTTAAACGAAACTTTTACATACCTATATTGGTTTGAAGAATGAAGTTAACAAGCTGTGCTTTCTTTTCTTTACAGAATTATCTAATAATGTAAGCTCTATTTAGTCAACATACATATTAATTTCATTCGCTAACAAGTTTTTATTACGCATGTAACATGCAATTTTCTGTAAATACTTGAGTGCATCAGATGGTAAAAGTTTCTAGCAAATTTCTAAAAATCCTTCTTGCTCACTGACACTGCCATCAGACAACTAATATTTAACTTTTTTTTTTGGCGCTATTCTCTTTGTTGAACATTATAAAGTATTGATCAAAGTTATAAAGTGATACGCATTTTCATGCAAAATACTTCCACTAACGGTATATTTTTGGATCTTGCATCTTTAAACCATGAAAATAATACTTCCTCCACATCTGCATATTTTGCTGTGTGTAAACGTTTAAACGATGAGAAAACTGCATCCTTTTCGAAAATTTTAAGAATTTTTTTCTCGATATTTCAATATTGTGCTGAGAGTGCTAATCCTAAATTTTTTCTCTACATCACTTTTTTTAACAAAATTCTGGGAAGCATTTTATAATTTCGACTTTCTCTTCTAAACTCAACCATTTTCTTTTGTCAGACACAGCCAGCGTACAGAGTTTTAAAAATTAACACGCCATAAATTTACAGGCAAAGCAAATGTCAATGATGTTAGAAGAGTGATTTCTGATATAAACATTTCATCTATTATTGTGAGCCTGAATATTCATCCATCCGACTTCAAGCTGGTGAAACGAAACACGTGTGCGCTGACAAAGTACTTTTCTGTTTTCTGTGAGATTCTCATTAAAGAACTTACACGTGTAACCTCAAGAGTTCAAGGCTAAATGACGTAGACTTGACTGTGTTTTTTTCTCTCATCCAAGAACTAATACTTCAGTCTCTGAGTAACTTTTATTTAATGCAGACCTGCTGAACAATTCTATTAAATTAAATGTTTTAACTTTTTATAGTGTGATGTAAATTTTATAATGTAAAATTAATCTTTCTTTTTCTTCAACAGTAATTAAATAATTAACTTAGAAATTATACAATGAAGCAATACTTTATTTAGAGAAGATGTTTTTTTTTATTTTCATCAGTGATCGAAAGAAGTTATTAAATAGTGCCATTGGATTTATAGTAAAATTGGATACACTTACTACACCTTCGCGGATTCAAAAGGTAGGACAAACTTTCTCTACCTTTCTTTTATTATCATGAAGTCTTAAAGTGAATTTTAAGAATAAAATTAGAAGAAGAATTTATTTACCGTAGTTCTAAAAATTATCAGATTATGAGCGCTGAGGATTGAACACGGTAAAACCGCTCTCTAATAAGAAAAATAAAAAAAACTATATTTTAAACAATAGAAACTATAAAAGTATTATTAAAATTAATAAAAATACAACATCATGGCTTCAAATATGAAAGAAATGTGTAGCATAGAAAAACTGAACTCCAATAATTATGCGATTTGGAAGTTCAAGGTAGAGATGCTGTTAATGAAAGAGGATTTAATCAACCAGATAACTGATGATCCGCCAAACCCCTTAACAGGCGAATGGACGAAGAAAGACAATAAAGCCAGGGCTATTATAAATTTAAGCTTAGAAGACTCACAGCTGATTTACATAAAAAACGAAACATCAGCTAAAGCTACATGGTTAGCATTAAAAACAATACATGAGCGCGCGAATTTATCTAGTAAATTATATTTGCTAAGAAAACTATATAGTATAAAACTAGTTGAAAATGGTAATATGAACGACCATATTGTTAAAATATTAGAAACCGCTGATAGGTTAAAAGCAATAGGAGAAGAGATTAAGGACTCTCATCTATCTGCACTTTTGTTGTGCTCCCTTCCACCTAGCTATGATACTCTGATCACGGCATTAGAGGCCCGATCAGAGACAGAATTAAATTCGGAATTTATAAAAGGAAAACTAACAGATGAATTTCAAAGGAGACAAGAAAGCTCCAATTCATCGCATGAAAATGTATACAAAACATTTAATAAACAAAAACAAAACACTAGGGCATATCCAAAAAGAGAACAAAACCTTTTTTGCACGAATTGCAAAAGAAAAAACCATGTGCGACAAAATTGTTGGTTTCTTAAGAATAAAAATTCTAAGAACCAAACAAATGAAAAATACAGACAAAATTCGTCTTTATGCTTTGAAGCAAGTAATTTTACTCCGAAAACTAAAGCAGAAAAAAACACACAAATTCAAGAGAGTAAAAGCGAAGAAAATCAAAACGAAAAAACAATGTCTCAAAGGCAATTATCATTAATCGCACATAATGAATCTAAATCTACTTGGATTGTTGATTCTGGAAGCAGTTCACATATTTGTAATGACATAAATGTATTTGTTGACATTGACAATAACAACAAAAATACTGTCACGATAGCAAACGGAACAACACTAAAATCGCACGGGACAGGTACAATAAAATTACGGACACAATCAAATGACATAACTTTAAAGGACGTTTTATATGTCCCTGATATTCAATCAAATTTAATGTCGGTTACGAAAGCCACAAAGTATGGTTATGAATTCATGTTTGAAAATAACACCTGTAACTTATCCTATAATGGAAAAACTCTCTTAGAAGGAAAAAAGAGAGAAAATTTATATGAAATTGACCTATATAAACCTAAGCAAGAAATCTATGTCAATTTTGCTGAACAATGCAAGAATAAAAACTGCATTGAGCTTTGGCATAAGAGATTAGGTCATAGAAATGTTAATTCAATTAAACAACTCTTATCCAACAATTTAGCAACAGGTCTAGAAATTCAAAATTGCAAACATGACATAGTTTGTGAGAGTTGTATAAAGGGAAAACTAACAAATGCACCGTATCCAAAACAGAGTGAGAACAGAGCTAAGAAGGCGATCGATCTGGTGCATACGGATGTATGTGGTCCGATGCAAACAGAAAGCATAGGAGGGAAGAAATATTTTCTCACATTCACAGATGATTTTAGTAGATTCACAATGATATTTCTTTTATCGAATAAAAGTGAGGTAGTTACCAAAGTGAAAGAATATGTAGCCATAACGAAAAATAAATTCGGTCGCACAGTTAAAGAAATCCGATCAGACAATGGGGGTGAATACACTAGCGAAGAATTAGAAAAATTCTTAAAATATGAAGGTATTCATCACCAGTTCACTATTCCGCATTGTGCACCTCAGAACGGTGTTTCGGAAAGAAAGAATAGGACTTTAGTCGAAATGACAAGGTGCCTATTATCGGAAGCGCAGCTGCCAAATAAATTTTGGGCCGAAGCTTTAAATACAGCTGTGTATCTTATAAACAGATTACCAACAAAATCACACAATTCAACTCCATACCAGCTATGGACAAACAAAAAACCGGATTTATCAAACATAAAAATATTTGGCTGCAAAGCTTATGCTTATCTCGATAAATCCCAAAGAGGAAAACTCGATGATAAAGCAATAAAAGGAACATTTATCGGTTATGATAATAGATCAAAAGGATATAGGATCTACATTGGCAATAATAAAGTAATAAGGGCAAGAACTGTTAAATTTATAGAAAACTCTAATTCAAATGAAAACGAAAAAAAATCCATTGATATGAGAGAAGAATTAGAAGTTCAGAAACAACCTGAAAAAGCAGGGGGAGATTCCTCAAAATTCTTTATAGACATGCAGGAAGATAAACAAACAGACAATGAGGAAAATTTAAACGAAAACGAACCTAGAAGATCTCAACGATCAAATAGGGGAGTTCCACCCGATAGATTCTCTTATATTACTAAAATACAAAAAGAAAATATTGAACCAACAGAGTGGAAAGATATAGCGAGAATCGAAAACCCATATGATAGAAACAAATGGTACGAAGCAACTAATGAAGAAATTAATTCATTAAGAAAAAACAAAACATGGGAACTAATTGATCCACCACCTGGAATAAAAGTAATTGGGAATAAATGGGTATTTACAAAAAAATATAATGAAAATAATGAAATAGAAAAATATAAGGCACGTCTTGTAGCCAAAGGTTTTTCTCAAAAATACGGAAGCGATTATTTTGAAACCTTCGCTCCAGTAGTAACGTATACAACTATAAGAGCGTTTCTAGCATGTGCAGCGTATAAAAATTTAGATGTTAATCATATAGATATTAAGACTGCATTCCTCCACGGAAATTTAGAAGAGGAAGTTTATATGTCACAACCAGAAGGGCATGTAATACCGGGAGAGGAAAATAAAATTTGCAAACTAAAAAAATCAATTTACGGATTGAAGCAATCCGCACGAGCATGGAACATTAAATTAGAAGAAAGTTTAACTAAACTTGGTTTTGTGCAAAGCACCTCCGATCCATGTCTCTTCACACGAAAATTAAAGGAAAGTACAACATACATCATTATATATGTTGATGATTTATTAATTTCAGGGGAAACTAAAGAAATAAATGAAATAATAGAACAACTAAAAAAGGAATATGAAGTCAAAAATTTAGGACTTGTAAATTATTATCTGGGGATAAACATAAAAAGAAGTAAAGAAGGAAATTTCGCACTTGATCAAAGAAACAAAATAAAAGAACTGATCGAAAAATTCGATTTAAAGGAAGCGAAACCCTGTGATACTCCGATGGAACCCGGGTACTTAAACATAATTGATGAGGAAAATTTACTTTCTAATAACAGTAAATATAGGCAAGCTATCGGAACATTGTTATATATAGCTACAATAACCAGACCAGACATAGCCGCCGCTGTGAACATTTTGAGTCGTAGAAACGAAAAACCCAGAGAAAAGGATTGGAACGCAGTAAAGCGGGTTATTAGATATTTAAAAACAACACAAGAACTAAAACTAATTATTAGTAAAGAAAATGAGCCAATACTAACAACATATGCTGACTCCGATTGGGCAGGGGATAAAAATGACCGTAAATCAACAACGGGAAATTTATGTAAATTAGGAAATACACCAATTTCCTGGTCAACTAAGAAACAAAATTCAGTTGCCTTATCATCCGCTGAGGCTGAATACATCTCAGCAGCAACTTCAGCACAAGAGACAGTTTGGATTATCAATCTTCTAAAGGACCTTGATCTACAACAAAATTTGCCCATAACTTTATTCGAAGATAATCAAGCTTGTATAAACATGGTTAAAAATTATAAACATCATTCGAAAACTAAACATATCGATATAAAATACAACAGCATAAAAGATCTTAAGGAAAAGGGAATAATTGAACTACAATATTGCCCAACCAAAACTATGACAGCTGACATTCTAACGAAACCCCTTCCCAAACCTGACTTTACAAAACACAGAACAGATTTAAATCTCAAGAACATTTATACTTCAGAAATCAAGCAGGGGTGTTAGAAGAGTGATTTCTGATATAAACATTTCATCTATTATTGTGAGCCTGAATATTCATCCATCCGACTTCAAGCTGGTGAAACGAAACACGTGTGCGCTGACAAAGTACTTTTCTGTTTTCTGTGAGATTCTCATTAAAGAACTTACACGTGTAACCTCAAGAGTTCAAGGCTAAATGACGTAGACTTGACTGTGTTTTTTTCTCTCATCCAAGAACTAATACTTCAGTCTCTGAGTAACTTTTATTTAATGCAGACCTGCTGAACAATTCTATTAAATTAAATGTTTTAACTTTTTATAGTGTGATGTAAATTTTATAATGTAAAATTAATCTTTCTTTTTCTTCAACAGTAATTAAATAATTAACTTAGAAATTATACAATGAAGCAATACTTTATTTAGAGAAGATGTTTTTTTTTATTTTCATCAGTGATCGAAAGAAGTTATTAAATAGTGCCATTGGATTTATAGTAAAATTGGATACACTTACTACACCTTCGCGGATTCAAAAGGTAGGACAAACTTTCTCTACCTTTCTTTTATTATCATGAAGTCTTAAAGTGAATTTTAAGAATAAAATTAGAAGAAGAATTTATTTACCGTAGTTCTAAAAATTATCAAATGAAAACAGTCATCGAATAAAAAAGAACATAATACAGTTCTGCTAAGCTGTCGTGTTTCTGTCTGTCTTAAAATACTGCCCCTCCCCCAAATCTCTCCTTGAACTATTGAAAATATGTGATTGGCCGTAGGGAAAAAGATTGAAGGTTATGTCATGGGGGGGGGGGGGGGGAAACTAGTAATTAAGAAAAATAAATATTTCCCGCGTTAAGTAAAAAAAAAAAAAGTGAAAAATTCGCTATATCGTTTTTATTGCACTGTTCATGCTCGAATTCTTTTCGTTATATCGTGCTTTTCGTTATAAATATTTCGTTATATCGTTTCGAATTCAGTATTCTTTAACATGCAGACCAACTAAATGGTAATGAACATTTCGTTATATCGTGCTTTTCGTTATATCGTAATTCGTTATAAAGTGCTTCAACTGTACTACATAGGATGCTAAATTTCAGTTCAGTTAGGAAACGCGTAGTACAGTTTAAAATTCTCCGTCTGGAGTTTCTGTCAATAAACGGAAATGTGTTCGCGAACTTTTGTGCTTCCCTGTATAGGATCTACAGAATTTATACAAACCACGTAATAGACAAAAAGCGAGTTAAAATTAAAATCGCGTTCAGTAACTTAAAACGCACTTCCAGGAATTATTGTTAACAGACAGTAGAGAATTCTTTTGTGTGTCCCTGTAAATGAACGATGACTGATATACACACATATTCTGTAGTAAGCCTCTTGTACTGCACCTTAGTGATATATATAAATTTCAATGCGTTTAAAATAGTGAAACATTATTTAAATAAACCGCAGACGATTTTTTTCCATATACGTAATGTAACGGAATTCTTTTGACTGTCCCTGTAAAGTAACTATAAGTGCTATCCACACCCTATTCCATTTTAAGCTTCTTCTAATGCACCTTAGTGATATATATAAATTTCAATGCGTTTAAAATAGTGAAACATTATTTAAATAAACTACAAATGATTTTTCCCCATAGACCGCAACGTAACGGAATTCTTTTGAGTGTCCCTGTAAAAAAAAACTATAAGTGCTACACACTTCCGTTGAAATAGGGAACATGCTATAGATAACGACAATAACATATAAAAATTGCAGAGCAATCCGAGCATATTTACGGGAGTTAGAGCACGGCCAGACGGCCATACGGCAGAGAAACCGAAGTCATAAACACTTTTCAACTAGGTTGGAAAGTGTTAATTAATACATTAAGTAACATAATCCTCAATTGTTAAAATTCATTTTACAGAAAAAGAAGTATAAATAATTTTTTATTGCAATTATATGTTGATGAATATATGGCATTGGGATATTTGGTGACCCTCGAAAGACACAAACTATCCATGTTTAATGTAAAAACTATCCATTTTTAATGTATGAAAAATATACATTATAAACATGTTAGGTGCATACGAGCCAGTAAATATTTCAATTAAAGTAATACATATATATAGGGGGGAAAAAACCAATCTCACCCGCAATAAAAATGCAGCAATGACAAATGAGGGGGTCGAGGAAAAAGAGTGATGCTAAGCCACATTTTTGAACTTCTGAGATATTTGAATTTGAAAATTTGATCAAATACTCAATTCAAGATAGTATATACCTACAGTTTTTTCGCCAATGTCTTAGTAACATTTGAGATATTCTGAGTAACAATATCGCGTTACTTTAATGATATTACTATTACCTTTTTTGTAAATTAGCTATCTTCATTGGGGACATAAACAACTGGGGAAAAAATGAAACTTGTCACATATGCTGCAATCAAGTGACATTAGAAACAAATTATATGTTGGATACTACAATTTACAATATTAAGCAACAGATTACAGTGTTAGATTTATTTCACCAAAAGTGTGGCTTGGCACTTTCTTGCCCCGACCCCCTCAAATGTCTGTATAAACTTAATTTTAATTAAATACAAAGGGTAGAGTAAAATGCCAACACCTAAACAATGAAATCAACTTAAATGTGGTTATTTATTTGTAATACTAAAAAAACAATGTAATATATTCAACGAAATTCTTATCAGAGGAGTGACCCCCGTTACTAATAATATTACAAACACCAACATCAAAGTTCGTTAGAACAATCGATTTGACTTCTGCACTAAACTGTTGCAAACTTAACATGTTGTGCTAAGTTTGTTTTTTGTTGCTACAATTTTTATAATTTAATTTGAGACCGAACTTCAGGAACCTACTTCTTCTAGTGAATTTTGAATGCCAGTGGAGGTGAAATTCAATTTAGCCTCCACAAAAAGTGTATATTTAATTATTATTGAAATATTTTGCGAAAAAGGTTAAATAATGCCTTTAACTCAGTTTAAAAACTAATACTAACAATGTATTAATTCATAAAAATAAAATATGTCCGTGAAATAAATAGTGCAAGCTAGGAGAGGCGATATGACAGAATTTAACCAAATTCTGTAATTAAAGTACTGCTTTTTCAAAAATATTTCTGTACGATTCTTATAAAATGCTGTATTTAATAAATTATTACAGTAAAAGTTTCTAAAGTATTTGATTTACACAGCATAAACCTTTGGGCAGATTTTGAATCATTAGCGTATATTCACCAATGCAACAAATAAACAGGAATATTAAAATATTGTAAACTCACCATGAAAAATAATTCTTGTTAAAATTACAGGAGAATATTGATACACTTACCTAGAAAGAGCAAAAAATATTTTAAAAAGTGAAAGAATAAACATTTTCATTTGAGATCTTATACAATATTTACATTAACATGTCATTACATAAACAGAATACTATATCAAAATTGGGTAGAATTTAACATTAAAGCGATGAAAATATAACCAACCAAACTCTTGTGGGCGGTCACACACACGCACTTACAAATACAAAATTATAAAAAATTCCGTCAATCAATAGAAAAATTCTTGCGGAATGTTTCCACATAAATCCCCATCAAAAAAGTCACTTTTCTACTTCTCTTCCGTAATATAAAAGATTTTATAAGTAAAACAAATTATGAAAACTTTATCTTACCTACTTTTGAGATGATTGTCTGAATTTTTTCCTGTCTCACCTTTTCCTGCCACTTTTTCTCCTCACTTTTTCCTGTCTCACGCATTTATAATAAACATTTTGAAATGTTTTTCTGCAAACATCTTTTTTCCAAAGTTCAAATGACAATAAGTATTATTTTTGAAGATTTAGGAGAAGATGGGGCACAGCGGATCACCCCCTTAAAATGCATTTACAGTAATCTCGCACTTATACGTCGGTAGGGACTAACAAAAAACGACGCATAAACAAAAGAGACGCATAAATGAAATTCAAGTAAAAATTATGTCAAGATAAAATTAATCTTTACGTAGTTAAATAATATGCAGAATAATAAAAATATGATTTATTTAGATTGTTAAAGATTTACTAATTCAAATCTAAAATAGATGCATTCCAAAATTTTAATTACATACCCCCCCCCCCTTTTTTTTTAATAGTCTAAAATTAAAGTTTGTTTATAAGTTTGATGTCTGTTCTTAAAAATAGTTTTCCAAGCTCATTGAAATATGAATATGTTGAACTAGATGTATCAGTTGGATGTAGTGGCGGAGGGTTTCCAAAGCATCTATTGGCTTTGCAATAGTCTGTGAATGGTGCTTCTACTTTTTTTTTTCCGTTATTCGATCCATCTTTATTGGCATCATTTTGAATTTCTGCAACTATTCCTTGTATGTCCCGCATTTCTGCTATGATTACATTTTCATCAATATCTACAAAATCGTTAAAATTAATCATTCCCCAAGAAACGGCATTCCATTATTCCTCTAATACTAGTTGATCTTTGGCAGAAGATGCATGATTTTCAAATTCCTTCAGAATGAAGCCTGCATTTTTGAAACAATCCCCGTAGCATCTGTGAAGGAGTGTGACCCAGTAATGCAGCTTATATGTTTCCAGAAAACAAATGCAAAAAGACATCCAATTGACTTCCCCTTTACAAACTGATGTGAAATTTCTTGAAAAGGATATATGTAGAATGAGAAAAAATAGCAAGGGAAATCGGGACGCATAAGTGAAAAAAAAAAAACATTGCACCGCTATATCTGTATCCGGGACTACGGAAAATCTTTGTATAACTGAGAGAGACGCATAAAAGAGGCGACGTATAA
Source organism: Maratus michaelseni (assembly GCA_963931845.1). Lineage (NCBI taxonomy): Eukaryota > Metazoa > Arthropoda > Arachnida > Araneae > Salticidae > Maratus > Maratus michaelseni. Next base: position 123,730,461 of record OZ007587.1, read on the forward strand.
GTGACAGATTACTGTATTTTAAATTATTTTAATTTCATATGTGTACTCATAAATGGCAGAATAAGTTATGAATATTTCCAGCCAGAAATCACATGGTCGATCAGAATTAATTCAATTTAGATGAAGTTTGTTCTTTTTAGCTACAAAAGCCGAGAAAAAAAAATCGCCCCTTTAGAATTTTAGATTTTCTGCTAATAAAGATTAGAAGCATAGAGAAAAACAACTGAAGCTTAAAGATAAGGCATTCACTTATACGTAAATCTATGCAAAATCAGCTTTAAAAAATATTTTTAAAAGTTTTCTAATCATATCTCTACATGGGAACATTGGACTATCCCGAAAAAAAAAGAGGGGGAGGGGGAGTATAGTGGACCGCTTTTTTATACGGATTTAAATAGTGAATTTTTCAACAGAAAACTTCAACAGTTACAAAAATGTTTTCTTTTTTCCATTCAATGTTAAAACAGCAGTTAAGAAAAAGTTCTATTACATTTTATTCTTTTTATTACACTTTTAAAAAAGCTAAATAGTTCAATTGCTTTTGTGTTCTGCGTAATTTTAATTACACAGAGAAAACATTATTTAGAAGGTTATTTGCTTACTTTAATTATATTTAAAAATACATCAATTATACCAGTTATAAAGCATAAATAACTAAGCCCAATTGTGTACTTGCTTAATGTGCTGCAACTGTAGTCATCTGGATCTTGCAAAGAAAATTGTTCTTTAAATTATCTTATTTAAATATTGTTGAAAGCACGCTAAGTTATTTTCATTTAAAATTAAATAAGTAAAATCTTGTTAAATATATTTATGTATATAATTTCATTGCACACCATTTTTTTACGTGCTTAGATGGGAAGTAAATCAATTTGTGTTCTGTACCACTGAATGTATTGAAAAAATATGGCTTAAGATTTGAAAGAAAGCATTTGCCCTTTAAATTTATATTATTGCAATTTACCTATCATAATGCATAGGTCACACTTTTAAATCTGTGGCGCAGTCAGGATCGTCATCTGAGAGGGGTGTTGTTACTCATAAAATGAACAATTTCGTTTAATTACATATCCATAAAGTACTGTTTAAATACATTACACATAAAAACCGACGAAATAAATTGCACAAACAACCACGATAAATTTAGAATATATGTATTTAAAATTTCATAAAAAGAGCATCTCCTTCAATCTCCAGAAAAAAAAATAAAGAAAAGTGGGAGAAAAAGCAGTAACAGCAACATAAGTACTACTACTTTGCTGCTATTGCTCCTAACTTTTTCTTTCATTAATTTTGTGTTGAAATAGAGGTTTCTATTAAACAGTTCAATAGAAAAGTTTCATGATGGTTATACTTTTCTTTACTTTAGTTCTTACTTCATCATATTTTTTTTATCTTAACACAAGTGTTTTGTATGCATCTTATCAATTTTTAAATATTTTGGGAGGGATTTTGACCTTGAAGTCCTCCCACCCCCCTTGGCTATGCCAGTGTTTAAATTTTAAAAGTATTTTTCCTTAAGAAACAATACCTAATGCTTCGAAAAATTAAGAAATGAAGAAAAAAATCTAAGGTATATTCAGGAATTTTTTCCAAGCAGATTGATCTTTAATTTTCAATAAATAAATAAAAACTTTAAAAGTGGCTCACTGGGCTTCCTTTTCCTCTACAAAACGCAAAATTCCCATATGATTTCTATTTCTAGATATAACCAATCATTAACAAGTATAATAAAACACAATTTGAATATCACAGACGAATTATGAAAGAATTACGTTGATTTTTCAAAATTTAACAAAGTTATTCAACGCCAAGCCCATAACAAGCCTATTCATTTCCTTAAAAATGCGACAGAAAGTATTTTCAAACCACGTCATAAAAATAGAAATTTAATGTGTTTTAGAACTATTTTAAATTATTATTATCAAATTTTGATAGCGGTGTAATTTGATTTGAATAATTTCAAACGCTGTAATGATTGTAAAGAAGCACGTATTCATAAGTTCAATTTTTCAAAACACGAAGTAGTAAATATTCATTTTAGAAATTCTAAATCTAAAATAAATTAATAATGAACAATTAATAAGCACAGCTTATTGTTTAAAGGGAGATTAATGGGTTAAAATGTCCACATAATTATCGTGCATAATATTATAAACGTACGTTTATTATATTCCCGTTGATGGTAAAATCGATAGCCTATGAATTTGAAAAATATGCCAATATCGAACACAGGACCTGTTTTAATATTGAATTTTTCCAAAGTAAGAACAGAGAAGACAAAATTTTAGGGAAATCTTTTACGATATTACGATATACGTGATTACACTAGATTAATTTTGACGTCATTATGCAAATTGGTAAAGAAATCATATACGTTGTAATTTTCTCAAATGGGCGAAAAAGTCAGAGCCAGGATTCGAACCAGGGATCACATGGCTGAAGCTGCCAGTGCTCCAGCGTTTACTGGAGTTCCTTTACCTGCGATTTATTTTTTTGAGCTCATTCAGATATCAGGCCAGATGCTATAGTCAATAAGGTTAACTGGGTGAATTAGATCTGCCAGATTTGAAAGGGATTGCTCAGTTGGTAGAGCATTGGCAGCTTCAGCCAAGAGATCCCTGATTCGAATCCTGTCCCGGACTTCTTCGCCCAGTTGGGAAAAGAACAACTTATATTATTTCTTTACAAATTAGAATAATTGTGTCAAAATTATTCTAGTGTAATCACGTATCCAGCGTTTACTGGAGTTCCCTTACCTGCGATTTATTCTGTTGAGCTGATTTAGGTATCGGACCAGGTGCTATAATCAATAAAGTTAACTGGGTGAATGAGATCAGCCAGATTTGAAAGGAATTGCCCAGTTTGTAGAGCATTGACAGCTTCAGCCAAGAGATCCCTGGTTCGAATCCTGCCCCGGACATTTTCGCCCAGTTCGGAAAATTTCAACTTATATGATTTCTTTACAAATTTGAATAATTGTGTCAAAACTAATCTAGTTAAATTGTATATTTATGCAAACGCATTATTTTCGTCGAGTTATCAAATATTGCATTATTGCTCCTTAAAATTGCAAAAATTAAAAATAAATTGCATTAAATAAATTCATTTAACAAGTGAAACTGCCTTTTTATATATTAATTTATTTGAAACAATCAATATCAAACTTATCTTTGATTTATTTTAAAAAATCGGTGTCAAAGTTCAGAGTCTCATTATAATTCGTATACGGAACGAAGAAAAGCTTCACATCTACATTTTTAAAGGTTCTGTTCAACCCTGTTCAACTTTGCACAGCATTCGCATATGTAACATAACTTCAGTTTAATTTTGATGTTTGGGATTTATTCTATATCTGTTAAAATTACAAAATTTTGAACCAATAACCAAAATATTACGATGTCACAAAACTTGTCCCACCCCTCAAAAGAGCTTTTATCATATCAATATGATAATCCAAAAGATATTCATAGTTAATTTCATTTTCAATTCATTCAATTCTTCATTTTTTTTTTATCATTTCATCTTTTCCTTTGATTTTTACCGTGTGATTTCATTTTAACATATCTATTACATAAAGGGTGGCCATAAAACAGCGTGAGATATTTTAAGTTCTAGCGAGAAATCTACTGGGCAAAATGTAAAAAAACATGTCGTTTCGATATCTAAAAAACTTTAAATAAAACATTATAAAATTAGTAACAAAAGTTGACTTCAAATGTCAAGGAACATTTCGACACCGTTTTAAAGAAAAACAAACAAATTTGTATAATTACATTCCAACGAGAGCGATGAAAATAAAACGATATACTCAGCTAATCATCATTTTCATCATTCGGAAATGAGCTGATTTCGATGGCGCGCTTACTTTATACATTCTTTATTGTTCAAGTTGTGTTAAGAGAGGTAAAATAATTCCAGATCCCCTGATCTGAAAACTTTTGGCTTTTGATTATGAACACATCTTAAAAATATTGTGTATGTTCCTGATGTTGAAACTTTAAAAAGATGAAAAAAGAAAACAACAACAACAAAAAGCAATGCATGTCGGGCAAATCAATGCCGGTATGTTCTCAACTGTCGATGAAGATATTGTTTCATCAGAATGGTAGTCATGTTATTTATTTTCTCTTCTCTGTGATTTTTAATTTTATAGTTTATTTTCGTGATGCTTTCGAAATTTGATTTTAATAAAATCGTAATCTTCGTTCGCAGTATTTATTTCCATAAAAATAAGAATTTCATATTAAGTTCTAAATTTATCCAGAAAAAAATTTGAGATGCATGCGCGGCAGTGTATTACTGCTTATTTTACTGTTTAATACTGTTAATTTTACGGTATAATACTGGCAGCTGGGGGCCAGTTTTATACTGTAAAATCAACAATTATTTTTTGCAGTGTAGATTTCATGGTTTTTATAACAACACCTGCTTGCTTTTTACTATGACTAATAAAAATGAAATTAGGAATGTGCCAAAAAATAGCTAGATAGAATTTGAGAACAGCTTTAATGTTAAACATGAAAGAAATAACGCAGTTGTCTCATACTTTTTCCGTCGTAATAATTGGTTTATTTAAAAGCTTGAAATACATGCATTTTTTACAGAAACATTTTCCGTGTTTAATCTAAAGTTACTTTCCATGTAAATTTAAAAGTTTTTTTTTATTTTTCCTGTCTAAATTAATATATTAATACATATATAAAATTTGTAAGTAAATTATTTGTAAATTTTTACCAATAAGAAAAGAGAAACACACATTTCTGAGTTAAAGAATTTTCAAAGGATCTGTGAAAGCCATATGTAAAAAAATAGCATTTTGAAGTTAAAAGAAGATGCCCTTTTCTATTATTCAACATTAAACAAGCGTCCCGAAGAAAAAAAAAATCCCTTCCTAAACTTTTCTATTTACAGATGAGACGGGTTAGAAACTGGCTCAAAATGAAAATTTTATTTTTGCACAAATCGAAAAAAGGAAAAAAAAAAAATTACTATTTGAGAAACAAGAATGTAGTCCAAGTTTCTCAGTGTTTCACAATCCTTTAAAAATCAGTTTGAAAGGGAAACAAATTGTTATAGATGGGATATAAGGAGAAATATTCTATATCATTCTATCTATCAGACTTTACACGGCCAATGTTAAGTAACATGAAGAAACCCTGGCATATACCTTGTCTTTTGTATATCGTATAGATTCCTGTTTGAATCCTTTTACATAATTACTGGAAACAAGACTCACACCTTTCTGTCCTAGTTGTACGATAATATTCTTAAAAAAATAATAATAACTGTGACTTTTGAAGATTCCTGCCAATGGTTGGGTGTAAATAAATTTGCTATTTTCGACAGATTTTCAGTGACATGAAAATCACGAAACGTTGTCAAGAGTTGGTATTTAGGATTAATATTTATTTCTATGCAAGAGTGAATGCAAGAGGAGATGCAAGAAGAGATTTTCAATTGCGAAAATTATTCCTGAAACAATTTTAAAATGCTATTAACATTTTTCGACTGTGTACTTTGGGTATCGGGCTCTGACGACAAAATTTTTCGGACTCGGGTTGGCTCAAATTTCACATCGTCTGGCTCGGCCCCGAAAAAAGAGCCCGAACTAATCTCTAATTTTTATTCCGATCTCGATTGCCTTGAAGTACTCGGTAAATCTCTGACAAAAAGCGAAATTTCTACTCTACTACACCACAATAGCAAGTAAAAACTACGCCCGGTGCGGTGCAGCGGTCCTTTTCTACAGCTATCAGCGAATAGACCACACCAGAATAGACTTCCAGAGTTCGGACACCTCACATTATTTTATGGCCTACGAATCAGGGTACGCAAAAATCATGATTTAAATAAAAAAAAATAAAAAAAATCGGATTTGATTTAAATCCGATTTTTTTTATTTAAATCGGATTTTTTTTTATTTATATTGATTATTTTGAAAGTTAAGATTTTTACACATTAAACATATGCATTTAGCAAGAACACTTGATGTTTCTTTAAATTTTAAATGCAAGTACAATATGAAAACTAATAAATATAAAGAAAATAAATTTTAAATTGCATGAAAATGTTTGAAAATAAAAAGTTTTTTTTTTTTTCTTTTTGCAATAGATAGTATTTGTCAGCATATAATATATTTGTTACCACAAGAATTAACAAGCTACTGTTTGAGAGAAAAACTTTCAAAATTCATTCTAAAATTGATCAGCTATAAACATCTGTAGATTGACAGTATTCATTATTTTTATTTTTCCTTCCTGTGCTCTTGTAACCTGTGACACAGCCATGGATAAAACAATTGCAAGATATTTAAAAATAGATATAAATATTAATTTATCAAACAAATTACAACAATGTTATATTAAATAGCATCTAAATGAAGCATATAATGGTAATAATGGCCTTTGTAATAATTCCATATTAATAACCAAATGAATTAGGGGCCACTTTTGTTCTGGAAATGCCGTCAGGATAACTTTTCGGTGATGAACACTATTCTCCCTGTAGTTAGCAGAAAAAAACCCCAATATGTACAGATTGTGAGTATAAAATTTACAATTAAGAATTTTAAAGAGGCAGAGAGTTTATTTTATAGGCACTTTTTTTTTTTTTTTTGGGGGGGGGGGGGTTATTTTATCCAAATAAGTAGTAACATGTAGGTTGTTTAAATTTCTATTATATTCTAAATCAAGGCAAAACTACATATTCCAAAAGAATAAATTTTAATATCGATTTAAATTAATGATTTAAAAAAAAAATCAGAGTGATTTAAATCGTGATTTTAATCAACCTAATTTAAATTGGCGTACCCTGCTACGAATACATTAAACTCCATAAAAAAAATTACGCAAAGAATTTGTCACAAATATCTCGGCTTTTAAATTCTAATAGCTTCAGTACAATTCACGTACGATGTAAAGAAAAGTTTTATAACTTCCATTTTTAAAGGGAAAAAAAAACATAAAATGCTTTAAAAAATTACTCAAGGGGGAGGGGAAAAGCAATGCAAGCTTTTGAAATATTACTAGAATTCTCTCGCCATTTCATTTATGTCTGGTTGAGTTGTACGGAAAAGATTTAGAAATGTGCAAATTTCTCGCAGCCCATTTTTTATGAAATATGAAAGGAAATTTTCTTTTAAGCTAGAAACATTCAAGAACAAGCATTCTACTTTTTCAGCATAAATCAAGATCACAGGATAATAGATACACGCACTAAAAACGAATTTAAAAAGGTACGTTAAAAATTCCATAATTCGAAATGTATGAAAATATTTTCATCAGCAAGCTAAAACTTCAAGTTAAACTAGTAATTTTAAGTTTAAATTGTTTTCGCCATTTTTCTGCTATTTAAATATGTTTAAAACAGAATTTGAAAAAGGAAAATATTTTCGCCATTAACTTAAAACTTGGATATAAGTAGTACTTATAAATTTCAGACCCCCCCCCCCCCAATTAATTTACGCTATTTAAAATCATGTAACGCAAGATTTGTAAAAAGGTATTTCCGCACGCATATATAAATATAAAACCTCTCCAGATCTGAGGTACACAAATGTGAATCTCTGTTCTTTATCTCATAAAAACTATACAGTTAGGTTTTTTTTTACATTTTTACTTTACACTACTATATAGCTTTATGTTCTTGACCTATACAAAATCAATAAAAGGCAGTACTGATGTTTATTTCCTCATAAAATAAGTGTTATTTCCATCTGAGCTTTGAAAATGCCTTCATCACAGTGCGGCCAAGAAAGTAAGACATTTTCAGAAGTATTTAACTTAAACGTTTTACAAAAAAAAAAAAAAAAAAAAGAGGATTTGTAAATCATTCACTTGTTTAAAGCCCTTAAATTTGTTATTGCGTGAATTTAGGTTATTGACAATTAAATTGATATTTTAAGGGCGCTAGTAATTTTAGATCCATATTTGTGAACCTAAATTACCAGTCCTCTGAAGTATCATTTGCAGAAAAAGGGCTCTTTCTGTCATCTACACTGAAAAAAAAAGATTTTAGGGTATAATACCGGCACCCCAGCTGCCAATATTATACCGTAAAATCAGCAATTTTTCTTTGCAATGTATAGTGTCATTTTGTTTGTGCAAAAGTAATGAATAATGTGTATTTGTAGTGCTGTTTTAACTTCAGGTCTGAAGAGGATAAATGTACAGTAGACTTCCCTCAAATCCGCATAAGCTTGAAACCAGAGGTTGTGGGGATTTCATAATTTTGCGGATTTCTGATCACTGTTTTTGAATGTAATAAATAATGCACTCGAAATTACAATGAATGATTACAATAAAGTAAAATATTAAAATTATTAAGTAAAATAAAAAATAAGAAAATTTAAAACAACGTTAAAATCTCAAAGGTAAAGGTCAAGTAAAAATAATGCATAACTAAATTGGCATAATAATGATGTGATATATATATATATATATTTATTTGAATTATTCAATGAAACTTGCCTCATAAAAGGTACAATAATAATTTATATAAAAATCGTAAAATAAAAAAGTTTTATTTCATGCTTAGCGAAACTCAATATCCAATAATACTTGAATCACTGAGCTCAGCACTGTCATGAATTTTTCTAAATAAAGTTGTACTTCCTTGATGAGAAAACACGTGTTTAGTCATAGTAACCAGAATTACGTATTAACATGTGCAGGGAATCTTTCTTCTTCTATATTAAAAAAAAAAAGTAATCTGGAACTGAGCCAAAAACGAAATGGACCAATCAAAGTCTGCGTAGATATTCCGGGTTATTCTCATCGCTTTTTTACTAAGGACTTTTTTGAGGAGCTATTACTTTTTTTCTAGCCATCCTACGGATTCGAAAATCATACCACCAGACGCGAAATATAACAAGATTTCAGAAATAAAAAAAATTATCACGGTCGGACAATAAAAACTCAAAAAATCCTTAAAAATCGAGTAAAAAATCTTTTATTGAAAAAATCATTTTTTTATACTGTTGCCAATTTCTAAATAAGCTCAAAGGATTATGTTTTATCTCAAATAAAAAATGCATTTGCTCGAGACTATTAAAAACAATAATGAAAGTTTAAAATAATAATTAAATGATCACGTGTTGAAAGCAGGAAATAAAGAAAATTACGTCATAAAAATCGTGTTTACACATGAATATTAAAAATAAAAAAGATGAATTAAATGAAAAAGCATTATAACCAGTTAAATGAAAAAGCATTATAACCAGTTAAATGAAAAAGCATTATAACCTGATTACAGAAGATGGTCGCCGTTCGTGATATCATCATCATCATATTTTTAAAACTGGATACATTACCAGGTTTTAAGAGGCTGTGAAATCAGAACGGGGGTTGGTGAGCGTAGCGAGCAGGGGGCAGAGCCCCCTAGTGATTAAAGAAAATCTTTAATTTTCCATCTACATCTTAACTGTAATTTTCATTGGTTACATCTGCAATGATGTGCAGATTTTAGGGTGGCGAATTTGAGGGAGTCTACTGTATTAGATTATGTAAAATCAATCAGTTGCTCCTTCGTCCAAACACAAATACAAGCACTCAACCTGCGATGCAATTCGCCAATCCGAATTCGAGGCACTTTTTTATTATTTAAATAAACAGGTCTTGACAAAAAAAAAAAAAATCCATTTAAATAAGATCGAACAAATTTTCTTAATCCTTGAAATAAAGCAAAATAGTTGCGACTAGCTTCGAGAGCAGGAATACCCACTCCACCAAAGCCTTTTTTTCAAAGTGATCAAGATGTGTATTAACCTTAATGGGATATGCAAACCCATAAAGGTTAAGGCGAATGCGTATTTTGAGCACCTGAAGATAAGACCTTTTTTATTTCATTTCTAAAAATAAAACTTCGCCTTCGAAGCTAGTTGCTACTTTTTTTTTTCTTTTAAAGGATTAAGAAAAATATAGAAAGATTATGTATCAACTTCAAAAGTTTTGAAAGTCCCTCCCCCCTTTATTCTAAACAGCATACTAAAAATCCGCGACGTTTTTAATTAAAAAAAAAAAAAGAAAAAGAAATGTTTACTGCAAAGATAAGAGACATTTATAATTTCATGCCTAAAGTTTAAACTGAGCTTTTTTTTTTTGTTATTTTATTGTATAATATTTATTGTATTGTTTATTTTAAGCACATATTTGATTTAATAAAATGGTTCGTGAAGGTGTAATTTTCAAATGTTATAATTCTTAAAATATCACTTTAATGTACATATATATATTTTTAAATATTTCATTTGGTGCCATCCAATGCAAGAAAAAAACCTGATTTGGAGAAACTAAAAAAAACTTACACACACACATATATATAATACATATAATTTTTAATCAGCTGTTTTGACACTTTTTGTGAATTGCAAAATACTATACATTTTTCAAATTGAATGGAACAGGATTATTTTTTAGATTTTTCTTTTATGGGAACGGTAAGACTTTGAAAATGAACAAAATTTTAAATTAAAGAAAGTTTAACAAAAATAAGCGATTTAAAATTTTCTTTGATAAATTAGTACCATAAAATCTTGATTGTAACTCCCTCCCCCCTTTAAAAAAAAATAAAAAAAGCAAAACAGTTAAATTTAGGAGGTGAGGGTATAATCGAGATTTGTTAAAATTTTTTATTAAAAATATTGTTTTCACCATTAATTTACAAGTAAAAAAAGGTAAATATGGGGATGAGAATCTTCCGTATCTCGGTGGATTTTCTGTAAAAAAAAAAAATAAATAAATAAATAACCATTTTGAATGGCGATTTGCTTCTTCTCTTCACTGAATGTACGGAAAAAAATCTTCTGAGCATGCGCGCGTGGATTTCAGAAGAGTGATTTTTGTTTGTGATCTTTGATCAGTTTTTAATAAATAACTACTCTAATTTTCAAAATATTAAAATTCTGACATTGAGATGCACCAGGAGAGCATTGGACTATCCTCACCTAAATTTTCAGACTTCTAGGTGCGCTAAATTTTCCTAGTCATCGCCGACAGACAGACCGAGACAGAGAGAGAGAGAGACTTTCTTTCATTAGTATAGATGGAGGCGGAGATAGAAGCAGATATTTTGGAAGTGGGACAGATAATTTAAGGTGGCAGAACTCGACAGCAATAAATGAGACAGAAGATTTTTTAAATAAAGAGTTTAAACTTTTTTGTAAATTTTGTATGGTGGGTGTGGGGTGGGATGAGCATAATTTCAGAGAGATGGGGTTTGTAATTTAGATATATATTTTTTTAATTTATGTTGCTAATTGTTACTACTAACTACTTCTGTCCTACAAATAAAACAGAAGATTTTTTAAAATAGTGTTAAAAATGTTATGTTATTTATTTTATTTTTGATGAGGATGTAGCAAATAGGGATGTACCGGATGTGAATTTTTGCCAGATACCGGATACCGAATATCCGGTACAAAATTTTACGGAATATCCGGTATCAGGTCGAATACTTTGTTGTTTTTAATTTCAATAGTAATATTTCTATTTTATACTTGCTTAAAGAAAAAAAAAACTTTAAATTGTTATAATTTTATGTCATTCAAATGTTAATAATAGATTTAAACTCATTTATTAAGTTATAGTTGCTTAAAAACAAATGCTTTTTACTAATTAAGTATTGAAATTTAATCATGTTTTGTCTTTTGCCTATTCTAATATACATATTAGTAGTTTTTTTCTTTTATTCAGGGTCATTGAACATAAAAAGATAAACAATTAAGTAATTTCTCTGTTTTTCATACTTATAAATCTTTGTTATTTATAAATACTAAACATCCTATTGAAGCGTCTTTTTCTTTTCTTACATACTCGCACATATTATTACTTACTTTTTCTATGACGAATGTTTTCTAACAGAATTTAAATAGAGAAACTCCCCATTGCAAGTATCTTGCTTTGTAGTAGAAAGGGGACAGTGAACTATTCAAGAAAGTGGCACAATTATTTTCATGATCAGTATTATTTTACCACAGCTGGTCTTCCATCCACATACAAAATATTGACAGAAGATTCAATAAAATCATTTTTATTTTAGAATTTTTGAAATCACAAGAAAAAGAGACAACCAGAGTGAGAACGCTTATTCTCAGAAGAAGGAAAATATTTGAGATCAAAAACATAACAGAGCCTGAAAATGCTGAGCACCATAACTTGCCTTTAATTATAAATAATTTGTTATCATATTTTAAATATTATATTTTCATTTACATATAAATCCTATAATTTCATTTTTGTGAAAATATGAATAATTCTATTAACATTCTTTTAACGGGATAATGTTGGTAAGAAGCAAATTAATTTTACACTAACTTTTTCTGATAATGTTAAAAAATGATTTAGAAAATTAGTCGCTATTCGGCAACCGGATATTGAAGTATCCGACCGGACCGGATATCCGGTTTGAGTGCCGAATAAGCAGGATATCCGGCAGGAGACGGATATCTGGCGCATCCCTAGTGGCAAAGGGAGGATTTATTGGAATTTATATATATTATATATAACCATAAATGAAACATTACCATAACACCAACTTAAACTATGAAATAATGAATAAGTATGTAATAATTAGTTGACAATGAAAGTATTCCCCAACACACTGAATATAGATACCAAAAACATATTTAAAAGAAGAAGAAATTAAATTAAAAATTGAATAAATGAAATTGAATGAATGAATGGAAATTCGTGGAATTTAGACAGAATTATCAAAAATATTATCAAATGCCTAAATACCACAAATAAAATGAGTGGTTTCATCATCATATTAGCCATAACATAGCTAAAGAATATGATTTTGGGACTACCACTCATAAACAATGAATCAAACCTGTGAAAAAATAAAAAATAAATACAATATTAAAAAGGAAAGAAACCATACCTATAATATACAGATAAAACTTGAAATAGAGTCATAAAGTACAAAATCCATTTGGATTAAAAATATACCTGTGCACCACATGAACCACACATGAACACAACCAAACAGAGGGAATGAATTGCAAAAAATCATTACATGTTGCCAAATTTAGTTTTAGAAAATGATTTACCATGTTGCCAGAATAGATGTTAGAATAGTATGAATATTATTGTAAAGCAACAGAAACCATGGTGCTGCCATCTATTAGGGTAAAAAGTAAATATACGCTGAATAAAAATAGCATTGGATGAAAATTAATATTTAAAAATTAAACCATATACTATCTAAAGTAGCAATTAGTTAAATAATAAATAAATGAAATTAATTAATAAATAATAAATAGAATATCCAATTACATTAAAGTAATGGATGTATTAATGAATAATTCTATGTTAATAATAAGATGTAAGATGGAAAAATTAATAATTAAAGCAACATAAAAATATATGTACCATGAAATGACATAGCAACTTTTAAATAGCTGTGCCAAAAATGCAACATCACAAAAATTAAATTAAATTAAAACACTAAATATTTGAATTAAGATACAAAGGATTTAAAATTAATAATAATTAAATATTGAAATTAATTATTAACATATAATGTTTCTTCATACAAAGTTAAATATTAAATACTCTTGATATAAGTGGTAAGGGTAGAACGTTTAATAAAAATTAAAACATGTATTATATTAACACTTTAGAAAAGTATACATTATATTAGAAGTTAATATGATATTGTCCACCGTATGCCTTAACCCTTCTTTGCATGAGTTTTTCTTTTACAATTGTGTTTTTTATACATATATTAAATATTAGACACCATAAATTTTAAGATAGATTTTTAACTTTGTTCAGCAACATAATTCACGGGAAATTTACTGGATTAATATTTCTATATAAATATAGTGGTGGCGAAAAAGTTAATTTATTTATTAAAAGTTAAATAAACAGTGATGGAAATTTACATCACTATGCAATTAAGGGTTAATCTAAATTCATTAGATCAAAAACATTCTTAATATTAATGAATATAAATTCATTTAAATTAATTAAATAATGAATATGTAAATATAAGTAAATTAATATACATATAAAAATACCACATCACAGGCCATTATAAAATGTGTAACATCAAACGTGTGTGTAAATCAAAATGCGCCCCCCCCCTTTTTTTTAATAAATTAACCATGCGTTTTTTCCATACAACTCCGCCACACACCTCCTCAATCCAACATCTACCCACCCAACCGTCCTACTGAGTCTAAAATCCACCAACACGTGGAACATTCTCTCCTTTGGATTTGTTTAATACATTTTTTGCATATATATTTATTTGGCGGGGCTGAGGAAGGGTTCATATTTGGAAATAGAAAAAACAAAGTTATTTAAACAAGAACGAAAAATCATGCGTCAACATAGATTATGAAACTTTTTCATCACACCAAAAAACTATAACGATTTCACCGTTAAATAAGGTGAAAGAAGAAATGTAAGTAAACAGTTTAGGAAATATATAACACATTTAAAAGTCCAATTTTAGCAATTACCTTTCACAGTCACAAATTTAGTCGAATTCTTTTGTCCAGTCCTGTATATGATCTATAGATTTGGATATATACTATATAGCATGATAAAATTGAGTTCATTTAGAAAATTAACATTCAGCAATTTTCGCTAATCCATGAAAATGCACTCGAAATTTTTTGTACAACCCTGTATATTATCTAAAGACTTTTTTACACACCCCATATTAAGCTAAAATTTAATTCAGGTAAAAAATGCATAAGTCAACTTAAAACAAACTTCCAGCAATTACCAACCATAAGCGACAATGTACCTTGTTCTTTGTGTAGCCCTGTACATGAATTTATTTTCCACAAACTTCTATAAGTCTACTAAACAATAGTTCAGCAGGGAAATACGTAACGCAATTAAAAACTACTTTAGCCAATTCACTCCCATAGTCTATAATACTTACGAGTTCCCTTGTATAGCCCTGTACATGATCAACGGAATTTATACATACCACGTACAATGCAAAAATTTAGTTAAACTTAAAAACGCAAATCAATGTTGAAAACGCACTTATTACACATAGACTGTAATTATTGCACGTATCCTATAACCGATATCTTTTGTGTGTTCCTGTAAATGAACGATAAACGCAATGCACACCATACTTTTAAGTGAACAATTTATATTAAACCTCAGATTATAACTTTCATTATGTTTGAAATAGTGAAACATTAAATTACACTGCGAACGATTTTTCCCCGTAGAACAATGTGCAACAGAATTCTTTTGTTTGACCCTGTAAATGCATAATAAAGGCTTTGCACCCCATATTCTACAAGAAGCATGTTTTAGTGCGCTTCATAATTGTATATCAATTTCATAATGTTTCAAATGGCGTAGCATCATCAAAATGCACTAGAAACGATTTTTCTCACTGACTGTAATGTAACGGAATACTTTTGACTGTCCCTGTAAAAAAACTATAAGTGCTACACACTTCATTTTGAATAAGGATCATGCTATAGTAAACGACAATAACATACAAAAATTTAAGGGCAATCCGAGTATATTTACGAGAGTTGGAGCACGAATAGACGGCAGACAAACCGAAGTCATAAACATTTTGTAACTAGGTTGGAAAGTGTTAAAAATGAATGGATGGGTGAGATTTACTTTCGAGGTGATGGTGCTGGCGTACAGTCGGGAATTTACGGTATATATACTCACTTTAAATCAGTATGAGTGCGATTTAAATTCGATCAAGTTGGTTTTACGTTCAAGCTAGTCAAACTAATTTTACCCAGTTTTTAAAATCTCATCTGTAACCAAATGATTCAAGTGCCCCATGCGAATTATTTTTCCTCCAATCCCTTTCTAATTTCTCAAATTTGTTTTAAAATAAATGGGCATCCGTATGAAAAACAATACTTACCAAAGCTATAGTTATCAACTGCAGTATTAAAGGAAAATAGCGAGAAAGTTTTTCAAATTTGCGAAAAATAGTTCTATAATTTTAATAATAACTGATGTATAGTAAAAGGGATGAGCATATTATGTGTACTTTTAGAAGCTGAGATTATATTAAAGTAATTATTGGTTTTGAATCATTTAGAAGTAGCATGGAGAAATTTTAAATATGAAATTCTTACGCATTGTTTTCTCCAAGAAAATTATATTTCGAGCAGGAAAAGGTTTATACTTTACTTCAAAACATGGTAGATGCACATAAGAAATACTTGTTTCATGGCAATCATCATAGTTTATAAGATATTTAAATAACAGAATTTTTTCTCATTTAAACGTCCACTATCCCCTTAAAAGCATTTTATGCTTCAACTCCTTTAAATATTTTCGACATTATCCGCACCTAATTCGAACAAGCAATTTAGAAGGCAATGCATATTTATCGACAATCCAACTTGCACATAACAGACCTATTTTGTTCTCAATCACAGGCCATCGGGAAATCAATACAGATGAAGCCTAAAAAAGAAATAACCACCTCCTCGCTTTCACAAAGTTTACATTCTATCTTTATGTTGCTTGTATGTGCACGCGAAGGAAATTGCTAGCTCATTTTTTTAAAGGTTTTAGAGAGTGAAACTTAGCCAAACGGAACCTCATTAAGGTTTTGATTGTCTCTGGCCGGTGTATTAACACTAACTCTAGTGACCAGACCTCTCCGTCGCACAGACATGATTTTTGGCACGAATATGCATACCGTTGGACACGGGCCAAGAGAGAGGTTGCTCCAACGGTAAGGAGATTCCCCCCCCCGTTCTCCTTTTGAGAGGGTATTCCTATATTCGAAAATTCATGATTCTCTTTTAAGAAGTGCTAAGAAATTTTGAAGTTTCACGAATAAATATTTGATAGATGGCGCCTTTCGAGTAATTTTTACATTGTATTTTTGAGATAAGAAAACACGATGTGGCCGGTGACGTAGCAATTCAAAAAATATGAGACGGGTTCAACTAGTCACCGTAGCAGAACGCCAATATTGCTTTTTGAAATAAATTAAAGCGCTCACAGGCTTTTTACAATATTCACAGTTTAACAATAGATACTAGTACAACTTTCTTTGAAGCTCTAGTACTAATCGTTAGAGACTTCTGAATAGATGAATTTTAATTTAATCGTCCTGTACATAAAGTTTAGTACATAAACAGTATCCTATAAGTTCATCTAGCCTTTTATTTATCTTTCGATCAAACGGTAGATCAACAATCTATTTACTATATACAAATGGAAATTTCGTTTTGACTGTTCATAACTCGAGTTCTGCTGAATGGATTTTAATGGAACTTGCAACGTTCGATAGATATTTTTTCAGGGAAGGTTTCAGTATATAACATATCGTTTTACGTAGATCAGTTATAGAATTATGACGGAAAATTCTGTTATTTTGGACGAAAAGGTTACCATTGGTCATTTTTTGGCGATAATTATTTTTGGAGAAAGAATTGAAACGGCTATACACCTCGAAAAATAAAATAAGTTTTTTATTTAAAAAAAAAAGGAAAGAAAATAAATAAAAAAGAAAAACATATGATGAGGAGAGATAATATTGTAAAACGAAAATATTTAAGTTAAACATGAAAGGGAATGTTCATAATTCTTAAAAAAATATTTAATGTGAAAGATTGCTATTGAAACAATATTTGGCGATTTATCTTTTCCGTCAGGTTAAGGAAAATTGCATCTGAAAATTTGATTAGATAAAATCCGACTCACAATTTTGTTTTCGATTTGTTCTTTTTATTATCATTATTATTATTTTTTTTAATTTAATTTTTTATCTAACTCCTACATTATGCGACTTACAGAAGAAACTAGAACATATAATTATCAAACTGACTGTACTTGTGAGTTACATGTTATTTGTTTATTTACGATTTTGATTTTACTTTTGTCGCCAAACAATTTCGTTTTAAGCCAAAAAGTCATAAGCGTGGCATCGGTCCGAGAGATGTCCCCAATAATGGTGTATTTTCGAGTGTAGGACCGCATTTTTGGAGTATTTTTTTTTTTTACTCAAATGTAAATTATATTAATAGCAATTTACTTCTACTATATATATGAAATTTCGTTCCGGCTGCTTGTAACTCAAGTTCTGTTGAATGGATTTTGATGGAAATTTCACTATTAGATAGTCAATTTTTCAGGGGAGGTTTTAGTATGTAAGATTGTTCTACGTAGATTATTTATATAATTATAACGGAAAGTTTTATAATCAGATGAATCTGATTATGAAAATTAGCCTTTTTAAAAGATTCTGCCGAATGAATTTCGATGGAACCTTCACTGTCAGTTAGATAATTTTCCAGGGAAGGCTTTATTATATAACATATTATTCTACGTTGCTTAGTTCTAGAATTATAGGGGAAGAATCTGTAATCAGGTGACCTCTTTTATCAAATATTAACCTTTTAAAAAAATTCTAATTAGCGGTTTTTGATGGGACTTGCACTGTTAATTTGATACTTTTTCTAAGATGGTTTTTAATATATAAATATATTGTTCGACATTGGGGAAAATTCTGTAATCAGGTGAACCCGTTTATGACAAATTTTGGATAACAGCTTCCTTAAAATGAAATTCTGACTTATATCTGATGCCAAACTATGCTGTAAATCACAATTTTTTTTATTTTAGATCTCTCTTACAAATGTTGTAGAAACCTATTGCTTGATGAGGTTTTTCCGCACTTTTTTGTTAGCCGGGCGCAAATCTCACCATTAGCATTTTTTTTCTCGACAATAGCATATTTTATTTTTCACGTGTGTAAATTAGAAACAATACTTTGATGATGAAATAAGATTGTTTGAGTTTATAGTATTTTTTCTTATTTTTATTCTTTTGAATTTTTAATGAAAAGTGTGAAATGCGTGTATTTTAAATGTACGTAATATGGGTATTTTACGTGTATGTATTTTTTAAATTAAATGAATGAAAGGTTTATTATTTTAAGTGAAATTAATGCAATAGGAATGATGGCGATGGAAACAATATTTGGCTATTTATCTCATGCGCGTGGCTAACATAAAAAGTACCACTTTTCCTTGCAATTTTTGTAGACTTATAAAAACTACACTAAAAACATATCTACATCTTTTAAAGTAATACATCAATTTAGTAATATGTATATGTTTACAATTATTTCATTTGTTAAAGTTTTAAATGGTGTGAACGTCCAGGACTTTTTGATATAAATACAATTATTTTTTTATATGCAGTTTTGCTATAGTTAGAAACTAATATACACTATATTGCCAAAGGTGACCGGTCACTTGCGATTTTAGACGGTTTGTTAACTATCTAGAAAAATACATGAGGAATTAACCTGAAACTGCAGGTGTGTAAACAGTATAGTATAGGTTATATATTTCCGTGAAGATTCTTTCCCGAAACCCCATAGGGGACTGTCCATAAATTGAAAAAGAACCAATATCTTTTGGATAACCCTGTAAAAACTAATGTACTAGGTTGTAGTTAAAAAAAAAAAATCATTCGTTTGGTGCCAGAAAGATGTAGCTCCAGTCGTCAGTTCTCGCGTTATTCTAGAGATGGAACTGTCTGTCTCGTTAGTTTCTTGCAATATAGCTCCTGGAGTTATCCTTTTTTCCCAAACGATTGACGTGGTTTGTTTACAGGAAGGTTATCCAGCACTTATAAACGGTGGAGTTTTTGTTTCTTGCGTATTGTGATTCATTGTAATGTTTATCTTTTGTTACTCTGCGATATTGTTTAAAGGATAATGAGTTATTCGGAAGCAGAAATACTGGGTACAGTGATGATGATTGAAAAATGTAATTTTCTGTTTTTAAAGCCAAGTTATATGCTACATTTCAATTGAAGTTTTCTTTAAATAAAATAATATGATAATAAATTGTATTTTTTGTGAAATATTTTTCCTAGAAGTAGGATGCCATCCATTTGGTGGCAAGAAAGAGGTAGCTCCAACAATGAAACATGTGCCACATCATTTGTAAGATATACGAGGGTCGATCCAGAAATAAGGTTCCCATCAAATTTACAAATAGACAACATTGTTTATTCTCATAGAAATTTACATCGTTGAAAAGAAGAAAGTTCTCTCTATTTTTCTACATAATCGCCATCTTTTCTACGCATTTTTGTAGACGGTGCTCCAATTTCTGTAACCAATGTCGTAGAACTCCGCCGCCAACCTGCTGAGGAAGCGTTTCACCTCTTCTTTGACGTCATCGTCGCTCCAGAAGCGTTGGACACCCAAGTGTTGTTCCCCAAGATAAAGGAACATTTGGGTGTCCAACGCTTCCGGAGCGACGATGACGTCAAAGAAGAGGTGAAACGCTTCCTCGGCGGGTTGGCGGCGGAGTTCTACGACACTGGATACAGAAAATGGAACACAGTCCACAAAAATGCGCAGAAAAATAGAGAAAACTTTTTTCTTTCCAACGATGTAAATTTCTATGAGAATAAACAATGTTGTCTATTTGTAAATTGGATGGGAACTTTATTTCTGGATCGACCCTCGTATTTTTGAGTGAAAATACTGACATTATATGCAAGAACAATTAAGAATATTGATCAAAAACGATATCTTCACATAACTTGTAATTTTCAAACGTCTTTTACGGTTTTCTGCAAACTTGAATAATTGGAATTACCTCCTCTTTGCAGCGACCCCTTCAATTGTCGCATAGATAGACCGCTTGATCGAAGGGTGAATAAAAGGTTTCAATTAACTCATAGGATATTGCTTCTGTGCTAAAATTTGTGTACAGAACTAGTATTATAATTAAAATTCGCACATTCAGAAGTCTCCAGCGTTAGTACTAGGGCTCCAAACGAAACAAAATTTCATTAGTATATCGATATCTAAACTGAAATTACACGTTAAACTGCAAAGATTAAAAAAATCAGCGATCTGTAAGACCGCTAACAGCAGTTAAGGGTTAACTTTTTAATAAAAAAATGGGAAGACAGGCCACTGGCTCAGACGGTGTCCGAAACCGCTCGATTTTTATACCAGTCTTCGGGTTCAAAGAGAAAATTTATTTATTCACCAAATTTAAAAATGAGAAAAAAAAACTCTTGCTATTGAGGAACAATAATGTATTCCAAGTTTGTTAAAGTATTTTACAATCCTTTAAATAAGTTTAAAAGGGAATTGAACTGTTACTGCTGCGACATAAGAAGAAATATTCTGTCAAATTATGGAGCCTTTGCACGGTCAGTATTGGTAACATAAAGAAGCTGTGGCATATCTCTCTCCTATACTCGCTTTCTGTTTGAAATTTATTTTTTAGAATTATTGAAAAATCTTATTATAACTCTTATCTTTCTGCCACAGTTGTGCAATGATATTTTAAAAGGATAGGAATTGTGACTTTTGCAGATTTCTGCCAGTGGTTGGGTAGAAATAACAAACTTGCTATTTTAAACTGATTTTCGGGGACATGAAAATCATCAAACGTTGTCATGAAAGAATATTTAGGATTAATAATTATTTTTATGTTTTTAAATGACAAAAAATTAAACTTAGAACCATTTTAAATTTGTTATTAACAATTTTCTACTGCGTACTATCGGGCTCGGGCT
The DNA here is from genome assembly GCA_963931845.1 of Maratus michaelseni. Taxonomy (NCBI): domain Eukaryota; kingdom Metazoa; phylum Arthropoda; class Arachnida; order Araneae; family Salticidae; genus Maratus; species Maratus michaelseni. The sequence goes on from OZ007587.1 coordinate 123,751,985, forward strand.
CTAAAAAAAAAGAGCCCGAATTCATCTTTAAAAGGAATAGGTGAAAAATGTAGTTGTTTGACCCATGCACGCTTTTCTGTTACCTACATTAGTGTCCAAAATTAGAGACACAAACACAAAATCAGCAATACCTAAAAAAATTATTTATTGCGATAAAAATTGGTATAAGTACTTCCTACTATGAGGCATCATATAGCAACATAGATGAAATTAAAGTAAAGCTTCTGCATAGAACACAATAAATCAACAAGTAACTTTGAAAAAAAAATAAAGAAATAAACATCACTTCAAGTGATTGTTTCTTAATAAAAGACTTGCTTGCAATTGTGCAAAAAGCTAATATTATTAACATTGTCTTAATTTTATTTATTGATTAGCGAGTCCAGTTGGCGTATGTTAGCGGGAGATTCTGATTTGGGACAAGGTTATTTTTTACAACAACCACATTCAATTTAATGTTGTTACCATTAGAGTGTCCTTAAAAATAAAATAGTAGTGGCACATGGCGCATGCTCAGATTAGAAGTTTTGGTCCAAAATGTTGTAACCCACAGTCCAGAACTTGGTAATATTCGTCTGGATAAGTTCAATTAAACAAGTGATACAACGCACATTAGCTTGGCGATAATGACAGGCTCGCCAAGTTTCTGTCCAAAATCGTCTCCACCAATCCCATTTTATTGCTTGTATATTGAAATTATCATATATATAAAGACACTTTAGGTGCTCATCACTCACGATTTTGTTTAATATTCTTTCGACTACTTAAATTTTATTTCTCGTATGCCACCATTTATAGAGATAATCTAATGCCCATCGCTTAGGTTTGAAACGTAGACAATCCTATATTAAAATATTTTTCGTGTGCCTGTAAAATAATTATACACGATACAATGAATCTTTTAAACTTAAAACCTTTCCTGGCGTACTACAAATGTAATGCAAGAGTTACATTCAAATCCATTAAGTGTTTTTTTTTTTTTTTTTTTTTTTTGAGAAAATTGAGGATATACATTACATACATACACAACGACTAAAAACAGTAGTTTTTTAAAAAAATTGTTTAAAAATGCTATCAAAACATGACGCATCAACATTTCCTTCGAACAGACCGGCTAATATGAAGTGTATAGATCTCGCCCAAAGTTATATTGAAAAGCTGATATGATAGCTATGATGATGATCGGCTTCAATATCTTATAATTGCTAATATGAAGAAGTATAGATCTCACCCAACTATTATACAGGTCGAAAAATACAACGAGACCACATGCTCATGCCATTAATGAGGTTATTGATGACAGCTTGTGGCAACAGATCCCATACATTTAAAAGCGCAGATTTCTAAGTCCTAGAAGATTCTGGGAAGGGATTTTGTTTTCATGCTTATGGCTCTTCCTACAGCAAGCTAAACATGTTCACTGGGATTTTGGTACGGCAAAATTGTGGCCCTATCCATAAGAATAATATCCTTTCTCCAAAGAATCGCCTGCAAATTATGTTCTGTGCGGCTTCACATTATCATCCATAAAGATGAAGTCTGGACCTGCAGCTCTCCGGAAATGTCTCAGAGGAGGTTAGGCTCTCAACTCTACTTCTTTCCATTCTCTTATGTTGCTATAGGATGCCTCATGAAGTATTGATGTGCGAAATTTCATTGCAATAAACCATTTTTATTTTCATATATCACTGATTGAGTTTGTGATGAGCGTCCAGTATTCTTTTAATATTTGACACCACAATTTTCAAATGGTAGTCAAATTTCTTCTTGTTTAATCGCTGAAATCCCGCGAAGATCATTGCTCGAAAATAGTAGTGTTCATATTCAAGGATTTTTCACTCTCTACACGTGCCGTTAGTTGCGAAAGAGTTAACATCATTCGAAAAGATAAGATCCTTCTGGAGCTCGCAGAAAATATGCTTAGAAATTTCTCAGAAAACATTAAAATTTATTTCTCAAAATAAGTGTTAAAATTACGATATAAAATAAAAGATTTATCTCGCCACAGTCACCCCCCGCCCCTCCTAAAAAAGTAACAACTAAACAAACGTTATATTAATTTTATTAATTTGGATGTTATTTTAATGTGCATTTTAAATGTTTATTATGTAAGCTTTAAATTATAACACACAAACCCAGCATGGCATTTAATAAGTTGTACCAAACGACCAAGTTTCACAAAATTTATTGAAAACTGGATTTATCAAGTCACAAATACAAATCCCTCTCAAAAGCTAGAAACGCCAAAATTAATAATTCATAAAGTAGGGGAGAATTACAAGACAAAATGTAATGAACATGTCTCTGTGATCTCAAATACATATTAAATGATATTTTAATTGTTCAAAACATTACACAGTATAAAAATGTTAACAACATGTATAATCAGTTAACAAATCCTGAAGCCCTCAATTGTGTCTACAATAATTAACAAGAGCCATGCAAGCAAATATAATTAAACTGCTATATTTTCTAAATTACCAGGAATATGTATTAGCTTACTTCGAATTCAATATTAATTTCACATTCTAAATTTTATTCTGGTGGAAATAGTTACGGCTGCTTTTAGTTAATTATGTTAAAATAGACTCGCATTGAAAACTGATGAATGTCTGTAGTTTCAAATAAAGAGATGAATCATTCACTGTAGTAAATAGATAAATTCAAAGTTTGCTCTCTGTTTTATTGACAAATAGACAAATTGACTACCAAATTCAGAATTTAAAAAGAAAGCAAAACAATTTTAAAATCTTAAATTCATATTTTTTGTTTAAATAGAGTAATAACTGTAGGCATTGTTTATTTTAGGATTTTTTTTTAATATATTACTAGGGTATTCAACCCGGACCACTTGGATTACAACACACATACGTGTAGTAATTTTCCCTGAGTGAAAATGCGTTCAGGATGGGACTCGAACCTAGAACAACCTTTGGCTTCAATTGCCAATGCTCTTCCAATTGAGCTATCTAGACGACATCCCAGCCAACACGATGTTCGCAATATACACAGCTACTGAGTCGTGTTGGCTAGGATGTCGTTCAGATAGCTCAATTGGAAGAGCATGGGCAATTGAAGCCAAAGGTTCTGGGTTCGACTCCCAGCTAGTACACATTTTCGCTCAGATGTGAAATTTACCACTCGCATGAATTATTTACCAATCAGTTGATTGTGTTAAAAATAATTACTGTGTTACAGAACATAATACCGTATACTCCGGCGTATACACTGCAAAAATGCTGATTTTACGCATAGGTGCCAACCTCTCATTAATATTCCGTAATATGCGGGTTAATTTGACCTAGTTTAACAACGCTTCAAAGCAGAAAAAATATTGAATGAATCTTTATTTAACCAATTTCAAGTTTCTACGTGGAATTTATTTAATTTCATTTCTTAAAAAAAATTCTGGTGCGAAACATGTTAAACCTGGGTCAAATTAACCCGCATATTACGGAATATTAATGAGAGGTTGGCACCCATGTTTACGGTATAATACTGGCATCCCAGCTGCCAGTATTATACCGTAAATTTAACAGTAATAAACAGCAAAATAACCAGTAATACACTGCCGCGCATGCATCTCAAATTTTTTTTCTGGATAAATTTAGAACTTAATATGAAATTCTTATTTTTATGGAAATAAATACTGCGAACGAAGATTACGATTTTATTAAAATCAAATTTCGAAAGTATCACGAAAATAAACTATAAAATTAAAAATCACAGAGAAGAGAAAATGAAAATCTAGTTTTTAAATTCATTGTGCTTTCCTGCACTCAAAATAATATCAGCACAAGTGAAACAAAGCTATAAAAAAAACTGGTCGGCAGATGCAGTATTGGCTACATTCCAATAAAGAATTGGTATTTTCAACTTCTGTTCTGGACATACATACATATATTCCAACGAACTGAACATCTAGCTAAAAAAAAATTTGCTTTTCCGAACTATAAAATATGATGCTCTATAAAAATGCATTGATTTATGGATTTTCATTCCACTGGAGTTTTATTTTAAGCTGTGTTAAAGTTTTATCCGGTTTTCTGACAAAATGTGCTTTTTAAGGGAAGGATAGGAAACGAGAACCATGGATTTTAACTCTATACACAATTTAAAAAATATAAAAGGACAAAGTTGCGTTTGTACATTCTTTGAGTATTCGCACAAACATATACAACACCTAATAAATTTCTTGAATGAACTTTTTTTTTTTTTTTTTTTTTTTTTTTTGTACTAAGACGAATTAACATTTTTTTTTTTTTTTTTTTTTTTTTTTTTTTTTTTTTTTGGGGGAGGGGGGTGGGGGGGTGTTATATACAATTCAAAATTTTATTTGTCAAGTTTTCTAGATTAATAAATGAAGCTTTAGATACGCTAAGAGCATTGCACTTTTGTTTCTACCAACGTTTTTCGCTAGATTAAGGGGACTCAGTACCCCTCATTTTGACAAAAATGTTGAATTTCAGATTTTTATCTTAAAATTAACCTTAACAATCTCTTGAACATTGTGTCATAATTTCTCGACGATCTGCTAAATAATAAAGAAAATATGGTCAGTTTTACATATCTCTCTTTAATATTTATTTATTTATTTATTTATTTATTTTGTAAATGGAATGTTTAAACTTTCTCAGTTCTTATTTTTTCATATTTTCTATGTAATCATAAATGCTAAAGGCTTCCACAATAATTGAGCAAATTGTCTGAATTTCTTTAAATGTGACTTTAGATTCTATGATAGATAACCAAGTATAGATTTTTTTTTTTTAATATCTTTGACATATTTGTTAAAAAATAAATAAAAATATGAAATTTTTATTAATTTTATTCCCGATACATCCAATTTTTTTTTTCTTCTGATGTAATCTTTCTATCAAAAAGTCCGATACTTAGGTTTGTAGAACAAAGTAGCTTGAGTATAAGAAAAAAAAATTGAAATACCAAAATTAAAAAAGAAGAAATTTTAAAATTGTTAAATTAAAAAATATATACATATGAATTTATTCCCTTACATTCTATATTTTTGTCCTACGTTACCACCGTCCCCGAGAAATTTTTCTTTTTTTTTCTTCTACGTTACTATGAGAGAACAAAGATATAAACAATAATTTCAAAATTTTGCCCTGCTAAGACACATATTAATGGTCTAGCTTTTCTTCGGATAAATAAAAACAATTAATAGATTTTAAATATATTTATTAAATTTTTCGACGATGGACAGGAATAGATGCAAAGAATAGCTAACTGTCTCATGCTATATTTGTTTAGTAAATCGTAATTTTGAGATAAGAGAGTAAAATAAGCTAAATTAATCTTAAGGTCCCGGAAAAATTTTATTTTTTAGACCGTTTTCTGTTCCAGCAAGTACAGTGTGCATAATAATTGCATTCTATTTCTTTTTTTCAAAAAGATTGATATGGTATAATTTACTTGATTCTTTATTTTTATAGCAGAGCCTTTACGTAGATTCAGGGTTGTAGTGGGTAACTGCCCGGGTACCCGCATGGGCTGGTTTTTTTACAACCATAAGGGTTGTAGTGGGTAGCTGTCTGGGTACCCGTCCAGGCTGGGTTAAAAAAACTGGGTTTTTTATAACCCTGCGTAGATTGCTGTTAGAGTTGTACATGTTCGATGATAATCCAGGTTCTTTAATAACTCTTTGATCCCATTTTATTAAAAAGTGAAACAATAAACATAAATAGTATGTGAAAATCCATATAGTTTTATTTTTCAAGACAAGGGGATAGATTAACAATATCGGAATGTCAGAGAAAATATAGTGTCAGAGACAGACCTAAACTCCACGAGCAGTCAACCAGAGTCAGAGAGCGAAATGCCAAGACTACCACCTCTAGAGTGATGATCAGTTGTATATTTCGCCGAAATGCATCAAGCAAAAATGGAAACCCTACTCTAAATTATAAACCTGAAAGATAACTCAATTAATACAAATTTTGAATTCCAATCCAGCCAAGCAATTTATTAATTGGCGTAACTAAAATTTCAACGTACACATTCGCATGTCAAGCGCTGGACGTTGGGAATGTTATTAAATTGCAAAAGGGAGACAAGTATGCTAGCGAGGCGCCTTTTTAACGTAAACAGAGTGCATTATGTTAAAATAATTATTTGTATAGGCTACAGTTATGAGCAAAATAAATAAATAAAACGTTTAGATTAATGCGGAAGGAAAAGCGTATGGTAAAGGATTTTATATATATTCGTTAACGTCCAGAAAATATGTAATTGCACTGTTAATGTAAGATTTTTATGTAAAAGATATCTATTATGTATTCAAATAAAAAAGTTTCTAACTTAGTTAAAAACTTCATGTTTACATGAAATAAGCAACCTCGCCCATATCATAGATTAATACACAAGATAGAACACTATCATAGGGCGTAATGGAAACGCGACGACGAACGCAGTGCCTGCAGTGACAAGGGGGAAGAAACGTCTCATAGACGGAATATTTCCCCTTTTGAACGTCTATCTTATGATCTTTCTTTTTTAAATGCTACATAACAGGGGTGGTTGTGGGTCCATGAAAAAATACCTGAAATTTTGGCGAGAAAACGTTTCCATAGGAGAAAGGGAACATATAATTTATTGCAATTAGATGAAATTATGAAAAATCTGAATTTTAATTATGTTTAGCAATCATATGAAATTGATATTTTAGACTTATTTTATGAATTTAACTATAAAAAATACCAGAATTTTGGTACTGAAAATGAAAAAAAATACCTGAATTCAGGTATATAACCTAAACACAATCACCCCTGATGTTTACATTTTAAACTTTGTAGAAAATGCGAAAAGGAAAGTTTTAAAATTCCGATTTGTATGCAGACATGATTCTACATGACATATTTTAACATCTTTAACCATACTAAAAAAGTTCTGAAAAGAACTGTTGTTTCAATAATAATAAAATAAAAAATAAAATGAAATCCTTTAAAAAGAAACTTAACACACCAGCGAGCGGCTAATTTGCTTTTTACAGTACATCTATTCTTTTCGTTTCGAGGTATACCTCGAAACGAAAAGAATAGATATTAAAAAACATAGAGCATAAACAGATTTCATATACATGGGTAAATTTCGGAAGCTTGTTAGTTTTCCCTGCTTGTCACTAGTGACGCTATTATTGCTGCCATTACAGATTTTGCTGTAACTGCCCTATCTTGTATGTTAATCTATGGTCCATATCTCGCTTATAATTTATCTAAACAAAGTTAACTCTTTCCGGCACAGACAAACTCTGTTCGTAAAATGAGAAATTACTAACTGACACCGGCATTTACAAACGACTTTTATGAAAATAAGAACTCCTTATTTTAAGCTTTCATTGTAGAAAATGTAGTTTTTAAAAATATTCTTGGTGCCGCATGCAAGTTTGGAATTAAAATTAGGTGTGCCCGGAGTGGGACCACTGTGTCGGAAAAGGTTAAAAAAAAATATCTTCGGTCATTTTATCATTTTACGAAGGAAAATACCTTTTTTGTTTTTATGAAACGTGAAAAAAGAGCTCTCACCAAGAATGGGCAATCAATTGCCAATTGTAACGCTGATACAGACTTTCTTATTATTTTTGGTCATTTTTTTTATATTATTAAGCATATTTTTAAAAATGTGCTTATAATGTATTTAAAGAAGAATATTGCAGAATTATATTAGCACATTAATTATTAGAAAATCTAACATTATGCAATGAAAAATTAAGCACGTGTATTTAATGATGTTACATAAATAAAATAAATTTTCTTCGCTGTATATTTAAGCATCATGTGTTTAAAGCACATGATTTTTAAAATATGTAAGCGCTGCAACTTTTAAAGAGCAAAATAACATGATCTATTTAAATCATAAGAGGATTTAATAATATAACTTAAGGTTTAGCATTTTTAAAAAATCTTACCTGCATAATGATTTCTTAAACTATCAAATTAACAAACTGAATAAAATTATTGTACCGTGTCTAATTTAATCTTACTAATATCTAACCTACTTAATTTTAATCAGAATGAAAAGTTAAACCAACAACACTATGTAATCACGTTTAGGTATATTGATGAAGATTTATACTGCAAACGTACAGCCGTGAAAAAGGGTAGAAAAAAATACCCCCCCCCCCCCCTACCAACTCTGCCGCATATCATCGTATAAAAATGTGATTGGTACCAATTGATTAGCAATAACATCTACTAATAATTTATATGCTTTAATTTTGCTTATACTGTTATGTATCTTTTGTATGTATATTATGTATATTTATACTGAAATTGCATCAAACTCTGAAATTTGTGAACATCTACTTTTGACCTCATATTTGAATTCTCCAGTAAAAATTTCCTTAGGATACACCAAGCGGAAAGTTATTCGGTCAAGCACTTTAGGAATTATGAAGGTTTAAAATTTGGAACTCTTAATGTTAAAATTATTTTTGATTGTTACGAAATTAACCGGTCGTTTACATAATTATAATAAAATATTAAATGTACATAATATTATTGTATTTTACAAATTAATGAAATTGCAGGTTTTATAATTTATGTAATTACTAATTATATTATTAATTAAAGCATAAAAATATAGACTATATGTTAGTAATTAGAGGGTTTGCTGTTTTGGAGACCTACAATTCTTGGTAGCTATTCAGTATTTTAACACGTGAAAAAAAAAAAAATCTTAAAAATCGGCTGTTAATAAATAAAAAAACTGAAAAAAATCAGATTAAAAAAAGAATTATTCTTTTTTACACCCTAATAACCCGGAAAATACGTAATACCTCTACAATTTTAGTACACAGTGCGATTTTGACGTAGTTTATTATTTCTATTATCAGTGTGAGTATATTATATATATATATTATGAATTTTAAAAGTCCTGCTTTATTTTTAAAGAATTCTGTAAATTTTCCTCATCTAATATACTTTTCTAACCCTACTTTATTTAATTTTCACCTGTCTTTAAAAATATTCCAATAATTCATTTTACCAGTTCATCTAAATGCGTGCGATAACATTATTTATTCCTCCCTTTTAAAAACCTTTTAAAAACAATTCACGTATTATTATTTTTATTTATTTCGAATATCATCTGCCTAAATTCAAGGTCTTTGCATTTCTATTTCAATCTTAAACGCAATTTCAATTTAAACTGTACTTTCATTTTTCTATTAGATTGTTTTGCGAATCTCGTCTTATTGCCATTTTTTTCTTTTTCTTTTTTCCTTATTCTAAAAAATTCGCGCGTTTTCTCGGGAATGCCTTTCCACGCCTATTTTTACTACACAGGTGGAAAATATAATCAGTCTTCTTACGCTGTTTCATTCGCCAAGATCCCTTTTGCGCATTGCAGTAAAAAATAATACACCTGTAATATTCATTGAGACCTTCGGAGAGAAGATTGTGTTTTTTGACATTCCTAACATCATTCTTACGACACTAGGAAGAAAATGTCTCATTTAATAATATGAATTACTCGTTTATTATCGTGTAATTATGCAAGATCTAATGGATTAATTCCGTAAATTCTAAATTGATGAAATGTCTTCACTAAAAGTATTGCAATATGAAATAACTCTTCGTTATGGAATTGCTCTGTGTGTGTGAACTGTCAAGGAGATAAATATATTTTCTAAATGGATACCGACTCTGTTCTTTGTCGGGAGAACACCTTTGATTTCTTCGAGCCATTTCAATGTTTTAACGTAGGCGAGTGCAACTTCAATATTTTGTTAGTGAAACATTCACTATGTTAAATATGACGCCTGTCTACTAGTTTCCGTATCTGCATATGGAATTGATATTTTGAACTGCTTAGTGTAGCATGAAGTGGTGGGAGTGGAAGCTTATTATGGAGAATAATGGTGGAAAGTTTTATGAGATAACTGGAGAGCAGTAAAATTCTACCAATAACAGACTGCACTGTCGAAATATAACGGAAATACAACATATATATACATCAATTTATTAGTAATTAATTTTAAATTAATGAATATTTAACTGTTCGCATTATATCTTAACTGTAATTGTAGTAATTAAACAATTTGCCTGTTCGATTCGCATCTTATCTGTAACTATAGTATAATTGTTGCATTCATCTGTAGTGCTACTCGCATGGTTGAAAGGCTGCAAAAGTGTAATTTTTAAAATCATTGGATTTTTGCTTTAATTACTGATATACTTTGATATCATTTTCTTGGAACGATTCTTCTCTCTTGAATTTTCTTTTTTTACAACCATTTAATGCATTATGTCGGCAGTAATAGATTAATTTGGTCTATTAGATGAAATAATAATAATACTGGTAATTATTATTATTTTGCAATACGTGAGTATTTTTGCCGACTGAAGATAAAATACTCAGATATCGCTTTATTTTTCACATTTCCGTTATCATATGATATCTATATTCCACTTCTGTTACAATTTATTAAATAAAATGTTTTTATGTACATTTGTTCGTAAATAATTTCAATTGCATTTATTGTTATGGTATCTTTCACCTTTAAAATATGCTTATGATTATAAATATATTGAGATTTCCTGGTAGGTTTTTTTATTAAAATGCTTTTATTTAATACATATTTTTTACTATAACAATTAATGTAAAACATACCATCTTTAAATAAGAGATTTGGACATTTTTATTATACGAACTTGTATATAATATATATATATATATACATATATATACTTGTATATAATTATTTTTACATCAATTTTGATGATAATTATGTTTTACAAATGAACAGAACTTTTAAATTATAGTAACATGAACTTACCAAGTGAAATAATTCTTATAATTTCAGGCGAATGTTAATACACTTACCTAGAAAGAGAAAAATAACAAAATTAAATAAAGCAAAATAATTTTTTGGAACTTACACATTATTTACATTAAATAAACTACAATATACAACACAAAATTACATGTTTTTGGGTAGAATTTCATATTACAGCAATAGAGATATAATCAATCAACCAGCCTTCCTCGTCCCCTATCACAAACTGCACACTTACGCATTCAAATGCAACTTATAATAAATTGATAATCAAATATGATAAATCAAATCAAATTAAAACCAATTGACTTATTACATAGAAATAAGATATATGAATGAACAATTTTTCTGGTTCAAATTATGTTTATTCGATTTAAACAGAAAAACCTCATGAGATTGGCAGATACGAAATATAGAAAGTATAGAGATTCTTGCTGCACAATGCAAAAGCAAGCTGTACTTGTTGCAAAACTTAAATTGAGATTTTCTCGAACGTCCGACGAATGTTTTAACATCTTAAAATGGTTTTAATGTTTTAGAACCTTTTTATTTTACACTTATTTTAGTAATACACAAACTGTGATCCATTCTTTAAATGGTTTCATATTTCAATTAATTAAGTTCCATAGTCCGCCAATGTAATAAAAATGCAAAATTATACACCAAGCGATCGAAATCACGGCTTCCCTTATTAGAGAAGGTACTGCATAGTGCGCAGAATACAGGTGAAACTATTTTTGTTTTTAAATTGAAAACTAATAGATTTTTTACACTTATTTTTTTTTTAATACTGCCCACTAACCTAACCGAAACACCTTTTAATATAAAAAATATCCATTATGTATTGAAATAAAGTTATGAAATGTATTAAAAATGGTACTTTCGTGCAAGCCGCATGCCAGAGGTTAATAGCGTAAGAATTTTCCAAAAATTTTGCTATTTACAGTAGATTTTCGATACTGAATATATTTCAGTGGATTAAGCAAGTAGTTTGATTACATATTTGTTAAATTTATGTTTTATTTATATTATTTTATTAATTTATTGATAATGTTTTAACTTCGTTAAGGAATAGTAGCCGGAATTTTATTGATGAAGTGTATATTTCGTTATTTCGTTATTAGTCGGAAACAAACGCTGAACTATTTATATAGTTTTAAGTGCAAACAGGTTAATCTCCTGTAATCGACCTACACGCGATAGAGAAAAAAAATTGTGCTTGAAAGTATTTTTTAAAAATTAGTAAATTGAGATACAGTTTTCAAACGAATTGCATTTGACAGTACATTTTTTTTCTTCTATTCGACGGTGTAAATAAAAATAAAAATTATGCTATGCTTAGAAATAATTAAATTTAAAAAAAAATGTAAATTGATTGCGTAGATATCGTTGCCTCTGTCGATATGGCGTCAACGTTACTCACGAATTAATTTTTGCTTTTATAATACAGATATAGATTTTAACGTGTTTTTCGATTCATTGTTGACAAAACAGGCCTTAACCAAACTAACCTCAATGCAAAGGTCCTTCTTACTACAAATCTCACGCGGCTACGGAAATATCTCAACGGGTGTACTTAATAATATACTCACTGGTATTCCCCAAACAGCAATCGCAATAAAATATGAATACAATAAAACATCAATACTTAAACAAGATAGCATTACAAACGCTATTTCCTAACATGATCATTCAACACAAAGTCCATGACTAGCAGATCCATCCTGCGGAGAAGATATCGCATTTTCAGGTAGATACACAACGGGACAGCTACACTCTTTCCAAGAGTCTCACCATTTTCACCGCTGGGTCTCGCATTGAAACCGGTGTGGCGGCAGCTTTCTACGCCACGGAAGAAAGAGAGGTGTCCCACCAGTGGGCCTGCAGGGCTCGGAGATGACAATTATGTCTTCTAGGCAGAGCTATTCGCATTCTTCGCCGCCTTAGAATGGCTAAAGGGCCAATCTATAGCAAAGGTCCGCATCTTCAGCGATCGCCTGTCTGGATTGCAGGCCATCAACGCATCCAGAACAACCAACGCAATCCTACTAAAGATTAAATTAAAACTCGAAAACCTCTTGTACAGAACACATCTGGGCCACATCTCAGCGCACAAGGACACTTTGGGTAACCAGCACGCGGAAGACCACGCAATGCAAGCCATCAAGCATACAAACATTAATCGCCACCTCCAGTGGCGAAGTTGTTCATTAAGAGGGTCCTGAAATCCTGGATCATCTCGGAATGGCAGAATTACTGGGAACTTTCTGATAACGGCAGGCACACGTTTGACCGAATTACTACAGTCTCACCTCATACTCTACATCGCAAGCCTCCTAACAGACCACGGCCCCTTTAAATGATACCTCCATAAATTTAGGTGTGCAGGATCTGATAGATGCGAGTGCGGTGAAGTGGCATCTCCCACTCTCGCCTACCACGAATGCACACTGGCACATTAAACATCCAGCAACTTCCCCTAAGGGAGGGCTGCAAAACATTCTTTCAAGACCCACACTTTTAAACAAACTTAAACACATCCATCACCCCCTAGCACACATCTCCAACCTGATAAGCTAGTTACTACCACCACAACCCACATAGCGAGGGTTTTGTTCTGTTAATTCCTGGTGAATCTCGACCATGGCCATAGTATTTTTCACCACGTTATGGCGGGTTCAGCTCCAGCTGAAAATTGTATATATATATATATATAAACCTTAATGAAAGGTACCGGGAGGGACTACAGACTTGGCCTCGTCTGAGCAGTTACTCTTATGCTGTGAAACCACTGATAGAAATATTGGACACTGCGGACTGTTACACGCTGAGCAATATCGCAGTAAAGAGTCCCAAAAGGCACATTTTCCAATAAATCTACATTATAAACAAAAACATGTCCGCGAGGAACGCTGACGTCATTTTGACGGTGGTAATATCTGACCAATAAATTTCGACTTTACTGCAATTGCTTACATTTCTAAACATCGCACATTTTTAATTTTTACACTGTCGAATAGGGGGAAAATTTACTTTCAAACACAATTTGTTTGAAAACTGTATTGCAATTTGCTAATATTTTATAGTTTAAAAAAATCAAGCGAGAAATTTTAAATTCTACCTCAAAAATGAACGTGCAGCCTGATTACGGATGATAATCCATTTGTACTTAACCATGTTAAATATTCAGCATTTTTTAGTCACGGAATATTACACGGAAACAAAACTGGCAAAGGAAATTAAAACTTCACAATAAATAAACATGGATTTAACAGACCTGTTATCGAACAACGCTCTTAAACACTGAAATAATAAAAATAAAAAAAGGTTGATATAAATAGTGAAATGTCTCGCAATTAACCGCTAGTATACGGCTAATACGAAAGAATGTACCAAACATGCTTTTTGGTACATGTGGCGAGTGGATAATCTAAGAAAATATACTGAATCTCAGAAAACTATTACTGTTTTCAATAAAAATGATTTTCACCTACGTTTGTACAACCGACAGTGCATCGAGAATCTTTAACCCGTATACCCCGGATTGGATCACCTTGTATTAATTAAAATAAGATTCTTGAAAATAGAAAATGTGTGTTTTTTTAACATCTACATATTTCGAACTCGTTGTCAAAATGATTTATAAAATAATGTTTTCCAAGCCGAATCCTTAATATAAAATCTAATACGCTGATGTAACTTAAAAACACAATCAAATATTATTTACGAAACTAATTAGAAATGCAGAACTTTGTTCTGAAAAATAAACTGTCAATTCTATTTTCTTTCCGCTGTACACAGGTTAATAAAAGAAAAAAACTTGCATTAAATAGCATTAGCCGATTACTGATTTCAGAACAAACAGACATAAAAAGAATTATTTAAACACCAGCGAAATCCCAATGCATGTAAAACATAACACATTATCTCTTTCCTTAAAAAACAATTAATCTTAAAACCATAACACAACAGTTGCAGTCTCACTTTAATTATCACGCTAAAATGGAAATAACGATTTTTTTTCTTCTCAGATGAATCCCGAAAAATTTTTCCAAAGGTTTCACTCGACTAATTAAGAGGTTGCTTTATTTGCCACCAAGAGAAAAACAAAAGAAAACATCGACGAATTTAGCATGGATGAAGAGAAGCTATAGGTGATTAACAAAAACTACAAACACTAACCGCAGTTTTTAAAAAACATTTTGAAACAGTTTTTTGGGAGTTATTTATTCTTATAATTGAAAGTAAAATAGAAAAGAAGCATTACAATTAAAATCAAATAGGTGTCTTCTTAAATTACTTAATGAATTGTTGTACGAGAACTCGTGTTTGAAATATTAATAATAACATAAATATCAATTATCTTACTTAAATTCCCAGTAAATAAAACAAGAAAGTCACGTATAGATAATGAAAACTTTCGAACATTTGGAGAATATTTTTGTGATTTGATAAAATAAAAGAGATTTATAAATAAATAATGTATCGCTAAAAGATCGATAATGCATGCTCTATGTACAATAATAATTGTATTTGTTGTAACATATTCGTAAATGTTGATTTGTGAAACTAGCTTATTTAAAAAGAATGTTGTTTAAATAAATATAATGTAAACAAAATGAATTAAGAAAAGGATGAATTTTTCTCACTTTTAATAAAGATTAAAAAACAAACAAACAAAAAATGTTTAGAAATTGATAAGTGCCACATTGTTCTATAGCTGTTGGTATATACATTTCTGATATTTTATCCACGTTTAGTTGTTTTAACATCAAACACTGCTCGGTCTCATTGTTCGCATTGGAGATAGACGTTGAACTATTTTTCTCAAGTACTTAGAGAACTTATTATTTTTTTTAAATTACAATAAGAATAAAATATATAAGGAGGTATTTAGGCCCGCCACTATAGGAATAACACAACCAGCACATATTATTATTATTCCCAAATGCCTGTTAAACTACTACTTTTATACCAACATGCGCGTAAAAGTTTTTTTTTTTTTTTTTTTTTTTTTTTTTTTTTTTTTTTTTTTTTTGGGGGGGGGGGGGGTTGAACAATAATAAAAAAATTTCAGTTTAAGAAGCGTATGGCATTATTTGAATACCATTTCAGATCGCCCATGTATGGTAATGCATCCAAATTAAGAAGATAGGAATTAGGGCTATTTCATCGACATAATCCTACCATTAATTTTCAAAAAGTTACTTACGCTTTGAAATTTTTATACAATCCCTTAGTCTCAAAAACTTCATTTAGAAAAAAAAATCATTATGTTCTCCGACAACTACAACAGTAAAAAAAATTCCAATATTATGCAACCAAAATTTAGAGTTTTGATACTTTGAATTTTATGAAATTTCAAAAGCTTTCCGGCACTAAAAACAGACGATTTTTCTGGCGCCGGAAAGCTCCTAAATTTCATAAAATTAAAAGTACCGTAACTCGGTGAATTTTCGTCCTAGAAGAATGGAATTTTTACTGTTGTAATGCATGAAGAATTTTTTTTTCTAAATGTAACTTATAAAACTCAGGGACCGTATAATTTTTTTTAATGTAACTTTGTGAAAGTTAATGGTAGGACTACTTCAACTTATTGATTCCTACCTTATTTCGAACACTTTTTTACGTTGTCGACGAACTTCGAACATGTTAAAAACTAAAGCGCGTTTTAATCTTTTGAGACACCCTATATAGACCAGATTAACGTATCGTGTGCGCTCTTATAAAGTAAATGCAAATGTTACGTATAACAGTAAGAAACATATTGAATCTCAATAACATATCAATTTTGATCTGTTTGAAATAGTATAATATCATTAAGGCATTATTAAAGTAATTAAAACCGACACCAAAAATTTTTTTCACATCCGCGTGCCAAATGTTAAAAAAAGTTGTCTTGACGTGCTAACAACCAAAGAAATAAAATCAAAAAGCCCGCAAATAATATTGGAACAAAATTGCTGGAGATATTGTTCTTAGGATTAAATCAATGAGTAATATGTAAGTTACATTTTAGAAAGTAAAAGAAAAAATAATAATAATGCGATTTCTGTTGTTGAATCTTGAATGCCAAATAATAATTGATATAAGATTCATACTTAGTTACTTTTAACAGAATGTCAGCTGAAATGGGATCATCTGACAAGCATTTTCTTACATGAGTCTTTTATATCATTCATTTCCGATAGCAATGACTCGCAGGCGTAGGAAGCAGGGAAACAATTGTCAAAATAGCAAACGCCAAATTCTTTAAACAGTTCTACGTGTCTGAAATTATATTTCAAGTTACCTTAATTTAATCAGGGTCGTTGTTTCTTACAATGCTTGATAATTCTTCGTCTTTGATAGTCTTAAAAATTTCTATATAATAAAGGTTTCCAAAAATTTAGCGTAAACTATAGATACTCTTCAGTTACTGGCTAGTTCGGAAAAGTAACACGTACTTTCGTTAAAATATTCAAGGCTAGGAGCACTGTCAAAAAATCTGAAACGTTTCATTCCAAAGCAGAAAGGTTTCCGAAACTATGGGTTCTCTTCTGTTGCGATGATTTTGTTTTATAATTGAATTTTGAAAAGACCCAGTACATAATTTTAGTGAAATATAGCATAATAAAACATTAGATCCCTTTAAAGATTTCGCAAAATAAACAAAATATAACTTATTTAAATAATTTAAAAAAAATAATAAGTATGAATTTAACAAAAACAACAACAGCCAATATAGTCCAGGTGCTACGAGTGAAAAAACTGCAAATCATGATACAGTTAGGTCAGTATCTACTCTATATTAATACAAAGCATATAAGAAGGGGAGGCATCGCGTAAAGTCAGGGGAATTCAAGATGGCGGCTATTATTCAAAATGACGTCATTTTCGGGAATTGGTGCAATTTCGTTTCTATTCATCGTATAAAAGCTTGTTTGATGGAAATTTCGATGTTTATAGATAAAAAATATTATTTGTAACACTTTACAGCACAGTCGAAAAGTATTTATGAATTCAGTTTGCCTGTTTGTCTGTTTGTCTAGTCGCGCACTAACTCGAAAAAAAATAAATAAATAACCGGATATCCAGATAATTAAAATATGGTATTGTAATATACCGTAACAAGTTCGGTATTCATTTTCAAGTGTGGATCATTCATAGTTCATTTACAGGGGCAATCAAAAGTAGTCCGTTACATTATGGTCTGTAGACGAAAATCGCTTACAATGTGTTTTAATGATGTTATACTCTTTGTAACATATTCAAATAATTATACATCAATGCGGTGCAGTGCAAGATACTTACTGTAGAATATGCAGTGCATAGTAGTTTTCGTTCATTTACAGGGACTCACAAAATAATACGGTCACGGGACTTTCAATAAACACAATGCTGTCTATGCGCGGTTTTAATTATATAATGTGTTTTTGAACTTTGCTAGATATGAAAGAATTGCAAATTGTCATAAGAACATTTTCTTATTTATAAATATACAATATAACGTGTATTTATATATTTATTAGAATGTAATTCTGATGCCAAGGCACCACCTAAAATGAGATGTATACAATATGGGGTTTGGATCCAAAATTCCAAAACATATTTCATTTTAATGTTGCGATTTCTTACTCTACTCTCAGACTCTTTAGTGCGCAGACGATTAATCTGATAATTGAAATGAAAAGATTTTTGTTTATGAGGATTTGTTTGTTCTAAAATCCTTAATAAATGGGATAATCGGCTCCCATGAAGCAAAATATAGTATATCAATGATTATCTTAAAAAAAACCTATTCTATATCCCCCTGTCTCTGCTTCTTAACAATTTAAAATGTTTCAAGTTTGCATATTTCTTAATTAAAAATAAATAAATTTCTGATGAAGAAATAATTTTTTTTGTGTTTGGATAATTGCTTTTTTGGTAAAAGTGCGACTTCATTATGACATCGCAAGACATGCGAATAGTAGCGGTTGCTTGCATTTCCCAGAGGAGCTGACCATTTTCCCAGGTTTTGGGACATATTTTGGATTTTCCCCTGAGGTTTGCCTGAGATTTTATGGCCTAAAACTTTCTTCTGAGATTTCCGCGTTTCCCAGATTCTGAGGTGTATGAACTCTGTAAGATTAGTGTGACTTCATTATGACATCACAAAACATGTAAATAGTAGCGATTGCTTGCATTTCCCAGAGGAGTGTTACAAAAGTAATTTCTGAAATATAAACATTTTATCATTTCATCATGTCAACCTAATTATCCTCCGATAAAATAAATGAAAGACTGCAACGAGGTGATGAAATAGAACACGTGTGCCGGCAAAGAAGTATTTTATACATCTGTGAAATACTCATAAAAGAACTGCTGACTCGTGTGACCTCAAAAGTTGAAGGCTCAGTGAGGTCATACTTGACTATGGTTTTCTCTCATCTTAGAACTAAATATTCAGTCTCTAACTAGCTCTGTTTGAATAAAGAACTGCAGAAAATTCTCTGCAGATAAATGTTATAACCTTTAATAGTTTGATGTAAAATTAATTTTTCTTTTTTCTTTTCTTTAATAGTGATTAAATAGTTAAATCAAACAAATCTTGCAGTTTAATCAACCTATGAAATACTTGTGTTTGTGCAGTCATCACATCATAATAAAACGGATTACGTGACGTTCCGTCATATATATTGGATTAATGATGACCCTTCGCGGACTTAACAGGTATGAAAACTTTCATTACCTTAATAACTGTTATGAAGTTTAAGAGATTTTAACTAACATTATAAGAAGCACCAATTGCCGTAGTTCACATTTTCCATTAAGGAGCTGATCGTTTTCCGAGGTTATAGGACATATTTTGGATTTTCCCCTGTGGTTTGCCTGAGATTTTATGACCAAAATGTTTGAGATTTCCGCGTTTCCCTGATGTGATTCTGAGGTAAATGAACTCTGTAAGATGGCTACCCAAGGACCATGCTGCAGAAAACTTAATAACAAAATTTCGTGGTAATCTAAGGATATTTACAAAAATTAGAGACAGGTATAGATAGACGAGCCGAAATCAGCACCTTTCTAATATGGTAAAAAGTGTTAAAAAAAGATTACTTTAATAAATGACGACACAGTTCAAAAGTGTTAATGACTTAATATTTGTTTTAAGCCTGTTATCACACAGCTCCCATAAAAATGCACGCATTGCCAAATGTTACGTTAGGAAATCTTATATTATAAATGTTATGTAAGCTTGAATAGCAAAAACAAATTTAATCCGCGATATAAAAAAGGAATGTGGCGTGCGGTGGTAGCTTTGCATAACGCTTACTTTTTTTCTTGCTTGGCTAATGATGTTGTAAAGCTTATCCTTCTTCATTTCCGTTAATTTAATCATTCGAATTTCTAATATCTTTATTGCAGGTGAAATGGATCGTAAATGGAAACGTTTGTATAACTAGTTGTAACAAAAACCTAAACGACAAAGAAACTCAATATAGGAAATTGCATATATTTGAAACCTTTTAAAGACGGCATATTAAAGCGTAAATTCAACATTTAAGAAGGCGGAAATTGCGATTTATGCTAATGCCGTCCGTAAAGTATTGGATATTATAAAGTGTTTAAAGGCACTTAGTCACTAATTTTGAAAAATTGCATTAAGTGTATGAAGGGTATCTAAATGCATAAATCTGCGGAAACATAAAATGTAACAGCTTTATGAGTGAAAATAGGTGTTTTTTTACTTACCCATCATACGTAGTATAGGGTAAGTCAACGGTATGGCATAAGAAAAAAAAAGTTCCAACACCCTTTACTCTTATATCGATTATTATAAAAGTGAGAGATGCCGAGTTGGGATATCGTTCCTTGTAGCTCAGTGGTAGAGCCTCAGAGCGCTATTCTGGAGTCACGGGTTCGATTCCCGGCTTGGGACATTTTTCACTCTGTCGGCTTAACGTTCAGTTTAGCAATGAAAAATCCATGTGTTTATTACTCATTAGTTTAGGGCGAATTTCGCGCCTGAAAAATTAATTGGAATTCACGTGTATCAATAGATGGCGCTGTAAACAGCATACTATGCAAATTAAAAGACACTCATGCACACAACACATTGCATGTGGTATAAGCGGAGTATGTGGCGTTCCCCTCATATTGCATCTGAGCAGCTTGTCAGGAGTCTCTCAATGAAGGATCGCGCTCTCTTTTACAAGAACGACGATTGTGCGCAATCCTTCATTGAGAGACTCAGGGGGTACACAAAAGTTTTCGGATACAGTGCTGTATCCGAAGTATTATATGTAAGCAATAATTGCTGGAAGTGTGCTTTTAGTTATGTATGCGTATAACTAAATTTTTGCATACTATGAGGTATGTATAAATGCTATACATCATATACAGGGCTACACAAAAGAATTTTTAAGCATTACTGTGTATCAGCTTAAATTGTTTAGAGGGGTTGTTTAATAGAGTTATGCATTTTGAATATGAAATATATTTAGTATACTAACAGATGTTTGTTGAACGTAAATAAAATCATATACAGGGCCACAGAACTGGCCTCCTATAAATGATAATTTCTGAAAGTGTGATTTTTGTAATTTTCAGCGTCTTTTTGCCTGAATCAAACTACAGCTTATAATACGTGGCATTTTTAAAAATCTTAAAAGTAATAATATACAAGGCTGTACAAAAGAACGTTACAGTGTATTGGTAGAAACTGCTGAAGGTGAATTTTCAACTGTGTTATCTGTTTTCTTACTAAACTAACTTGTAGCATACTATATAGAGCAGCCATACTCAACCTACGGCCCGTGGGCCGTATGTGGCCAGGCGACATTTTATGTGCGGCCCGAGACACATAATCATTAATTAGTTCATTATTTGGTTCATAATTATTGGTTCATTAATCCATAATTATAAAATTAATTGTATAGTAAGTATTTAAGACATTCAGTACTGTTTCATATTTTTTTCATGGGAAGACAAAATATGTATGTCCTTTTTATATATAATTAATTTAAAATTATGTTAAATCATCTTAAATGTCGTTTTCTTAATCAGAAGTTCTTTTTACATGTAGAAGTTCTTTTTACTATTTCAGATACAGTCATATAAACATGTCTTAATCTTCAACACAAATCCAACATTATTCCAAATTAATTAAATTTGCATTATATATTTCTACAATTTATATATAAAAAAATTGCATTGGGCAAAAGATTAGAGAAATTATTAGAGAAACTTTCCTGGCATTTTTTCCTTTAGAATTTTTAAAATTTGCATTGTTATTATGTTTTTTACTTAATATATAGCTAATATTTCTTTTTAGAGTTGAACGTCTGTCGCAAAATAAAATGGCACCGAAAATCTTTACACCACTATTTACAAAGAACAAACATTGCTGCATATTTCTACAACATTTGCAATAAAAATCTACCCCAATTTTATTGTTTGGAAATAGTGGTGTTAAAATTCTTTGTTAACATTTCAAACGTCCTACACTACTGATAATATTAACTTTGTTATATTGCTTTGTTATACTGCTTATGTTATCGTAACATTTTAATTACTCTTATTTTTTTTTTACCCTTTTATAAGTGTGTTGCGGCCCGCCCAACATGACAAAGATGTTTGTGGCCCACGAGAAGAAAAGGTTGAGTAAGGCTGATATAGAGTATATACAAATACATAGATTATATACAGGCAATAATTGTAGTAATTTTCTGTAAATGCTGAAATCTGGTTTTCAAGCGTGTTTTTCGTTTTCTAAATTCGTATCTTATTTACCTTACTAAACAGCGAAGTATACTGGAAGTGTTGGAAAGTGTTTCATAACCTATGATTTATGCATGATATTTCCTTTCTTGTTTTAATTATTGTTTCCATCCAAATATGAATAGGCAGATAAAGCACTTAAGATATCAATTGCTGAAAATTACCAAGTTATTCACTTTGTAAACTTATGTATTTTATTTGAATATAAGACAAGATCAGCAATGTTATTTTGAAAATAATTTCACAGTCATTTTCAATATAGTTTGAATAATAATCACTGTAAAATTCGACGTTAGATCCTCAAAGCATTATATTATAATGATGGTGATTTTTCTCTGTAAATGTACCGAATTTCGCATCAGGAACTTAATAAGTTTAAATTTAAGACCAAAATATGATTATTCAAATTTGATACTTAATATTTGAATATTTGCATATTACATGTTATTCATTTTCTAAAATGTTATTCATTTCATTTGAATATAAGACAATTGCAATACCATTTGTAACATAATTACACAATCAATTTCAGCCATCCTCATTTTCAACATAATTTCGGTAAAAATCATTGTAAAATTAGACTTTTATTCCATGTAACACACTTACAGTTATAATAATAACAATGATATCCTTTTAAAAAAGATATCTGACATATCTGCATACACGCAATAATACATTATCCATGTCAGACATTCTCATACGCACAATTACAAAGAAAATAAGAAATCTTATATCAGCTCAAACGAACAATTAACATCGCAATGACCGATTTATTATTTTCATTTAAAACACAAACCATAATAACTGCGATTATGATTTTCAACTCTGTTCGAACGAAATGTTTCAAGGCTTTGCAAACATTAATCGTTCATTTATTAAAGTATTACATTCGTTCTTCAATATGTTATTAAATGTTTCTACAGCGAACGCAGATGTCCAACTCAGAAACAGTACTCCTTCTTTTTATTGATTATTAAAGTAGTAATCGGAGATAAGGGAAGCATTTCTGCTAGCTCTATTGCTGGAGAACATTAAGATACATTTAATAAACTTAGAAAACTTAAGTATTTTGCGAAGTACTTTATTAACGATCTTCAGCCGATGGAATTCTTTAGAATGATTAACAGAATATACGATGAAATTTTATTTTGTGGAATATTTAGTTTCCTTTTGCGCTCATTTGACTTGCAGCTCATTAAGCCAAAAGTGCTTTTAGAAGTTATGTATATAATTTTGAAGAGTAACTTAAATCAGCTATAAAATACTTCGCAAAATATTTTTTTAGAAAGAACAAGCATGATAAGTACGTACGCGAGGCCATAAAATAGAGCTTAAATTTATAACAGAGATGATTTAAGGTTTTTACAACAGAATATAAAGTATCAGATTAAATGCACAATAATTCTTACATTCGCTCTAATTAGTTAAGTAAAAGCCTGCATTGAATGAATATTACCCCAGAGATTTCAGAATAAACACTCAAAAGATAATTGTTTGAAAGCTAGAGATATCCCCCCAATGCAATCTGAAAACATATCCGCCTACCCCCTTCCTTTCAAAAACAGACGATTGAATAACTTCTTTATAAGGAAGCTTTGATGATCTTAAAAACTATAATAAGTGTATTCTTATAAAATTACTTACAATAAGTAATTAAGCATTAAAAAAGGAACTACAGACTTTTCGTCAAAAGGGTCCTGTCCCCTGAAACCCCCGTGGAAGAGAGGGGCGTCATTTCGAAATTTTCTTTGGGCGGGGAAAGGAGACATATTCCTTTGAGGGGCAAGTTTTTTTTCGATCTTGTTGAGACATCTGAGAAGCAATTGATATTGTTTTATTCGCACATATATATTATTTTATTCTCACATATAATCGCCCAAAGTACTCATTAATGATAAATGCCTCCCACTTTGAGAATATTGTACTAGCAAGGATTCAGTAAAAATTATTGATAACTAGATGGAACCCGTCAAAACTTGACGGAAAAATACTATAACAATATCAATAAAATAAGCTTCTTTATTATTTAAGAAGGGGTGCGTATGAAACAGTCTTTCAAATATTTTATTTTAAACGTTTTTTCCCCAGTCAAATACAGTACTATTTCCGATGCAAACTCCAAACAAACAATCCGTAAACAACTGTGTAATGCAAATCAGTTTGACATTACCGCCATATTCCCAACGGCAAGAACAAAATTTCATGGACCTATGAAGTATATACAAATAGTATATTCCTACGTTCATATCATATTCAGTAAATAAAAGAACATAGTAAATAAAGCACACATCCCCCCCCCCCCTGTGATAATGTAACCGAATGAGCTCCTATGCGCATGTGCATTGCATCTGCCCAAAAGCACCGTCGAAATTCGATGTTAAAAAAGTTTTAAAATGTTTAAATTAAAAGTTTTAAAATGTCCTCTAACTTTTAAATTATACACTAAAACACTTTTTATTTTGCTTAAAAGACGTCTACATATCAATATAAACATTAAAAGATGTTAAAATTTAAATGTTTCGATTTGTTCATCAAATCGTCATCAGAATATACATCTTTAATGTTTATATTGATATGTTGACGTCTTTTAAGCAAAATAAAAAGTGTTTTAATGTATATTTTAAAAGTTAATTTTAATAAACGTATTTTGACTCTCCACTTTATTTGAAATATAATAATATTTGAATGTCCTCTTTAATCATTGTTCGTTTCAAATCCATATCTTCTAAAACGCATCCATTGTTTTAAGCTGATCAATTTTTATGTAAAGATGAATAATTTTTTACAGTAATAAATCAATCTGCAGATGAGGGATATTTTTAATTTTTCAAGTGTAATTTATTTGTATGGTTTCTTCGGTTCCTATACATAATTAGGATGATTATCCCTTTTCCATCACAATCGGGGATATTTTCTCTCTTATACAGTTGGCAAATGTAAGAAAATAAAAAAATGCAATTTCTAGCATATTCTGATATCTGATGAAACATATACATCAACGAATTCAACATATATATACATCAACGAATTCAACATATCAATTTTATGTTCAACATAAACTGAAAATAGCCTTTTTTTTTTTTTTTTTTTTTTTTTTTTTTTTTTGGGGGGGGGGGGGGGGGGTGGGGGAGATTTTTGTTTAGCGCCAAAATGCTCTATCTTATGTATAATCTGATCTTATGATTTATCACTGTTTTTTTTATTATTATTATTATTCACTTTTTATGATGGTTAGGGAAATCTATTTTCAATTGTGGCAACTTTCCCAGGGGCAATTTTACATTATTAAAGCAAACTGTTGGTCATCAATAAGATACAATTGAAAAACTTTTCATGCTTGAAAATTATTTAAAAAGTCGTTAAATTAAGCGGCAGTTTTCAAATAAATTTCAATCAAAAGCTAATTTTTTTACTAATTGATGATGTAAGAATTAAAATTGTAAAATGTAGTAAAATGTAGAAAAATATATATAGGAATATATATATATATATATATATATATAGTAACAAAAATCGGCAAAAATTATATCCATATCAACTATCAGGTGTTTATGAAATCCCATTCACCAGAGCGGATGGAACGTTACAATATTATATAGGAATGACCACCAGAAAGTTTCAAACAAGATTAAAAGAGCATATAGCAGATATCAAATATGACAGGAGTACTACAGTACTGGCACGACTACATAGAATCGAAGCAATAGAAATTGATTTTAAAAATAGTAAAATAATTTACCCATCAAGAGTCTACTTCCCATCCATTATCCGTGAATCAATAGAAATCTACATGCGTAACGTAAACATTTGCAATGAATCCGCCTCATTTGAATTGCCTAAAATTTGGCACGAGGTACTTTTCCGTTTTAAAAAGCAATAACGAAATATAATTTTCACGATTACAGTTGACTACTTCAAGCACCTGTTTTTCTCTCTCTCTTTTTTTTTTTCACATATTTGGATCTCGTGATTCGTGTTTTCAAGCTTATTTTTCAAAATTTGCAAGAATACTTTATTTATCATTATATTTTCTTGAAAATGACACCGTAGTGAGCATTGAAACGTATGTTGGATCATTAAAAAGGTTTTTATAAGCCTTTTGTTGTTTCTTTTAGCATCACTTAAGCATTTCTCTAGATTTTAAATCTACTCTTCTAAAAAAAATATATATATTATTGACTTTGAGATTTTTTTTTTTACCAGATACTACACAGTCTTATGTTGTGTATTTTTGTAGCAATTGATAAAACTATAGGGAACCTTTTTCTTTCTAAAGTAAAATAACTATATTTAGCAGAAAACTGCATTGATATTGACTCAATGATGCTTAAGTCTCTTTTACAAACGTCTATACAATGTAAGAGTTAGACCTTTTCATACGTTTGTTCTTGCAGAAGTACAGCTATATAATATGTTTTACAAATCAAATAGCAAAATTGGTAAATTCTCGGACAATATCACCGTTAAATTGTAGCAATATTTGGTTCCAACAAAAATATCTAATTTTAATGGCATAACCCTTGTTATATTGATATTTTTACTGGTACATTTGTATACATGCGTTTTTTTTTTTTCTATGACACACTTATAAATAAGTTCTCATACTTTACTGGGTGGGGAGTTAAAATGTATATGTACGTTGTATTTTATGTTTATCAAAATGAAATCTATTGGCAAAGTTTTAAAATATTTTACATATTTAGGATGTGGGGCGCTGAAATGCAGAAAAAATTACAGACTATGGCACAACTTGAATTAAATAATAATAAATAAATTTTAAAAAAATGACCGACGTATTTAAGAGACGAAAACGCTAAGATTCGTTGGTATCATCATCATCATTTTGTGCGGTATTCACCAAATGATTTAAAGTTTATTTTCTTCTTCTTAATTCTTTATTTTCATCGACGTAATTATAACATTTCTTCACAGTGAGGGGGGGGGGGAGCGTGCGTTTTATATTCACATGTACTAATTTTAAAAAATCTTGTTAACACATTAAGAGTATTATTTAATCATATTTATCGGTAAATACACGAGTCATTGGTAATTTTATGTGCCAATGCAATAACTACTGCAAAGGTAAATAAAATTTAGGTAGTGTATAGTTGTGTATAAACACGTTATATACAATATTAGCTTTTTATTCGTCGGATTCCAATTTACTTTTGATTACTTAGTCACTTGGTATATGCACCATCCCATAGAAACAAGAAATGTATTTCTATGACAAATAGAACGCGAGCTATAGAGGTGTCAAAACCCCATTTTGTTTATTCTATAAACTACGCAGAGTACTATTTAATCTTGAAAAATCGTTTGGTAACAACAGGTGGAAAATAATTTATTTTGTCGTTCATTGAGTTTTTTCTTATGCTTTGTGAGAAACTCTGTCGAGTTTCTATGATTTTATAATTTTGTGTTCCAAAAAATACTAAAGTAATAATACACGCTCCTCATAATTTAAATTTACAAATTATCTCAAACTGCTTATTAATTTAACTACTAATATTCCATTGAACTACTATATTTCATTTTCGAATAAATTGTAGGAATAATATTTAGAAGTGGACATTGTCTCCAATTAGAAACGCCATAAAAATCGTAATCTTAGCACTTTAATTATTGCTATATTTGAACTACAGCGCTAGAAAGCAAAATATAGAAAAATAATAATTTAAAACATACCTGAATCTTAATCGATTTGTTAAAGGTTGCATTGGTCTTAAAACCGAAAAACAGAGTCTTGCATTAATTACCAGTCTAGAATAAAAATAACAATTTTCTTTTTCAAAATTAAAACCTGAAAATTAATTCGGGAAATATTACTGGACTAATTAGAGGTTTTCTTATTTCCCAAGCGCGAAAAAAGAGAGAGAGAGAATCATTTAATATGGATGAAGAGAAGCTAATCAAGAAACTGCAAACACCAATTTCATTTAAAGGGGGGGGGGGAAAGAACTACTGCGAAAGAAATATTTTTGGAGGTGTTTTTCTTAAAATAAAAGTAAAATATAAAACGACGCAACGGAATTAAAATTTAAACTTTTTTTAAAACAATTTTTAATAAATAATTGCTATATGAGAGCTCATATAAAAATATTAATTACGTTAATCATACTTATTGAAACAACCTGGTTTTTTTTTAAAGAAGACCCATATCACATTATCCACATAACACCAAACAATCAATTTTCTTTTTATTCTTAGAAGGGGACGATGTTTTTAAGTAGTTCCTAGCTTTGGTCTTATTGCTACAGGTGGGATATCTCTAGGAAGACCTTTTGTAGCGAAAAGTTACCCGATTTATCGTTCTCGCACAAGGAAAACCCTGAGAACACTGCACAGTCAGTCCCGGCCAGACTGCGCTGGGATCGAACACGCGAATATCCGCCCATATTCCAAAATTTGGGTTGAGTGGGATCCTTGGGTTGAGCACAAGGTTGAGTGGTATCCTCTTAGAAAAATACCACTACGATTATTTAAGTACCCATATAAGAAATTTTAGACTTTAAAGCATTTGTGCTAATTTCGGAGACACGTGATGCCTAATTGATCATTTTCTATTTACTCCCATATCTTTAAAGGCACTCTTCGTCAGAATTAAGTACGGGGGCTTTGGTATTTATGCACCCAGAGTTAAATGTTTATGTTTTTAAAATCTTGATTTAATCCTAATAATATTATAAATCTGATTGTCTGCAAATGTTAGGCTGAAGCCAGCGTCAAAATGGAGCATTTAATGATCCTGTATCTTTGCATATAGGCTGATTATAACCCTCATGTGAACATAGGCTGGTTTTTGTTTATTTTATTCAAATATTTTTCTTAATATTTCAAAATTGCGTTATTTTCATTGAGAATAAATGGACATTTTTTCGTATAGCATTTTAAAATGGTTAAATTTACTTTACCGTTGCTAATATTTTATCGTTGCCAAAACTAATTCAAAACCAGGAATAATAATTTTTACTCAACAATTTAGTTTCTATTGAAAAAATTTCACGGGAAAAATGAAAATGAAATAAAAAAAATTAAAAAATTAAGAAGATGATTAAATAATATTATTAGAAATAAAACGAACTTTTTGATAATAATACAAGGTTTCAATATGCGTAACCATAGGAAACAGGCGAATATGACGTCATTTATCGAAAATAAAGCGGATATGCTTTGATTGGTGAAATAAAATGATCTTGGGTTTTTTCTTCACTCTTTTCTTTTTAACACTTTCCAACCTAGTTGAAAAGTGTTTATGACTTCGGTTTGTCTGGCCGTCTGCCGTCTGTCCGTGCTCTAACTCCCGTAAATATGCTCGGATTACCCTGCAATTTTTATATGTTATTGTCGTTATCTATAGAATGTTCCCTATTTCAACTGAAGTGTGTAGCATTTATAGTTTTTTTACAGGGACACTCAAAAGAATTCCGATACATTACGGTCTATGGGGAAAAATCATTTGCGGCTTATTTTAATGATGTTACACAATTTCAAACACATTGTAATTGATATATATCACTAAGGTGCATTATAAGAAGCTTAATATGGAATTTGGTGTGCATAGCACTTATAGTTACTCTACAGGGACAGTCAAAAGAAATCCTTTACATTACGTCTATGGAGAACAATCGTTTGCGGTTTAATTAAATAAGTTTCACTATTTTAAACGCATTGAAATTTATATATATCACTAAGGTGCATTACAAGAGGCTTACTACAGAATATCGTGTGTATATCAGTCATCGTTCATTTACAGGGACACACAAAAGAATTCTCTACTGTCTGTTAACAATCATTCCTGGAAGTGCGTTTTAAGTTGCTGAACGCGATTTTAAATTTAACTCACTTTTTGTCTATTACTTGGCGTGAATAAATTCTGTAGATCATATACAGGGCAGCATAAAAGTCCGCGAATACATTTCAGTTTATTGACAAAAACTCCAGAAGGAGAATTTTAAACTGTGCTACGCGTTTCCTAACTGAACTAAAATTTAGCATCCTATGTAGAATATATACAAATCTATAGATCATATACAGAGCTGAATAAAATATTCGGATATTTTTCCGAATATTGTATATGTTGGAAATTCCTGAAATTACGTTTTTAAATATGTTAGGCGCTTTCCAAATTGTTTACTTAGATGTTATCTTTCAGCTTATTAAACGGTTATGATTTGTAAAATTATTTTGGAAGCGTTGGAAAGTGTTACATAATCTGTGCTTGACGCATGATTTTTCGTTCTTGTTTTTTCTTTTGTATGGTAACAATACTTGCCGTTTTACCGTCTGCGCACGGCTAATATAACTATACCGCATTTTTTTATTTAAATTTTAAAGTAAAAAGAAGTTTCAAAAGAAAATGGTTAGCAAATGTCAATAATATGCTCCGCAAAATTAAACATGTCGTAAATGATGTCATTGCTAGCGATAAATAGTGATTTTTCATTCTTAAAACAAAAAGAAATAACTCGATTACCTAAAAAAAAAATGACGAATGTTAATATTTTTGTTGATAAAACCTAAAGATTTAATATTATTTCGTTAAAGTAACATAATTTTCTCTATGCCAGTATTGAAATAATTGCCTGGAAAAGAAAATTAACAAGAATTATGTCATTAAAAAGGGATTTCTCTGGGGAAAAAGGAGACGTCATATTTGAAATAAAACGGGAATTTTCCAATATGTTTTAAAATGAGTGTGAATCAATTCCTTACATTAATAATACAAGGATCAATAAGTATAGAAAGTAGATGAGTTTCACGCCATATTTATAAGGAAAAATTTAAATGTTTTGTTATCTGTACTGATTATTAAGCATGAGTATCCGTTATTTCGTTCCGCATGAGTATCAGAGTTTTCTGCTAAAAATCACATCATAATTTTAATAAAAGGAAAATGAACACGAATCTATTATATTAAAATCTGACCGTGTGTTTGTATTTCGCAACTACTCCTAGACTATCGAACGCAACGCGATTTACTACCGGTTAGTTTACTAACGGTTTAGCGAATCCCGTTTGTAATTGATCCGAGGATGTCACACAAACTCTCAGAATTAAAAAAATTAAATTAAATGCCATTTTTTAAAAAACGAATTTTCTCTAAAAACGTAAAGTAACTTGCTCCATATTTGTGTATAAAAAAGGAGAAATAAAACATATCAGTATATTTTTTACACCATTTTCTCATTAAAACTGAAAAACAGAATTTATTTTCACTTTGAATAGATGGTGAAAACAAAATCTTGATTTCAGTAAATTATCCGAAAATTACAAACATATTTTCACATATTCAAACTTCATGAATCAATTTATTCTGGAGAACAAAAATTGCCTGCCAATATACTGTCATTTAGAAAACAAGATTTGTTTCAACTATATATTAAACCAAGGAGGCAGAATTGAATTTAAAGAAAAAGCATATACTATTTCTAATTTTTTTTTTTTTTTGGAAGGATGGCTGTTAAAACCAGGGCTGCGGAGTCGGAGTCGGAGTCGTGGAGCCGGAGTCGGGCCCATTTTGGGGCAAAAGAGTCGGAGTCACTAAAAATCAGGCCGACTCAGACTCAGACTCCAGCTTGTTTTTTTGACAGTTTGAAGTGAAATTAAACCAATTCTATGTAATTTTAAATTTATAAACTGAATTATTATTTTGAATTTTGGTCTAGATATACCAGGCAACCCAGTTTAAACAGACCCAATGTACTGTACAGCATGTACGAAAGCTGTTTTTAATTGAAACCTCTAATTGGTATTTTATATTTAGTATATAGTCCTTTATCTCGGTTTTTTTTAGTTTGCGGAACTCAAGGTAATGCGAAAATGGGAAATATCTGCTAGTTTTGGAGTTTACAGAACCCAAAATATCATTGTAATAGAAACCTTTTTCCTTTTTTTTTTCTTATTTTCCCTCAGATTCTTCGGGTCTGTGGGACCAGGAGTACCGCCGAAATTGTAAATTTTCTCTTCCCTTTTATTCGGGCTCTTGAGACCCCAAATGATGCGTAAATTGTAACATTTTCGCCTGCTATTTTTTGGGTCTGCAGAAATGAATATAAAACCAACATTAAACATCCTTTCGCCCAAATTTTGGCATAATATATATTTCATATTGCCCCATATTTGGCATAAAATATGTTGGTTATTGTCGTAAAATGACATACCAACAAAATAAATGCTGTTTGGATTCAATCGATAGATCTTTGTGTGTGGTGGTCCAAAGTAAATTTTGGAGATTTATTAGATTTCAACTGTTTTTTTTTTTTTTTTTTTTTTTTTTTTTTTAATCTAAATAGCTTCAAATTTAGCTTTTCTATTGCAATTTACATGCATATAAATATTTTACATACAGTTTTTGCACAGTTTTGACGTAATTAAATTTTACCATACATAAAATTTAATGCACATTGTGTTTTTGCGTGATTGTACATAGAGTATCTGGGAGGAGGAGGGGTTCACATGTTCAAAATATTTTCAATCTTGACGACCAGAGCCGATTAGTGCGGCAAAGTTCCACACACATTTTATAAAAGTATTTTTGCCTTATTAAAAAAAAAAAAATCTGCATTTTAAAAAGGTGAAACTTTTTATACTAATATACAAATATTGTTGGAAGTTTCCTGCTGCAGTAATAATATGCTTCAAGGTTAAACAGGAATGTGCCAGTAGGTTGCAGTGTTGCCAGTTTTTTTTTTTTTTTTAAATTCTGATTGCTTGATTGCTGCCACTTTTTTTAAATAGTAATATTTCCTTTATTTAATGGCAAATTTAACAAAGCGACTGTTTCAAAACAAATGACAGCAATGAAGTAATCTGAATAATAGGAATCAACAGGCAATACTAGTACTTTAGCTGTTTCGGAGTCTGAGTCAGAGTTGGAGTCGGTTCCTTTAAAATTTCAGGAGTCGGAGTCGATCATTTTTGCCACCGACTCCGCAGCCCTGGTTAAAACGTTTCACAAAGGCGTTAAAAGTAAAATTGTTTATCAGGTAAAATTGACATTTGTTTTTACACAATTCGTCTATTTCCACGATTTTATTTGGCCCTCCTTTTGCATTGGTTGCAATTTCATTTTCGCGATTATTTGGCACAAAATTTCACTTTTTTAAGACTGAGTTATGTCGAGGTCCCTATAATAAAAAATACCGTATTGTCTCCTATGAAATGTGATAAATAGTTAGTTAATTATTAACGTTTTTAATTATTGGGAGTAAAATATTTTGCTTAATTAATGTATTTATTCTTCTTTTAATGTTGCGTGAACGAAGTTACGGGTAACAGCTAGTATTTAATAAAGTGGAGAAAGAGTTTTGTTTAATATAACAATTGGAAAATACTATATAAATTAAAATAGACAAAAGATGAAAGTTTTTAATGGAAATTTACCATGAGTAATAATTGTTATTTCTTTTTTAAACTGAAATATAAATTAAAAATATCTTTTCCTAGCTATTTAATATCTACTTATAATATATTTTAATAAATTTTAAATAATGCGTAGTAGTATTTTTTTTTTTTTTATGTAAAAAGCGGCAAAATAAATGCATAAAATAAATTATATAAAACATATATTCGCAAAAAAGTTTAAAATAATATAGCTTACGCGATATATATACATTTAGATGAAAATAAATCTTTGCTTTATAATCGATAAAGGCTTTGAGAGTTTTTTTCTGCCGGTCTTCTTAAACGAAATAAAAACATTTCTATTAGCCCTATTATTGCAGCATATTAAGAGGCATTTAATAAGCTTAGAAAGATATTTTGAAAACTACTTTATTAACGATTTTACGTAGATGGAATTCTTAAAAAGAATATTACAGCGACATTTAATGTTGAGCAATATTTAGTTTTCGTTGGCGCTCATCTGACTTGCAGCTCATTAAGTGCAAAGTGCTTTTGGAAGCTATGTATGTTTGAAGCAGCATTTTAAATTCGCCATAAAATACTTTGGGGAATATTTTTAAAGTAAGTATCATTCGCAATTAAGCATATGAAAATACTACAATTTTAACTTTAAAACTAAACATAAAGAGTATTACGTAAATTTGTTGCGGAATTGATGCTATAGGTTTACTACTTAAAAACGGTACGTATGAAGTTTTCCATTTCTCTATTGAGTAAAAGTTTTTTTTTTAACGATTACTCACACAAATATTTTTAGTTTTACAGATGCAATTTTGAAAAAGCAAAAACACTATTTTGAAGTAGGTAATAGTGATAATAATATGCAATTTGTAATAATAGTAACCGAAAAAATTTTAATAAAGAAAAATAATGCATCAAGCATAGATTATGAAACATTTTCCAAAACTCCAAGACTACAGTTATGAAATTTCACCGTTTAGTGAGGTGAAAGAATATATCTAAGTAAGCAATTTAGAAAATGCATAAAACATTTAAAACCCAATTTTAGTAATTATCGTCCATATTCGGAAAGGTACTCCAATGAAAGGATAAAAAAACCTGTTTAAAATTTAAAATTAAAAAAGTTCAAAATTTAAAATTCCCAGCTCCTTTTTCTAACTGTAAATCTAATATTTATAGCTATCTTACCCCTGTTAACTTTGTTTTCCAGACTAACATTTATCACTTCTATAATTCAAAACTGAACCATCTTTAAGATTAACATTGCTGAGTAAAATGCTTTTTGCAGTCGTTTGTGGTTCATGATGCACCCGGGTCGGCCAGCCTCGTGTCGTCATACGATCCCAGATATCAAGCAAGAGTTATGTAATCAATAAAGTGATTTTACCCTCGCACAATAACACTTCCGCCCTCTGCTGGGAATAATGTAAAATATTTCATATTTAAGGCGAGACAACGAAAAATTCATGGCCTTTTCCTATCAATAACTCGCTAAATTACTTTCTGCCATCCGTTTGAGTTTTTCCTGAAAATGAACTCAACAGATAATCACTGTCGCTCAGAAGAGCGTGATTTTCCAAGCATGAAACCTTAATGTACAGGCTCTCAACCCCTGGGTCTGACTTCAGAAAGGATAAACGTGTATGTAAAAAGGAATAAAGTCAGATCCCAGGAAGAACTTTGTTTTTATTCAACCTCGACTACATTCCACTTAGTTAGAAACCTTACGGCATCGTACTCCAACGCGAACCTCAAATAGTAGCGAGCCCCACTGCACGTGTCAACGGTTTCATTACACACACACACACACATATATGTGACGATTTTACTGAATCGCCTTATTTTTTGTAAATCACACTATCAAGGCTAGAGGTTTCCACCTAGGAATTTTGCAATCGTAGCGCCGATACTCCCAATTCATGGTGCGCTTATTGAAGGAAATAAATAGGCAGTCGATCCCAATCCACATTTTATTAAAATCCGGAAAAACTCCGAGGCCATGCTTTTACTAGTTCACGGGATAATGCCATAAATAATGACTTTTAGTACCAAGGAGAGCTTTAGTGAATTAAATTAAGCTTGAAGAAGACACGAGATGTTAATAGGCAGCGTCGTATGGTCTATGGGCAGTCAAGGAGATTTTATTCCACCGTCGCGAAGTACTCGCCGGGGTTACGTTTACATCGAGATCCAGAAACAATCTGCTCTTTAGGTGGGAAAACGCAGCATATAAGCAATTGCTAAAGTTCACGAATACAGAACCACGGAACAGTCTTTCGACCAATAGCGTTACGGGACTATTTTTTGGGCGTTATGATATGAAAGATATTAAACTTCCGACTGAAAAAGCGCGGGAAAGACATTCTAGGTTGATCTGGAATGAACCTATTTTTTTCGAACAAATGTAGAATTAAAAAGAAAATGCGTAGATTTTACTAGGTCTTGGAAGAATGCCAGGATAAAAGTTTACACTGAAACTGAGATTAACTTTTATATTTGAGAAAATACTATTTTGTCAGAAAAAATAGGGGAATAAAAAATAAAAAGATACAGGTTGTTTTTCGAGAGAATTAAAATATTTAGCTGGGAAAGTGATATTTTAAAAGAATTAAAATTTAGGATGTGTTATTTTGATGGAATAAAAAGCGAGTAATTTTAACAAAACGGCATACTGATGCACCACGCTTAATAGAAACCTGGAGCGAACTGCGCATGGGCGAAAATGGCTACTCCATGTCGAAAATGGGGAAGTCCGTAAGCTGTAAGTACGCTTCTTAAGATAAAGAGCGGTGATTTCAACTTCTTTTGCCGGGGCCATTCTCCCTACAGTGTGAATAGAATCTGCTTGGCATTCTGCCAACCGGAGTTCTTAGAAACGTGGTTGAACAGTACTAGTGCCATTTTTTCAAGATAATAAATTTAGAATAAAGAATTTTTAGTTATGCGTGATTTTGACAATTTAAATAGTAGAAAGAGAAAATAATTTAGAATAATGGGAAATAAAAAGAATTATAGAATTGATGAGGCAAACGGCGACAAAATTAAAATTTGTTTCATATATATATAGATATATGACATCATATGCTACAGTAAGCATCCTGTAGTGTACCTCAGTAATGTAAATCAGTTTCCTTAAATTTGAAATAGTGTAACATCATTAAAATACACTGCAAATGATTTTTTCCCATAGATTATTATGTTTCGAAATTATTTTGTGTGACTCTGCAATTGAATGATAAATATGCTTTGCACTCTATATTCTACAAAAAGCTTGTATTAGTGCACCTCAGTAATGTATAACAATTTTCTTAAGTTTGAAATAGTGCAACATCATTTAATATACTTCAAGCGACTTTTTCCCACATAGGTCATAATCTAACGGAATTCTTCTGGTGTCCCTGTAAACAAACTATAAATGCTACACACTTCATTTTTATTAGCGGACATTCTATAGTAAACTTCAATAACCCATCAATTACATGTCAATCCGAGTATATTTCCGAAAGCACGGATAGACAGCAAACAGACAAACCGAAGTCAAACCCTTTTCAATTGTGTTGGAAAGTGTTAAAAGTTCTATTAATACAGCCAAATATGTGGAGAATCAAAAGTCTATATTTATACGTGTATTTGTACATTTGCCTGTATTCGTATAATCAGTTTCATAAAAAAAAGTACATCATTCACATGTTGCTTACAATAAAATCACAACAAAAGTGTCAGACTGGTAATATTTTTTTTTTTTACCCCCGAATATGAATGCATCTCTTGCATAAGAGGTCGTCAACATATTAAAAATTGTACCTACTTTCATTTTTCAAATGGTACCGCTTACTTCTGACACTTTATTCGGGTTCCTAGGATCAAATCAGACCGTAAAAGTAAATACTGTATGCATTTTTTTTTTCAAACCTTCATAGAGTTAGTAAGGGGTCAAAATTTGAGGATTCGAATGTTAAATCCACATGACAAACTTTTAATTTATATATCGTCCCAAAATATAACACGACTGAATTTTTTCTTCTTTCAAATGAGAAACAATGAGTGGATCCTAACATAATAGCTAATGTAGGCAATTTACTGATTCAAACACATTTTAAAAGATCTAAGAGGAGGTCACCTGTTATCATTTGCACAGATATATTAAAAACAAAATGTAGAAATGTTAGTGGAAAATTTGTATGACATTTTCTTTTACATAAAATTAGTTTATTTTATATTTAGACTTTTTCGGCATTTTCTCTGGTTAATAATTAGATGACTGATACTTTTCCGTGCGAAATCTTAATTTTATTTCTCTAAATTTATGGATAAACCAATAATACTTTTTCTTTTATAATTGTATGCTGATTTAATTAAAAGTGCATAAACTGCATACTTTTCCGGGCTGATTTGATCCAAAGAAATCAAATAACATGTCAAAAGTGGGTGTTACAATTTTAAAATGAAAGTTGACACAATTTTAATATGTAGGTGATTAAAAAAAAAAAACCTGTGGCGGTACAATCCCTAAGGATAGGATCCTGGCTTACAGTACCCAGACAGATTTTCTTGACCATGGTCCCCGACGTGCTATATATAGCAAATCTCCCGGTCAGGCGGTCAGCCTAACGCGGAACACACTGTGTTTAGTTCATAAGCGCGTTTGACACTCATTTTGTCGACCCCGAAGGAATGAAAGGTTGAGTGGACCTTGACCAGTCCGCAGTTGTTGAGAAGTAGTATTTCAAAAATTGCTCAGTTTAAAAAATTAAAACATTATTCCGAGTCTAATGACAACTTTGTTGCAATTTTATTGTAAACGATCTGTGAATAAAAGTGGGTGTATTGTTTTTTTTTTTATGTCAGAGGCTGCATTTACTTACTCTTATCAATATGGTGATAAAAAATGATTTGATAGATACTAAAAGAAAAAGCGAAAATGTCTTCAAGCGTCCCAAAATACATTACATTATTTGTTAACATCATCGAATATATGAGTCATTATTAATATGGGTTTATAAAATTACGCTGAAAATGCTAATAATAAAAGAATTAGGACAAAAATACCGTAGGTTTGATTACAATTTTTCAGTGGTTTACTTTTCAGATATTAGAGATTACAGTGTTGCACACATATCTAACATATTTATTCAGGTGCTTGCATAAGAAATCATTATGTAATTCCCGATAACAATTCTCGTGTATAGGCTTCCGGTGGCTCATGACGGCTTATCTCTAATTTTTAATGACGGTCAAGTGAAGTCATGACACGAAGTTCCACTTTCTTTTTCACTGTGGGTTTCACAATCCACTAAACGGAAAGTTATTTCATTCAAAATATGCACTCTGTATAATAAGGTTGTCACGATCAAATTTATTATAATAATTATTTATTGTTGTTAAAAATTACTTGCGCCCATGTAACATGTAAGACAATGTATTGTAATAGAAATTTTAACTTTGAACAGAACGGTTACGTTTTAGGGATTTAAAGTGATTGTACATTTTCTCATGTATCATCCCCATGTTTTCACTTCCCATCTAAAAAATACGCTACCGCGCATGCGCGGTAGCGTATTTCTGCTTGCACGGCAGCGTATTACTGCTTATTTTACTGTTTAATACTGTTAATTTTACGGTATAATACTGGCAGCTGGGTGCCAGTTTTATACTGCAAAATCAACAATTATTTTTTGCAGTGTAGTTTAAGTATGATGAAAGAGTTGAAGCACTCTATGAAAGATCAGCAAATTTAACCGGTGAACTCCACAACTAGTGCGAATTAACACAGACTACAAATTCAAATGTTATGCTTCCATTAATTTGCATTTTTTTATTAACAAAGTGAAAATTTTGATAAAAATAAATATCGCAGTTTCATTTCTCATTAGATTTCGTAAGTGAATCGCGTGTTACATTTCATTATCACTCTATTGCCAATAAAAAAAATACGCATAGTTGAAGTTACGGAATCCCAAATCGCACTAAGTGTGGAGTACGCGGGTGCTGAACCGAGGTACGGAGTCCACGGGTTAAAATGTATATTAAACAAGGAAAATTCATGCGTCAAGCATAGATTATGTATAACACTTTTACAAATAATCTTTACCGTTTAATAATCTGAAAGATGATGTCTAAGTAAACAATCTAGAAAACGCAAAATACATTTAAAAAACCCTATTTCAGGAACTGCCAACAAACACTATTCCGAAAAATATTCGAATTCTTTTGCGAAGCCCTGTGTATGGATCCATAGATTTGTACATATATTGCAAAGAATGCTATATTTTAGTTCAGTTAGTAAACGCAAAGAACAGATTAAAATTCTCCTTGTGGAATTACCGCCAATAAAAGGAAATGTACACCAGATCTTTTGTGTTGCCCTGTATATAATGATTATAGAATTTATACACGCACCAAGTAATCAGCAAAAAATTAGTTAAATTTAAAAATGCGTTCCACAACTGAAAACGCACTTCCAGCAATTTTTGTTAACAGACTGTATACTTTAAACGAATTCTTTTGTCTGTCCCTGTAAATGAACGATGAAAATGAATGCTATGCACACAATATTCTATAGTACGCCTCTTGTAATGCCTCTTAGTGATATATATCATATCAATTTCAATGCGTTTGAAATAGTGAAATAGTATTATTAAAATATACCGCAAACGATTTTTCATTATAGACCGCAATGAAATGGAATTCTTTTGAGAGGCTCTGTAAAGGAACTATAAGTGCTACACACTCCATTTTCAATACCGAACATGCCATAGTAAACCTCAATAACATATCAATTGCATGACAATCCGAGTACTTTTACAGACTGATAGACAAACCTAATCCATAAACACTTTCCAACTATGTTGGAAAGTGTTAAAAAAGGCAATTTAAATCTATTAATGATAGTTTTCCGTCTCGTTACACATCCCATTTTTAACAGTTTCCAACGTAGTTGAAAAGTGTTTATGGATTAGGTTTGTCTATCTGTCTGTTTGCCCGTGCTCTAACTCCCGTAAATATACTCGGATTGCCCATGCAATTGATATATTTTATTGAGGTTTACTATGGCACGTTCGGTATTGAAAATGAAGTGTATATCATTTATAGTTCGTTTACAGGGACACTCAAAAGGATTCCGTTACAATACAGTCTACGGGGGAAAAATCGTTCACGGTGTATTTTAATGCATTGCACTATTTCAAACATATTGAAATTGATATACCTCACTGAGGTATACCACAAGGTGCTTACGCTAGAATATGGTGTGCATAGCATTCATTGTTCATTTACAGGGATATACAAAAAATTCCGTTATAGTACTGTCTATGAACAATAACTGCTGGAAGTGCGTTTTCAGTTGTGGTACGCGTATTTACATTTAACTAATTTTTTGCATTTTACTTTGTTTCTAAAACTTCTATGAAAAGATGATATACAGGGCTGCACAAAAAATCGTGGGTATATTTCCGCTTAAAGACTGAAAATGCTGAAGAGGAATTTTTAACTGTGTTACGCGTTTCCTAATAGAATTAAAATTTTGCATATTTTGTAGTATATATTTACAAATCTATAGATCATATTATACAAAAAACATACTTTTCCGACTATAGATGGAAATTGCTGAAACACCTTTTTTATGTGCGTTTACCAAACTCTTTACTTAGACAACAGTATTCTGAATGTTTTTAAAAGTGTTTCATAACCGATGCTTAACGCATGATTTTTCGTTCTTGTTGATTTTGCTGCAAGTAATAGAATTATGTTACAATTATTTTGGGCGGGGAGTGTGTGTTGGAGAAACGTTAATGGCAACATGGCTGATAGAAATGCTTACATTTCAGCTAAAGTTTATAATATAAAAAAGTTGGTTGGTTAGTTTGTGAGCGTCACTAATGTTATCATATGAGCGTGATATAGACTGTAGCTTAAACTGTCAATTTAGCCTAAAACTGATTCGAATGCATATGACTACTGGACTAACAACCGACCCAGACAGACCGGAAGGACGGGGGGTGGGGGGTGGGGTGGGGTGCACAGACACAGAAAGAAAAAATAAAAATTAATTGACTACAAACACTCTTACATTATTTTAAATAAATTCACTTTATTTTTATGTTTTAATCCTTTAACAAATTAAAGCAAACTACTAATAATAAAACCGAAATTTATATAATTTCGAGAAGATTACCTGTACTATGATTCTCTCTTCATTAAAAATTGTCTGTACAGAATCTCATTAAAAAGTTTTAAAGTATTCATCAGCAAATGGATGTCCACGACACGTCCTAGACAATTACGAAGAATGTTTTTCTCCTATTATTTTTCAGATGGGAAAGGGAGATAATGAAAGGAGCCGAGGAGAGAAAATAATGAAAGCTATCTGGTAATTAGGTTTAAATTCAAAAGAAGTTTAAAAAATACATAGAATCCTACAGAAAATTTTGGCTATAAAAGAATGTTTTGCATTGATAAGCGATCTTGATCCTTTTCGGGTTCAATTTATTTGGGGAAAAATACTTTTAGATTAAAAAAATTGAAAGTAGCTATCCAAATC
This sequence comes from Maratus michaelseni, assembly GCA_963931845.1. Lineage (NCBI taxonomy): Eukaryota > Metazoa > Arthropoda > Arachnida > Araneae > Salticidae > Maratus > Maratus michaelseni. Next base: position 123,794,428 of record OZ007587.1, read on the forward strand.
ACAAAAAGATTACTGAAATCTAACGAATATAACATGTACTGAAATGTAACGAATATAGTTATTTTGCGTACTGTTACTTATGGCAATAGGCTATGGAAGAATTGTTAAAGACGTTCGGAGAATATATTGCAATAGGATTAAAAAGACAACTTTCCAGTATTTTCTTCTTTTTAATCGTAAATTATTGGTTCAGATTCCTTATTTTTAAATTTAAGGAATGAAACACATCTATATAATAAAAGCGCTAAGCATTTGACTGTCATCAACAATTCCGGGATACCCGCTTCACTTTTTCATATGCCATGCGTTTGTACATTTTTATACCATTGTTAAATCCACTGTGATTGTTAATTTTGTATTGTTGCACTTTACAGACAAATATTAGCATTAGCATTATAAACAATGTTAACACTTCTGAAAATTTTCTAAACACAACGATTCGTTCATCGTGAACGTTTAAAATATTAAACCATGAAGGTAATCGTTCACGATGCAACTTGGTGGGGGAAAAAAGCTAATGCAATAGACAGGGAAAAGTGTCGTGTGTGACGTCAAACGGTCACGCTTTCTTCATGATCGAGCGGTCATAACGAAGTATTAGAATAATTGTAACGTTTTAATGCGAAAGAGCGATAAATGGACGGCGATAGCTGTTGTTTATGAGGGTTGCTCTCCACCTGGGAGGCTTTGATTGTTGTGTGTAGAATGTGTCCATGAAAATCTGTTTTTTTATGTCAATTAAAATCAAGCTTTGCAGCGCTACTTGGTGATAACAAAGTATTAGGACAGTTTTTTACGATATTCGTATGAATTCGAGGCCCCCATGTAACTTCGGGACCGCTAGCGGGCGTTAGCCAGCTAGTGTTTGAAATAAATGTCTCAGAAACGGTATAGAGAGCTTTAGGTGAACTTTTATTTTGTTTTATTACTAAATGCTGAAACACAAATGAATCGATAATAACAGATGTAGAGACATATTACACTGAAAAAAAAAAATTGCTGATGCGCGGTAGCGTATTAGTGCTTATTTTACTGTTTATTACTGTTAATTTTACGGTAAATTAATACTGGCAGCTGGGGTGCTAGTACTATACTGTAAAATCAACAATTTTTTTTCTGCAGTATACCACATGTATATAGGGGGGAGCGGGGCAGATGTGAGCATCACAATTTTTCAAATCGTAAATATTTTCAAATCGTAGTTTTTGTTTTTTTTATTTGAAAAAAGTTACAAAAGATGACAACAACAGTAGACTTATGATAATAAATGTTTGAAGCGCTTGGCCATTTTGTTTGTCTTCAGTAGCCAAAACACAGTTTGTGGATCTCAAAAGTAAAATCTCAGTTTCAACTTTGGTAAGTGATCAACTTTATTTATTTATTTGAATTTTAATGTTTTAGCATATACTATGAATACTAAAATATTTCTAATAAAGTTCTTTTTTTCTAAAATTGAGAAATATTTAAGATTTATTAATATAACTCTAACAGCCATGTGGGGCACTTGTGAACAGACTAGTTGGGACAGATATGAACAATAATCATGCTGTGATTATGTTTCTTCATTGTAACTTTAAAGGAGAATTGCTTGTTTATATATAGCTCCAATACCTATAATTTTCCTGAAATAGAATACATTTCCGTCATACAAAAAAGGGATCTTCTAAAGCCACATCTGTCAGGAAATACACAAAAATCAACAAGTTCGTTTACGTTCAATTGTAATTTAAATAAGTTTAATGTTTTCTAAAATGCAATACGTGTTATGTATTATTTTATTAAACGGTTTACAACAATATTTTTATGCATTGTTTTATGCATTACAAAAAGTATTATATTAAGCAACTTTCCAAATTTTTCTATTTCATTTGTTCCAAACTTGCAATGGCAGCTTACTTCCATCTCTGAAACAACAGCTATGAATAAGATGTTTTAAATGAGGATAAATATCAGTAACATATTTAAAAAGTGAGATTTTCAAATTGATAAGTAATATAATTCTTGGGTATGTGGTCAGAACAGCTTTGTATCTACTTATTTTCAATCTTTTATTTAAACAAATCACGCAGGAACAAGATAAATATATATTTTTTTCTTCTTTATGGTGCATTTAACAGATAATATAACTAATGATTGATGAGAAATGAATAACATAATAAAAAGCATGTCAAAGGATACTTTTACCCTATGTTCATAAGTGTCCCACATGTGTTCACTTTCTGTTTACTATAAATGTGTAGTTTTTATACATAGAAATTAACCGAATTATGAGAAAAAGGCAATATTTATGTGAACTATTCACATGTGGCACACTCTCCCCTAATAACAAAAAGTGATTGCAAATACAAAATAATAGTATATGTAAAGACATGTCCTATTATTAGGACGCCAAATTCGAAAGGATTAAGCTTTCATAGAGTTTATGTATTAGCCACTAGTTAAAAATCTTAGTAGGAAGGCGATATTGGACCAATACCGTTTCTTTTAGTTTATTATCCTTGACCAGTCCAGTATTCAAGGGTTGATGCAGGTTTTTTTTTCTTGGGGTACATTCTGTATTTATTTATTTATTTATTTTTTTTTTGGGGGGGGGGGAGTGAAAAATAGCAGTTTGTAACGAAAGATGAAATCCAGTTATTCAAATTCTAACCAAGCATTTATTAATAATATTAGTCCTGCAAAAGTTTTCCTTTCTGGTGAATTTGTTTTGTTCGCAAATTACACATTTTAAAACCTAACAAAATAAAAATAATTAATGAAGAATATGTTTTTTGAAGGGACCCTGTTTTATTAAATAGAATTTAGTGAGGAGGCCCTGAATATGCCCTAAATTTTCGAATTTTGCCTGGATCGACCCTTAGCATTGACATGAAGTATTGCCCCCACACTAATATGTATTGTATATATTGTGTCAGTATTCGCAACAAATAATTTCGCTATTTCATTCCAAATACTACCATTGTAAAGCCAACATTTACCCAATATTGGTATTTCATTGAAAGTATTTCCAATGATTGGCGCAATGAAGTCCAGTACAACTAATATCGGTTTGTTACTATAGGGAAGTGTCCAGTTCGAATCCATGTTCGGATTTGGATATTAGTAATGAATTAGAATCCACTTTAAGCTATGGAGTTAAGGTTAGTGTAGACTTTACGAAAAAAAAAAAGTTGGAATTTATATAATTTTTAACAAGGCAACCGCTACAATGATCTCTCTCTTAATTAAAATGTACATGAAATGTCCCCAGTAAAAAGTTTAAAAAGTATCCATCAGCAACTGGATGTCCACGGCATATTCTAGACAATTACGAAGAATAATCTCTTTGCTTGATGAAGTTATGAGAAGCTAATGACACTGAAGGTGATAAGAGGAAATAATGAAAGGTATCTGGTAATTAGATTGATATTCGGAAAAAATATATACAGAAATTTACAGAAAATTCCGGTTAGAATAGAAAACGTTTTCCTATATTATGTACTCTTTTCAGCTTATCTAATGAGGGTTGCTGGCCTACAGTCAGTGTTGGGTAGAATTCATGTTCGGGCATGCGTAAGCGGCTCAAAATTCACTTTAAGCTATGACGACGTGGTCTGTTTAACCTTCATGGGTAAGAGTTATCTAACATTGTCATAAAACTGAAGAACAAATCTTCGAAAATCGCAAGGGAAAAAAAAAATCGGGTATACATTTTTCTCAAAAGGAAATAAAATAAACAAATATGAGTCTTTTGTATAAAAACTTCATTAACTTATCTTCACAATGGGAATGAAAACTACACTGAAATTTTTTTTTTTTTTACTTTTACAGTATAATACTGGCATCCCATCCCAGCTGCCAGTATTATACCGTAAAATTAACAGTAATAAACAGTAAAATAAGCAGTAATACACTGCCGCGCGCTGTTAATTTTACGGTAATTTTACGGTTAATTTTACTGTAAAATCAACAATTTTTTTTGCAGTGCAACAGCCCGAATTTAATTCAGTGAAATACTAAAATACATATGGTTAAGAAATATGCACTTAATAAATGAAGTCATTTTATATGGCATTAACGGGAAAAAATGAAAAAACATATACAAGAAGAAGAAAAAAAGAGTCAGAATAATTAATGACATTTTTACATCATTTTAAATAAACCAAATCATTTAGCTTAACAAATGAAAGACTACTCGACATTTACGAAATAAAGCTGGGATTTATATAATTTTCGGTAAGGCAACCGCTACAAAGATCTTCCTCTTCATTAAAATGTTCATGAACAAAAGCCCATTAAAAAGTTTTAAAAAGTATTCATCAGCAACTGGATGTCCACGGCATATTCTAGACAATTAGAGGAACATTTTTTTTCTCTTTGTCTGACCGGGGAGGAAAAGTACAGAGAAAGGTATCTGGTAATTAAGTAACTACTTGCCATGCTTTCTCAAAAGTAAAGAAAGAAAAAAGGATGTCATTAAGAGAACTTATTAGGCTTATTAGACTAAAAGTAAATGAGGAATCAATAATGAGCAAACACAGAATACGAGTACCTTGCTTTGATAATAAAAGAGTATTACTATCTCGGTACACAGTGATATGCATCGATTTTGAGCTAGAGAGAGAGAAAAAGAAAGAAGTAATGAAAGATAATTTGAGTTATCAAAAATAAAACTGGAGATAAAATGAATACTAATAAATAGACGATTAAAGTTGTATTTTATCGTATCAAATTATCTTATCACATCATTATTTTGTACTTAAAAATGTTTTCATAATGGGTCATCCATGAATTTCGTCACACTTTTAAACAAGAGGAAGGTCCTCAACGTAGGACACAGTGTGACACACAACGTGACGGTGTGACACACTGGAGCGGGTTAACACGTTGTACCATTACATCTAAAATATGAAAACAATTAGGAAAGCATTGTTTGCTAGCCAGGGTTGGCTTGATTTTGCCCAACGCGAAAAAAACCCACTTGAAAAAAACCCAAGTGGGATTTCAGAAATGCCGATAAGGCCCAAATATCTCTACATAACAAAAACAAGCTTATGGAAAAATAATTATCTGATTAAAAACACACTGAAAAAAAATTATGAAAAATTGTGCGATATCAGGAAAGAAAGTGAATGAGTGTTCTTGTTTGGTAACTTTTCAAGTTAGAAGTGAACAAGAAACGAGGAAACCGACTACACAAGTTTAGAAAAGGGTAAATTTGTGTGAGAGGTTCAGAAAGAAAAGTGGGAAAAGCTTCATTGGTAGAAGAAGTCAACTAGGGTTGCCAGCCGGTACGTTCTCCTCGTAAGTTGTATGTTTTTCAGGCTTTTTGTACATTGTAGGTTTAAACCTTTCCCGTATGACGATTGTTTCCGTTTTTTCCCAAACATATCTGACTTTTAATATTTTTGAGTATTTTCCCAGTTTACATTTTCAATTTGCTTAAAAAATTTTACCTTTTGATTCAAAAACCTCAATGTTGAAGACACCATTTTTTTGCCACAGTTACATAGTATTTCACTGATATGGTGTCAGAAATTAAGACCGATATTCATTTTATTGTTATCAAAACTTGACATCATTGTAAACTAAAAGCATCTTTACATTATAAAAAAATTTAATTTAGTAAATTTGTATTAAGTTTTTGTTTTTGTTTGAATACCTTATTTTGATTCTAAACAAACTTTTTTTACAATGCTAATTACTTTACAATGATCTAAAAATCAGGATAAATAAATCATTCAAATTGAAATTATTCTTTAAATATAAAAATGCTTTTGACTTTAAAAATAAAAACGATAGCATTAATGAAAAAAAGAAAATCTAAAAAGTATTTAAACAAAGTAATTTTGCCTCAATTTAGACTTAAATGAATAATTGAAGTACATTGTATGTATTTTTTAAACAGATATAAATATTTATAAATAAAAAATAAGTAAATGTGAAATATGATAATAACTTATATGAACAATTCTTGTACTTACCATCAAAAAAACTAATCAAATCAAATAAGAAAAATATCTGAATAATTTAACAACAAAATACTGCTAATTAGTAGTAGGGCAATAATTCAAAATATTGGAGGAATGCTATTAAATAAGAAATATCTAATAAAACAAAATTAAAAAATTGACTATTTAAATCCAATTTTTATTTGTGTAAAAGACAGACCCAAAATTTTGAGAATATTAAAACTATTTTAATTTTTTTTTTTTAAATTTTCCTTTCGATTGAGTCATAAAATGTTTTTAAAAGAATTACGAATTTCAAAACAAAGTTTTTAAATTTTTTATATTAATAAAGCATTAAATATTTAATTTTTTTTATCATATAATACAACCACTTACACAAACAACAACAAAATGAAGATCTGGGAAAATCCCCAAATTCCTGGGAAAAAAAAAATCGAAAGAAACTTCAAACGCACGAAAAAAACACTGGAAAAATGACAAAACTTTGAAAAAACCTGAAAATACCCCACAAAACCGATAAAACCCTGATAACCCCCCCCCCCCCCCAAAAAAAAAAAAAAAAAAAAATTCACTGGGTTGTTTTTTTTTGCTAACACTGTTGCTAGCAGCACAATAAATTTTATAAAATATATTTACTCACATAGTGTTAGATATACAAGGTATCCCATTCAAGAAGATACATAAACAAAAATCATTAAAAAAGCTAATAAGGCTGTGAATATTTTTATTTGCGTAGAATGGCCACCTAAATTAATAATTTACGATGAAAAGTAGGAGGTGGCGGTTGCGAGCATTACCCATGCCAACACTCAAGAAAAGGTGCTTGCTATTTTTGGATTTGGTGAATATCAAGTTTAGAGGCCTGGGTCGGGTCCGGTTACATGCTTTTACCCGCACTCGACTCTGGTTTGCGCTATATTTTTTCGTTGCGGGTCGGGTTGATATCTACTTTTTTGCTACGGGTCGGGATGATTTTCATTGTTTCGAATTCGGGTGCGGTTCTGACCGTTGCGGGTCGGGTTAAGGTTGACCTGATTTTTCAAAAGAATTTCCAAAATATTTTTTCAGGTTAAAAATCTATATACAATAGGATCTCGATAGCGGACACCTTCTATTTAGTTCCTAACACTGATATATTTTTATGCTTTTTACTTCTGAATAGTAGACACAAAAACTCCCCATCTACACTCTCGTAGCATGTGTATATGTGCATAAACTATCACAAATACGATATATGTGTTTTTGTATATATCAAAAATCAAATGTTGGTATTACTCATTCATATTCAAATGCGTATTTATTTTCATCTAAAAAATAGTTCTGCCCAATTTTAAATTTTTTTTTAAATCAAACAACAGGACTTGCAAAAAAACTTAAATCTGACCCGCAAGAATTATTCTAGGGTGAACCCGATCCGCAGAAAGAAAATTAAGAGTCACCCGACATGAAAACAAAGAAAAGTAAGGACAAAGCACCCGATGCAAAACTCTATTCAACAATTTCGAGGTGTGCGCCGTTCAGAGATTTTACTACATTTGAATATTAAAGAATAGAGATAGGTCCAATTTTCTATATAAAAGATAAAATTGGTATTAGAGATATAATTGCAGATTATTTTACATAATTGCCTTAAAACGAGATTTACTTTAATTTCATTTCAGGTTTGGGTCTGGTTGCGTGTTCAAGTATATCGGGTTCGGTTCGGGTGCGGGTTGAAATATGTCGCGGTCGGGTTCGAGTCGGGTTGCGGGTCGGTGAATTTTTATTTTTACGGGTTTAGATCGGGTTGACTTCAAATGAAATGTTCGGGTCCTGGTCGTATACAACAGTACTCTATATCATACAACAGTTCTCTATATCAGTCGCTGATTTTGACGCAACGGAAGTTCAGACGTGAGTTTCAAAAGGATCCACCTTAGGGAAAGAAGTTACATCCGTGGCATGATAAATTTCTGGCAAAAGTGAATGATTGATATAGCAGGCTGGACGATGAGATTACCTGCCTTTTCTTTTTTGCAGAACAAATAGTAAGAAGAAAAATTTAGCTTGATATGCTAGAAGAATTTCACTTTCCCGAACGTGATCATCTGCATCCACCGATTATCTTTCAAAATGGTGGTCCTCCACTTCACTGGAGTTTGCAAGTCAGGCAGGGAAACATTAAATGTGATTTTCCCCGCACTGTTAAAATTTTACAGCGAACTGTCCAGTCATTTGACCGTTTTTATTGAAAACGGTTACATAACCGTAATTTAAATCTTTCCGGACCATATTATTGCCCATATTATGGTCAGAATAGAGTTTAAAGTACGGTTATGTAACCGTTTTATATAAAAACGGTTAAATGACTTGAACAGTTTGCTGCAAATTTTTAACAGTGTGGCAAATTGATTGGACGTAAAAGGTATGGTACAATATCATGGCCACTTCGTTCATAAGACATAACTTGTCTGAATTTTTTAAATGGAAAAAATTAATTCTGTGAGGGATTGGAATATCTGAATTAAAGCTACAATTTTTTCAATAACACTTGCGAATCTACAGAACAGTTAGCTACACTGTTAAAAATTTGCAGCAAACTGCCCAGTCATATGACCGTTTTTATAGAAAACTGTTACATAACCATAACTTAACTCTATTCTGACTGTATTATTCACCATATTATGGTTAGAATATAGTTAAATTATGGTTATGTAGTCATTTTCTAAAAAAGACGGTCAAATGACTGGACTGTTTGCTGCAAATTTTTAAGAGTGTAGAACTTGACATTCGCCTGGAAATTCTGCGTGCCACCAAAAGATTGCATATAAAAGTGTGTTGATTTTTTGTATTAAACGTGGCGTTATTTGTTCTTATTATGTATCTGTTTTTCTTGTTAACGTGCATATTATTTCTTGTACACTGTTAAAAATTTGCAGCAAACGGTCCAGTCATTTGACCGTTTTTGTGGAAAACGGTTACATAACCGTAATTTTATTTAACTCTATTCTGACCATAATATGGGGAATAATATGGGGCAATAGTATAGTTAAATTATGGTAATGTAACCGTTTTCTATAAAAACGGTCAAATGATTGGACAGTTTGCTGCAAATATTTAACAGTGTACTAACACATTCGAATAAGGTAGTTTTGTGCGGAATGCCCTGTATACATTTTGGCGTGGTATTGGTATAATGGAAAGTACCAATAGAATTTCTGGTTCTTATTAGTTTAATCTGAACGAGCTATTTAGAAATGCAGAAAGCTAAACTAAATTTATTACTAAACTAACAAATTAAATAAAATGGAGACAAGCTTGGATATTTCCCCACCAGAATAAAATAATAGATATTTAGTACATTAAGTACTTATACATATGCAAGTTTTTTCAAAGAAGTTTATTTTACACTTGAAACAGCTTTCAGCACTTAAAATATTTACGCTCATGTAGCATAATATCCTTAAAAGAATTAAAAATATTCGCAAAAAAACATTCTTCCAAAAAATTTCGTCCAAAAAAAAAAAAAAAAAAAAAAAAATCCTAGCATTTAATAAATTTAAGTCTCCGAGTAAAAAAAGATGCAACTTATGATACTGTTGGTGTTGAAAATCCATATCAATAATAAATAAATAACAGGCAAATACAGCTGAACAACACTCAGGTTGAAACAAATTATTGAACATCATCATCATATTCATGTAAGGCGTGCTTTCATGACATGCAATAACTATTCATGCAACCAGGCTTGTCGTCCTAGCTGATCGATCAGGATTTATTGACTAAATCGTCTCATTAATTATAAATGGATTCAATTATGCACCGTGTTTAGACCGTACATATCAGCAGTCACGAAAACGAATATTTGGATTATTCTAGATACAGACACGTCATTCATATAATCATTTAATTTTGTAAGAAGATGTAACTATTCTTCGGAAATGTTTTATTTATTCCTTTTTAATTGAATATATAATTTTCTTCACCGAATTTTGTTTATTTAACAGTTATATCGAACTCGTCCTACAATTAAATTGAAATTAACTCGCAATGGATCGTTATTTGATGACAAGAATCCATGTTAAGAACATTCTTTTGATTCTTTAGTTTTCTACGTTCTATTTTAATCCGGGTAGTACTTACTGTTATTTTGGACTTGTTTCGTACAGATTATGCCATAAATAAGTAGAAACTCCGGTCTGAGTTAGTAAATATAACTACATGAGTAAATGTAACTACAAGAACTTGTTTTAAATTAGTAAAAATATATAGAGTGTTTCATACAGGAATTTCGACTATGATACCCTGATTAATGTGCAATATAAAACAATTTGTGCAATAGTTATGTGTACCACACGAATAATAGAATAAAAAGAAGTCAGCGAAAAAAAGAGTGGGTAAAAGAAAATTTGCTGCGGTTTGATTTTTGAATTTTAATATTTCTTTAGATTTTCTTTTTAGCACAAAATGCATAAGGAATTGCATTTGTGCGAGAAAGAATTAAATAAATTTATTATGAGTTGAGAAGCCTGTTAACTTAGCGATCAGTGCCTCGCGCTGCCAAGCTACAGGTCCAGAGTTCGACAGGGTCTACTGACCTTTTAATTCCTTCGGGGTGCATAAAATGCGTACCGAGCTTGCTTGGGAATAGAGTCCTGCACGGGTCGGCCCACATATTTCCTCGACCCGTCACCCGACATATTTCAACCCACATCCGACCCGAACCCAAAATACTTCAACCCGCAACCCGACCCGTACCTGCAACGAAAGGACAATAAATCATGTTTTAATGCTATTGTGAAAAGAAATGTACAATTATATCTCTAATACAAATTTTATATATTACATAGAACAAGTGGATAATTGTGATCGAAGATAGCACAAAGAGTTTCGTTTAATATTCCTTTCAAAGCACTTTATCCTTTAATTAATAAATCAAAATGAATTTCATTTTCCAAGAAAAAAAAACAAGAACGAAAAATCATGCGTCAAGCATAGATTATGTAACACTTTCCAACGCTTCCAAAATAATTTTACAAATCATACCGTTTAATAAGCTGAAAGATAACATTTAAGTAAACAATTTGGAAAACGCATAACATATTTAAAAACATAATTTCAGGAATTTCCAACGTATACAATATTCGGAAAAATATCCGAATACTTTTATTCAGCCCTGTATATGTGATATAGATTTGTATATATACTACATAGGATTTTAAATTTTAGTTCAGTTAAGAAACGCGTAGCACAGTTTAAAATTTTCCTTCTGGAGTTTCTGTCAATAAACGGAAATGTGTTCGCGAACTTTTGTGCTTCCATGTATAGGATCTACAGAATTTATACACACCACGTAATAAACAAAAAGTGAGTTCAATTTAAAATCGCGTTCAGTAACTTAAAACGCACTTCCAGGAATTATTGTTAACAGACAGTAGAGAATTCTTTTGTGTGTTCCTGTAAATGAACGATGACTACTATACACACAATATTCTGTAGTAAGCCTCTTGTAATGCACCTTAGTGATATATATAAATTTCAATGCGTTTAAAATAGTGAAACATTATTTAAATAAACCGCAGGCGATTTTTCTCCATAGACGTAATGTAACAGAATTCTTTTGACTGTCCCTGTAAATTAACTATAAGTGCTATGCACACCCTATTCCATATTAAGCTTCTTGTAATACACCTTAGTGATATATATCCATTACAATGTGTTTGCAATTGTGTAACATCATTAAAATAAACCGCAAATGATTTTTCTCCATAGACCGTAATGTAACGGAATTCTTTCGAGTGTCCCTGTAAAAAAATTAAGTGCTACACACTTCAGTTGAAATAGGGAACGTGCTATAGATAACGACAAAAACATATAAAAATTGCAAGGCAATCCGAGCATATTTACGGGAGTTACAGCATGGACAGACGTTAGACGGCCATACGAACCGAAGTCAAACACTTTTCAACTAGGTTGGAAAGTGTTAAAAAAGTCATGTTTTCTATAAAGTAAAAATTTACCGGTCTATTTTTTCGTTTTTCCGAATATCTGAACCGGTCTGATAGTGGGCGAAGCCCGCTATTCCGCTCTGTCATAATAATATCTGCTATGTGGACTAAATGCGTTTTTTTTTTAAGTAGTTCCCGCTCCTCTCCCCTTCTTTATTAATAATCCCTATTCGCATTATTAATTACATCAATGTCTATTAGTGTTACATCAATGTCTATTTTTATTTTCTATACAAAAATCAGCATATTGTGATAAAATATAAATTCGGTTCTAATAATGTGATCTTTATAAAAATTAGATTTCTGGATTCGCCGTAAAAAAATATGCATAGATGCAAAATTTTCAAATCGATAAATGCAATAATAGTAATAATAAAATCTATAGAGCCTGAAAAATGCCTAGTCCGCCATCTTTGGCCTTGGAAACATGTGCAGACTCTGTCTGTGGTTTTCTAATAAAAGGAAATCAAATTAATTTATTCAAATCGATTTTTAATTGATATTTACACTTCTAGTGAGAGCAATTAAATTTTTTTTAGAAATTCTGAAAGCTTTTTTTTTTTTTTTTTTTTTTTTTTTTTTTTTTTTTTTGCGCGTGTATGCGAAATTTTACGTTCCTAGATGGAAAGTTTATAGCATAGTGGTGTCTTTGTGTTACGGTTGGTTTCAACAATTTTTTTTTTTATCTACATTAATTATTTAAATCACTTTCTCAACATTTATTTAAAAGCACTTTTTTTTTTTTTTTCTGTTTCTAATAAAAATTTAAATAAATAAAAGTAATTGTAATAATAATAATAAAATCAGTTTTTATTTTTTCTTCTTTCTTTTTGCAAAGTAAATTCAACGTTTTTAGTCTAGCATAGCTTCCTGTTTTCAAATACGAAAGATAAGATAGCAGGGAGGGAGGTTTCTCAGTAAAAGACCACACATATTGTATTGGGCAGTCGTGTACGTTTTCTCCCATACCCTTGAGTCATGTGTTGTAGTCACCTAGTCTAGTTTTGGTTAAAAGAAAGACCGTCCGCCCTGTATAGGAATTACGTTATCTTATGAGTGTACTATATACGCAATTAGGCTTTGTAAGCTTACGACAGGCTTCAATGAGCTCTGCTATCAGGCGGATAGCTGGCGCCCAGGTCAACAGAGGCTCACAGGACCCCCTTCAGCACACGCCATGGGGGTGAAACATGGCTGCCTTCCCCCATGAAGCGGCTGGCAGGGTGGAACGACAGGCTGGTGCCTTCAAGGAGAGTCCATTTTCCCTTTTGTTTCCATTCCCGTACCCCTTTGACAGAGTGGTTCCGGCCAGTTTTTGTGAGCAGCGCGGGAGAGAGAATGTTTACGAATTATCACTTGGCTCATAAACGAACTTGTTGCTTGGCCAAGAGACCTGTCGTTTGACTCGTAAAAAAAATTCGACTTATTACGGGGCTCGAAGACTGGCCTGTGGGCTGGATCGCGAAGTTGTTGAAGGCGGACAGGTTTCTGGAAGATTTTTTTTGAGAGTGGGGCATTGATGGCCCTACATTAATTATCCTAAATCATGAGGTTATGATGAAAAGAGGCTATAAGGGCATTTTCGAAGTAAGGATCTGTATCTGATAGAGGGCGAATGAAAAGAAAATATGTTTGACCCATCATGTAGTAGCGGCGTTCCTAGAAAAAGTGTTGTCTTGTGTTGACTTCTTAAGCGGCGGTTGTTATTGATGCCTTGACGAAAAATGAATTAATGATTAGACGAGCATCATTTCTGGAGATGGGGCATTATTAATCCTAGACTAAGAAGACTGGCGTGACTAGCTGAGTAGACTTGCCCGCTTTACAAGGTATCGGTGATGTGACGACGTTTTGAATCGGGAATAAATCAAAATCTCCAAGTGATGTATGGAGTAACGGTGTTGACTCGTAGAAGCGGCTGAAAAGAATAGGTTGATAAAAAAAAAGAGATTATGGCAGACCAACATATATGCAAAGAAGTGTGCCCACATTGACGGTAGTAAATATCAAAGTATATTGTAAGTAACCCATATTTCTTCTTTATTACATGTTGTCTACTGTTGTGATATTTATAAATACCTGGAGAAACAAAAAAATATAATTATTGGTATTTTAAGATGATTAACATGTAACCTGTTTTTTTTTTATGATTGAACGACATTTGAATTGCTGGTTTGTTAATAGTTTAAGATTTATGATATTTAATTGAAAATTAATCAATAACTAAATTTTGAAAAGTTGATCCATTTTTAAATCATGGTATTGTGGTAATTTTTGGGACTTTGCTGCTTAATGTAAAGTGTTATAATAAGTAATTTCAGTATTTTTTTTTTTTTTGATCAACTTTGTTATTATGTTATTATTATATTTTGTTTGAGAACTACCTTACTTTTATAATTTTTAATTATTCAAATAAAGAAAGTTTTTGTTTATTCTCAAATATGGTATGTTTTTCTTTATATATAATTTTTAAATAATTAATATTTTTATAATTACAACATACCTATAAGAAGGAATTAACCTCTCAGTAAGTATGATTAAAAATATGAAAGCTATAATTTTGCTAAATTAATACTTTTAAATTTCTTAAATCTAAAATTCATAGCAATAGTTTAAATGAACATTAATTGGGGTTTACGTAAGGTTATTAGATGTAATTATTGTTCCTATCTCAGTATTGAATATACTGATAATTGTTGCTAAAGTAAAATTAAGTCTAATTTTATAATTGATTAATTTAATTTTTAATTATCCTTTCTTTGAAGTATTATTCAAAACAAACAACAAAATGGTTGTTTTTTAACAAAAAAAAAAAAAGGGGTTTTCAGTTATTTTATACCACTATACGATTCTTGGCTAACCGATCTGATCTTGTTCAGAATCTCCATTGTTGTTCTAAAATTTTAGTACATCATCATATCCCTATTCTATTAACGGATTTAACTCTTTCTCCTTTTGGTCCTCATATTGGAGGAATTTCAGGTTGTCTGCATTTTTCCAAATTATATGATGATTACACTTTTGTTAATTTAATGTGTATGGAGATTTGAGCTTGATCGGGTTGGAGTGGAGTTGGGTGTTCTTTATGCAATTCAGTATGCTACTTGATTTAGAAATCTGTTGCCCCTTACTACATTTAATATTGTCTTAAAATGATGAGTTCAAAATTATCATTGTTGTATTAACCTATTCGGATTCTTAAGTTTTGATATTTTGATTAGTTTAATATAATTTGCTACCTTTTCCATGGCAACAGATTTCAGTGGAGCTAATCAGGGTATACTTATTTTTTTCTAAATATTTAATTGTCAAGTGAAGATTGAGTAATAAATGAGCTTTTTAAGTTTAAGTAAGTTGTGTTTTAGAAAGAACCCCAAAACCCACAACATTTGAAAACATCCAATCTGTTATCGCCAATGCAATGCTGCGACTATGGTAACCCTTCCCGCTCTTGTGGAGATTTTCTTTGCGGTTTGATTAAATTCTACGTTTCAGTTGAATACTTTTTTTCCATTAATGAGTAGATTTTAAGGGTTTTAATTAATATCTTGCGTTTATGAAGATATTTTCAAAATGTATGATTTCCAGTGTGACAGTAGGTATTCAGCTAAAGGAACACTCTAAAAAAAAATCCGTGAAAATACAAAAGATTTTCCGTAAAAATTCACGGAGAAGTTTCATTTTTCCAAAACAACAGTAAAATTTCCGTAAATGACATTAGTTCCATAAAGGAGATTTCAAATCCGTAAATATGCAGAAAGTTTTCCGTAAATTTAATGGATTTTGGACGTATTTCTTTAAAAACAGTAATATGTCCGTATTTCTTCCAAAACAGTGCAATTTCCGTAAATAACTTTTAGACGTTTGCGTATAGAAATCGCCTTGTTTGGAATGGGAATTAAGATTGTTGTATTTACTAGAGTTCTTCAAGGATCCAGGGCCTGGCCCGGCTCGACATGCTGGCCTATTCTAACCGGGGCCATGTCTGGAGAGTAATTTTTTGTGAAAATAATAGTAATATTTATATTTTCTTAATAAAATATTTAGAAATTGATTTTGTTTTTATAAGTTACAGAAAAGTATTTTTTTTAATCTATTTTTTTATTTTTATTGATAGTGTTTCAAAATTAGAATTTTTTTTCACTAATTTTTTAAAATTTTATTTTAACTTTTCTAACGTGAGGCAATATTGGGTTATTTAAAGGTTTCATAACATACTATCTATGCAAGTTATCGCTAGGTAAATTGTACTAGGACTTCCCTCAAAGGGATTAGTCTGAGTGATATTGCTGAGAACATAGGGTTAACAATTACAATATAAAGAAAAAGAGCAAATTAAATGATAGAATTACAAAATATCATATATAAATTCATATACACTGTTAAAAAAATAGAAAAGAAGTACCGTTCATCAGATTTGTTGTCATAATTTTTTTTAACATGTGGCAAAGGATCTCATTTTCTTAAGCGCGTATTGCGCAAAACTTGAAAAAAAAAAAAAAAAAAAAAAAAACGCCGGATTTTTTAAAACGCCAAGCTTTTTAAAGTTACGTAATTGGATTTGCAGCCAATAGATTATTCTATCAAGCGTGTCTTAACGCAAATTTAATTTCATTGTTGCACCTTTTTAGCACTTTCCAACCTAGTTGAAAAGTGCTTATGACTTCGGTTTGTCTGGCCGTCTGCCGTCTGGCCGTCTGCCGTCTGGCCGTCTGGCCGTCTGCCGTCTGCCGTCTGCCGTCTGTCCGTGCTCTAACTCCCGTAAATATGCTCGGATTGCTCTGCAATTTTTATATGTTATTGCCGTTATCTATAGCATGTTCCCTATTTCAACGGAAGTGTGTAGCACTGATAGTTTTTTTACAGGGACACTCAAAAGAATTCCGTTACATTGCTGTCTACGGGGAAAAATCATTTGCGGTTTATTTAAAGAATGTTTCATTATTTTAAACGCATTGTAATTTATATATATTACTAAGGTGCATTAGAAGAAGCTTAATATGGAACAGGGTGTGCATCGCACTTATAGTTACTTTACAGGGACAGTAAAAATAATTCCGTTACATTACGTCTATGGAGAAAAATCGTCTGCGGTTTATTTAAATAATGTTTCACTATTTTAAACGCATTGAAATTTATATAGATCACTAAGGTGCATTACAAGAGACTTACTACGGAATATTGTGTGTATAGCAGTCATCGTTCATTTACAGGGACACGCAAAAGAATTCTCTACTGTCTGTTAACAATAATTCCTGGAAGTGCGTTTTAAGTTATTGAACGCGATTTTAATTTTAACTTGCTTTTTGTCTATTACGTGGTGTGTATAAATTCTGTAGATCCTATACAGGGCAGTACAAAAGTTCGCGAACACATTTCTGTTTATTGACAAACTCCAGACGGAGAATTTTAAACAGTGCTACGCGTTTCCTAACTGAACTAAAATTATCATCCTATGTAGTATATATACAAATCTATAGATCCTATACAGGGCTGAATAAAAGTATTCGGATATTTTTCCGAATATTGTATATGTTGGTAATTCCTGAAACTATGTTTTTAAATATGTTATGCGTTTTCTAAATTGTTTACTTAGATGTTAGCTTTTAGCTTATTAAACGGTATGATTTGTAAAATTATTTTGGAAGCGTTGGAAAGTGCTATATAATCTATGCTTGACGCATGATTTTTCGTTCTTGTTTTGTGTGTGAATTTAAAATTTTTCTTCCTTGATTATATATCTATTATTTGTATAACTGTTTATAGAAACTCTTACACTTCAAACCACATTGATAGCATGTTTTGCTACAAACCAGATTGCAAAACTATAGTCTAAATTACTATTAAAGTATACAAAAAATCTTTCAATGACTTCTGTAAAATAACTTTTACATTAAATCTCCATATCGGCAAAATTGAAAATTATATATATTACAAAGTTAAGCTTAACAGATACTTCTTGATTATTCTATAGGAGGCTCTGCCCCCTGCGCCTTTAAAGCGCCAATCCGCAGACTTTTCTTTTGCCTGTCTGTCTGTCTCTCCACAATCTGTCTGTTTCCCTATCCGTTTTTCTGCCCGTCTCTCTAACTGATTGTCTATCTCTCTACACGTCTCGCTACCTGTCTCTATATTTCTCTACCGGTCTCGCTACCCGTCTCTATATTCCTCTACCAGTCTCTCTACCCGCCAATCTATTTCTCTAACCGTCTGTCTATCCGTCTAACTACTTGTATGTCTAGCCGTGTCTCTATCCACTTCGCTACCCATTTGTCTATCTGTCTCTCTACCCGTCTGGCTATACGCCTCCCTACCCATCTTCTTACCCATCTCTGTACCCATCTACTGTCTCTCTACTCGTCTGTATACCCGTCTCACTATCCGTCTGTTTTTGTACCCGACTCTTCACCCGTCTCGCTATCAATCTCATTACCCGTCAGTCAACTCGTCTCTGTACTCATCTCTCTACTCGTCTCTTTATCTACCACGCTACGCGTCTCACAACCTTTCTCGCTACATTCCACTTTACCGGTGTCTCTACCCGTCTCGAGACCCATCTCGCCATCACTCTGTCAACCCTCTTTTTACCTTTCTCTCTAGCCGTCTGTCTATTCGTTTCGCTACCCGTCAGTCTACCTATGTCGCTACTCGTCTCTCTACCCATCTCACTACCCGTCTGTCTACCCGTTTGTTTACTCGTCTTTCTACCTCTCGCCACCTCTTCCCAATATTTAAACAGTTCATTTAATATACAGAAGCCGTTTATCAGTTATTAAATGCAAACAGAAGTAATTTATCTGATAAGTGTAATCAGATGCATTTTTTTAAAATACATACATAAACCTGAATAATAATTCATCAGTTTTGTGTTCATAGTTGTTTATATCATTTGACAGTAAATCTCAACTTCTTAAACCTGAATTGTCTCAAGCTTTTTAAAAAAACCACAAGGTCTGTATAACTGCAAAGTACCCTGAGGGCTATATTAGCTACATGTTATTAAGTTAGGTGAAAATTTCGTTATCGCGTTTGCAGCCAATTGCTTATGTCAGAAAGCGTGACTTAACGCCATTTTAAATTCATTACTGTAACTTTTTTTTTGGGGGGGAGGGGGGGGGGGTTGGGGGGAAGGGTTTCAAATATATACATTTAAATTAAAACTTTTGCCTCCATGCCATTAGTGTTGTTTGTATTATTAACTAATACCTTGTAGACCGAGCTTCATTTGAAACAAATGTAAAAGACTTCTTCTACAGTTTTTTTTGTAGGAGAAACTTTCGTAATTGGGCCCAAAGCCAATCGGAGTATTTAATATCATTATTGTAACTCTTATAGAATTAAAACAATATTGTTGCTAGCTTTACTCTTGTTTGAGACCAACCTTGCATGTGTATCTGAATGGGAAAAAGTTTCGTATCCTATGTCGGTTGGCGAAAAAAATTTTAAATGGTGCCAAAAGGTAGTTTTAGCAACTTACAAAATTTTTCAAGAGAGCGGTAAAACATATTTTTCAAATATTTACAAACATACGTTTATTAAAGCATGTTTTTGCGTCATCTTAAAAATTTAAGCACGATGCTAAAATGAAATTTTATCGCCATATTCGATATTTTAATAAGTAATGAAAACACATAAACAAACTTATATAACAAACCTAAGAGGCATTTTTGTGATAAATAATTGTTATTGTCAGGGGGTTAAATTGTAAACAATTAATAAACGGCTAGTAAATAATAAATAGCATTTAAAATCTAAGGTACTTTTCGGTTAGCCGAGCGCCAGTGAAATGTATATATCTATATATACATATATATGTATACATACACACATATATGTATGTGTATATATGTATGTATATATACATACATGCATATATAAATGTGTGTATGTATAGATATATGTATATATATGTATACATAGATATATAAATTTCACTGGCGCCCGGCTAACCGAAAAGTACCAAATCTAAAAATGGAGAAGTGGTCCGTATAAAAATTAAGCGCTTGATATATGTAAATCTTTTTTTATTTTTTAATATTTCCGAATGCACAGATAAAAAGGTAAAAATCTCTTTTCCAAATGCCAAATAGAAAATATACAAAATAGAAAAATATCTGCAAAAAAATATATTTACATAATACTACATCTGCAAAAAAATAAGATTTAGAAAAAGTAAGCCAAATCCTTCAGATCCCAACAATCACATCGAAAAACTTATCACCAAAAAAGAACTCGCCAAATCTTACGGCACAGGAGATGGATTTTTCCCTCTGAATGCAGAATATTAGTTTTTTTCTTGTACGATGGGTGATTATAACTGTTTCATTTCACATACTACATACCGTTTGATATATTGGTACTTTTATGTTATCCTGGCGCAGTTGATAAATCGCCAAATATTGTTCCTATAACATTTTCATATTGAATTCATTTCATTTAAATATAAACCTTTCACTCATTTAATTTAAAATACATGCCTTTCATTAATCCCATTTAAAATGCTAAAAAGAGAAAAAAAAAAAAGAAATAATGCCATAAATCGAAACCCTTTATTTAAACACCAAAGAATTTTTTTTTTTTTTTTTTTTTTTTTTTTTTTTTACACATGAGAAATAAAAAAAGCTGCTATTGCTGAGATTTGCGCCAAATCTCTAATACCAAGTCTACTAAGTTATTGCGGGGTTTTTCTTTCAAAGAGAAAAAAATCCAGATTAATTTTCGATTTCTACTCAATTGAAATATATTTTATTGAATGCCTAAGGGGGGCCACTCGGCCCAGCAAAGCCAGGCCGTAGAGCGTTAGCACCTCCCCCGGGATGTTCCCCGGCACGCGGGGATTCGTTTTGGGTGATTCCAGCCACCGGCGGAAGGGAAGGCACGACGCCGAGACCGCCAGCGCACACGCAAACGGCCCAAACAACAACAAAAAAGAAAAGAAAGAAAATACAAACTAGGCCAAAGGCCGGCACTGCCAGGACAAGCCTAAGCGCGACAAGGGGCAGGCAAGAAAGCTAAAAACAAAAAACAAACAAAAAGAAACTGAAAAAAGCCTGAACCGCTGGAGCCTGCACTCCCTCGCGACAGACAGCGGCAGGTGCAGTGATGAAGAACTTTTAGGTGAACAGTCCTTAACGCTCCTGCGTCATGACACACAGTTCGCGGCCAAGGCGGTCCTTGGATAATAATGATGCGCCGGAATCTGAGAACTCAGTTCCCACGCGACAGATGGCACCACAAGTTGTTGCGTTGGAGAGATGAGACCGCTGCTAAAGACTGCGAAGGGAGCACAGCAAGGTGCTCAAACACTGACAAGGTACAGCCAAAATAAGGAAAAGTCAGGAGAAGGAGGGTAGGAAGATCAATTACAGTACTGATTGGTGGTGAAGAATTTAATATGTTTAGTTAAAAATTTGATAAAAGCTAGAGTTGGTTACTCAATTTGTTAAGTTCGATAAATCCATTAAGAAATTAAAAATATTTTTTAATTTTTTTAGTAAGATTGGTCTTGTTAGAATATTGGTTAGCCAAGAGGGTGGGGGAATTTCGGGAGATCTGAGATGCCAGGCAACGGTCAGTGGGCAGTCAAAATAGTAATGAGAAGGCAAGCCCCGCTGGCCACATGGACACACATTGGAGGCTGCACGTTTATAATATTTGAGGTAAGTAGGGAATGGACCATGTCCTGTGAGGAACGCTGAGGTGTGGGGGGCGAGGTTAAGCAGGTTTAGGGAGACAAAAGGGAGCAATTTGTGGGTATGTCGACCTTTATCCGAGTAATCCCAGTGGTCCTGCCACTGAGGAATGATTTTAGAATTTAAAAACCCTCTAATGTAGGATGGGGGAACAGGGAGGGAAAGATCAATATTTGTGCTTCCCGTAGCTTCTTTTGCCAATTTATCAGCTAATTCATTGCCAGCAATGCCAATGTGTGCCTTCACATGGCCCAGGGCTACTCGCCGTGCAAGGTCTTTTAAAAGTAGTTTTATTTGGAGTACAATGGGATGTTTTGTGCGGTGAGTAAAGATTGCTTGTAGGCTGGAGAGGCTGTCTGAATATAGCCTGTAAAATTGTACTGTTGGGTTAGAGACAATCCATTCCAATGCCCGCAGAATCGCGAACAGCTCAGCCTGGAAGACAGTGTTGTTATCACCGATTCTGCAGGCCCACTTATGGGTCACGACCTCGCCTTTCATGGCACAGAATGCTGCTGCCACGCCAGTCTCCGTGCGTGACCCGTCAGTGAAAATGGTCGGACAGCGGGGAGAGTAGCTGTGTTCAAAACTGTGCCTGGTTGTGTTTATCTGTAAGTGAGATGTCTCTTCTGCGGGATGTATTCTCCAACTGGGAACCTTCCTCTGTAGTTGTATTTGTGGAAAAAGTGCTGCACACGTTGGTTCATGTTCTAGGTGTGTGATCCTGTTTTTCTGGTATTCATATTGGAGTGTTATTGTTATGGGAGGAATACCTGTTATTACTGTGAGTGCGTCCGTTGAGATTGTCCTGTATCCTCGAGCAATTTGCAGCAAAAAGAGCCGTTGCATCGAGGTCAATTTGTCCTTCACGGCTTGCGTGAGGTTACCTCCCCAGACGCCCACACAGTAGAAAATTATCCGCTCCACTATTGTGTGGTACCAGATTTTTAACATTGTTGGCTTTATTCCCCAGGATTTTGACGTTAGTTTACGTGCGTTTAAGTGTAATTTTCCTACTTTAATCCTGAGGGTGTTGATATGTTCCGTCCAGCTTTGGTGTTCATCTATGGTGAGGCCAAGAAGTTTGAGGTGTGAGACATGCTCGACACTAACCCCGTTCACTCTTATGATTGGTTTACGTTCAAGTTTGCGTGGTTTGGAAAATGTGACTGCTTGTGATTTTTGGCTTGATAGCTGGAGGTTGAGGTTTGTTAGCAGTTGGCAGAATACGGGGAGGGCTTGAGCCGCCATTGCCTCCAAGTCCATGCGCCGCCTGCCCGAGAAAATAAAGCTGAAGTCATCAGCGAATGCAAAGAGAATGAAGCCTCTAGATTCTAGCTCTTTTAGAATTATGTTAGCTATGAGTAACCAAAGTATTGGGCCAAGGCAGGAGCCTTGGGGGCAGCCCTTTTCGAGCTGATGTACCGAAGTGCCTGAACCCCAATTGATCATTATGCTACGAAGGCTTAAGTAGGATGCGATGGTTCCAGCTATATTAGCCGGGCAGCGAATTTCAATTAGTTGCTGGATAATGTCCCTCCATTCTACATTATCGAAAGCACCTTTAATATCTAGTGAAACAAGTGAGGTGTAGTCTCCTTTGCTGATGGTTTCATTGCAAGTGGTAAGAATGTCATAAAGGGCCTTGTCACATGACCGACCCTCTCTGAACCCAAATTGCCTATGATGCAAGATCCCATTCGTCTCCATGAAGTGCACCAGTCGTGTGACTAGTAGTTTTTCTAGCAGCTTCCCCAGAGTTGGTAGGAGACAAATAGGTCTATAGGATGTGGGTTCTGAGGCATTCTTTCCTTTTTTCAGGAAGTAGACGGCCTCACCTTGCTTCAGTGTTTGAGGGAAGTAATTGTGATTGAGACACAGATTGGCCCATCTGGCGAACAACTTTGGGATGATTTTGAAAGTTAATTTTAAAATTTTGAAGTCCACACAATCTGGGCCAGGGGCTTTTTTATCATTAAATGTATGTAGAGCAGATGCTACTTCAGCTTTAGAAAAGGGTTTATCATTAGGTGTCGAAAAATTGAGGTCTGAATTGTCCCTGTTGGGATACGAGGATGGTCCGAAAAGTGCTGCAGTTAGGTGCTCCATATTTGCTTGCCTGGATGAAATGGAGGGTGGAAGCTCAAGTTTAATTTCGTCTGGTGTGAAGAAATTTCCTGTAAAAAAATTTTGTGCCGTGCCAAAAGGTTCTGATTGATTGCTGCAGAAATTCCGCCAGGCTTTGACTCTGGCATCCTGAACACTTTTCTTGAATTTTGATGAGAGTATTTTGTACTGAGCGCCAAGGTTTTCAAAATAAGGTGTGTTTCCGTGTGTTTCTCGTAGATGTTTAATCTTTCTCCTTAGCGCTGTGAGTTTGTTTCGTTGTGTCTTTAGTTCGGTGGTCCAGAACGAGAAGACTGGAGTCCTCCGAGTATTTTTTAGTCTAAAGGATGCTCGTGCCGCCTCTTGCATGGAAGCAATAAGTTTTTTTGTGAAGGAGTTAATGTCGGTGATGTTTGTTGCATCCCTTAGGTGTTGTGCAAGGAGTGGTCTGTGTGTTTTGATGATTTGTGTAAACTTTTTAAAATTTCCTCGGGTTGTGTTGAAACGTCGTTTAGTTGTAGTCAGTGGTGTAATGTCAAAGCCGAAACGTATGTATTTATGGTCCGAGGCATTGTGGATGTCCATTACTCGCCAGTCCCTGATTTTTTGTGCCGCCTTCGGATTCGCCAGCGTATGATCTGGGAATCCTTTGTGTGTTATAATACCTGTGTTGTTCATTCTGACAAATGTGTGTGTTCTGTTATCAATGTTAACAATGGTTAAATTATGGACTGCGAGATGCTCGATGAGACTGTCTCCGCGGATGGTTTCCTGTGGGCAACCCCAAACAGTGGAGTTTGCGTTGAAGTCACCTCCGCAAATGAAGTACTGCTTATGAGTTATTAAGTGTTGCCACTCCATAAGGGTTTCATCAAAATTGAAACGCGGTGCTGCGTAGGTAGAGCCTATAATTAGTTTTCCTTCCTTCGCCATTATAGTGATGAAAACACAGCTGTCTCCTGTGAATAGGTGTGAGTATGCCAGATCCGTATTCTGGACGACCAGATGAGCGCTGTTATCTTTGGACGCGAACTTCGCCCAATTTTTCGGAAAAATTGACAGCAGCGCTCCATCATTGCCACAGTAGGCATCCTGCAGCAATGCAATGTCTATATTTTCTGATATCATGTAATTTTTTAGGCTGACATTAGCTGCCTTGCAGTGATTTAAATTAACCTGAATGATTTTGATGTGGCCAAATGGAGGGGGGTCCGAAGGTGCTAGAAGAGACATATTGGTTTTCTGAAAAGGTACTTAATTAAAAGGTACTTAAATAAAGGGTTCTTGGTTAAGTTAGTAACAAAAATTATGTTAGAATCAATAGAAGGGCCTACCTTGCCAGTCATGGTGATGCCCGTTGTGGCCTCCTTGATAGAGTGGGTGGTATTCATTTCTATATGAGCGATTACCATACCATTCATCGTGATGATAGGGGCTATTTGCTGGTGTTGCCTCTTGTATGGTTGGGTGCTGTGTGTTGAATTGTTGATGTCTGTTTGGTTCTTCTGGTGTTAGGTGAACTTGCGAACTGTTACCAATTTGGAAAAGCAGGTTAAGTCTTTCCCGTTCTGAACTATATTTTGAGCGGTAGGCACTGCAACCAGAATCTGATGCTTTGTGGCTTGTTGGAAAATGTGTGTTGTGTTGTGTGTTATGTTTGGTGCAGTTGATGCATCGTGGAGCTGCTGCACATGTTTCTTCATGGTGTGCTTCGCCACAGCATGCACACACAGACGTGGCCGCCTTGCAGTTCCGTTCGTGGTGGGTAAGGCCTTGACAGCGGCGACAGCGCAGGATGGTAGTATGTGGTCGGAGGCGACAGGTCTTTAGGCCGATGACGATGCCTCCATCATTTATGAGCTCTATGCCAAGTGACTTAGGCAGCAGAAGAATCAAATCTTTTGTCGCCTCGTTGTGTCTATTAGGTAACTCCTTGAGGACGATGATGTCTTCTTCAGTTATATGGTATGTTTTGCCAAGAATATTAGTGAGGGCCTCCTTCGTCAGCGCCTCTGGGACACCCAGGAGAATCATTTTATGCTTTGGAACTGCCTTCTGCAGAAAATTAAGTTTTTTGTTGAGAACTTGATTGTGCTGCAGCTCTGTTTGTAGGCGCTTTAGGTCCTCTTCTGTTTTGCAGGTAACTTCTACGTGATTTCTCCTGGGGGCCACCTTATCCACGTGTATTGGCGTTGCAATTGCCTCTTTAGATAGCATTATTTCGATTTCTTTTCCCGGTGTTATTGATGTACCTTTAATGATGAGGGTTTTGCGGTTAGAGCTTTCCAGAACAAACTTTTTGGCTGGTTGTGCGGCTGTTTGACTGTATGTTTGTGGGACTTGAGGTGTTGCTGTTTCTGTTGGTGAAATGGTGGTGCTTTCTATTGACGCTGCTTGGTCTGCTTGATTTTGTTTTAGTGTTGATCTGACTGCTTCTATAAGTGTGACGGTGTCTGGGATCCTTTCAATTATCTTCTCATTCGTTTGGCGTGCGTGAACTAGGCTTTCTCGGAGGTGCTGGCAGCTTGTCTGGAGGCTTGCTTCATTTATTTCTAGTTGACGTATCCTGGACTGCAGTGCCTCTTCTGTATTTTGAAGGAACTCAAATACATATCTCAGATTTTTTAGTGTTTTTTCTGTGGGGAGTTCTTTTGTAGCAATGCTGTTTTCAGCTCTTGTTACGTAGCACTTTCCCATCGTAATAAGTTCTGCCATCGTATATGTTTCTATTTCTGCATCAGTGTTTTCATGTATTGTGGATGCTGCTGAGCTGTGGCTGACGCTTCTAGACAGCTTTGCTCTGGTATTTCTAGTTGATGACCTGCTCTTTCGAGCTGCTGACTGAGAGCTAGAGTTTTTGTCAGAAGGAAATCTTCCGTTGCCTGGCGACATGTTAGCAAGGGAAGGAACAGGATGAGAAGCTTCTACTACGAAACGATAAACAAAAGAAAATTATACTAAGTCAAAAACTAGGTCATTGGGCACTCACGCCACTTGACTGAATAAACCCATGAATGGCTCTACAGGTCTCGCAGCATGTTTCAAAATGGAGAAGTGTAGGAACAAAAGCTTGCCGTTTGTCAAAAACTCGTGACTGCGCTGAAAATTAGACTGGTATTATTAGGTTCGACTTTAGGGTAAAGAATAATGATTGACCAGTATCAAAAAGCCTAGACTTAAGGAATTGTTGGGTGAGAAAGGGAAGAGAAAATGAAACGATTGGGGCTCGCTAAGGTGTTGAAAGACAAATTGCTATTCCTTGCTATGTAACTTATTAATAGAACATGTTTAAATATGGGTAGAGCAGAACTTGTTGCGATAGACGAGGAGGATTGTTGTTGATGATGATTGCTATAGGAGGGAGAGACGGGAGACACAGGCGCCAGCCAAGGCCAGCCGCAGCGCGCCACCCCGACCGACGAGTGGAAAAGGGGAAATGCTGTGCAAAAAGCAAGAGAGAAAAGTCTTGTGGCATTTTGCGAACACAGGGGAGTCTGAGAAAGTCTAAGAACGTACTTTGATGCAAGAGTAAATTAAAAAGTAAATAAAAACATTATTATTCTACTCAGGAGTGTAAGAAAAATGAAGAAAAAGAAATAAAAATAAAACAAAAAAAAAGACTTTAATACAACAAAGGAAAAAAAAAACACACTAAAGCTTATAAATATGTGGGCAAAAAAAAAAAAAAAAAAAAAAAAAAAAAAAAAAAAAAAACCTGTAAATGGGAAAAAAATGTAAAAATAAGTTTGGTTACAGTTAGATGTTAGAATTGGTTATATGGTCCGAAAATGTTAAAGTCCGCAGATAGGTATTCTAATTTGAAGAAGATAGTGAAAGAGGGAAATGGAATCTGATGAAAAACAAGCCCCCCCCCCCCCAAAAAAAAAAAAGAGAATTTCAGGATTGTGTAAAAAATGATAAAATTTAATAGAAGCGCTAGAGAACATAAATTCACTTAAGTTTATATGAGAGGACAAAAAAAACGATATAACAGTATGAAGAAGGAATAAATTGCGATACCTAGCCATATTTTCGTGAGAAAAAAGAGTATAAACAAATGATGAAAAATGCTTATATTTAGGAAAACTAGACAAAGAAACTTAATAAAAAGTGGGGGCAAAATGTGTTAATTTACGAAAAGAATTTTTATAGTTATTGAATGTGAGGAAGATTAGTTATGTAGAAAAAAGTGTGTTTTGCGACAAACACACACACACAAAAGGAAAAAAAAAAGAAAAGAAAAGAAAAAAAAATGAATCCGCTAAAACTAAAATTGCTGCAGGTGTGTTGAATTTTGGGGGGGGGGGGCTAAAAATTGGGGGTTACTAAAGCTAATTATGATGAAATATGTATGAATTATTTACAAGTTAGAAGCAACTAGTGAAGAGAAATGGGGTTCAGCCTTACCCCAGCACCTTGGTCCGGCGCCGGCAAATGATCCCAGTGGTCCGGTGGAAGGCAATACGCCGTACTCGGGAGAAGAAAAAAGAAAGTATGAAAGAAATATTTATTGGAGTGTGAATAATATGTGTTGGGAAGTAAATTGACAAATTTTGATGAGTTTTACTGAGTATTTTTTTGTAAGGTGAAAAAAAACAACAAACTTAACACTAAGTGCAACTAAAAAGCCCCAAAAAATGCTGAAAATAAACTGTTATATAATGTGAGAATTTGCACTTAGAGATAGATGGGAAATTATTGAAAAAATAACAGTTTGGTAACAGTTAGGTGTTTGAATTGGTTACATGGTCCAAAAATGTGAAAGTCCGCAGCTAGGTATTCTAATTTGAAGAAGAAAGTGAAATAGCGGCCTGGACTTGATGAAAAATGGGCCCAAAAAAAACTAAGAAAATTTCAGGATTGCGTGAAAAATGAAAAAAATATTAAACGCACTAGAAAACATAGATGCTCTTAAGTTTATATAAGAGGGCAATAAAACAGTATATTACAGCATGAAAAAAAAAAGAAAAAAAAAATAGCGATATTGACGTGAGAAAAAAGAAAATAAACAAATGGTGAAAAAAACATATTTTTAGGAAAGCTTGACAAAGAAAATAGTAGAAAGTAGGGGGGAGGGAGGGGGGTAGAGAGAGACATTTCTTTAATTAAGAGAACAGTTTTTGTAAATAATGTATGCGTAGAAGTACAGTTATGTGGAAATGAGTGTGTTTTGCGTCAAACACAAAAAAACGCTAAAAAAATTAAAATGTGGCGGGTGTGATGCTTTGTGGTGGGAAGGAGAGTATTATGTTTGGAGGCTTCGAAAATCAATTTTAGTAAAAATGTATGAATATATTAAAAGTTAGAAGCGTTTAAGAGTGAAAAGTTGGAAAACCGCCTTGCACCGGCATCTTATGAGTCCGACGGTGGCAGCGGCAAATGGCAAATGGGGAAAAAAAAAAAAAAAAAATCCTGTAAGAATTTAAGCAGCACAAAGTAAATGGCCAACAACAAGAACATTCCCCCACCCCCCACCCCCCCCCCCAAAAAAAAAATAATAAATAAATAAATAAATAAATAAAAATGTGAATATGTGAAAAAAAAGTTGACAGCTGTGAATGTTGGCCAATAAATACCAACATCACTGAACATCACCTTTTGACAATAAGTGAAAGAAATTTTCTGCCATTGCTGAAAATTAACATTTGATATTGAGCGAAATAATTACTAACAATCCTGAAAAACATCCTGAGATTAAAATACAATAATATACAAAAAATGCGTTAAAATATAGTATAATGTACTGGAGAAGGTTTATAATGTTAATAGAAAATAGTAAGTAGAAAGAGTGTAAAAGAAATGCGAGTCATGTCGATGATCTCGAAAAAGGATTTAAAGTAATGCGAGAAACCTGCGAGAGATGGCGCCAAACGTTTAAAAAGTGTCTAGCTGAATTTAGGATATGGGCTAGAATAGCCATAGGGAAAGAACAGGGCTTGGGGAAGGCGATAGATGGCGCTTCATGTCCAGTTGATGATCGTGGAGAGAGGTGGGGCTAAGGAAAGTTAGAAAATAAGAATTACGAGAGATAGAAGTATAATTAAATTGAAAATGAAAGATAAAATTGTTAGCTGTTCGAAAAAACGTTTGCAAATGTATACTGGATGGCATAGTGATAAAGTGAGATTCTCTTAAAAAAAAAAAAAGGGCGTCTTTTCAAGGCCATACATTTATAATATAATGAATAAAATTATGTATAAGTGTATTAAAAAACATAAGTTTTTTTTTTTTTGTTTTTTTTTTTGTTAAATGTATTAATAATACATTAGATATTAGATGTTTTTTAAAGACATGTTATAAAAAGCTATTAACAAAAGCTGGTGTGAGTAGATTTCTCTGTTACTGGAGTAAAAGATGTGTGACAAAGACAAAACTATCATTAAATTATCTAGTAATATTCAAAAACAAACGACATATTTATTTATTTTAAATATTAATTTTACGTACTTTGAAAAGATTTATTTAAAATAACACTTTTATTACTGAGTAAGATGGAAATTTTGTAAGAAAAAATAATTAAAAAAGGTAAGAAATTTAAAACTTAGGAATTTAAAGGAAATAAGACATATTAGAGCTTGCTGTGTTAATAAAAATGTGTCCCCCCCCCCCCTTGCACAAAACTAAAAAGAAAGTTTTAACAACCCCAATAATTTGAAATTTACTTTATAACTATAGCTATAATACACGTACGACATTCAGCGACTAACAAAATATCAGCCGATAACTCCGTACTACCCGGGATGTTAAAGAAAATGTTAAATTAAAAATAAAACAATAAAGAAAAAAAACATAAAAAGAACAAGGTTTAAATAAAGATAAAAAAAGGAATTAAAAAAAAAACCGTTATTGCGTTGAAAACTGCTAAGTATTACAATTAAAATTATTAAAGTTGGAAAAAAGTTTGGATCATAGGATGAATAAGTTTTCTGATGTAAAGTACTAGAGAAAAAAAAAAAAAAAGAGCTGAAAAAGTTAAAGTATGTAACCATTTCTTTCCTTAACCTACCCTCCCTATTCCCTTTACTTTTTATAAATGGTACAGTTGAAAGATATCCTAACTCATTTAAATAAATGTTAAAAAGCATATTAAGGCGCAGGAAAAAAACGTCAAATTTAAGCACAACCTACATGATAAAAACTAAAAATTGAAAAAAAAAAAAAGAAAGAAACAGAAATATTCAAAGAATTCTAACTCCCCTCGTTAGCAAAATAGCAGAAAGAAAGTTAATTAGGGGGGGGGGGCGAGCGTCTGAAGAGGCCACACCCCGGCCAGCAAACAGCTGTCGCCCTTGCTCCCCAAAAGCAAATGAGAGCGAGGTCCCATAATCAAGCCACACTGTAACAATGCCCGTGATGCCAAACAGCCAGCCCCCCAGAAATGAACCCCGTGTCCTCCAAGCATATATATCCTAATACATACTCTCAGAGGCCAAAATTTAGAACAACTTTATAATTTATTTCTTTAGCTTAATTTTATAAATTAAACTAAATTAATTTAAACTAAATCAATAAGTCTAAATTTAAATCTTACCTATCACAAGATCATTAATTTCGAAATTGTCTTTAAGAATCATTTTTTTTGTTTTAATATTAGTAAAACTATTCAGTTTGACAGAACCGTACACTAAAGTTCTCAGCATAGCTCAAATATAATAACTTAATTTATTATAAAATGGTTTATTTACGTAAGCTTTTTAAATTAAGAGATAACGAAAAGTTATTTTAATAGCATCTAATAAATACGTCTGCTTCAGATAATTATTATTTTTATTGGAATTGATAAATAGATTTTCAGACAAATAATTTAAAAAAGTATATATTAAAAAAAAAAGGAAATGTTGTACTATTACAAAAGGATGCAATCATACAATGACTCTTAATACAATGTTTTACGCATATAATACATAATAAGCTAAAATGTGTCTGTTATAAAGCATCATATAATAAAGCAAAATATTGAAAAATATGAAAAGAAAATATTGAAAAATATGAAAAGAAAATATTGAAAAATATGAAAAGAAAATATTTAAAAACATTGGAACTGAAAAAAAAAAAAAAAAAAAAAAAAAAATCCATGGAACTTTTAAGTTTTTGCATCATAAAAAGCGGCGCAAATAAGTAGCAAAGCTTGAAACAGTTGAATGTCTAATCATAGCGTAGGGGTTGGGACCTCCGGTTCAGTAAGGAAAGATTGCGGGTTCGGTCCGCATCGAGGGAAGGGTTCGTTGTTTACACAAAACTCACTCAGAAATGAGAGGAGGAAAAAAAAAAAAAAAAAAAAAAGCAGTACATCTGTCCTTTATAAGGTTGTTCTTGAGGAGAAACTTTTTTTTTTTGGTCCTATAATGTTTATTTTAACATTATAAAAATTTCTAAAAAATACTGAAGATATCTGTTATAAAACGGAAATTTAAAAACGGATATTTCAGAAATCACGGAAAATTTCCTGGAATTTACGGATTTTTTTTCCGTTAAAAAACGGAAATAGTACTGGCGTCTCGATTGCCAGTACAATTTCCGTTTTTTCAGGAAATTTTTTTTACAGTGTAGGTACACAAAATTTCAAGTCTCTAACTTATACAGTTTCCGAGAACAGACTCTGTGACGGACAGCCATAAAAGCGTGACGAATAGGGTTTCGTGAGATGAACGAAACCCTAAAAATGGACAAATCTATTTTATTTAATATTCAGATATAGTGAAACCTCTAAATAGCGGACACTTCGAGATCGTTGAATACTGCATACTGATCGAGAGTCCTGCATCGGGTTGGGTTGTTTCTTTTTTTTTTTTCGGGTCGGGATGACTATTTTTCTTTCTGCGTGTTTGGTTCACAGGTTCACACTAGAATAGTTTTTCCGGGTCATATTTAGTTTTTTTGCAAATCGGCTTGTTGGGATTTTCACAAAAAAATTTAACAGAAATATGTTTCAGATGAAAATAAATAGGTATTTGAATATGAATGAGTATATATATCCAATTTTCTGCATGAAAAAAAATAAAATGTATATAAGCAATGTAATCATAGATTATTCTTTCTTTACGGTCAGTTAATAACCACTTTTTTCTTTTCACAGAATACGAAAAACATTACCAACATTTCGTTTGTGATACACACAAAAACACATGTATCGTATACGTGATAGTTTATGCACACATACGTGTGCGTAGATACATGCTACGTGTGCGTAAGATTTGGAGGTGCCCCCTATTCCAAGGTATAAGCTCACAAATATATATGTTGCGAATCGAAAAACTGTTCGCTAAATAAAGGTGTCCGCTTTTCGGGAGTGTCCATTATGGAGGTCTTATTATATATATATTTTTTTAATCTGAAAAAATACTGTGGACAATTTTTTGAAAAAGTGGGTTAACCTGAACCTGACCCGCAAGAGTGAAAACCCAACCCGAAACAATGAAAGTCAACCCGACCCGCAGAAAAAAAAGGTAGAAGTCAACCCGACACGAACCGCAACGAAAAAATATAGCGCCGACCCGAACCGAACCGCGAGTCGGGTAAAAGCGGGTAACCCGACCCGATGCAGGACTCTACTTGGGAACTAAAAACAATAGGTCGGGTTGTTTCTACTTTTTTTTTTTCGGGTCGGGATGACTAATTTTAACTTTCTGCGTGTTGAGTTCACAGGTTCACACTAGAATAATTCTTCCGGGTCATATTTAGGTTTTTTGCAAATCGGATTGTTGGGATTTTCACAAAAAAATTTAACAGAACTATGTTTCAGATGAAAATAAATCGGTGGTCCCACGTTAGGTTGACCACCCGATAGGAGCATATTCTGTTATGCACCTCAGGGCCCATGGTGAAGAAAACAAAGTTGGACACTGTAGACCAAGATCCTTAATGGATCGTAGCGCATCAAAGTTTTTTTTTCTTAATTATAAATTGAAAATAAAATATATATCGGGATAAAGATTCGTGGTAGTGTTGCCCGTGATACGGAATTAAGCCTCCTAATTACGATAAGTGTTAAAACAAAAATAAAGAAAAAGTTACATCTCCATCTCATAGAACTTACATCTGGACCGTTTTCTGCGCCGCTCACATCTGGTTAGCTGACAGTAATGATGCAAATTTATTGCCTCTTAGGAAAGACTGCTTATTCCGTTCGCCTCTGCAGAACATTTGTACAAAACAGTGACGGACACTTATAAAGACAGTTTAGCTCAACTTCTTTTTAATGAGACTTTGACTGACTATTTTATAAACACTTGAATTTGACTTTAATGATGCAAAATGGCCAATTTTAGATAATGATGTTTATCACGCAAATAACCTTTGAATGTAACCCCCTTTTTGAGAAAAGCACGTGTGTATTTTCGTATATATGTTTTTTACTCACTTCTTGCTTGAACACCCGACTAAGAGGGTGCAAAATGTTCAGTCTCAATTTTATCTTATATTAAATTCTTCCCTTTTCCTTTAAATGTGTGAAGATGATTTTCTCTACACAGTGTACCACTACAATACTACGGAATACATAATTTTACAGCAGTGATCATCTATGTAGTGAAATCATATAATTTCTTTTCCAATTGGATACACGAATAAAATAATATTCACACAACAACAAACAAAGTTGTTTCAAATGGATTACTCAGATATAGAGGTGACGAAGCTACCAAACGGTAAGAACATTCTTATTTATTTCTATAAGATGTTCTGAAGAAATATGATTAAGTAGTTAGAAATAAAACATAGGAGGTAATTAACCGTTCTCACGCCTTAATACTCGTTAGGTAAAATATTGTCTAACAGGTAGAACAAAACTGTATGTCTAGAAAAATTGTAGACTTTCATCTTAACAAAAAATTTAAATTAGCATTTTAAATAAAATAAATCCTTGATTATTCCTACCAAAATTTTGTCATATTTAATCAAAGCATTTCTGCGATTAAATTAGGCAAAAATTTCTATTTTGAAAAAACAGTGACAAAAGATTACAAATTCTGTAAAGAATGCTCGTTTTTGCAATTGTAAAAGGATTTTTCAAATCAGAAATATTCAAACTAAGTCATATTATCCATCACTCATGCCCTCACTCTATAATTCAGACATACAGGGCATCCCTTGCAGTAAATCACACATATACACACACAAGAAGTTAATATTGTACGACAAGGATGCCAACGTACATAACAAATGTTACAAGGAGAAAAAACGATTGAATTTGAGCAACACGTCATATTTATACCCCGGAACAAATTTGACTTTGACAAAATATCGACAGAAATAGACTACATGATCAGACCAATTCTAGTACATATCTTAGTTTTGCCACTTTTTCGCCAGAATTTTTTTCCCCCTTCTTTTATTGAGTTTCGAGATTCGCATCGTTCCATTTCTGGAATTTTCCCATTTTTTTTCTGCCCTCCCGGGCATAAGAAAAGTCATTCCTTAATTCGGCACGAGGAAGAAACAAGTTTCTTTTTGTTGATGGACCATAACCGAGGGACACAAAAATATGTTACTTTTATTTAGTATTTTGGCAACTGCTTATTTTGTCACTGTTCACAGGGGAAGGCATTTTTATTGTCATTCCATAATACAGATAAAAAAGTTTTTTTATTTATTCTCCTCAAATATTTTATATAAAGCTTATTGTAGAATATTTTGTACATTTATTTAGAAAATTTTAAAACTTGCTCACAAATAAAAACGTTTTTTTTATCTGCGACGTCATATTTTTTTTTTCCGACTTTTGTTAACATGTTACGTATCACTGTTTTAGTAATGTACAGTAAGTCAAAAATACAGTCGAATTCGTTTAATACGAACACGGCTAAAACGAGCAATTTGCACATTTCGAATGGTTTATCATTTAAAATATATTGAAATGTTCACGCTTTTTACGAGTACAAAAGTAGGATCACTGCTGATACGAGCAAAACATATGTTCATTTTAATGTGATTTTCGGCAATAAATAGGGTAGAATTATGAAATATGTCCCTTTCTTATTGAACACAGAGCAAATAGAGGCGTCTTAAATTCGGACACATATATGTCTGAAAAAGCAATTCAGACACATATGATGTCTGAATGTTAAAATTCAGACATTTGAAATGACAACATTTCAGACATTTGCCTGAATTTAAGACACATAAGAGTCTTACTGTGACCAAGGTATAAAAGAACGGAGATAAATGTCTGAATAATGACGATATGTCTGAAAATAAGAAATTTTAAATTCACACACTTAAGTGTCTGGATTTATTATAATTGTGTGATATGCGTGGTGACTGTGATACAATCTTGTTCAGCAGTAAAAACTACAAATTTACATAAATTCTGAATTATAAGTCAGCGATATATAATGAAAAATGAACCAAACAATGTTAAAGTAAAACGTCCGCTATGTACACATAGCGTGAACAGCAATTTATATATTCATTAACTTTCCGTTTATGATGCTTTGTAAAAATTCTAACATATGAATATTCAAACAGCATGAATATTTTGATAAATAAATTTTTGAAAAATTAATCTGTTTCAGCAAATATTTAGATCAGGGGCGTCAACGTCAACTTTTCAAGACAATTTTTTTTTTTTTATTAATATTATTTTTTTTTTTACATAATATCCAAATTCTGCATTTTTTTTTTTACATAATATCCAAATTCTGCAATTTTTTTTACATTATATATAAGGTTTGTAAGAATATAAGACTTTACAAAGATTCTGGAAATGTTAAGTTAGTTTTAAAGACTTATGTTTAACGATTTTCCCTACCCTTTTGGACAATAAGAAAAGTTCAACATAGTTGAAGAGTTTATGAATTCAGTTTTGTCAGTCTGTCTGTGCTCTGAACTCTCGTAAACATACTCTGATTGCCATTCATTTTCTATTTGTTGCTGACGTTTATAACAGAATGATATGTAATTAAAAATGAAGTGTGTAGCAATTATAGTTCGTTTACAGAGACATACAAAAGAATTACGTTATGGTCTAAGACGGAAAAATCATTTGCGGTTCATTTTATGTTACGATAGTTCAAAAACATAAGATTGAAACGCATCACTGAAGTGAATTAAAATATGCTTTCTGAGGAGTACACAATGAGTAGCATTTATAGTTTGTTTACAGGGACGCACAAAATAATTCCATTACATTATGATCTATGGAAAAAAGTTTGCAGTGTATTTTAATGAAGTTATGATACTTCAAACATAATGAAATTAAAACGATCGCTGAGGTGCACCACTACATATTTTCTATAGATTATGAAGTGCATAGCATTTATCCTTCGTTTACAGAGACGCAACAAATAATTCGGTTACTGGACTGATTACACTGCAAAAGAAAAAGTGTTGATTTTACAGTATAATACTGGCACCCCAGCTGCCAGTATTATACCGTAAAATTAACAGTAATAAACAGTAAAATAAGCAGTAATACGCTACCGCGCTTGCGCGGTAGCATATTACTAGTATGACTATATGACAAGTATGACTATATACTCGATTAATATGTTACAACCAAAAATAAAACAACAAAAATAATTTTCCTGCTAGCGTGATTCTCTTTAACACAAACTAAAAATATTAAATCTTTGCAGTACAACCCATTTTTTAAAATCATATTTAGTAATGAGTAACCTTATAATCAGTTTTTAATTTTTTATGCAATAAGAAAAACCTATCTTGTTAATATTTCTTTTAAAAAAATGTTAGCATGGGAAAAAGTAAACAGATCGCGAAAAACATGAAAGAAAAATAAACCTGCAATCACATTTGTTCAGTTCAGTGTTCACTTTTTTTTTTTTTTTTTTTTTTTTTGGTGGGGGTGGGGGGGTGGGGGATTGTTTAATATCTGACTTTTGTAACTTGCCATTTACTGTAAACGACGGGCATCGCGATTCCTAATAACATTCGTTATAAAACATAGTAGTGATATAACATACACTAGAAAACTTCACTAAACAATGGATATAATCATCCCTAACTATAATACATTTTGTGACGTATATGAGCATGGCGTTGGAGGCATTCGCAACAACAGATTATATCAGAATAGCCGGGGGTTCGTGTTCTTCGTCGTCCTTGCATGCTTCGTTCTTGGAGTCATGGACACACACATACACAGAGATATCTTTTTTGCGTCTTTGATAATGTCTTCTAAATTACCAAAGCCACTCGTACTGATGCATCCGTGATGTCAATTAGTCTTCGAAGTACATCTGGTTTTTCCAAATACTACGTTCACACACAGTAATTCATTCGGGTATAAGGTGGACATCCAATACCTCGAGCTGATCATCAGTTTTGTTTGAAGTAAAACTTGCCTTTAGGAAACAGTTTGCATTCTCATATAAAACAAACTAGTTCGGAATGCTAAAATTCATCTTTGTAAAACAGTATAAAAATACACAAATGTGATCAATTACCTAAAAGATGATTAAAATACTTTAATAGATGTTAAAAATTTACATTAAAATCATCGTGTAAATTTTTAACATTTATTAAAGTATTTTAATCATCTTTTAGGTAATTGATTACATTATTTGTGTATTTTTATACAATTTGCATTCTTTTTGGTTTG
The DNA here is from genome assembly GCA_963931845.1 of Maratus michaelseni. Lineage (NCBI taxonomy): Eukaryota > Metazoa > Arthropoda > Arachnida > Araneae > Salticidae > Maratus > Maratus michaelseni. Next base: position 123,832,721 of record OZ007587.1, read on the forward strand.
ATGCTATCTGAATATGTACTGAGGCTGCATTCTTTCCAAAATACTGGTAAATGCCAGTTTTTCATTTCTCTGTCGTTCCAAGGGGATGGTCTTGTGGCGACTCATCCGTGCAGGGTTCTCTAGCTGCTGCTGCTGCTGTGGACAATCTCTCATAAGTCTAACCTACTCTATATCTGAGTACCAGTGGCAACCCATTCATGCAGTCACTCTAGCTGCTTCGGCTGTGGACAATTCTCACCAGCTCGACCTACTGGAACTGAGAAATAAAAGCACTCTAACATAACATGACAGTGGACTTTCGAGTTTTCGACACCCCACTTCGATGGTTATGCTTTCCAGATTGCTGGATGAGACGGGTTTATAAGATGCAAGATCTCTCGGACTGGACTCATCTGTTAGTTTCTTTTGTGAATGGCAATAGTTTAATGAACTTATATTTAAACTGGGATTTTCGTTGCACAAGACATAGCTCTCATGAATATCAAGACATAGCTAACCCCTGAACGATAGTTTCAGTATTTCTTTTTCTGCGCAAAGCACGATATAATTTTATTTCTACAAAATTCTAAATCTTATGTTTATCAGGTTAATAAAGAAGTTGGTTTAACCTACATTATTCTGGAATTTCTTCGCCCAACTTTTACACGCAACAATTAAGCTGTAGGGGGATTTTGGGATAACTTCTTTACCGATATGCTTTTCCCGCATCACCTACAGTCTAAAGCTAGAGAATTTTGTTAGTTTTGTCTTAGGGCTTAATTACGCCCTGGTCCATCTAATAAGGAACATCCATCTGCTGGAAATCTGGTGACAAAAACTCGACGTGGGCGTTTTTAAAACCCTGTATGTTCTTCGAGTGAGATGGACAGTTTTCCACAAATAACATTATCTTCCTGGATTTGTAGGTCGAAGTTGCGCTTCTATGAGATGAAGAGGTCACTCAGTCATCCAAGTCTGTTTCTGGTTTGCATATTAACAGAACAAATCTTTTTTGTCGTGCTGTCTGCATTTCTTCCGACAAGCATTCGATCTTTACTGAACATATCCCACCAATGTATTTATTTGTCTCTTTTCACAATGAATGTTCTATCAGGCATTAATTGATTACTTTAAAGAATAATGCAAATTTGACTACATTGAAGATATTATAACCAATATACAAGATTATTCAAAATGAATCATCAGATTTCAAAATTCCATTATTTTCAAAAATAAACGACACAAAATAAGTGATACATGAATATGAATACAAAGGAAAAATATGAAAGTTTTATATTGTGAACAATAGGCGTGTTCTCGTGTGTTCTTCGTGAAACTATTTCACGAAAGCTGTATTAGAAGCTTTTCAGAGGCAGAAATTATAATGGCGTTTGCGGAGCAGAAAGCTTTTTTTTTGTGCTGTCGTTTGCGCGATATGGATCTGTAATCACCGTTCAGCGTGATTTTCGTAAAAAGTACCGAATTATTCCACCTACAGCTAAGAGTATTCGAAGGTGGTATCATCAGTTTGAGAGCATTGTGTGTCTTTGTAGATGGAACAGTGTCTTTGGAAAAGTGCACGGCGACCAGACATATCTGCAGAGAATGTAAGAATGAGAGAGATTTTTCTACGAAGCCCAAAGAAATCGACTGTTTGCGCCAGTCTAGAACTGAACATTCCTACGTCACACTTTATAACGCGTTTGACAGGAATTTACATACGTCTTCACATTATACGTGTAACTAAAGGAAGTTTTATCGAACACTTGTAAAGGAAAAAAAAATTATATTTTTTTCCTTTGTAGCCATGTATTACTTATTCTGTGTCGTTTATTTATGGAAATATAGCATTTTGAAATCGGATGATTCATTTTGAATAACCCTGCATCTTTTGAAATTTGCGAAAGTAAGCTGATTTTCCAACACTCAACATCTTTGTTCACTGTTGTCGCTTCCCCAGAAACATGTATATGATTGAACTGATTTAAAAATCTGTATGGAAACATTCACTAGACGGTTACAATTTTTTGTTGAGAGTTTTTACTATCCGTGAAGCCCCAAACTGGAATACACCGGTCAAACAACATCCTTTATACGCCATTGTATTTCTTGGTTTTATCTTCATTCTCTGGGACAAATAAGCAATTACAATTTTGTCGATCGTGTCTAGATGTGTTAGCAGTATGCATAACACTGACTCCGAAATATTTACTGATTTTGCGAATGTTTGTTTTTCATTTACCATGCCCTTCAGAATCATATATTTTTGTAAATGTCCAATTTTTCTGACACAGACAGTTTTTGATTATATGACTATTCTCCATATTAACAGAAAGTTTGCTAAAACTCAACAATACCATAAGGGATGATTTGCCTCTTCGAAACTCATGGTGCAAGTAACTCACCGGCTATTTATTAAACAAGAGCAGGCAGATTCAAAAGAAAGTAACGAAGAAATAGAATTGAAAACGAAAGAACGTTTCTCTTTCTCTTCAAATGCGTTTAAAAGCACCCAGTACTAGGGACGCTTTATTTACTACAGTGTACGAGAGAAAAACAAGAATCGACAACATACACCGCGCAAAGAATAAGTAAGAATAAGTGAAGAATAAGTAGCAAAATGAGACGAAAATTCGTCTGCCTTTTTCTACTTCAGTAAAAATATACAGGAAGAGTGAGACAAAGAATATTAGGACACGAGATCACAGATTCGCCTTAATCTGTCATTAAATAACGCGAATGTTATAAAATTCGGAAAAAGTAGTAGATATCCGAATAAAAAAAATCTCACTAAATTGGCAACACCGTACATTTTTATCGGTACATTTTTATAATTTAAATTTTTCTTGCATTAAAATATCATTTTGCAACTTTTAATATATGCATTAGAATTCGAGATACATGGATAATTAATTTTGTATTTGACATTCACATATTTAACATAATCAAATAAAGTAATTATTTTTTTGCGAATGATTACCTCCATGGTTAATATTTCTATTCACGATGAATGAATATTTTGTTTATTTACTTTAATGGATTGAGATATTCGACTGTTAACCTAATTTTCACAGAAGTTATCTCAGAATCTATACATTTTTTAATGTAACTCATCTCTCAAGCAAACAATTTTTTTTGAACGATCTTTCTAAAAATGTAACTTTTATGCAATTTTATTCGAAAAAATAATTTTGAATAAAAATAGCCGCTTGGCATATGGAAAAAGATGTGGTTAGCCCGTATTTGTTCTCCTCAGTCACATGACTTGAGCTTTTATTATATATATATTTATGTATGATAGGATTTAATAGAATAAAGACAACTTTTATTAATATCTTTTTAAGTTTTGATTCGATTTTCACAAAATTTGAAATGACTCGACAAAATTATGCAACGATTATACACTGCAAAAAATAATTGTTGATTTTACAGTATAAAACTGGCACCCAGCTGCCAGTATTATACCGTAAAATTAACAGTATTAAACAGTAAAATAAGCAGTAATACGCTGCCGTGCGCGGTAGCGTATTACTGCTTGCACGGCAGCGTATTACTGCTTATTTTACTGTTTAATACTGTTAATTTTACGGTATAATACTGGCAGCTGGGTGCCAGTTTTATACTGCAAAATCAACAATTATTTTTTGCAGTGTATATATTAAATTTCAAACCATTCTGTTGGGTAGTTTTTGCGCTGTTATATGCGGACAGACGGACGGACGGACCAGACGACGACTATAGGTGAAACGTATTTATATAATTACGAACGCACCTAAAAAGGGTCTTTTATTTTTTGCTACATTCATACAAAACGCATGTAACTAATCCTTAAAAAAAATTATTAAAATTTTGGACACAAACAGTAAAGCAGACAACAGAATAGAAGACAGCGACAAACTTATAACGGAACGTGATATTGATGAAATTTGATACTTACTTAAATTCTTATAAATTAATTAGTAGAATTATATGTCGGCAATCTTTTATATCTAAACATTTTGGAACTTTTAAAAATATTTGTAATTAAGAAGAGAAATCTGCACTAAATCTATTATTAAAAGTATTAAAAACATTTCAAATGCTTTATTTTAATGCTAGCATGAATTTAATGCTGTTGCGTTTAAATGCATTACATCAGAATGTCTTTTACGAAATTTTCTTGAAAAGCAACTTATTTTCAATTTTTCTGTAGTATACAATTCAATATTTTCATAAAACCAAGGCTTGAAATTCATTTTTTCCTAGGAGGGGAGCTTCTTTCCCAACATTTATAAATGGAGGGAAGTTTGGGTGGGAGAAAAAAATATCAATAAACCATTATTTTACGTGCTATTTTAAGAATTACATTAATACAGACATGGCAAAATACCATTATTTTTTTTTAAATCAACAACTCGCAATAATTATGCCAAAACGTTTATTTTTATTTAAAAAAAGGAAGAAAGTCAAGCTTTATATATACAACGTCTATATTCCAACATTTACCAAATGTTATAGGCCCTTAACAATTCGGTTGTTAAGTGAATTTCTGCAGTTGGATTTTATTAGATTTTGGATGCTGAAGCCATAGTCACAAGGTACACTTGCGACAGGCAGCACAAGAGCAACTTTTATAACTTTAGAAATTATCGGAAACGTATGGTTAAACTCTCTTAAAAAATGTTCAGAAAACTTTGCAAAATCTGATGTGCCTTCATTTTTAACTATTTGCATAAACAATGCATATTCGTTGATGGCAACATGACTATCCATTTTTGAAAAAAATTGTTTCATTATATCCTTCATGAAATTATAGCCAAAACCGGAATCTCTGGAATTTTCTTTCAATGAACTTAGGTTCTATGCATTGAAATTTTAAACCCATGTTCAAAGTTTGAAAGGGTAAACATCGATTCATTTTCTTCTATTACACGAGAAATTTAGGTTGAATTTAAATTGCCAAGTCCTAATTTTTGTGAATTGCATGAATGGGATGAACTACTTTGTGAATTCGCTGAACTAGTTTGTTGTTTCTAAATATGTTTCCTTGGAGTTCGGAAAAAAAAAATCTTCATGTGCACCACAAGATCTTTGCTGTTCTGCTGCTCTCATTTTAGTTTAGTGACGATTCTAGGCCAATGTGGCACGGCGCAGTGCCCGGTGGCCCTTACAGCCCTTTTTGATTCTTTTCCTTTTTCGGTCGCGGGGAAAAAAAAAAAGTCGAGAAATACGTCCATCTGACGTAGGAAAAAAAAATTGTGGATGTCATCAATCGGTCGAGAGAAAGAAAATCACGAAATTCCTCGATTGGTTACGGGGAAAAAATCGCGAAATTCGTTGATCGGTCGCGGGAAAAAATCGTTAATTTCGTCGATCGGTCACGAGAAAAAAATCTTAAATTTCGTGATTGGAAGTCAGATTTCGCGTTTAAGAAGCTGTCAAATGTAAGAATGTTGTACATTGATCTTTTCGTGATTTCAAATTGTTATCTGGATTGATTCTTCCACTTGATCGCCGTTTCAAAAAGCAAAATTATCCGGAAAATGATGAATTTTTTTGGGCGGGAGTCTTCCGCACATATTTTTTTCGGAGGGATATCAAAATTTTGGACGCGAATCCCACCATCTTGCCCTGAAATTAAAGACCTATGGAACAATGACAATTTTTATGTAAAATTCTGCATACAAAGCCAAATTTGTACAATTAAAAAAATCTGCTGAAATGAATTATTGATATATGTATTTGTATAAGAAAAAATATATATGTAATGAACAAATTAAAATAATGAAATACAACAAGCTTTAAATTTTGCACGAAGTGCGGAAGACCTATCGAAATATTATATATCCCACAGATTCAGCTATTGATATGCTTTAGAAAAATAACTGCTCTATTTCAAACGCAGTTTATGTTTAGAAATAAACAAAGTAAATTTTTATAAAATATTTATGAGTTACAATTCATATAATTTTCAAAAACATTAATTTCACAATTCGTATTTCATACATAAAAATTGACAAAATCAAATAATTATGTTTGGAATAATTAATACTAACACAATAATAATAATAAAAGCAGTTTGAAAAATAGTTAATACAGGAAATATAAACGAAAATATTAAAAATTAATTTAACATTAGGCGATAAGAATTTTTACATCTACATATTTCCTGAAGTACTCTACTGTATTTATAATTTCAAGCTAAAATTTACTTTGAATCGAAATATGAAGTCAAATTTAAGCATAGATACTAAAAGTTTGTTCCTATTTCAATACGGAGACAGTCCCTTAAGATTTTTTTACAATTACTTTTTAAATATAAGTTTAAAGAAAACATTTTATAATCAAACAATTTGTTTTAGTTTTTCTCTGTGCAAATTGATAATGATTAAAATATGTTGTTTTGTTCGTGGGGAATGTTTATGCAATCTGCAATCTGATTAAAATAATATGCTATACATAAGTTATAAGTAATCCATTAATCTTTGGAAAACAATAAAATAATATTCCTAATATATTATTGTAATCAGATTACAAAACAAAATAAAATCTCTAATTTTAAATAAATTTGATTTAAATAAAAAGAAAGTCCTATTGACATGATTAATAAAACAATAACGAAAAATCATGCGTCAAGCACATATTATGAAACACTTTCCAACACATTCAGAATACTGTAAAAAAAGTCACAGTTTACTAAGTAAACAATTCAGAAAATCATAATGCATTGGAAAACACAATTTCAACAATGACTACCAATATTTTAAAAAATATATATATATATAAGATTTATTTTGTGCAGCCCTGTATATGATCTATAGATTTGTATGTATACTATACATATATGCTAAAATTTACTTCAGTTAGGAAATACATAGTGCAATTGAAAATTCCCCTTCAGCAATTTCCGTCAATAAACGGAAATGTATGAGAGATCTTTTGAGCAGCCCAGTATATGATTTATAGAATTTATATGCACCAATTAATATAGAAAAATTTAGCTCCATTTAAAAACGCGCACCAGAACTGAAAACGAGCTACCAAACGTTTATTGTTTATACAGAACACTAACGAAATAATTTTGAGTGTCCCTGTAAATGAACGATACATAACCATATTTTACAGTAAGCGTCTTGTAGTGCAACTCAGGAATATGTATCAATTTCAATGCGTTTAAAATAGTGAAACATCGTTAAGATACGCCGCAAATGATTTTTCCCTATATAAACTGTAATGCAACGGAACACTTTTGAGTGTCCCTGTAAAAAAACCCATAAATGCTACACACTTCATTCTCAATGCCAAACATGTCGTGGTAAACCCCAAGAACATATATCAATTTTAAGGCAACACGAGTATATTTACGTAAGTTAGAGCACTGACAGAGGGTAGATAGACAGACAAACCAAATTCATAAATACTTTTCAACTATGTTGGAAAGTGTTAAAAATGATTTTTTACACATTCTGTCTTTTATTTCCACTGGTATGAGTAATGAAAAGCAAAAATGTTACGTACTAAAAAGAACATTTTTAACGATTTAAACTATACATCAAATCTTTAAAAAACACTTCTAAAAATATCGTATATCACACATTCACTCGGTTCGATAGGCAAATTATTATTTTAATACAATATAGGGCAAAATAGGAAATATGGACAATACTATTTTTTCAGGCGTCATTTGTGTTTCAATATTTAATATCCCTTTGATAATTTAATTTATAATATTAATTAGCTGACCCGCCTGGCGTTGTTAGAGACCATCCAAGAATCGCATGAAACGCGAAAAAACTAAAAATCGCTGCACGAATTCCGAATAAACTTTCCAGAAAGAGAACAAAGTGGCAAAGTTTTTAGAATCACCCTGTATTTGACAAAAATTTTTAAAAAGCAGTAAGCGAAAATATATTGAGGCATAAAATATGATTGACGATCGACAATTTTAAATGTAATATATTAATGCAAAACACATGGCTGAAGTACAAAGTATTACATGCAAATAAGCATATTTTAAACTAGTAGATAATTGTTTAATTTATCCAACCTATTTTTAGAAAAAAAATGATTAATGATTAAAAAATTCAAATAAAACTTTCGAGATAAAAAATATTTTGCCGTCTTCAAAATTTTATGTGTGTAATATTAAACGAGATGATTAATTAACTACCTACTCAATTTCTTTAAATAGGTTGATATTTTATTGCGTAAAGAGCCGAAGTTTAATTTAAATAAGTAGTAGCTTTAAAAACATGAGTAAAAATAAAACATTTCAATACCGTGAAAAGATTATCACAGAGTGTCTTATTTAAACAAAATAGTATTTGTAAAAATGTGGGAACTAATCAAAATAACATAAACAAGTATTTATGGAAATTAAATTAAAGAATAGGAATGATGATTATTTTTAAAAATTTATTTAAATATATTGAAAAATCTTAAATTTGATTCAAAGCACACACACACACACACACACACACACACACACACACACACATATATATATATATATATATATATATATATATATATATATATATATATATACGGTTCGTAAAGCAATGGTTCGTAAAATTCATACACGAACAGAAAATAAAACAAAAAATTCAGAAAAAACTTACTAGGCTTAACAATCATCTGTAACATATGTATGAGAGAATGGAACTTACCTAAACAAATGAAAAAAAGAGTTAGGAAATATATAATCACTATAAAGATTCATTAAAATAAATGACTTAAATGTAAAACAATATACGGGCATGAAAATTTCAGCTCACCAAAAAGGCTAACTATGCACAGAATAAAAAAATATTGCAATATAACATGCAGAAATAAATATTGGTGAAAATTACACAATGTAACTGATTTAGGTATATATGTAAAATAAATATGCAATTAAAGTTACAAGACATTAGAACCACTATTATTTTTATTCACAACTTTTTCCCTTTATTTATGTTATATTATGAGTTCAAACACATCCTCATCTTAAAATTTCTGCACTATATTAGCATAGCTACTCCCACTAAAGCAAACATTGCAGCAAGAAAACACACTAAAGCAAAAATCAGAGGTTGTCACAAAATTTGCATGATGTGCATCATTATGAGCACAAAATACAGTTACAATTGTTGATTTTAATATAATATAATTTTAATTGATTTTAATATAATAAATTGTTGATACCGCGCAAAAAATTTAAAAGCACAGAATTTGTACACCATTACAATTTTATCTATTCCCTCCTCTAATTTTTCATGTCGTGATTTTTTTCCCGTTTTTGCATCAGTTTCAGAAACAGCCAAAATGACATTTAAAAAAAAGCTGATTTCAGTGAAAAAGCTGAAAACTTTCATGCCTGAATACTTAAATCCAATATTTCTACATTCTTAATGCTACATTGCACACTGGTGTATATATGGATCAATTAAAATTGAACCTTTAATGAATAAATTCAGGTCCTGGCTGCCACTATATTTAAATAAAAATATTCGCCTTATATAATTACAAAACTATGGAATGTGCAAAGAATGACTCTTTAAGATATGTGGTATGTAAATCTAAATATGAGCATAAAAAAATATACTTCCAACAGAAAAAAATCCCTGACGGCTCGGCCTACAGGCACAGGTAGATTTCGAAGACGCAGACCGTGAGGCGCCCGTTTGTTGGGAACTGCGGAAGAAATGACCTTTTTGCCATGATGCTGCAGTTGGGGCTGCTCACTTCGAAATCTAACTTGTTTGCAGACGGAGCCGGCAAGGATTTTTTTTGTTTTTAATTTATTATTATTTTCTATAAGGGTTGGTCCTATAAAAAACTTGTCAATATAAAAGTTTTAGATAATATTATGGGGATTTATTTGTAATAAATTTAAGCGGACTGGATATCTTGTGAATTGATGAAATTATGAATTTTTTTCTTCTAAAACTCCCCCCCCCCCCCCTTGGGGCCATTTTTAATGATATCAAAAATCTGTCATACATAAATTTTCGGCCTTTTTCCTAGAAGTAATAATAACTTTTAACGGAATCGATACGTATCATAATTAAGAAGTTATGGTTTTTTTTTCTGTTTTCACAAAAAGCCCCCCCCCCCATTTCGCCCCCCTCCGTTCGATTTTGCCTATTAACGAACTTGACCGAGATTTTATGCCTCTTGATTTTATGTATCAGTTTGGAAGATATATGGTGCAGAATTATGGGAGTTATCGTGTCCATAAAAAAGTGACAAAGATAGATAGATAGCTTAGATATATAAAGTTTTGAACTGTGAGTGGTTTTGGGTTCTGGGAGTCATAATCGGCGTAGATCTGCAAAATTTTTTCAAAAATTCCAACTTAGGGGAGAATGTAATAGGTAGTATTTCTTACGAAATCTAGCTAAAATGCGTGTAGTGTAGGGTTAAACAGGCTTGTGTTCTAGAAAAAAAAAAGTTATTTTATGATATTGTCAGAACTCTCAAACAGAAGCAAAATCAATGTTGTAGAAACTTGTAAAAAATAAATGCTTCTGCAAACAAATAATCTAACTGTGTAAGCATCTAAATTCGTCTGTATCTAAATCAAATAATTCATTCCAAATTTGCTGGGTCATAGCATTTTCAGAAATGTTGGACGGCACACGTTGATATACAGGTTATCGTTAAAACATAATAAAATTCGTATGGGATAAACCAAGTTGCGTACTGCTCTTTAGAACAAAAGGAATAATCAAAACGCGCAATATCCAGGAAAGGAGTCAGGAAAGGAGTCATCATAACTCTTAAAAGCGAGTTTTCTTCAACGCCATTAAGAACTTTTGAAAAAAGAAAAAGTTTTGGCAAAATGTTTTGTGCATTTATCACTTTTCTATTTTCACTGCGCGAGGATATCGCCCAACCAATGCAACCGTCTCTTAGGTAGTGCATTCATATCAAACTGATGCATAAACTTAACATTAATGGAAAATAAAGAATTAAAATCTCTTCATTTTAAAACTTCGTTAAAGATAAAAATAAGTTTAGCAAGACGAAGATGGAATAGTCCAAAATGTAATTCTAAGTAAATTTTTGTTAGACGGAATAAGTATTTTTTTGTTTGTTTGTTTTTATGCGATTAAATTCTACTCGTTAGAAGCAGAAAAACATCCTGCAGTTGAATGTCTGTAAATTCTTTAATTAAAGAAATAAGGCGTGTGTTTCCATCATGATTTCTGTTTTGCATTTAAATGAAACATTTTCCAATCATTAAATGATAGTTTTTCAAAAAGAGAACAAAGTGCTCTGAGGGTAGATATTCTCTGTGCTTGTCGAATTATACAGTTTTAAACAAAAAAGAAAGTATCTCGAGCAGCTAGTTACCGATTACTTTTGCTTGAAGGCTCATGAAAGTGCTGAAAAATTGCCGAGGGGAAAAAAGAGAGGGGGGGGGGGGAGAGAGAGAAAGAGATAGATGCAGTTTTAGAGTATCAAGGTATTCTATGCTGAAAACATCTCTTAGATAACTTGCAGAAGTTTTATTAAGGATCTGTTGTCAAAAAAATATCTTCGACTGAGTAAAAATCATTTTGTAAAATTTCTTTTACGGTGAAATGAGTAAGAATATTTTAAAAGATATTTCTGAAAGCTGCACATCTTGCAATGTCTTGTTTTAAATAGGAAGTTTTATGTTACTCATGCTTCAGGGTGAGGAAAGGAGCGGAAAAAAAATCGATATAATATCCGGCAAAATGCTCATGATGTTCGAAGTAAGTCTCCATTGCCAAGAAACGTGTAACGTATTTCTTTAAAACTCCCTGAGGCGATAGGTGTTGAAGGATCAGCTTTAAAATTGAGCTGACACAGTGGCGCAGTCAGAAACGACCGTCTGGGAAGGAGTTTAAAATCATTATTGCTTATCATATTGCAGCTAGTCGATAACTCGACCAGCCGGGTAACTCCACTTATTTATTATTTACAGCAGAGTTTCTAAATCCTTTAAGAGTAGTGACACCTTGATTTCTGCGACATTTTTTTTTAAATTTAAAATTTCCATAATATATGAGTGTGTACATGGACTTATTAAAGAAGCAATAATATTATACGAATAACAAAATAGTTAATTTCTAAAATCAGTTATCAAATGTAACAGTTCTAAATGTAATTGGAATTTTTTTTTTCATTAAATATCTCAACAAATTAAATTCTAATCGTTGGATACTTTTGCATTTCCTGAAGCTGAAAGTAAGTAAATTCTTTAATTAAAGAGAAAATAAAGCGTATTTTCTATCAAGCTTTCTGTTTTGCATTTAAACGAAACATTTTCTGATCATTAAACGATCGCTTTTCAAAAAGGAGAAAAAAGAAAATGCTCCGAGGTATCTATCTAACGGTGGATATTATGTGTGTTGATGTCGAATTACACAGTTTTAAACAAAAAAGAAAGTATCTCGAGCAGCTAGATACCGATTATTTTTGCTCGAAGGCTCATGAAAGTGCTGAAAAGTTGCCGAAGAAAAAATAAAAAAAGGAGAGAAGGAAATAGATGAAGTTTTAGAGAACCAAGGTATCTCCAATGTTGAAAAAACCTTGGATAACTTGCAAAAGTTTCATTAACGCTGTATTGAAAAATTGTCTTCGATTGAGTGATTTTCCCTTTTGGAGTTCTTTTTTAAGGAAACAAGTAAAAATATTTTTAAAGATATTTCTGAAAGCTGCGCATTTTTAGAACGTCTGTTATTTTAAATAGGAAATTTTCTGTTACTCATGCTTCAGAGTGAGGAAAGAACGGAAAAAAATCGACATGATATCAGAAATGCTCATAATGTTCAAGGTAAAAATCTACATTGCCTATAAAATGTACGATATTTCTTTAAAACTTCCTGAGGCAATTGGTGTTGACGGATCAGTTTTGAAATTGCACTGACAGAGGAGCAATAATCGGCATCACCGCCAGGGTAGGGTTTTAAATCATTATTGCTGACAGAAAATAGAGAGTAACCGACAATATTTATTATTTACATGGCTGGCGTAATATTAACTTCATCCAGAAAAAAACTTCGACATGTTTTAGCAGAAACCAGCACCAGAGTACTTGATATTTTCGAATGATTGAAAAGCAGTGATTTTGAATTTATTTTTCAAGGCTTTTCTATGTGTTTATTTATAACTCAATCTACATAACAGTTTCATATGCAATTCTTTTTATTCTTTATTAATGAATATGCGCACGAACTCCCGTAATTATAATAAAATAGGAAATGTGTTCATCACATAAAATATTTATGGTTTCCTTCAATAATGAACATTCGATACTGAGCTACTGCGTGCAAAACTTAAAGAATGAAATATAAATGCATAATTGAAGTGTCTATATTTTTATAATAAACATTTATAATAAGTTATAAAAAAATTCTAAAAGAAAGGTGTATGTTGCAGACATTAATATCGCATACTTACTGGGAAAAATTGTACATAACTGCTTTTATTTATTTATTATTATTTTATCTTACGTAAGATGCAAAATTACTGTTGAGAAACACTAAAGTTTTAAAATTACCTTCTTTTTCTTCTTTCTTTCTTTTTTTAAGGCAGTATATATGCTCTTTTTATAATTATGCGCGTTCTGCAAGAAATATTTCTAAGAAAGTTAGAATTTAAAATAATAATAATAATAATAAATAGAACACATGTTTTTTAAAGGTTTAAAAGTTGTTAACTCTCTTAAAAATCGACATTTTTCACCATTTAATATTTTTTCTACAATACAAATCATGAACTCAAACAATATATAAAAACAGTTGCATTCAACTCTGCTGAAATAGTATTTAATTATTTTACTCAACAAAATTGTCGCTTTCAAGATTTAAAAAGAAAAAAAAAAGTTTGATGGGGAGAAAAGGGCTTTCAAGGTAGGAAAAGGTGTCAACAATTCTGTCAGCAAACTTAGATGATTTTTAAAACTAAAGCCGTCAGTAATTGGCAAATTTTGATGCCTCAAAATTTCATTCTTGAACTGCAAGAACAAGAAGTCACGTATGACATATACATATATTTATATATATATTTTTTAAAACAACAGTTAAGAAAGAGGAAAGAGTAACCAGTGACATACCGTTTATATCACGACACATTCTGATATTTTAGTGTGTTGGGTTACCGAGGTTCAAGTGCGAAAAAAAATTAAAGTTTCTATTTTATGTATGTAATAACAGCATTTTGGTGAAAAATACAAACGCATGTGAGTAAATGTACCACGTTTTATGTAACACTTTTTTTTTTCACACCACCTACCTCAAATTTCGCACTAGAGGTTTTTCTTTCTTTCTTTAAAAGATATGAAATAGCTGTTTGCGATTTCATTTTGGCTGTTTGTGATTTTATTGTGTAAGTTTTTACGCATCAGTTTAGATTAAACCACAGGAGTTTTAACATATTCCGAATCCTTCCTTCACTATGCCATTGCGGTGACATAAGGTGTAAAAGCACTCCAATTGTATGTGTTTACTATTTTATTATCAAGATTTTATATTTTCTGTAACGAAAGTATAATTAATTTCTTATTAAAATGTTATAAGTCTAATTCTATGTTGACAGTACAATGAGCGCTATTTTAACCCTTTGTATCACTGTGTTGCATGTCTGCAACATTCTCAAAAGTCACTGTTACTTATACAGTGGGCTTTAAAAGACTACTTCATTTATTGCTGCTGTCTTCTAACACAGCAATTAAATTGTTCATAGAATTCCCAACAGACTGAGATACGGAGTTAATTTTTCATATCAAAGTTTTGTATATAATTCGAGCAATTACACATCGTTATTGCTTGAACTTAGTAAATTTTCTGAAATTGTAAAGGCTGGAGACGTCCAAGCATAACATTCTTTACAAAGATAAGTTTGTATACTTTACAATTTTGTATTAGAAAATTAACAATTTTTATGAGAAATGTAATTTTCTGTTTGTTGCAGATATGAAAAAAGTATAATTAATTTTTTTTTCTAATTTTTTTAATTATTTTGTACATGCTTACAATGATGTATTCTAACATCAGAGTAAGTATTTTTCAAATCGGAGTTGTTGAGTCACAAAGGGTTATAAATCATTAGAAGCTTTGTTTTTTTTCAGTACTAAAAAGTACTATTTTTTTATATATAACTAGCAAAACCCGCGGATTTGCTCACGTAATTCTTGAAAAATGCCAAGTGGTATTCGTTGGCCTATTTTCATTAGAGAAAATTTTACTGCCACAGATAATTCAGAAAATACTAATCAAGCCACACTAATGTCAAAAAAAAAAAAAAAAAAAAAAAAAAAAAAAATCTACATTTTAGAATGTTTTTTGCTCTTTTACCTCCCTCTCCCTCCCTGTGGTAGTGTCACCGATATAAAATATAGCCTATGTTATAGCAAGGACAAATAGCGATGGTGGCAAATTGAGACCATCAATTTGCCAGCATCGCTTTTGAAAAGGGTTCTGAGTTCCACAATTTCATAGAAATTGTAATTTAGAATGTTTTTAGACCGCTTTTCGTTTATATCACCCTTTTAAATTTCGAATTTTTTTAGAATTTGTTTTTAGAAAGCATTTACATTTTATAAGTAACTACCATGCCAAATTTCCAGTTTCTAGTTCCTTCAGTATGAAAAAAATCGAAATTGTAGAATGTTTTTCGCTCTTTCACCCCCCTTTCCCCCTGTGGTAGTGTCATCGATATAAAATATAGCCTATGTTACAACTGGGACTGTTACCATCAATTTGCCACCATCACTTTTAAAAATGGTTCTGTAATTCCAGCGATTCCATAGTAATTGTAATTTGGAATGTTTTTAGACCGCTTTTCGCTCATCTTACCCTTTTAAATTTCGATTTTTTAAGAATTTGTTCTTAGAGAGCATTTACATCTTTTAAATAACTACCATGCCAAATTTCAAGTTTCTAGCTCCTTCAGTATAAAAAAAAATCTAAATTTTAGAACGTTTTCGCTCTTGCACCCCCTTGGTGGTAGTGGAACCAACATAAAATATAGCCTAAGTTGGAGCAGGGATTGTCACCATCAATTTGCCACTATCACTTTTGAAAACGGTTCTGTAGTTCCAGAGATTCCATAGAAATTGTAATGTAGAATGTTTTTCGAACGTTTTTTGCTCATCTCACCCTTTTAAACTTTGATTTTTTTTTTTTTTTTAGAAATTGTTCTTAAAGAGTATTTATATCTTATAAGTAACTACCATGCCAAATTTCATGTTTCTAACACCTTCAATATAAAAAAAAAATCAAAATTTTACAACTTTTTCGCTCCTGCACCCCCCTGGGGGTAGTGGCACCAACATAAAATATAGCCTATGTTGGAGCAGGGATTGTCACCACCAATTTGTCCCCATCACTTTTGAAATCGCTTCAGTAGTTCCAGAGATTACCCCCTACAAACAAACAAATAAACAAACAATCTTTACTTCTTTATAATATTAGTATAGATTTCAGTTCATAGGTAATATACATGACCAACTAAAATATGGGCTCATTTAATTTATGCACAGAACACATTCTTTCAATGATTTTCATCATGAAAGCAATTCACTGTTATCACAGAGATATCCATGTGGAATCTCCATAAAAACAACCGAATTTTAATAGTCATCAGCTACATTCACATGAGAAATCATTAAATATATTTTTAAATAAAATTACAAACATGTTTATTTCAATTTTAAGAGAACAAGGGCATGGTTTAACAAAACTATGAAAATTTACAAAATAGGTTTTAGAGAAAATTTGAATAATGTATTATTAAAATGACGGAGAAATTTTACTAAGCATCGGATAGTTTTGCCCATATTGCTATAGGAGGGATACTTTCAGGACTTTTGAAGGGAAAGTGACCCGAATTATCGTTATCGCACAAGGATAACCTTATTAAAATGAAATCTGAAAAATAGACTGAAATACGTCTGGCATTCTGGTGAGAGTAAAAAATCTAAAAGCATTTTAGATTTTCTACTGTTATTTTGCAATTTCATGGAACATAAAGAAATAGAATCTAAAATAGCTTATTTACTCGCGTATTTTTCGTACTACTTTTTTTTTTTTTTTTTTTTTTTTTTTTTTGCCATTTTAAGTACTTAAATTAGGAGAAGATAAAAACACGCGAGTCATTTTTTAACGTATTTTTTTACATTATTATTTTTTAAAGGATAATTTAGATTAAGTAAATAAATCGGTTATATACTTTTGATGAATCACCTATTTTCTTATTATACTACCTATTACTAATGAAAGGCGGTATTTGAAAAAAATCTATCACGTCATATTAAAAAATTTTTTACATTTTTCAATATTCACATTTTTAATTCTATAATATAATCTATCACGTCACATTCAACCTACCCGCATTGTCAACTTGGATTCTATATTCTGTTTTCTTGTGTTTTTGTGAACTAAAGTGGTTTTGTTTTTGATAAAATGCCTAATAGAGTGTGTAAAATAAATTCTAATCGTTTTTGTTAGGTTTGTGAACAATTTATATTCGCAAAAAAAGGAAGACTGATATCAGAATGTCTTAAAACAGCATATTTGGATTCTCAGTGAGTAATCAATATAAAAAGTGGGCCCGATATGTTTTTTGGGAAAGCTGTAGGCCCATTCTTATATGCTGGGCATCGGAAGAAAAAAAGTATCTTCAGTTTGGATCACCATTGCTGTGGAGAGAACCTTCAAATCACGAAAATGACTTATTTTTGTTTGACAAACACTGCAGGCTTTAATTCAAAAAATAAACATAAAATTCAATATTCTGACATTCCATCAGTCTCAAAACAGATATCACATTCGGAAACTCTGCCACATCCCGTATGTGCCGGTATGTCAAGTGCGAGTTGCCAAGATAGTGACGATCTGTTTATGGAGGATGGAACTGATGACGAGTTCATAATTAAAGATGATAAAACGCCACATTTAATAAACAAAAATATGTTGAACGACCTTGTGCGAGACTTGCAACTATCTAGATCTAAGGCAGAGATTCTTGCCTCTCGTCTACAACAGTGGAACTTATTGACACCAAATACCAAAGTAACTTATTACCGAAATCGAAGTCAAATTTTCTGCAGTTATTTCACCAAAAATGATTTATTTTTGTTTTTGCCATGATATTCCTGGACATTTTAATCCGATGAATCAACATTATGATCCAAATGAATGGCGTTTATTTATCGATTCATCTAAATATAGCTTGAAAGCTGTATTACTTCATAACGGTAATATAAAACCTTCTGTACTAATTGGCCATGCCGTAAACAGTAAAGAAACCTATCAAACAATGTCTCTTTTAATGTAAATGATACAATATGAACAGTACAACTGGAAAATATGTGGCGATTTAATAGTAGTTATTATGTTACTGGGCTTACAGGGCGGGTATACCAAATATTCATGTTTTTTGTGCCTGTGGGATAGTCGAGCTAAAGAACACAATTACATCAAAAAATATTGGCCTGTCCAAAATGAATTTACTCCAGGAAAAGTGAATGTGAAATATACATCTTTAGTGAATCAGCAAAATATAATTTTTCCCACCGTTACACATTAAATTGAGCCTAATAAAAAATTTCGTCAAAGCCGTGTTTCATCAATACAAACAGTGCTGCTTTTAAATATTTACACAAAAATTTTCCAAGTATTTCAGACGCAAAATTAATAGATTGAATTTTTATCGGTCCACAGATATGTAAACTGATGCAAAAGAAGGACTTTGAAAAACTTTTATCTACTAATGAAAAAAATACTTGGGATTCCTTTAAAACAGTCGTCCATGGATTCTTAGGAAATCATGGGATTCCTTTAAAACGGTCGTCCATGGATTCTTAGGAAATCATAAAATATTGCTGTTTTATTAAAAAACTATCATGCAATAGGTGTGAACATGTCTCTGAAAGTACATTTTCTCCATTCACACCTGGATTTTTTACCTGAAAACTTGGTGAAAACTTGGGCGCTGTGAGTGACGAGCAGGGTGAGCGTTTTCACCAAGACCTTATACTTTTTGAAGACAGACACAAAGGTTTTTGGGACGAAAGTATGTTAGGGGACTACTGCTGGTCTATTTTAAGAGAAACGGATCAAGAAAATTATAAAAAGAAGAGTAAAATCAATCATTTCAATTTTTTCTTTTTATATTTCATGTTATTATTAAGTATTTAATAAATATTTTTTAAACTAGACGTGACAGATTTTTTACAATAATTTTCCCGTACTCAGTGCACTAGAATTTATGAAAAAATACACATTTCGGCGAAAGTATATAAACCGTGTAAACCAGTGTAATTAATATTAAATAAAAGGAATTATAGTATGCACAGGACCACATAATGTATTTTTGCTCTTTTAAATGAAAAGTTTTGTTTGCCCCAATACCGAATAAGTTGCTTCTTTTACGCCAAATTATCTTCAAAAGGCTCCATTACTATTTTACCAATAAAGCAGAATATCTTAAAATCTGCGGTAAAGTTGCAATTTTTCTTAGGCAATATAAATTTATAGCACGAGCAATGTAAGAAAATAAAGTCTTAATTTGCGCCAATTAATTTTCAACAGAAAGGAACAATATATCATACGACTGATAATACAGATACGCCACAAAAAAAAAAAAAAAAAAAAAAAAAAAAAAAAAATGTTGATTTTACGGTATAATACAAACATTCCAGCTGTCAGTATTATATTGTAAAATTAACAGTAATACACAGTAATAATACGCTACCGCGCATGTCTGGCAGCGATATAAAGAGAAAATCGAGGGAAATAAAATACCAAGTTTGCTTCTTTAGATATGCGCAGAAGAAAAAAAAATACAAAAAGAAAAGAAAATCAGAGATTTGACTTTAAATCAGATTATACGAAATAAAGACTGACCGAACACAAGTGGTTAGAATTATTTTAAAATCTTTCTAACATAGTTGAAAAATGTTTATAAATTCCGTTTGTCTGTCTGTATGACCATCTGTCCGTGGTCTAACATTCGTAAAAAATATACTCGCATTGCCATGTAAATTTTATACGTTATTGAGGTTTAGTGTAGAATGTTCAGTATTGAACATGGAGTGTGTAGGATTTATAGTTTGCCAACAATGACACACAAAACAATTGAGTTCCACTATGATCTATAACTTGCAGTATATTTATTGATATTACGATATTTCAAACATAATGAGATTGCTATAAATCACTGTGTGTGTGAGGGGGGGGGACTACTACAACATGTTTTCTCAGGGACATAGAATAAGTAGCAGTTGGTTTACAGGGACGCACAAAAGAAATCCATTAATTATGATCTACGGGGAAAAATCGGCTGTGGTGCATTTTAATGATGTTAATGATACTCCAAACATAATGAAATTAAAAAAGACCATTGAGGTGCACTACAACATCTTTTCTATGGTTTATAAAGTACATAATATATATTACTCATTTACAGAAACGCACAAGAGAATTCGGTTACAAGACCGAGTGTGATCGATAATTGCTGGAAGTGCGTTATCCGTTTGTGGTATGAATATTTAAACTCATCTAATTTTTAGAGTATTACGTGATGTGTATAAATTCTATAAATCATATACAGGGCTGCACGAAAGAATTCGCATACATTACCGTATATGAGCAGCATTTGCTGAAAATGGATTTTTACTGAATTGTGTTTTTTAAATTACTTCTTCAGCTATCTTATTTGATTGTATGAAAAAATAAATTCATTAAAATATACTGTTAGTGTTGGAAAGTATTTAAACCAATGCTTGATGCATGATTTTTTGTTCTTGTGTTATATATATGTATACATATTCTGAAATTTTCTTTCGAAATCAGTGAATTTTGAGTGAATTTCTTTCGAAATTAAGGAAAATCACTTTTTGTAATCAAAATGTTCTTTCAAATGTAGGGGTGTGAAAGTTATTTGGAGTCGTAAGTTATTAGAGGAAATATACTCGTAATATATATGGTAATTCTGGAGGGAATTAAAATTGAATATTTCCTAGAATTTTGGTGGGAATTAAAATCTAATTTTTTTATTTAGATTTTACAATGTTTTGTAATTTTATTAAAATCATAAAGAAAAACAAAAAATCCAGAAATTTGCAAGTAATAAATTTTCACATATTAAACGTAATAAATGAAAGTTCTTGTGCGAATTAAAACCTAATTTTATTTATTTATTTATTTATTGCAATTTCATGAAACATAAGAAAAATCTAGAAAAATATCACTTAACACTCGAAAATTCTTCTAAAATAAGAGTTCAATTAACATTCATAGTTTGAAAATAAAAATGCATTGATGCAGGAAAGGAAAGTTTTCATAAATTCTAGGAATTAACAATAAAAGGCATAATATGATTTGGATAAGAAAGAAAGATAGCAGCAGTTTAGAAAATGATGACGTTAACTGAGTGCAAATATCCCACTACATAATACTAGGCAAGCAAATGAAGAGTGGGCGATAAGATGAAGTCAGGAGTAAAAAGATAAGAAGCCAGTGGAAAAAGAGCAGCATTAAAAATCTCCTACCGGTCTGTTTGGGATCGGACATTCAATCGATTATATAGATTATAAAAGGACTTTTAATCGATTATTAATTAGGCAACATTTTGAAACTTTTCCCCTTAACCGCAAAATGATATGACAAATTCATACAATTAATATGGATTAATTATTAATTACAATATTTTTAATTCATTTTAAAATTATTAAATGTTTTCGGGGATTTATTGGGTATAATCTGTAGTATCTTTCCCAAATAAAATATAAAGTTCTATACGATGAATATTTTTTTATTATTTTATATCACAACTATAACTTAAGAATACATTTCATATATGGGGGGGGGGGGGATGACCATGAATAGTTTGTTGAGCAAAACTCATTTTTGTGTGACTAAATTTACAATCTCGCGGGCAAGAATTTCATTTACTGAATACAGTACAATCTTATTACATATTAAAATTTACGCATATTGCACATTTAAAAATTTATAATCATAAAAAATATACAAAATTATTTTTAATATGATTATTTTTTCAACGAAGTCCGATACTATTATAATATTATATACATCCTCATAAAAATTAATATATTGGCGACGTTCTTATGCATAACCTTGCGATGAAAGAGTTGTTCTCGATAGCAAATAACAATCTCATTAAAAATTAGGTCAAAATTTCTCTGAATCTCTATATTCATCTAATATTTATAATTCATTCGGAATAATAATTTCACAGAATATAGAATTTAAATATCCGATTTGGCATTAAACGAAAAAAAAGATATTATTAAATATAGGAATTCCCAGTCTTTTTTTTTTTCACTGTCTGCTTACAGTTGATGTTTTTAAACTCTAAAGTTACATTTCCATTCTATCCAATCATCGCAAATTGTGATTGCTTGCTATGGGGGGAATATATTTCAAGGAGTCATCAGCTGCTAGCATTCCAGGGTTCGTAAATATCATGATATTTTCGAAAATATCAAAAATATCCGATATTTTGATATATATCCGATATTTTCGATATATATCCGATATTTTCAAAATAGTCAACTTACTGCTGATAATAAATATTTTCAAGCATGATATAGATTAGAAACTAAAATATATTGCACTTAACATGAAAACTTAAACAATATACTAAAACTACTTTTTTTTTTTCTTTTCTCCCCTTTTCTTTTTTTTTTTTTTTTTTCACTTTGAACAAAATTGAAGATTAACTAATCAACAAAACTGAAACAATTTGCTTTATACAGTTGAAATTGATTCTTTTCTAATGAAACTGTATAGAACTGATTATCTAAATTAGACAGTTTGTCTTTCTATAGCTGTTCTGAATTAGTTATGTCCTACATATGTAATCTACATTTAAAAATAAAAACTTCAAACAAAGCTTGGATTAGATTTTTGCTTTTTCTTTATCTAGAAAAGTCACTACCAGAGACAAATGTTCTTTATCTACAGAATGGAACAGTCAATATTAGTTGAAAATTTCATTTACACTTGTTTTGACTTAAAATATCTTGCACAGTGAGATTTTGAAAATAAGTATCAAATATTGAAAATAACAAACATCTTGATATTTTGAAAATAAATATCAAATAATATGAAAATATCGAAAAAATCAAAAATCTTGATATTTTGAAAATAAATATCGGATATACAGTGAAACCCCGGTTTTACGTTTTTCTCCGGACTGATGGAAAATAGCGTACTAAGCGGGAAATCGTAAAATCGGGGTTTAAGGAAAACTAACACATTGAAAATAAAATAAATGAAACAAACACTCACCTTGTTACACTAAAAATAATCTGTTATTTTACCTTGTTTTTTTTATTTTGGACACAATGTCATTTACAGCATTTTCAATACTTACAAGTTTTCGTAAACTCAGTTCTTTGTTTACATTAGCAGATAATTTTTTTTTTACAATTTTCGAACTTTCAAGAACTTCTTTCTATGAAGGAACACTATCTTTTGGTTCGTCGTCTTCATCATCTCCACTGTCATAACATGGAATGAAATCAGATATGGTGTGCCTGTTTCTAACAAGTAAAATTCGAGAAAAAAATATTTTTCTCCTCTCGGTAGAAAAACGTACCATGCGGGAAATCTTCAAAATGGATGACGCAGAATCCGGGATTTTTTAATATTATCAGTATAGGTTATTTGTTCGAACCAGTCAAAAATGACGTACAAAGCGGAAAAACGTACGAAGCGGATATCGTAAAATCGAGGTTCCACTGTATATCAACATAGATATCATGATATATATCAACGAACCCTGTAAGCATTCTGTCCCAAACTCGGTTTTATAAAATAATAAACAATCGCAGCTTTTAAACCTATAAACTCCTTATCACAAGAAACATACAAAATTATTTTGATGTATTTGATTATTTCTGAAATAAGACAGACACTATGTAATGCGCCCATTCCAATAAAAATAAGTAGAATGGCGACACGCTTACACTCCAGAAAGTACCGTGCTGAAGACAAAAAAGTTATAGTCTCATTAAAAATTAAGAGAGTAATTAAAATAAACATTCAGAAAAGCAAAAGATTTTCTGAATATTGACTTATCTTCCATTTCTATAATTCATTCGGAATAATTTCACTGCTGATATAAAATTTAAATGCCAGTCTCGGCTTAAACAGCAAACATTTTTTTATTATATGCAAATTCCTGACCTTTTCCACAATCTGCTAGTTGATATATTTTAAAATCGAAAGTTACATTCCATTCAACCTAATCATATCGTATTGAGAATACCACGCTGTGGGAAAAATATATCTGAAAGAGTCAAAAGAGTTTGTTTCAGATTATTTGCTCTGGTGGGAGTTGGGGGACAGTAAATAAATTTGTAGAATGTATTTCACCCGGGCGACGGCAGAACTAAATCCAGGCAGGGGCAAGATTTTGAAATAGATATGTCTGTGGTCCGCAGTCCCTATTTTTTTTAAATTTTAAATAGAAAATATATATTAAAAAAAAAAATCCAGAATTGCGTCGTGCAATTTTTAAAACTTTTCAATATAAAAATCAACACAGAAATTTCACAATTAAAAAATATTAACTATTGAAAAATAAATTTCTACCAGCATTTTTAAAAAAGAAGAATTGAAACAGTAACTTTTACTTTTCGTCAACGGAACTCTACCCCTCCATTCTTGAACATTCCGTAGAAGGAATTTTTTTTTTTTCGTTCAATGTCTTTCTTTTATGTCTCTTCTTAAGGGGGCCGAGCCGCTCCCCCCCCCCTATGACGAAAAACTCATAATTCACATTTATATTAATCTTTAATTGTTTTAAATCATTAGTAAAGAATAAATTTTACTTTTTTTTTAAATCAGTCGAAAATATAAGAATATAAATAAAATTTTTAAATCTTTGTTGTTACAATTGCCTCCCCCTTGGCTCCCATGCCGGCGTTTATAAGCTTACCATTATCAGCAAACGTTTTATTATATAAAAATTCCCAGTCTTTTTCACCAGCTGCTTACAGTTGGTGTTTTTTAACTGGAAAGTTACATTTCCATTCAACCCAATCATCTCATATGTGACTGCCAAGCTGTGGAGGGAAATATATCTCAAGGAGTCAGCAGCTGCTTTCATTCTGTACCAAACTCGGTTTTATAAAATAACGAAAACTCTCCACAGACTTCAAATGCTGGAAATTTGAGTTGCAAAGTTCGCTCCATCAAAGAAATATTTTGAAAGAGGGAACACTGTCTCGAGTGCTGCGCAGTTCTCAGAGCATTTGAATGGAAGTTTTCCCGTTGCTTTTCCAGATTCAAGGAAGGCGGCGCCGGAAAAATCGATATTGTTCAATAGGATAGCAATGCACTTTGAAGCCATCTTTGCTGTGCAGGGGAATTTCCATCTGAACACAGGGAGAGGTGCGGTAGAATTCTCTTCTCACTTCCCGTCAAAGTTTAGTGTTAAGAAAGTAGATGAAGTACTACTTTAAAAGTGTGACAATTCGATTTTGCAGAAAACTTGCAGTTTTTAAGGAGGCCTGAATTAAAATAAATACATACATGTGTTAGAAAAGAAAATTCTTAAAAATTACAATAATATTAATGATTCTGCTGCATGGGCGCCGGCAAGAGCGGGAAAGGGAAGACCATTGATTTTTTTTTCTAGATTTCAAAATTTTATTAAACAAAATTGTTTTTTCAATAATGTTTTTTTTTTTTTTAAAGATTAGTAAAATTTATTCTTCGAAAGTGACTGAAGGGGATAAAACACTAAAAGAGAAAGTTTAAAATATATGTCAAATGGAGGCGACAGGAAGGGGGGGGGGAATCCATGCTGTTTAAACTGCGGTCCACAGACACATCTATTCGAAAATCTTGCACCTGAATTTCGTTCTGTAGTCTGTAGGTGCCCATATTCTGCTAGATCATATACTTTTTTGATACAATCTTGCACAATAATATTCAAGGTGATCCAAAAGTCACAAAAGAAATAAAAATTCCACAATTCGAAAAGTATATTTTCACATAAAACCACCAAAAGTAGTCCGATTTTTAATACCAAGAAGTTTATTTTAAAAACTAGAATAGCAACATTTATCACCAACAGTTAGCACTGTTAATGGTTGGTCTCTTTATGGGCGAAATTTTTTTTAACTAAACATAACTTCATAGCACATAGAAACTACTTATTTTATTAAAGTCTATTAATGAGAATTTAGCTATTTTCCTAAGTATGTAAGAAGTCTGATGCCTGATTTTAAATTTTACATACGGATACTAAAATTAAAATATTAATTACTGAAGATATTAGAAATTGAATCTTATCACAACTTATATGTTGATAAAGCCATATTAAAGTGACACCAGAACAATTAAGATTGATTCCAGCCTTCTTTAAATACTGAATATGTTGCCTAATTTAAACGACTTCTTTTAAATTAGTGCACTCCCCTTGGGTATTTCTATTTTATTATTAGCCAATTACTTCTCTGGCAAACTGTAAAACAAAAGCTTTACACTCATAGTTACTTATTATATTTAAGCAGCATACAAATAATGCATTAATTATAAAATAAGACGGAATAACATATAGTCGCAAAAGAATACTTGACTTCAGACTTTTAGAAAGATTACTACACATCTTTCAATAATTATTCTTAAAGGTAAATTCAAAACTCCTCGCATACACGCAGCCATTTCTAATTGGACTAGTGTTGCTAAAACAATGAAAAAAAGAACATAATTAGCATAACTTTTATCGATTCCTAACAAACGTTCGAGGCTTCGATTTGTATAATTAAAACTAATAAGATAAGTAAATCTTTAAATATATCTCAAGGCTAAGCAGGAATTAACTCTGAAACTTGATAAAACAAATGTTCATTTATCGTAAGAAAACATTGGCGATATTATAATTAAAATTGTATGTTCTACTTGTGTTCAGGGATGTAAAACACCAATGATGGCTGGTTAGTTCGTTGCAAGAATTACGATCATCTTTTAAAATACTAATGAAAGGAGATTTTTCGAAATGAAAATAAAAAGCGACAGCATAAATTACACATTTATTGATGCAAAATGAGCAACAGCTAATTTAACTTATAATAAGCCTACGTCTTGCAATTATAAACTAAAAAATTTACAGGCCATTAACAGCATAATCTTGCATTTTCAGATGAAGATGTTGAAAACAAGTCACATGCAGAAAGTATTGATTATATGAAAAATGATTTTAAGGCTCTATTAAAAAATATGGGGTAAAATAAATAATCTACTCTCTAGTTCTCGACAAACTTTGCATATTTTTAGTGGTGTAGTGAGATTTTAGAAAATTGGCTTAAAAAAGTAAATGGATTTTTTTTTTTTTTTTTTTTTTAAATAAGTTTAACCTCAAAAACTGAAGCATTTATTTTTATGTCGAATTCCAGTTTTAACCCCTTGAGGGGCGGTGGTATATACTATATACCACTTAATTTTAATTCCCAAACGCCACATGGACACCGGAATTTTGGAATCAAATTTTACTTTTATAATATACGTGAAGAAACGCTTCTACTTATTTTGAAATAAATTTTGTTTTTAAATCCCGGTGTGATTCACTGATTTCAACATTTTAGAAACATAAGTACTTTGCCCCTGAAAGGGTTAAGTTGACAGCAGAAATAGAATAAGTTAAACTTTTTTGAAGTATACAACACATCTTTGCAAATATTCACTCTTTAACAGTAACCTATTTTTTGCCAAAAGTAATTCAAAACCTATTATTTTATTACTCTGCATCCTTACATTCAAGTAAGAAAAGAAAAAAAATCGTTAGAGTATCGCTGTCAAACCTTATGATTTTGAGTACCCCTGTTTCCTAATAGTAATAATAATAATTTTATTTCATGACAGACATTTGCGATTAAATAAAACGAAAATTACTAATTGGAAATAGTAATACTCAAAAATCGGAAGGTTTGGCAGCTATATGCTATTGAAATTAAAATTGTTGCTTCTAGTGTTTTTCTAGAGCATTAAAGACTTTAACCGCTTTGCTCGATTTACCGACAGCATCCCCCCCCCTCCCTCTCGGTCAAGTTTGTAAATCTTTCAAAAAACATGCAAATCAAAATAAAAAATTAATTCCTAAAACTAATTATGGCTCTTAAGGAAGATTTATTAATTCTCTTATTTTTTTTTTCCAACTAAGGTTATGGGAATCTAATAATTCCATTCATAGACTGGGAAAAGTTAATTAAAAGTTTAACAAATGAGAATATAATTTAAATATAGAGTATAGATTTCACACATACTCATTTCAGTTCATAACCCAAGTAAGGCAAATTTATTTATAAATTTTGAATTTTAAAAGAGTCTGTAGCGTAAAGTTACAAATGTAATTTTAAATATTCTAGAATAAGGTTTTTTGTATTTTGTTCATTAAATACTTAATATAACTAACTCTTCTTAGCGAGATTCTTTCACTCTTTATGTATAAAAAAAATATTTTGTAATAAAACTTCTTAATATTACTTCTTAATATAGATGATTAGTAAATAATTTTATGCTATTAAAAGGGAAAAAAATCATTATTGAAAGTAAATAATTCTTGTATCAAATCAAATATGGAAAATAATAATAATAAAATCATTTAAAACCATTTCATTTGAAATATAGTAGAATATTGAATAAACTGATGTGATACTATAAAAGCATATAAACACTTCTTAAATACACTATAAAAATAAGGAATGTGCTAGGCCTTTCGAAAGAACTTTGTCTTTCTTCGAAAATGCGCAAAGAAGACTTGCAACCACTCTGAAGGCAGGAGCAAGACTGAAAGGAAATGGGACGGAAAGAGGGGCAAGTTAAAGGAACAGCCAATAGGATATCAGAAGGCACCAGCCAATCACAGAAGAGAATTACCTAGAATGCAGAACATGAGGAAAATTATTAAGAAAAAAAATTTAAATGCATCTATTGCATCTAAATGGGGCCGGAATGCATCCAAATCATCTATTGCCAAGCATTCTTGGGATTTCGGCCATAGTTTCAATTTTCAAAATGCTAAAATTATCTTTAATGCCGATAGCCCTTCTGAATTGGACTTTCTTGAAAATTTAGTTATTTATCTTAATCGCGAGATTATAGTTAAGGAAAAATCTGATTCCACCATGCTCTCTGCTGCTTGGAAAAACTTGTTCAACTCAACCATATAATATATTTCTATTTGGTATTAAATTTTATGTTTGTTTATATTTTGTATACTTAATCCTTATTTTACTTTCATTTTTTGTGCATTTTAATTTTTTTTCCTTCATAATTTTCCTTATATTCTGCATTCTAGTTAATCTCTTCTGTGATTGGCTGATGCCTCCTGCTTTCCTATTGGCTGTTCCCCTAACTTGTCCCTCTTTCCCTCCCATTTCTTTCAGTCTTGCTCCTGCCTTCAATGTGGTTGCACGTCTTCTTTTCGCCTGATGAAGAAAGACAAAGTTCTTTCGAAAGATCTGACGCATTCCTTATTTTTATGGTGTTAAGACATCTTTTTATGCTTATATAGCAGAATTGCTGCTGTACAAAATTTCACACGTCTATCTGACATGCATTTACATATATTATTCTATAGTTAATAGAACTTGCACCGTTAAATATATCGATGAAGAAGGGTAAAATTTGGCGAGAAGCGTTTCATTTACTTATATTTATAGAATCCAATTTATTTTCATAAAGATTTCTATTCTTGTACATTTTATGCTAACAGAAAGGCATTCTTATAAAAAAATTCCCCTGCTTGCTGGAAACTTTAAGGAAAACAGCTGTTTATCACCAGTAGGTGAGATGCAATTATGTGTTTTAGCTTTTTGGCCAAGTTTTATGTTTACTTAATGTTAGTTTGTATTTACTTGGCCATTCTTGGCATCCATACCAGTACAGAATAAAATCAATACCCGGTAAGTAATATATCAACTATTTATATCGGTTTTCTTCGATGGGTTTTTGTTGTCCCAGTATCAGCTGCCAGTGGGTGAAAATGAGCCACAGAAAACCACTAATTTTAAAGAGAAAATAAAAATTGTACTCCAAAGTTTAAATTAGTTGTGCGATCTAATTAGTTATTCAGTGCATAAAAAATAACAATAAAGTATCAAATCAACCAATCTTCTAGCTACTGAACATCATTAAATATCATAAGACTGATATTTCGGTAATCGTTTGATGACTATAACAGATCAGCCTTGTTTTGTTAATTGTCATAAGACGATAAAAGGCACCTTGGACTGTAAGTACAATAGTAGCTTGCAATGAGCGAAAAAAAAAACATTTAGGTGTTTTGTTTTTTTTGTCTATGTAATACATGTACAAACAGAAGTTTTTTTTGTTTTTTTTTTTCATTTAATTTTACAAAATTTTCAACTTATTTATATATTTCCAAATAAATCTTTCCCCATGTTTTAATAATTTGTTTATTATTGAATATACTTATTACTATGTTCCGTTTCTGAATCCAGTGTATAGACTAAGACACTAAAGTAGAGCATAGTTCTAACTATGGCCAATGTTCTCAACTGAGAACAAACACCATAAAAGACTTTTTTGTCCCACTTTAATTATTGCTATATTTAAACTAAAAAACAAAAGGCGAAAATGCCGAAAAAAATAATTATATACCTGCATATTAAGTCGATTTGTATGTAATACAGTTAAAAACCTAAAATGTAGTTTTTTTTTTTTTTTTTTTTTTTTACTTAAATTTACAATTTTTTTAACTTATTTATATATGTGATTAAATTTAAAATTAAATCTTTCGTAAGGTTTTACTAATTTGTTCATTACTTAATCTACTTATAAATATACTATATTTTTTATTCAGTGTAGACAGCATAATATGAAGTGGCTAATGTTCTTAATTTAACAACACCATAAAAGTCATATAATACTTTTTTGCTTCAATTTTAATTATATAGGTAAACTAAAACAAAAAGGAGAAAATGCAGAAAAAACTATATATATATACCTGTATATTAATTCTATCTGTAAAAAAAGTTAACTAACTGTAGATCCTATTTTATTTTACAGACTAATTTTCGCATGGGATTCAATTAAGTAGCAATATAACGCACAAAGAAAAAATACTGTTAGATGAATGAGACAAAAATTTCTATTCACACAGAAGTTACAAGACCAAATTATTTAACTGTACCAAGTTGAAGTATTTGAAGTTATCACGCATTTCTGAAACAAAATAAAAAGCTACTTACGCAATATATTAAACATTTAACTTGTTTATCCAATTAACCGTTTTTAATTAATTACACTCTTCTTTAGTAAAATGGAACAGATTAATCATACTTAATTATATGTACTTATTCTATTAATTCGAAACAGAGCAACGTAAAGATTTTAATTAAAAATATGTATGATATCCAGTTAAAAGCTTATAGCATTCAAATTGATTTATATTTTAATTTATTTTAATAAGTAAATAAAAATAAATTCCATTTAATTAACAAAAGGCACACACAAAATTAGGAAAGCAAATTGAAATTCTGTTTTTCAATAAATAAAAAGAAATAAATATACGCAATTTGTTATTCAAGCATGCTTCTAATTAACGAGGTACATCATAAAGTTAAGATATTTTCTATGAATTATACTTTTAATTTATTGCAACTGGATAATTATTTCCGCATTATGCAAGATTTTAGAAAAAAAAGGTCAACCTTTTTGTTTGTTTTTCTCTACAAAAATCGGTGTTAAATAAATGAATACAAATTTTAAGAGTACAGTACCCTTCCCCCCTTTCCCCTTTAAAAAGCACCTCGTTACATCACCCATTTGGATATACCGCTCTGTTTTCGTCTCCCGAAGGAAAAAAAATTAAACAAGTGGGTAAGTGTGATCGAAGATCACTCAAAGGGTTTCGTTTAATATTCCTTTCAAAACACTTTATCTTTTATTTAATAAATTCAAATAAATTTCATTTAGCAACAACAACGAAAAAAGTCATGTTTTTTATAAAGTAAAAATTTACCGGTCTATTTTTTCGTTTTTTCGGATATCTAAACCAGCCGGATAGCGGGCGGAGATCGCTATTATATTTTCATAATAATATCCGTCATACGGACTAAATGCAATATTTAAAAAAAAAATAATTTCAAAATTAAACAAATTGTACACCTTCAAAATGTTAAAATATGCGAATATTTTCTTAATCGGATTTTTATCACGATTCAATATGTATCTCAAACACATATATTTACTATTCTCTATTACTCCTATTCATATTCGCTTTGTATTATTCTCAAACATTTGACAAATCCGTTAAACTTCCGATATGACGTCAGATTTTCTTTTTAAATCTCTAATGACGTGATATTAATCTGCTTTGTGTACATACACATACTCATACTCCTTGTATTATTGAGAAATCTTAGACATTTTCCGTTTTATTTACCACTATAATGTCAATCATTTTTATTTCATATTTATCTTTTTTCAATTGGTGAAAGTTTTTATTTCACTTTCATTTTTCACGTGGAAATCGTCTGATAGAAAATTAATTATTGTAGAAAGAATTTCATCGTGGATTTTTAATTTTTGGCATCTGCTATAACGAAAAATGTTTGAATTTAATAGGAAAAGGCTGTTAGAATTTTGGTTTTTTATCTCTATTTATTAAAATAATACGAATTTTTCAAATTTTTATATTTTGAGCTCTTTACAGCCGATATTCATCTATATACACAAAGTTTCAACTCTGTAAGTTATATAGTTTTTGAGAATGGTTCTGTGACGGACAGACAACGGAGCGGGAGTAATAGGGTTTCGTGAGATGAACGAAACCCTAAAAAGAGGTCAGCTTTAACGGCATTGTTATTTAACTTTAACTTTAACTTAATTTATTAATTTATTATATGTGCCAATTACATAATAAGTATACTTTTCTACAGTTACTTTTTTTTAAAAATATGCGCATAAACTAATGCTTTGGGAGAGATATAAAATATTTACTTATAGGTTATAATCTTTTTTAATACCACCTGTTATATCAGATTTCAGACATGACGCTTTTTTTCTTCATGCACGATAGAAAACTGCATAATAATTATTATACTTTATCATACAAATCAATGCATTGTTCTCTTTGTAAAAACTGTACACATCTAAATTGGCTAAGGCTGAAAATATGACAATAAAGTTTAACCAATGAAAATTGTTGTACTGTGTAACGTGTCCTGTTGAATGGAATTTTAGAAAAGTAGTACTTTAATGCAAAATCTACTGTATAAATTAATGTGACAGGAAATGAAATTAAAATATTATAATCTGAGAATTACGATAACGCATGTGTCTTTGTGTCAATAATAAAAATGAAAAATAACTTCGATTTAAAAAAAAAATCGTTTTATTCTTAAAATTATCAAACTTAGAGTTACGGTGCATCAACTTTTAATAAGGGACACGTATCTGATGATTTTCAAAAAATATTTAAAGAAAAATATTCTTTTTAAACATAAGATATCAAACAGAAAATTTAGCTTAAATTGGGAAATCTAAGAAAGAGTGTGTGAAATTTTTATCGGATAGCACTTCTGTTTGATTTGTAACAGTCCTGGAAGTAACAAGGAGGTAGAAAAGAAAAATCGTACTACCCCCTATTAATTCTGTCACAAACCATCGTATAAATGCAATTGTACCAATCGATTAGTAATAACGTTAACTAATTAATGCTATACTTAAATTTTGCTTGGC
Source organism: Maratus michaelseni (assembly GCA_963931845.1). Taxonomy (NCBI): domain Eukaryota; kingdom Metazoa; phylum Arthropoda; class Arachnida; order Araneae; family Salticidae; genus Maratus; species Maratus michaelseni. Next base: position 123,866,383 of record OZ007587.1, read on the forward strand.
TTAGGTGACATCTACATATAGAAATCGTGACAAGCATTAAAGTTTTGAATTATTAACATCTAGTTTTGACATCATATTTGGATTCTTCGGTAACTTATCTTCGGATACCAAAACAAGAAGACATAGGTCAAGCAGTTCAAGAATTATGAAGGTTTAAAAATTTAGAACTCCTAATGTTAAAATTAATTTTTAATGGTTGCAAAACATACAGAAATGCGGGTAGCTTAAGCATGTCAAAAACTACTTAGCGGAATGAACTGTAATTTTTGATTCACATACCTGAAGCTTCTAGAAATTGATTTCTGTTTAAAAAAAAAAAAAATCATAGGTTACAATTCATAATTTTTTTTGAAAAATTGTTTTTGAAAAAAAATATATACCGAAATTAATTTTAAAAAAGGAATTGTAATCTATGAATTGTTTAAAAAATTCTATAAGTTTCAAATATGCGAATCAAACATTAGAGCTAATATCGCCAAATAAGTTTGAATTATGCTTAAAAAAACTACCCCGCATTGCAATCTGTTTTGCAGCGATTAAAAATGAATTTAACATTAGGAGTTCCAAACTTTAGACCTTCATAATTCCTAAGTTGCTTTGCCGAATGGCTTCTCGTTTGGTATCCGAAGGTAAAATTAACCGAAGAATCCAAATAAGATGGCAAAACTAGGTGTTAGTATTGAAAATTTTAACGTTTGTTAACACTTTTTATATGTAGACGACCTTCTAAGCAAAATTAAAGTATATAGTTAATTCGTAGACGTTATTGCTAATTGATTGGTACCAGTCACATACTTATACGATGAGTTTCAGCTTGAGTTAATAGGGGATAACTTTTTTTTTTTTAATTCACGCTGTACATTTGCAGTATAGGCTCATGTATATTACTGAAAGTGATTAAAAAGTTAAAGAAACCAAACTATATATTCTGTTTAAAATTAAGTAGATTAAAATATTAGATTAAATTGGACACGACACAATAATTTTAATCAGTTTATTAATTTTTTCCTCCAGAATTGTACACAGATTCCAAAACGCCTGCATTTAAGAAAAACAAATGTGCATATATAGTTTTTGCGAATGTATAGTAATTTATGGTTTAACATACCACTAATACTCTTTTATATAATCACTGAAAAACTTTAAACGGTCAGTAGTGAGCGGTAGGAAAGCTAGCTGACACTCCGTTTTAAAGAATTCTAGAATTATGCCACAATCAAACTATCAGGATTAAACTTGTGCTAAATAAAATCCACATTAAAAAGTTAATTCCAAAATATCCATTATAAACAATCTACTTTCTGTGTTCTATTAACGAATTTAATCTAAATGTAAATTATATTTAAAAATAATTTTTTTACAAAAATGTTTCTTTAAAAATAAGAGAAACACATTTGTAGAAAACAAAATTTGCCATGTCGCTAATTCCCAGATTTCACACATTTTTGCTTCCCACACAATATACCTCTCTCTTTCGAAGTACAAACTTTCAATATTAAATTTATTCTAGTAAAAATTTATCAGCGGTTTTCAACCTAAGTTCGTTATCATAAGTTTATGGAAAAGCAAAATGATTTACAGAATTCAAAACACATACTTTTAAAACTTAATTTCTTTCTCCGGCGTTGCCAAAAGCAGAAATTCACATTTCTCCAAGTTAATGCGTTGCAGCTTCCAAGTTTAATTCGAAATAGGAATAAATATATATTTTTCCCTTACTGATACACACTTTAAATGAAGTAGCTTATTTTAATTAACTTATTTGTTCTTTACGAACGCATCAGAGATATTTCCTCATTTTATAAAACTAACGAAATTTAAAATTTAGAATACTTTTTCATACAATAACCGATTTATCTCAACACGTAAAGTAACCAGCAACATAAACTATGACATTTTAAATGTAATTAAGCACACAAATCAAAAATTGTTACCAAATTTAGATATAAGCTGAAATAAAATATAATAATCTTCAGAAAATTCGAAGAAAAAAAAATATTTTTTCCATAAAAACAACAAATTACATTTAGATTTTATGAATCTGTTTTTATTCCACAGAACAAATTAGATTACCACCTGCTGATAAACCGATACAGTGGATTCTGATTATTTGGGATACAGATTAATTAAAAATAAATAAATAAATAAAAATCACAAAATACCATTAACTTTACTTCTGATAATTGGAGCATCGGCTTTATTAACCCTTTATGCACCGACGGTATACTTTAAAATACCATTAAAAGAAACATGTTATATAAGATTTATTTAATACACCTATTGTCAGTAATGCAAGTTAGCACGGGTTCTAGACACTTTATCATGCTCCAAAAGCATTATTCGCTGTACAAAGCAAAAATATTTTTTAATGGATATTTTCTTTTCCGATTGTAACTGTTCAGCCTTTTTTATGTTGAAATACATTAAAAAGTTTCAGTCCTGAAAAATTTCTACGTTTATATGTAAAGCCATTACATTTGTATATTCCTAATTCTGTAAAAGGCTAAAAAAAATATCCTAAAAGATATCATTTGGGTAGAGTTATAAATAGTCTACAAAATCGCTTTAAATACGGATTTAGTTAGTTACATTTCAATAAATGAAAACATTCTAAAATTTAGATAATGATTGCAGAAATCTAGTCATATTTTCAAATATTCAGAAAAAAATGCTTTGGAAGGCGTCAAATCTAATTCTAATTAAAATCAGATTTTTTTTTTTTCAAAATTTTTGGTAGTAATTGAATAAAAAACAATTTTGAAGTTTGACAGATATGCTTCTGGGCATACCCGAATGATTCATTCGAATAATGAAAATAATCGTTATGCCCATCACTAAAAGATTCCTTTCAAGTTATTATTTTGCGGAATCAAGCAACTTAAAATTGTCTCATTGTTTACAGATAATTACATTTTCTCCTAATGAAAAGACTTATTATATTTTCTAAGTAATCTTTTAAAATTTAGTGGTAATATAGAAGTTACTGAACCTTTAAACGATTGACTTATAAATATTTACCTTTCTTTAAATCTAGTACTTCACGCATATCGAAAATTTATTTCTTTTCAGTCTTTCAGAAAAAATTAGGTAACATTTACTCTAGTTAGGGGAGAATGTTAAAATTATTTTCTTTTGCCGTTTCCGTCTCTTTTTCTCTCTGTTTTTTCCCTTCAAAAGTCCTTCCTCAAGGCATTCTCATGACAATATGAGTAAAATCGATCCACCCCAACTATCTTTCTCTCAAATACACACACGAAAAACAGAGTCTATCAAAATTAAACAAATTTGTACAAAAATATAAAAAAAAAATATATTAAATGTCGAATGAAACATTTGTTTTTAAGGGGATACAATATCGCAAAAATCAAAATTTGACAGAATATATCGATCAAGAAAACAAATGATCGAAAAATATCAATCGATCAAGAAAACAAACAATCCAGGCATCTTAAAAGTAATGCTTTAACTTTTTTAATCATATTGCCTTTAAAAATAAATATTCTTTTCTGAAATAATTACTAAAAATTATGATCCAAATTCTTTTTACATGTAAAGGAAAATTCTGAAGATCTTACAAATTTAAACAGCATCTAACACATCATAATTTGGCACTTAATTTTTCAAAGTTCATGAAATTTTGAACATAATGTCTGTTTTAACAGTGATGGGCATAATTAATTGATTTAATATTCGAACGAATCATTCGGGCATGCGCAAAAGCATAGCTGCCAACCTTAGTATTCTTTTTAATCAATTACGACCAGAAATTTTGTTTAAAAAAATAAAAAATTAAGAGCTACAAACATAAATTATCTGTATGTGTTTCTTAATTCTCTCTTTAACTCAATGTTTCTGGTTTTAATTGATTAAAACGAATACAATGGTTGGAAGCTATGTTTTTGCGCATGCCCGAATGATTCATGCGAATATCAAAATAATTCATTATGCCCATCACTAAGTTTTAATATGGTCACGACAAAAACTTGGTAGTTAATAATATCAGTGATACAAATACAGCAAATAAATCTTCTACTTGCGGGTATTTTGTTAAACACTGCCTTCTAACGACATTTGAATAATTTGAGTAACTTCCAATATTAAATTTTGAAGCAATTACCCATTCCCGATTTCATTGCATTAACTGACTTAGTGGGAAAAAATCAAGTGAATAAATCACATTTTTTAAGAAATTTCTAAGTAATAAAATCATAACATTTTGTATATAAACTTCGAAGTCTATTGTAGCGAAATTATCGCCTGCCAACAACTCAGCATCTAAGAATTATTACATCATAGTTTGTTTTTTTTTAGTTTAATATTAAACCAAGTAGGTTAAGCAAGTTTACGCTTCTTTCTTTTCCAAATGGACAACTACTGGCAGGTATTGAAAATAATTAAACTAACTCAAAGTAAATCAGGCATTTTACAACCTAAGTTTCTTTTCCCATGTATACATTAAATTAAATACACACATGTTATATATTTAATTTTTATATACACGATTTCTTCTGAATAATAAATAAGATTCTATATGCATACCTTTTTACATAACGTTGCGTAGGCTAAAATGTTTTTTTCTTCTTTTTTGTTACTTTAGATATGTTCAATAGCTAATTTTCTAATTTAATATAACGCAAAGTAATTTTTATTGAATTTAATAAATGTAGAACACATAATTTCTTCTCTCTTTTATTTCGCATTTGATATGCTAATTTCGCTAAGTATATAATATAACTACTTAATCCCACACGCTGTCAGCTGCTTTGATTAATTACTTTAATAATGTACTTTTCCTTTAACCACGTTTTTTGATAAGACGCTCGGAAAATCATTTATTTTCAACGAAGAAAGTTAATGCAAGTTTTAATTAATAGAACTGAATATCTTCTTAAATATTTCTTAAATTACTCAAGACAAATTTCTACGCCTTAATTAATGATTCAGGAATCATGAAATTAAAAAGGCCAAAACTACGAGTACACATTAGAGTCCCGCAAGGATCGAGTTACCCGAATCGGATCCAACCCTCGATTGCGGTCGCGCGGGTCGGCTTGACGCTAATTTTTTTTTTTTTTTTTTCGGTGCGGATCGGATTCGGGTTGTGTTGACTTTAAATGTTTCGGGTTGAGTTTTGATTATTTCGGGTCGGGTTGACTCGACTTTTCAAAAGAATGCACTGAATATTTTTTTAGTGAAAAAATTGTACATTTGAATATTACAAAAAGAGTGTATATGTGTTCATTTTTATACAAAACAGATAAAACTGATATTAAAGATATATGGTGTTATGATAATGTTTCATTTATGGTTATATATATATATATATATATATATTTTTTTTTTTTGTAATCTAAATAAAGAACAAACGTGTCCGTGAGTAACGCTGACGTCATTTTGACGTTAACAACGCTTGGCGATTAAAATTTCGCTTTTACTTCAATTGTTTTTTTATTTCTATGCATCGAACATTTTCAATTTTTACACCGTCAAATAGGAGAAAAAAAATGCACTTTCCAATGCTGTTTGAAAACTATCACAATTTACTAATTTTTATGGTTTTAAAAATATAATTTTCAAGCATTTGTTATGTCAATTATGTCTATCAATTATGTCTGTCAATTATGTCTATCGCCTGCAGACGATTGCGAAAGATTAACCCGTTTGCACTTAAAACAGTAGAGATGGTCAGCATTTGTTCTGGGCTAATATTTCATAACGAAATTAAAACTTCATGAATAAATTAATAAAATAATATACATAAAACACAAATTTAGCAGATATGTAATCTAACTACGTGATAATTCTCAGAATAAAAAAGAATTGCTGTATGTAGCGAAATCTTTGGCGTTTTCTTTAGCTAGTGAACTCTCGGCATGCGGCTAATACAAAAGTATCGCTTTTAATAACTTTCAAAACTTTATTTGAATACATGATAGATATTTTCATATAAAATACTTTTTTGGTGTTTTTAGTGGTCAACGTGCAAAAGTAATATTGCTCGGGTACGCTCCCTCTGTTTTCCTCATCTTATATTGAATTCATATATTTAAATTACATTGAAACTAATTAGGCCGTATGTCTCACGTAAAGTGATCCCAGATTCAGGAGCATACTCGAGATCTAATATACAAGAGAGAAACATTTAAATAAAGCAAACTGAAATTGATTAAATTGAATTTATTTTAAAAGATTAACATATTTAAATACATAAGTGTAAATCATTATGCATAGTTTAACGTACTTAACAGTAAACTCGACCGTATGTTTTAATGATATATTTACCACCGAGAATGCCTCATCGCGTAATTAATATCAGTTTAAGTAATTAAATATAATGCAGAAATTTGCTCGGAATTAAAAGCCTGCTTACCCCTTATACATCTGGTAGACATCATCATCATCTAGGGGGTCCAAAATCCAATTCCTGATATTGGCGGTTGGCGGTTTCACACAACAAAACAAAAACTTATAATTTTCACCTAACAATCACGGGTTACAAATACCCTGAGGACACTACTCCAAGATCATCTTTCTGAGAACTTTTTCTCTCTCTCCGCAATTCTTTTTGCCCCTGGTCATCTCCTTTTTCTTACTTAACTATTTAGTAATTCTTACGCCCTTTTTTCTCCCCTAAATCTCGTCGTCCAATCCTTTTTTTTCATCCTGATCCCCATTTAAAGACAGCATTTTACTGGATTTTCCTATAAACATATTTCGCTTTACATTACCATAATTTTGGATACATTAAATACTTCCCCCTCTCTGGCCAAGATATCAGGTGTTAAAGCCATAACTTTGACGGTTTCTTTGATCTTATAGAAAAGCTTATTTCTAGAGGCATCACTATTTCATCCAGCTGCAAGTCTCTGAACGCCTTTCGTCTCTTTTATTCTCTATACCTTTTCTGGTCAATAGAACACAAAACTTACTGGACGTACTTATTCAATTTACGTGAAGTCGTGCATTCGAATTCCTTTTCTTTACAGAAAATACCCTACCTTTTAAAACCCTAAATGACCACCGTGCGCAGCAGTTGCATATCTCCTAGCGTCTTTTCATTCCTTTATTCTTATACCTTTCTTGGTCAATAGGATACACTCAGCCAGCTGTCGCCCCAAACACCTTGAGCGGAACTCGTTTGATCTTTAGTCAAATGGAACTACCATGCTATTCCTTATATTCTTGCGAGAAATAGTAAAATTTGTAACAAAAGAAATTCCTTTTTCCCATGAACCCGGGGGTAGCACAGAACTGCTAAACTTGCTGGGTATATCTCAGCAATATGCAAAAAACCCCGAAAAGAAAAAAAAAGGAAAAAAAAAGAAAAATGAGATGAGTTACGCTGAACTGTGATGAGGCATTCCCACAATGTGATACAAAACAAAGTTAACACGATATTAATAGTATAACATGAAATTTCACACAACTTATACAAATAACATAAGATAACTATACTAATCAGGAAATAATGAGAAAATTAAAAAAAAATATATAAACAACAGGCCACAAGTGCCTACAATTAGAAATCAAAACTTCTAATAATATGTAAACTCAAAGAACATTGATAATAATGAAAGCATAAAATGAATAAATTTTCCTATCCAATTGCATATGTATATAAGGTTAGAAGATTCAAATAAAGAAGAATTATTTCCTGCTTAGCTAACAAGCATAATTTTGTTAGTAAAACTTCAGTCGTTTTTAGCGTGCTTTGCAACAGCATGTTATGAGAGTAGCTAGGGTTGTTATGAGTAAGCATACAATAAATAAAGCCGAGCCAATCAGTTTCAAAAGGAAAATCGAAGAGTTCAAATCAGGTATATTCAACCAGTCCCACATATTGGATGCTATTACAGAACTCACAGTTCGAGTATAATTAGTGTTAAGTTGTAACAATTCCACCGACGGCTCATCTAGACAGTATCTAAAGGAGTGGCATTGTATTAACGCAGCAGATTTCAGGCAAATTTTTTCGGCAGCACATTTTTCTTCAGCCTGGAATTTAACTGTGTGGGTTGTTGCATCTAACTGTAGATATACAGCTTTCGTATGGAGAGAAATTTGCTGTAATTGTACTGTCACAATACCAGGCTGGCAGGAACTGTGTGCCTTAAATGTAAGACGAGCCAAAATAGGACAATTATAGCACCCTGTCGTAGCAATGCTTTCGCCATTCAATTGTGGACATATAGTGGATGTCTGCAGTGCGATTTTATAATTTCGAAAATGCAGTTGAACACGCACGGCCGAAGACATTAATTGAGTGGATCGTAATTTTTCTTCTTCAATGTTAAAAAAATGAATATGCTTTTGTAGGGGTAAAGCGTATTCCTGGGATGCTCGAAGGCGTTCAATGCTGTCAGGTGCTGTAATACATCTTAGATTATCCTCAAAATAATCACACGTGGTGAGTTGTGGTGCAGAGATAAAATCTGTGGTGTAAGATGTATTCGCCTGTATAGCTCCTATCATATTGGGTTGAGGAATATTGCGTTCACAGGCAGGTGCTAAAAAGGCTTCCTCAGGTTTTCCAACTCGTTGGATTAGTTTTTCCGTCAAATGTAGCTGCGGTTGATCATAGGCGCCGAGTATGGAAATCTTAATTCCATTTGGCGTGTACGCTGAATCAGATATCAATAATCGCGAAATTGTGTTATTTTCAACCTGTGTTACAGAGATTTTATATTGGCATGTATGGCCTGTTAATTTTGAGACTTCGAAACTGTTCAACAGGTCCGGTTCATACCACACTCTATGAAAGTTACAACTCGGACGAGTTAAAATAAAGCAGCCGTTGCCACTGTCTCCACTGACACATGCAGAAAATCCTGGAAATTGTCGGCTTTCGGGAGTTTCTGCTTCGAAGTTTATGCCTCCCTTTCCTATAGATCGTTTACTGCAATGTGTACCACGACCACAGAATTTGTTGAAAATACACGATATCTGACTAATTTGTTTAGTGGTAACGGGGAATGTGAAGTACAACCGTTCTTTTGTGAAAGAGCACACAATGGCATCTAATTTAATTTTTAGGGTGAACAAATGGTTTTCATGTTCGTCCGAAAACCATAAACAATTTTCGGCTGAAATAGATTGCAATGTTATTTCAGCAGTGGTGAAGATTTGGCAATTCTTCGTTCCATCATTGAGGATCTCACATGACTTTAGGTCAGACTGTATAATTGTATTTACACTGCAGTCGGCTGAAATTGTCGTGAAAATGCAAGTGCACATGAGCAGAACAAGTGGTAAGGTATAAATGTTGGCCCGTTGAATTGCATTTCGTTCGAGGGCTGCATAACAATTATGTGTGATTTCTCGAAATGTAGATCCTATAAAAGCCCCCAAAAGCAGAGAGCAACGAGCTATAATTTTCAATAGTCGACCTAATCCATACATTATCGTTAGGAATGCATATATAATGAATTTGAAACTTTTAAAAATAAGTTTTACACACCATAACATAATGACGATGAGAATGAAGATCAACACATACATAACGTATTGAACGAGAGGTGGATAGCACTTAAAATGTTTTATAACATCATAACACAGAAGGCAATGTCGTAATTGGCAGACTGTTTTGCCCATCACATGTACAAGTCCTGTGACCACTTTGCCGCTGGGATGGATGTATGTAACCTGTAAGTCGGTTTTGTAGGCGAGTAGTTCAAATGGTATATGTATAATGTTATCTAAAGGAACATTCACGACGTGTTCAAAGTCTTCGCTACGTAAAATCACTTTTCCTGCATCAGGAAGATGAAGTAAAGGGTCCTCAAATGTAAAGGACAAGTTTCTTTGCGAAAATGTAGCTTTTTCTCCTTCTAATAGATGACGGCGAAATTTATTTGAATTGGGAATGTGACGTTTATCAAAGTAGCAAGTTTCTAAAATGATGATGTCAGGATTAGAGATAATATCGTCTGGCAAAACAGCTAAAAGATCTATTTTTTCAAAAGTCATGTCGCAGAAGCAATCGCTGTTATTGGTGCAGGGGCGCAACTTGCAGAAATCAGAGGTACCCTGACAATTCTTTTCGTCACATTCGCAGAATTTTCTATCTTTCGTGAAACAATTATAGGCAGTGGATGTAGCATCAATAACATCCCGTGAGCTGCGGAGAATATATGAAGTGGGTATTGTTAGTTGATAGTCTTTCTTAATTATGAAGGTTTCATTGATGATTAAACAATGACTACAGTCATGAAAATGGCATGCATTGGGCGGTATGTCTAATTTATTCCAAATGTTTTTAGGGATTTTTCCACACACAAACTCGTTAGAAAAGTGGCATTGTAGTCCAGACTTATGTCGCTGACGCGACGGAGTGGCTACTTCCAATATTATGCAGATAAGCAGAGCTGTAAATTGAAATAAACAGGCTCTTAATTTAATAATATTTCCGAGCAAAAGACAAACAGTTATGCAGAACAATAACAATTTTAATTGCAAATTATATTTTTAAAATAATATATTATCTATTTTTTTTTTTTTTTTTTTTTTTTTTTTATTATTATTATTATTATTATTATATATATTTTTTTTTTATTTAATTAGTAAGAAAAGGTAAAAGTAACATTAAGGAAAATTCCTTTCATTCAAGCAATGATTCTGTGTTGTGGGAAAAGAAATTGGAATGTATAAATATGTGAACCTGTAAAGTTTAATTCATTATAAGGAAAGTAAGAAAAAAAAACCCGCTTTGATCTGGAGATAACGTTAAAGGAAATGAAATATGTGCAGAAATTAATTCATAACTAAAATAATATATACTTTAAGTAATGTAGTTATTAATAGTACAATGCATAATCCGTCAATAAATCTAACGTTCTAACGAATTTTTACCCCTGCAATTGGCCATTTTGCAGGGATAAATAACAACAAACGATTTGAAATATTCTAAGATTATGATTAGTTATTTAACGGAATTGTTTGAAATTGATTAACATGCAGTTGTATGTATGTAACTTGATATATGTTACAACTGCAATAATGAAAACCATTAAATAGGTATGGTCAATGTTTATAAATATAAACAAAAAAAAATTTTTTTTAAACAAGTAAGGTTTAACTGTATAGATTTTTATTTATTTATTTTTTTTTTTATTTATTATTAATTAATTGGTTAATTAATTTATTTATTTATTACTATTATTAATATTATTATTATAAACAAATTTACTATAAGTCGCTCTTGAGTCGGTTCAAATTTATGAGAATCGATGTACTTAATTAGTATAATATAATAAGATTGGGAGTGAAGGTAGACAATCCTAGAATAAAGTAGGAAAAAAAATTACTCTATGTACACTTAATAAGTTATCAAAATTCTTTCTATATGTGATAAGACTGTTACATAACGTATAGTTTGCCTAAATAAGAAATACTTCTCTCGATAGGGTTTACTCACAATAAAACTCCGCCTTGTCTCATTACTAAATTCCAAAATTAGTAGTTAATTAGCTAATTAATACATTAGAATCTTAAAATTGAACTTGTAACATACTATAGTAAAATTCATACACACAATGTCGGTATGAAATAATATAATGTATAAGATAAGTATCATATGTTTCCTAATATTCAAATGCAATTCTCAAAACTATAATGAATTACTTAATTAAATCACTTGAATAAAATACAATAAGTCTAAAATAATACTAAAATATGTACATATGTCTGTACGAGATAACATAATGAATTTATTTTGACGTACAGTAACTAAATTCAAGACATGAATAAAAAAAAATTAGTCAATTAGCTAATTTCCTCAGTAATATAAAACGTACATTTGGATTGTAAATTAATATAAATAAGTAAGTACATTGAACGTTTATACATGATAAGTACTATGCGCTAAATGAGTATTATACCTTAACTGTAAATAAAGTATAATTCCAAAATTGATAGCAAAGTGATTAATGCAGTAAATAATGAAATTTAGATTCAAACTCTAAAATGATACACTAGAATATGTACAAATGTAAGAAATATAATGCCTTAAGGAGTATCGTGGCATAGTTCATAAATAAAATAATTTTGCTAAATTATAGATAAATAACGAAAAAGTATTAAATAAAGATCCAGAATCATATGATGAATTACATGATAAATATAACTCCTCGATTATAGTTAGCTAAAAAAAAATACATTAAAATAAAACCAAATTTCAAATCACATAGTAGTGATAAACGCTCGAATATGTACATTTTAATGTTTGTCCCCTACGTTCGAATAAAATACTATCTTAACATTTCTTAACTCAGAAAAGTAAAAGGAAAATTGTAGGCCTCATTCTCTCTCTCTCTCTTTTTCTCTTTCTTAACACGTATAGTAACAAATGCTTAACAATAAGGATGGAAAGTTAGTCACTATTTCGTAATGTCTAAGGCCCATTGAAGAAAACGCTGAGGGTCATAGCGGGGCTGTATTTGTCTCAAGTCATAAGGATATGTTTGGGAAGTGTGCGTGGCATCCCTTACTGGATCGTATATAATAGTTTCATTGCTATCATCGCCTGAAGCGAGAGTGGTATCTGGTACCTGGGAAATGCTATTCATACTGTCATCATTGTTGTCTTCTGTAAGTGTTTCACCTGAGGGTGAATATGATACGATTTCTTCACCTGCGTTGTGTTGTGGTTCAGCATTAATTGTGCTTGGGGCAGGCCATAAGATTTCTATGTCTGGGGTGTCGTCAAAGATAGCATGTGTCTTTTTATTTTGTGGGGGTATTTCACAATGCTGTTTTTGCACTAAAGAATGGAATAAGTCCAGTTCTGGTTTTCTCGCAGTGAAAGGAATAAGTCTTTGTGCATGGACCTTTGTACTTCGAGCCGAAGGATTCGATGGGTCTATGATTGTGAAATCGACTTTATTGTGAGCCTTTTTTACTTCATAGGGACCAACGTTTAAACGCCGTTTAGTCGTTAATTTATTCCTGTCCGTGCTTCTATTATTTAAAAATACTAAATCACCAGGAGAAAATTTACGGTACCTAGAAAATTGATGTTGGTAATTTTCCTGTTTAGTGGTTGCCCTCAAGATATTTTCTTTAACTTTTCGATTTACGTAATTTAATTGAGATGCTTTTTTAGCTACGAAATCTGCATGTGATACATGTTCAACTGGGCGTCTTTCATTAAGTATATCTGTCGGTAAAATCGGTTCGAATCCCAATTGTATAAACGCCGGTTTTTCGTTAGTTGCGGAATGTACCGTATTGTTATATATTAAGGCGTAGTAGTCGATAAAATCGTCCCATTGTGATGTCTCTTCAGCAAAAATTGCGAGTGATTTTTTTATATTTTTGTTTATTGCCTCCGCTGATCCATTTCCAGATGGATGTTGAGGTGATGTAGTTAATTTAGTTACGCTAAATTTCTCACATAAGTACTTAAATACTTCGGATGTAAAGCACGAGGCGTTATCAGTGAGATATCTCGTGGGAATTCCATAAGTACAAATGTATTCTAAGACGCAGTCAGCGGTGTAACGTGTTGTAGTGTTCGGTACAGCATAAAGTTTAATAAATTTAGAAAAATGATCTATGAATGTTAGGATATATTGGTTTCCTTTATCAGTTTTGTGGAAAGGCCCAATGTAATCACCGCTAATGAATTCGTTAACTCTTGATGGGAGATAGTGTCGTTCTAATGGAACAGGAAATAACTTATTTGGTGACCTAAATGCGGCACACTGTTTACAAGAATTAACAAAGTGTTTTGTATCGGAATACATATGTTGCCAAAAGTATTTTTCACGTATAGCATGATAAGTTTTTAGAACTCCGAAATGCGCCAAATGGTTTGCAGTTAGAATATGTGGTTTAAATTTATCTGGAACAACTATTTGTTCTACTTTTGTGGATTTCCGAATTCGTGGTATTGAAGCTTTATGTAACAGTAAGCCATCACGTATGAAATAATCGGTAAAATTTTGAGAATCACCTTTAGATGGATTTCTCAACGTTGAAATAATTAATGAAAGTTTTTTATCTTCGCCCTGGGCTAATTTAATATCTTCAATCGTGGGAAGGTCGATTTGAATGGCATTTACGTTGAATAGTTCCGATTTATAAGTTTTTGTATTATTTTCCATGTCTACATAAAAAAGAATGTACGCTTGCTTATTAAGAACGTCTTCTATCGTTACTTTTTCGACTTTTTCATCATCCAATATATACCAATCGCCGTATTTATCCTTATTATAACAATAGTAATGTCCGTTTTCCGTTATTTCACTGTCGTGAACAATAACTGCATTGAGAGAATACCATAGTGGCTTATCACTCTTCTTACTAGTCATGTAAGGTCGAATATTTAATTTCTCAGGATAAGGTACAAATGTTGTTATTTTATTTGTTTGCGAATTCGAAAATTTGAATCTATTGAAATGAATCGTTAATATTTTGGGATTTTTTGAAATAGACGTAACTTTATTTGCTTTACCAGTTAGTTTACAATTAACACAGCGATAATTATCTGATAAATATTCTACGTTCGTAAAACGTTGTAACGAATTTTCAAGTGAATCAATTTCTTGTGTAATAGCTAAAGAAATATTCTTAAATAATTCAAAAGTAATGCTTTTCTTATTACAATATAAACATTTTATCTCACTCTGAAAATTACCTCCAAATAAAGATGTAATTGGATTATTAATGCTGGTAATGTTCAAAGTTTCATTCGTATGATTTTTAGCAACATTTTCTAACATACAGATAACCTGAAGAAGAAGTTCCTGTGCATCCGATTGTTTATTCATTCGAAACTGTGTACTGATTTTGGTTAAATTCTCGTATAATTCTAGTGGTTGAATAACCTTCCCTATGTTTTTAACAACTGAAGTTAGATGTCTCTTTAATGAACATATCATACAAAATTTTGTATTTTCACAATTTATAATGTCATGTGATAAATAATCTGTTAATGGAGACAAATACATAAGACATTGCAGTACAACATTCATAAAACACGAATTTCCTAGGTTCTCTAAGCCTGTGCCATTTTCAATAAACTGATCTGTGTTGGTTTGAGTTTCGCCGCCGCAATTCATTGTATTTACGTGTTTAACATTATCGGTGCTTGTACTTGCTAAAGTTTTTATGTTTTCTTTCGGTTTTGTTTCGTGTGTATTGGCATTAGCGTACTTAGGTAGGGTAACAGTTTTTGTTTCTATTACTGAATTATCAAAATAATCACGCGAGAGTATATCAGCGACAATATTTTCTGATGAAGATATATGTTCGAAGGTGTAATTATAATCAGCGAGGAACGTGAACCATCTGGCGACGCGATTCCCCGGACATTCTAATTTAGACATTTCGGTTAAACTTTTGTTATCGCAACGTATAAGAAAATGTCTTCCGTACAGGTAATGTTTAAAAGTAGAAACACAACAAACAATAGACATAAGTTCTTTTTCTAAGATAGTATATCTCTTTTGTGTTGAGTTAAGTTTCTTTGAAAAGTAGGCAATTGGGCGGATTATTCCGTTTTTGTCCGTTTGCCCTAGCATTCCTCCCAAAACATTGTCAGACGCGTCCGCTGATAAAACGAATTGTTTCTCATAATCAGGGTGAATTAGTATAGGCGGTCGTGAAAGACATTCTTTGAGTATATCAAATGAGGTTTGTGCTTCTTTCGTCCAGCGGAAACGTGCGTTTTTTTTTGTGAGGTCAGTGAGTGGGGCGGATAACTGCGAAAAATTTTTAATGAATTTTCTGTAATAAGAAACAAGACCAACAAAACGTCGTATTTTTTTAACCGTATTCGGTGGCGGAAAATCTCGTATTTTGATTATATTTTCTTCTATCGGTCTTATGCCTTCTGCGTTTAATTTATGTCCCAGGAAGTTAATTTCGGGTAACATAAAAGAACATTTTTCCGGGTTGATTGTAATTCCAAATAGCCGGAATCTTTCAAAGAGTAATCTCAATTTGTGGAGCATTTCGTCTACTCCGTTCGATCCCATGGCAAAATCATCAATGTAATTAGAAATTTCAAGATCTGATAATGGGGCCAGTATTTGATCCGCTAAATCTGCGAATACCTCTGCTGAAGCATTTAAGCCCTGAGGGGTAGTTACATAACGAAAATTCCCTTTAGGGCTGCTAAATGTTGTATAGTCACGATCTTTAACTTTTAACGGTATTTGCCAGAACGAACTACTTAAATCAAGGGTTGTAAACATTATTTTTCTTTTTAACCTGTCTAACAAATGTTGTATTATTGGTAGTCTATGCCTGGGGTATTTTACGTGCGCGTTTAATTTGCGATAATCCACTACAAGTCGCCATTTTTGTTTTAGAGGGTCACCCGTTGGATTTTTCTTTTTTATTAAAATAAGTGGAGAACTAATATGTGAGTTGGAACGTTCGATAATATTTGCAGCTTCTAATTCCGATAACTGGCGATTCACTTCGTTTTGCAGCGCTTCTGGTATACGGTAGGGCTTAATTGATGGTAATTTATCATCGTCAACATGTAGGTTGGGCTGTATTGCTTCAGTTCTACCTATAGTATACAAGCGCTTACTAAATATATCAGCAAATTCCATAAGTAAATCTAGTAATTTATTTTTCGTTACTTCGTCTAAATGTTCTAAATTAAAATCAGAGGGTTTTAATTCATTTTTCCTGAGTTGCCGAATTACTTCTATATTTCTTGTATCGAAATTACTGCTAATTGTCCCGATTTTCGTATTTTTATTAATGGGAATGGGAGAATCGGAAAGATTAGATATATTTACTGTTATCTGTCTTTCAGTAGTAACCGGGCATACATTATTAACAAATTTAATGTTTTGATTTTTTAAGTTTGAAAAAATTTTAATTGAATCTCCCTTCTTTATAGTTTTGTTTAATGATAATTCAATATTTCTAGATTCACCAGCTTTTAAAATAACATTCTTCGGAAGATATGCATAAGTTGTCTGATTAACTTCTCCGTTTGTTAGTGCGTCGTGTATGTTAATAACAGCACTTTCTGATTTAATTGTGTCTGTGTTAAAACAGATGGTAAATTTTTTTGATTTTAAAAAATCGTAACCAATTATTGCATCGTAATAATCGGATAAGGGATTGTTAACGATATAAATCTTATGCTGATAATGTTTATTACCAATGTTGATGGGTAATGAAACGCAGTTTGTGATCTCTAAGTTTCCTCCTGTCACCGATGTAATTTGAGCGTCGATTTTTAATTTTTTAACTCTGTCGTCATTTTTTATTTGTTGAAAAATTCTATTATCTAAAAGAGTGGCCGATGCACCCGTGTCGATCAAGGACTTGACTAAAATTCCCGCTAATTTTAAATTAACTACCGGCAAAGTATTTTTTCGTTCATTCTTTAAAGAATTATACTGTATCATTTGCGTATTTACCTTTTCAATAAAAGCTTTCTTCTGCCCTTTAAAAAGATTCTTGTGGGTCAGGGAACCTACTCGCCCAGGGCTATTGAGAGGGAGGGTTCCCTTTAATAGTTTCCCGAGGTTTTACTATCACGATATTCACGGTGTTGATTTGGACGCTGTCCTCTATTGTTATTGTGTGAGGAATAAGAGGCTCGGTCATTCCTTCTATACCCATTATTTCTGCCTCTAAAATTGTCCCTGTTAGCCGGATTGTAAAAACAGTCGGAAGTAAAGTGTGACTTGTGACATATTCTGCAGGTGGGGACATTTCTTTGAGTGAAATTTCTATTTTGTGTATAGCGTGGATATGCTGAACCGCGTTGAAAAGAAGGACGAGCGGAATAATTGGTATATGCTCGAGGCGGGTCTTGCCTTGTTTGTAATTTTAAGCTTTCAACTTCTTTACTCAAAGCATTTATCATTTCCTGAGTGTTCAAGGCGTGGGCTTCAAGAATGTTTTTAATCTCACTGTTATTCGTAGTCGTAGACATATTATTTACAATTTGTTCGACGGGTGAATCAACAGCATTTATTTCATTAGATTGCAACAATTGTGCAAAATCCACTGCGTTTTGGAACGTTTTAGGGTCTTTTAATATTACCGATTGTTTGAATGTTCCGTGCAAACCGTCGATAAATTTTGCTAATTTCGTTTGTTCAAAAATTGTTTTAATAGCATCATTTGTTAAATCCGGAGAATTGAAAAAATTTTCCGTAGCAAGACTGACTTTGGCTGCATAAGTCTTAACTTGCTCATTCGGAAGCATCTTACAGTTCGAAAACTGTTTTTGTCTAGCACTTAGACTATATTGAGTGTCAAAATATGACAAGAATTTCTTTTTAAATTCGTCATAATCTTTCTCGCTATTCAAATCAGGTGAATGGATTATATTAGTTAGTGCGTCTCCACGAATTCGCGACCTCATTATTAGTAATTTCTCGGGTTTTGTACATTTAGCCAATTCAGTAATATTTTCTAAATTTTCTACGAAAAATTTCGGCGTTATCGATGAAAGGTTATCGAATTGTGGAATTACGTTTTGAAATCCTGCAATTTTTCGAATAAGGGCCTCCGAGTCTTCTTTATTTTTGTCGGTTAGACACATTTTTATAATTACTTAAAATTCCAGAAAATACGATAGTAGTATATCTTAAAATTCGTTGCAATTAGAATATAGCATTAATAACGCAGGAAAATTTTACTTGATCTGCAATAATCGTAAAATAATAATCTAATAATAGTAATAATATCAAGTAATATCAGTATTAATATCTCAGAATATAAATAAAAGACTAAGAGTAGAGATAAAACGTGGAAAAAATAAAATAATTATCATGGTATTGTAATCAGGAAAATATCATAATTAAAAAAAATATATCTCATTAGTAGTCATCGAACTAGTAAATGATTAATCAAATACACAAATATGGAACCAGATACTGATTATTTAAAAAAAAATTTCCATCTTTCGTATAAGTAAAAGTTTATAAATTAATTCATCGTGAAATCATCTTTAAAATTCATATAATGTAATAAGAAAGTTGTAATAAGACAGTAATTTCTAAAATTAATTAAAATTAATATTGATTATTTTCTCACTTACGTATCATAATAGATCATACTTTCTGATTCATATTATAAGAAAATTATAAAACAAAACAAACTCTATGACGCTTAGAAAAGTACAAGGTCAAATAAATTGATAATAAAATAAAGACGTATTTAAATGTACATTATTCACAAAGTTATATTTTATAAAAAATTTATTTTATATAATTTATTTTTAATTTAATTTATTTGTTATTATTATCACAAAATTTTCACGTTTTCTTGAAGATAAATAAGAATGTTTACAAATGTCATTAGATAATAAATGTTTTTCTAACTTCCAACGTTCAAAGGTATAAATTGAAGAAAAAAGAATATTATAATGCAATATATTTAAATATAAAAAGAAGATATTGTAAAATATAATTATTTTTCAAGAAAATTTTCACGTTTTCATTGTAAGAAATATTTTCCGAATTCCAAAATTCAGAAAAGGAAAAGAAAATTTATAATGACATATTTAAATGCAAAAAAAAAGTTAATTTAAAAGGCAGTTATTTCTCAGTAAGATTTTCAAATTTTCTTAGTAATAAAATATAAATGTTTTTAAATATTATTAAAATATAAATATTTTTTTAAATTCTTAAAATTCAGTAAAGAAAGAAATTTATATTGATATATTTTAAATATAAAATAAAATATTTCAAAATATAGTTATTTCACAATAAATTTTTCAGATTTTCTTAATAAGTAATAATAAATGTTTCAAATATCATTAAGTAATAAATAATTTCCCCAAATTTTCAAAGTGCAGAAATAAAGAAATTTATCAAAAGGAAAATATTTTACAATACAGTTATGTCTCAATAAATTTTTACGCTTCCTTAATAGTAAATAATAAATGTTTCAAATGTTATTATGCAATAAATAATTTCTCCAAATTTTCAAAGTGCAGAAAAGAAAGAAAATTTATATAAAAAGAAAATATTTTACAATATAGTTATGTTTCAATCAAATGTTCACGTTTTCTTAATAGGAAATAATAAATGTTTCAAATGTTATTAGGTAATAAATAATTTCCCAACTTTTCAAAGTGTAGAAAAGAAAGAAAATTTATAAAAGGAAAAGTATTTCACAATATAGTTATATCTCAATAACTTTTTTTTTTTTTTTTTTTTTTTTAATGGTAAATAATAAATGTTTCAAATGTTATTAGGTAATAAATAATTTCCCAACTTTTCAAAGTGTAGAAAAGAAAGAAAATTTATAAAAGGAAAAGTATTTCGTAATATAGTTATATCTCAATAACTTTTCTTTCTTTTCTTAATAGTAAATAATAAATGTTTCAAATGTTATTAGGTAATAAATAATTTCCCAACTTTTCAAAGTGTAGAAAAGAAAGAAAATTTATAAAAGGAAAAGTATTTCATAATATAGTTATATCTCAATAACTTTTCTTTCTTTTCTTAATAGTAAATAATAATTTTCGGAAGAAAAAAAAGAAATTTGTAATATGTTTAAATATAGAAGAAAATATTTCAAAATATAGTTATTTCCGAATAAAAATTTGGTAAGAATTAATAATAAATGATCTTAAATGTTATTAAGTATGAAATAATTCTTAACAATCAGTTCTTTTCCTGTAAACATCTTATGTTCTTTTCATGACATATACGTATTTTGCGTATTTTAAAGAATACTTCAGGAATAAAATATACGTCAATTCTTTATAAGTAACATACATCATTATAATGTATTTGAACCATTGCTTGAAATTGTATGCATGAACTCTTAGAGTATGTATATCACTATTATTACTCCCTTATTAAATTACTTATAAAGCGTGTAGAATCATTGCTTGAATGAAGTAAAATAACGTACAGCATCAAGTACAGATGGCATTCTTCAATTTTTTTTTTTTTTTTTTTTTTTTTAATTCTCTTAAAATTACAAATCCTTAATTTATTTATTTTATTTTATCTATTTATTTTCATTATTCATTGAACCCTTTTATTTTTACAATTTCCATTAGTTTGTGAAAAGGGAGTTACGTATTTAAATTTTATTTTACTTTATTTAATTTGCTAAGTTTAAAGAAAATTTCAGTTTGCAAATTATTAAATAAATAGTGCTTAAAGCACACTGTCACGGGAACCATTGCTCGGGTACGCTCCCTCTGTTTTCCTCATCTTATATTGAATTCATATATTTAAATTACATTGAAACTAATTAGGCCGTATGTCTCACGTAAAGTGATCCCAGATTCAGGAGCATACTCGAGATCTAATATACAAGAGAGAAACATTTAAATAAAGCAAACTGAAATTGATTAAATTGAATTTATTTTAAAAGATTAACATATTTAAATACATAAGTGTAAATCATTATGCATAGTTTAACGTACTTAACAGTAAACTCGACCGTATGTTTTAATGATATATTTACCACCGAGAATGCCTCATCGCGTAATTAATATCAGTTTAAGTAATTAAATATAATGCAGAAATTTGCTCGGAATTAAAAGCCTGCTTACCCCTTATACATCTGGTAGACATCATCATCATCTAGGGGGTCCAAAATCCAATTCCTGATATTGGCGGTTGGCGGTTTCACACAACAAAACAAAAACTTATAATTTTCACCTAACAATCACGGGTTACAAATACCCTGAGGACACTACTCCAAGATCATCTTTCTGAGAACTTTTTCTCTCTCTCCGCAATTCTTTTTGCCCCTGGTCATCTCCTTTTTCTTACTTAACTATTTAGTAATTCTTACGCCCTTTTTTCTCCCCTAAATCTCGTCGTCCAATCCTTTTTTTTCATCCTGATCCCCATTTAAAGACAGCATTTTACTGGATTTTCCTATAAACATATTTCGCTTTACATTACCATAATTTTGGATACATTAAATACTTCCCCCTCTCTGGCCAAGATATCAGGTGTTAAAGCCATAACTTTGACGGTTTCTTTGATCTTATAGAAAAGCTTATTTCTAGAGGCATCACTATTTCATCCAGCTGCAAGTCTCTGAACGCCTTTCGTCTCTTTTATTCTCTATACCTTTTCTGGTCAATAGAACACAAAACTTACTGGACGTACTTATTCAATTTACGTGAAGTCGTGCATTCGAATTCCTTTTCTTTACAGAAAATACCCTACCTTTTAAAACCCTAAATGACCACCGTGCGCAGCAGTTGCATATCTCCTAGCGTCTTTTCATTCCTTTATTCTTATACCTTTCTTGGTCAATAGGATACACTCAGCCAGCTGTCGCCCCAAACACCTTGAGCGGAACTCGTTTGATCTTTAGTCAAATGGAACTACCATGCTATTCCTTATATTCTTGCGAGAAATAGTAAAATTTGTAACAAAAGAAATTCCTTTTTCCCATGAACCCGGGGGTAGCACAGAACTGCTAAACTTGCTGGGTATATCTCAGCAATATGTATATATATATATATATATATATATATATATATATATTAGTTCTGTTTTTCACCTGTATTCTGTTATTCTGGATCACCTAGTTGTATTAAAATATGGATTAATTAATTAGCTTTCACTTCGGATTCGCGGGTCTGAATATTTCGGGTGCGGATTCAAGTGTGTCTGATTCGGCTAGGGTTTCGGGGTTGACGAATTTTATTTGTCGGGTTCTGGTCGATTTCGGGTTGATTTTAAGCAGAATGGATTCGGGTATAATTTTTAATTGGGTATATTTAATTTTTCAATTAATTTTCAGCAGTGAAATTACGCCCAAAATTAATTGTAAAATTAGTTAAAAATTATACATATGTGTTCACCTATGCTGGGCTTTATTTCGTATCATGTTTGCCGCAGGGCTGTGTGCTCATGAAGATTTTTTCATATTGTGCTGCGGTTGCAGCTTTACCGACATATGTGAGCGAGAGATGCCAGGCTGGGTAACGTCCTCGTAGCTCAATGGTAGAGCATTGGAGCGTTATTCCAAAGATCCGGGTTCGATTTCCTGCTGAGACATTCTTCAATCTGTTGGTTATACGCTTAGTTAGCAATGTGAAAATTCACGTATTTAATATTCGATAATTTCGGGCGTAATTTCATTTCAATCATTAACAAGAAAAAAAATCATGCGTCATGCACAGTTTATGAACACTTTTCAACAGTTCCAGAATTCTATAACGAAACTTCTTTATTTATTAAGATAAAAGGAGATTTTAGAAAACGCATATAAAACAACTGAACACCCAATTTCAGCAATTAGCGCCCATAGTCGATAATATATTCGAATTATTTTCTACAGATTTCTATACATATCCACATGATTTGCTAAAGTTTAATTCAGCGATAAAATGGCTAACACATTTAAAAATTTATTATCAGCATTCAATTTTTTAAATTATGCATTTTATAATCCAAAAATGCAGCATAGCAGTGACACCTGCTATATGATTTATATGGAAACTTAATCAGTCTAACAGAATATGAAGTTTGATGAAACTCCGTGCCCCTTGAGATACGACTATCGCTAAAATCGCGTTAATCCTGAAAGATGCAGCGCCACCTGTTGGGTGGTTTACACCAAAAGCGAATCCGCACCAACTTATATCAAGGTTTAACTGAATCTGAAGTTTGATGAAATTCTGTATATTAATTCTTGAGATATAGCTATCATGAAAATCATGAAAAATTCACCATATAGCAGTGCCACCTGTTAGGCTATTTACACCAACAACTAATCATCACCGATTTATATCAACGTCTAACTTAATCTAAAGTTTTATTAAATTCTGCGCATTAGTTCTTGAGATGAGCGCTCACAAAATTTTTGTCACGTACAGACAGGTATCATTTTTTAAAAACAGTCAAATCGTGTTCAGGACCTTCTAAAACGTATAAATCCGTCGAAAACAGGAATCAGAAATTTTTCACGAATCCAATACTTTCTTCTTGTAAAGATAGGAAGAAAAAAAAATACTAAATATGTTTAAAATAAGACATTGTCATACAAAAGCAGAAATAATGATATGTTATCCGTAGTTAAATCTCATTTTAGAAGTACAGTTTTCTTCAAGAGTGGGCGCACGAGAATATGACAGTTCCGAAGTTCAAAATGACACGACGTAATAGTATAGAAATATTTATTAACGAAACAATAAGCCATTTGTTTTAATAGTGCCACTTTTGCTTCAAGCTTTCATTTTTTGAACAGCACGCTTTATAAATGATTTCTGCCATTTACGTAATACTTTTCCATTCTATGTCACATGAAGTATTTGCATTGTTTGCAAAATATTTCTAAAAATACCATTTTTTTTTTTTTTTTTTTTTTTTTTTTTTTTTTTTATTTGTTTGTACATTTTAATGTTTGAATAGTAGGTAACTTAAATAGAAAATGCATAACTTATAATGAATTTTAAGAAAAATTAAGACAAACACATTACATTTACTATTTTTTTATTGGAGCCTTTTCGCGATTTTGAGAAGTTTAGTGATAAAAAAATAATAATAACGCCAATTGTAAAAGATAAATACCTTCTTTTTCAAACACACTTTAATTTTCAAAATAATTTGCATAAATAATTTGTTCGCAAATTCACAAACCGCAGAAACTAAACGTAAGAAAAAAAAATCTCTTCAGTGTTGTTCAAAAAATATTGTGAATATGATACCATGATGTCCACATTCTAACTAAAATTTCAAAGCGTTTTAAAATTAAATAGATTTTCGCTTTCCGAATTTTCCAAAACTTCACATCCAAACATAACCCCTTACCTGTGGAATATATTTGAGAAAAATGGCATTTTTTTTTCTCTAACCTCTTGCCTGTAACGCCCGAACGCAGTTCGGGCGTCACATCCAAACTTAACGCGGAATGCGGGTTCGTTTATCATTCCTGGACTTTTACTGCCATTTCGCGTAGCTTGCAAATGGAGCATTTATTTTCTCCGTTTCAACCTAAATATCCCTGGTTGGATAGATTTGATTATTTTCTACATTTAATTTTTTTAATTAAATGTTCTGCTTGGAGGATAAAATATCCGTAGAGATGTGCTCATAATTGTTAATAATGGCTTTAGTTATATTATACGTATACTTATTTCAGAAAAGTTGATTGAATTTTTTTTTTTTTGTTTTGACACAGAATTTAAATATGAAATAGTGAAATGGGTAATTAAAGTTAATGGTAGATTATTCTTAGTAAGATCAGCGGAACATGAAATTAAATAGAATACATTCGGTACAATTTAAAATATCATCTTTAGAAAAGAGATATACATGATATTCATTAAAATCATATAGTTTGAATAGTTAGATATGTGCATTTTAGAGCGAGCTTTATACGATAATAAAATAATCATTACAATGATACAGAGTCATTAACGAAATGTTTCGCATACTTTGCGCTCATTAAGACATGACAAAAATCCAAATAAAAACATGACTAATAAATAATTTACTAATCCTTTTTCACATCATAAAGATAATATATACGGTGGTCATAAAGTATTTTCCTGATTACAATAATTTTTCGCAGTCTATACATCTTTTAAGTGTACTATGCGTTTTAATTTTTATTTTCTAAATTCACAATCTTAATACAAAATTTTTAGCAGTCTACACTTCTTTAAAATGTTCCATGAGGTTTAATTTTTTTTTCAATGTTGTTAAGGGACAATCTTAATACAAAATTTTCGCAGTCTATACTTTTTTTAAATGTTCCATGAGGTTTATTTTTATTTTTTATTTATATATATTTTTTAATTTTCAATATTCCCAAGGAGTAGCAATCTTGATAAGTACTACAAGAAATGTGTGCTGCACACAATTGATACAAAAAAGACAGAAATGTGGCATGAAGCTGAATTTCTTTGAAATTCACACGCTAATTTATTTTGTCGCCAATTTGAGAAACTTCATAAACCAACATTCCAAATTTCCTGTACAAATTTCCCCTATACGTATCAAAATTGTCCTTTAGTAATGTTGAAAATTTTGAATAAAAATTAAAACGAAAAATTTACAGATGTACAATGTTACAATAATTTATTGCAGAAAACTAATATAATTAGGCATATGCTTATTTCAATATATTGTGAATTTTTTCTTTTAAATTCATAAGTTAATTGATTTTGTCGCTAATTTGAGAAACGTCATAAACCAACATTCCAAAAGAGATGTACAGATTTCCTCTAGTACGTATCAAAATTGTCCTTTAGTGATGTTGAAAAATAAAAATTAAAACGAAAAATTTAAAGATGTACAATGTTACAATAATTTATTGCGGAAAAATTTATATAATCAGGCATATGCTTTTTTCAATATATTGTGATTTTTTTTCTTTTAAATTCACTCGTTAATTGATTTTGTTGCTAATTCGAGAAACTTTATAAACCAACATTCCAAAATAGATGTACAAATTTCTTCTAGTACGTATCAAGATTGTCTTTTAGTAATGTTGAAATTTTTTAATAAAAATTAAAACGAAAAATTTAAAGATTTACAATGTTACAATAACTTATTGCAGAAAAAATAATATAATTAGGCATATGCTTGTTTCAATATATTGTAAAGACATTTATGAAGTTTTTAATACAAGTACTTACGTCAGTAAATTTCGACGTGAGCACCCTTGGTGGCTCGAAGAATGTCAAGGCGGTACTCCATTTCTCGCTACGAAATGCCCAACATTTGGGCTGTCACATTACACTATTTGTGATGCTGACCTTGAGTGTTTCAAAATATTTCACTGGTGTTGCAAACACTGTCCTTTATGTACCCCCAAAAGAAAAAAATTGGAGGAGTAATATCAGGTGAGCGAGGAGGCCACGGTGTTGATGGATGTATATTTTGCATTCCCCATAAGTGGACTTAAAAAAACTTTATCTGGTGGACTAAAAAAAACTTAAGAACATGCATTTTTCATAATAAAAATTTTACAATATTACATTCAATGGTTATTTCGTAAAATTTTTTTGTAATCAGGGAGAGAATTTATGACCACCCTGTATAATAATCATCCTTACATTTCAATGGACAAAAATCCTATTCCAGAGTGAGGTTCACATTTATAGGTTTTAAAATTAATGCTTCTTTGATCTTTAGAAAATTTTGATTCAAACAATCTCCTTTATGTACCAAATTATGAATTAATGAAAATTTCTCCTTCCAAAGCATTTTTTCTGGATATTTGCAAATGTGTTAGTACACGGAATTTTTTTTATTATTATTTATTTCACAGTATAACCACTCACCGTATTACTGCTTATTTTACTGTTTATTACTGTTAATTTTACGATATAATACTGTAAATTATCTAAAAATCGCCACTTCAAAAAAGCAGAACAAAGAATAAAAAGAAAATGCCCAGTTAAACTGATGGCATTGAGCTCACAGGCTAGTCACACTAAATGCATATTTTACTCTTATTTCAAAGAATAATGCCCCTCGAAAAATAAAGTAATCGACAATAAACCTGTATGCCAAATTTGAAGCAAATCGGATAATTCTGCACGAAATACCCAGTTAGATAAATTAAGGGAGGGATTAGCCCCCCCCCCCCGCCCCCGTTTCCCCCCTTTATAGTTAACCAAAGAACATTCAAATCTAATTAGGGAAGCGCCTTATCAGAATAAACCTGTATACCAAATTTGAAGCAAATCGGATAATTCTGCATGAAAAACCCATTTATTTAAATTAAAGGGGGGGAGGGATTAGACCCCCGTTCATTCTATTTTATACTTAACCAATGAACCCTCAAAACTAATTAGGGAAGCGTCTTATCAGAATGCACCTATATACAAAATTTGAAGTAAATCGGATATTTCTATCGAGTTATCGCGTTATGTACATACATACACGTACGTACATGCGGGCACATTAGCTCTCAGGCTTTGATAGCCTTTAAATGTTTAAATATAAATGTTTAAATGTTTTTTAGCTCAAGTTTTAATAGCCTGTGAGCTAAAAAACATTTAAAGCCCTATTGTATTTCTTTGATTTCAAAACATTTTATTTTTTGAAAGAGGTATTTGAAGCATTATTATTCAATTTTAAGACGTAAAAAATCGTTTGTTGTAACAGATTAAAGATTTATGACACCCATGTCTCAATATTAACATCAAAGAATTATTGTGCCAAGAAAAATTCAGAAGTTTGTTTAAAACAAGTCTTGTTAGAATATTGCAAATGTAAATTTATCGTTTCCATTTATTTCTAATTTAAATATTCCGGCTCCATCACATTTAACAATAATAGAACCCACCCCACCCCGACTTTCAAACTTCTCATTCATTCAAGCTAAAGATGATCTTAACGGTACAAATATGGAAATTTTGCATATTCCCTGGTAATACTCACCATCTGTGAAGTGACAGAAGAAATTCAGAAATATTTTCCCGAAAAAGAATCTCCATTTTTAATTCTCTTTTAAAGTCGGTGAATGCAGATAAGAGTTAAAAGTGATGACAAGTGAAATGATGACAGACACAATTACATTAGTAAGAATTCGGGAAGAACAAACAAGAGGAAAATATACAACTATGTTCTGTTCTGAAAGCAATTTCCTTGAAGAAAATGTCAATTTCAACTGAAGTGTAACAAACATGCATTACATATTCATAAGATAGAATGTTACACATAGAAGTTGCATATAAAGTTATTTAAGATTAGCTAATACGAAAAATTTTACTTCTGTAACTTTGCAATGCTTACTAATTATCAAAAGAGTCTACATATGATTTACAAAAATGTTTCTTAAAAGATATAAATATATGCTGACTATTTTAATACAGAAAAACATTTTAATATGTGATCGTAGAAAACATCCGTTTTAGACAAAGTATCTACACTGCAAAAAATAACTGTTGATTTTACAGTATAAAACTGGCACCCCAGCTGCCAGTATTATACCGTAAAATTAACAGTATTAAATAG
Organism: Maratus michaelseni; assembly: GCA_963931845.1. Taxonomy (NCBI): domain Eukaryota; kingdom Metazoa; phylum Arthropoda; class Arachnida; order Araneae; family Salticidae; genus Maratus; species Maratus michaelseni. The sequence continues at coordinate 123,895,266 of OZ007587.1, forward strand.
TAAAATAAGCAGTAATACGCTGCCGCGCAAGCAGTATAATACGCTACCGCGCATGCGCGGTAGCGTATTTGCTTGCGCGGCAGCGTATTACTGCTTATTTTACTATTTAATACTGTTAATTTTACGGTATAATACTGGCAGCTGGGGTGCCAGTTTTATACTGTAAAATCAACAGTTATTTTTTGCAGTGTATGTCTAATCAGATATATCATCTGTTATTACTGTATTTTCTTGTATTATTATTTTTTTTTTCGCCGGGAACATGAAATTTGAAAGTAAGTTTCGTTATAGAAACTATTATAGCGTTCCAGGTTTTATTGCAACTTAGCAGTCTATCTTAATAATATAATTTTAACTGAATTTAAGCAATTCCATAAAATTGACAAATACGACTAAAATAGTCGAATAAGCGAATGTTACGATATCGAATGAGTTTTGGGCTTCATTTACGGGACATAAAAACTAGTCGTTGGGGGCCACCGTAATACTTACCCATCATGTATATGTATAATGTAAAATATTAAAATAAAAATGTGTAAACTACTTATAAAATGCATTGCAATTCAAATAAAATCGTGGATTGATGACGTCATAAAAAGGCTCGATTACTGAATTGCTTGAAAGAGGTTTTTCCTTATAACTCCAAAAATAATACTCCTATTAACTAGCGGTTCATTGCATCTGATTAAGCGCCAAATTTCCAATTAAAATATATATTTGAAGTGAAATTTGGATGAAATACAGGGTCATGAAAAATCGAAGAGTGTGGTAAATAGGATTACAAATATCTCGGCAACTCATTATCCGATCGACTTCATGTTTTATGCAAAATTTATGTTTTTTTATTGTCTTTTATATTTACTACTTAAAATAAACAATTTCGAAAATTTTTATATACCTTTCATCGGAACGAATATTTCGAGAGTCCGAAAAAAAATGTTCCGGTTAATCGAGGTTATTGAAATGAAATAGGCTTCTTCCCATTATTACATACTAAGTACGTACCAAATTGCAAGTCTCTATCTTATCTCAATTTGTTCGGAAGATAGAGCGTTTACAGACACACAGACACACACACAGACGGACGGCAATTTTTTTTTTTCTAAAAATATGTTTTTTGGAATCTCCAGTGTCTGAAACGTGTAAATCCGTCAAATTTTTTTTTTCGATTTTCAAAACGATTACAAGACTTACCCTATACTACGTATGATGGGTAAGTAACTAGTAAGATGTGGGCCATCACAAAACTTTCTTCTGTATAAATCAAATTGTCTGCAACCAACCAAAATTAAATGACCTCTATTAGTTATCGAGATGTAGCTTTCGGCGAAATCGTGAAAAATAGAACATGCAGCGACAGCTATTGGGAGGTATGTACCGAAATCTAATAAGGATCTATCAATGTCTAACAGAATATGAAGTTTGGTGAAATTTGTGCATTAGTTCTCATAGCTATTGCGGAAATCATGAAAAATGTAGCATGGCAACGCCACCTGTTTCGCGATTTACACCGAAACTAATCAACGTCTATTTATGTCAAGGTCTAACAGAATATGAAGTTTAATAAAATTCTGCGCATTAGTTCTTGCGATACAGAGCACACAAAATTTGTGTCACAGACAGACTCACTGACAGGCATTTTCTAAAAACAGTCAAATCGTCTGCAGGAATTTCTAAAACGTATAAATCCGTCGAAAACCGGAAGTCAAATTTCTTCATTAACCCAATACTTTCTTCTTGTAAAGTAAAGTAAAAAAAAAAAAAAAAAAAAAAAAAAAAAAAAATTGACTAATTTTTCACAAATCGAAACATTTTCTCTTGGGCATGTTACGAAATATAAAAGTCTCGCTGACTTACAACCTATTTAAACTCTTTTTTTTTCCCATAAAAGATACTTAGAAAATAACAGCAACACTAGGTACTTCAAAACTTTAAGAGAAAAAAAGCTCCGTTTTTCCTTTCCTCTACTTATTTGTTGTTCAGATAGTTAAAAAACGTACATAATGTTAAATTGACGATTTATAATGCACATGTTCCAATATAAAGTCGTATTGTACAAAGAAAAAAAAATTGCTGTTAAAATCGTTTGTAAGAATTTTGAAACTTTAAATTTATCGTTTCCTTCTGATTTAAATATTTCGGCTCCGTCACATTTAACAATAGTTCAAACTTTTCTCTTATTCAAACTAAAGAAACTCTTAACGGTACAAAAATGGAAATCTTACATATTTCCTGGTAATCTCCTCCAACTGTCAAGTCACAGAATTATTTTAGAAATATTTTTCAGAAAAAAAGAATCTCCATTTCTAATTTCCTTTTAAAGTTGGTGATTTCAGGTGAGAGTAAAGACGACGGCAATTGTAAATGATAACAGACACAATTACATTAGTAAGAATCCGGCAAGAAAGAATGAAGAAAACACACAATTCTCCGTTAAAATCTACACTGCAAAAAATAATTGTTGATTTTACAGTATAAAACTGGCACCCAGCTGCCAGTATTATACCGTAAAATTAACAGTATTAAACAGTAAAATAAGCAGTAATACGCTACCGCGCCAGTTTTATACTGTAAAATCAACAATTATTTTTTGCAGTGTATTTCCTTGAAGAAAATATCAGTTTCAACTGCAGTATAAGAAACATATGCTTACATATCCATAAGATGGAATGAAATACATATCAACAACATATAAAATTATTTTAGATAAGACATCATATGAAATTTTACTTCTATAAATCTACAATGCTTACTAATTATCAAAAGATGCACTGCATATACAGGTTGTTCCAAAAAGGTTGAAATTGCTTTAATTTTTTACCTTTTGGAGATAAATAGGAAATGAAAACGGCAAAAGTGTTAAAAAATACGATAGGAAATAAGATTACGTTGATGAAATAGTACTTCATATTAATTTTTAAAAAAGTTACACTTTTTAAACTTTTATTACCCCCCCCCCCTTCCCTAGACAAAATTAGTCAATTAGAAAACTTTCTTTTGATCCAACAAGATAATTAATTAACAAAAGCTGCATACATACATCTTTAAAATTAACTTATGAGAAAAAAAAAACGGACTTGTGCCGATTCTCCGTATTATTTAAAAAGGCTATTTTCATCAGTAAAAATGGGGAACATTCTCAAATTAATAATGACGTTCTTTAGATCAACAATATGTTAACAAGTGTGAACAAAACTGGATCGCAGATTACATCTAAATAAAGTTTTGCACAGGTAAGAGATCATGCAAAGTGACAAATATAGTTTAAAATCCTAGAAACATAATTTTAAAAACGCAATTCACAAAGCATGTTTCAAGCATTTTCTTTTATCTTGACTACATAACTGAGCTAGTCTGACGATGTTTCTGCAAATATTTTGGTATTCTTCGCAACTAATATTGTTGCAAGAATAAATTATCCTTTGTTTAAGGTTGTTTACGTATAATCGTCCATGTTCTTTTTTTTTTTTTTTTTTTTTTTTTTTTTGCAGTATATCACAGATTTACATTTATAATTTGATATAAGATTTCGATTGGTATCGCAACTCATACAATTTTAAAGATACAGACCAGTTTTTCGTAAAGATCTTGTTGCCGCAAAAGGAAAAAAAAATAACTAACCAATTTTGTCTAAAGCGGCCGTATAAAAATCTAAAAAGGTGTAACTTTTTAAAAATTAATGGAAGTACTATTTCATGAACATATTTTTCCTTATCTTCTTTTCAAAACGTTTGCACATTAAATTGGCTACTTATCTTCAACAGGTAAAAAAGATAAAGCACGTTTCAATCTTTTTGGGTATTTATATCTTTTCAGAAATATTTATGTAAAATTGACAAATACAGTTAAACAATACAATACACAGTTAATACAGTAAATCAAACGTCAATAATTGAATTTTTCGATTAATCGAAACTGTTTTAAGTCCCCAAACAAACTGCGTTTTAAGTTTTTCCTTTAATTTATTTCTTAAACTAACACACTTACTTCCCTGTTGTATGCGATACTAAAATTATATTTCAATGTGTAAAAAATACATATAAAAACAATTAATACAAAAATAATCATAAACAGAACTTTATTTCTTAAAATAAAAGATAAAAAGTATTATTCTGATGTAAAATTATCTAAAATAAGAGTATTAACTCTAAAGCAAAACATTAATCAAATTCTGAAATTCGGATTTCCTGAATGATTAATCAATGAGGGGGAAAAATAGTTCTTAAAATATAACACCACCAACGTATCGTAAGATAGTTACATACATTTGTTAGAATATTATTAAACGGGAATATTGCCAAAAATATAGAATAAATGGCGACTTTTTTAGAAATATAGATCTGCATAGAAATTGAGAAAAATTTATTTTCTTATCAATACGGAGATAAGCACTATCTACAATGGATGCGCTGCTTTGATAAAAGAAAATCTATGTGCATGAATTATGATGCATGCATTTTGGTTCAGCGAATAAAATTCAAATTGAGATAATTTTCTTGTTTATAACTTTAATTTTATTACCTGTCTAAATAATCATAGCTGATCCTTATGCATATTTATTTTAATTGTCCCTTTAGTGAAAATATTTTTTTACCGATTAAAATATCGCAAGACCTGAAAAACTAACGTTGTTCTGCCCTACAAAAAATCTAAAATTAATCTATATACTTAACTCATTCTGGTCAGATTATTATTTTTTTTATTTCGGAGGAAAAAGTACTTAGTTTAAAAATTAAAAGTAACAGTTCTAAAGGGAAAAAATTTAATCTTACGAATGTGTCAGTAGTTATCTGCATACTATTAAAATGGAATACGCAATGGTAGAATTTTTGAAGCCGCCCGAAAATTGTATTATTTACGAAAAGACGACTACACGGATATCACAACTTTCCATAATTTTTTCTTTCTTTTGTCATAAATAATTATTCGTTATATATATCGGATAAGTAGATTCCCATTAAAACAAATAAAAACAATTTACAAGAATGGAACACATGTTTGAAAGAAAAATCTCGGCAACCGTGTAGGGAGCTTTAAGCTTACTACTTTTTTATACCGGCTAACATATATGAATAGTTTATGAATTTGGTTTGTTTGTCTGTGCTTAACTCGCATAAATATACTCGGATTCCCATGCAATTTATATATGTTATTGAAGTTTACTATGACATTTTCGGTATTGAAAAGGAAGTACGTACTAATTATAGATTATTTAGAGAGAGACTCAAAAAGAATTCCGTTACATCACGATCTATGGGGAAAAAAATCGTTAGCAGTGTATTTTAATGACGTTGCACTATTTTTAAACATACTGAAATTGGTATACCTCATTGAGGTATACTACAATATGCTGACGGCAGAATATGGTGAGCATAGCATTTATCGATCATTTATTGGAACACTCAAAAGAATTCGGTTACAGTACTGTCTATGAACAATTATTTTGGATTTTCAGTTGTGGTACGCGTTTTTAAATTTAACTATTTTTTTTTGCCTTTTACTTGGTATGTATAAATTCCCATAGAAAGACGATACATAGATCTGCAAAAAAGATCTCCAGTACATTTCCACTTCTTGACGAAAATTGCAATTTTGACAACTTTGTTATGAGTTACCTAAATTGTTGGAAACAGTTCAGAAATTGATTTTCATCTGTTCCGCCATTTGTGATATATGCATTCGTTTCATCGGCTGCTAACAGGTGTCGCCACTACCAGAAATGGAACTTCCTCAAAACCCCACAAGATAGCAGCACTACAGATCTACAGAGAGATAATCACTGCAATGTGCATTTTAAAGAAAGTAAAAACTGTTTAATCAGCAATAAACCCTTTTGTGAAATGTGCGACGGACTAATTCCGTGTGAGAACTTTCAAGAGCCCCTTTTATTAGTTAGTTGGCGCTGAAACTTCATGTCAAAAGGACATAAACAACTTCGCTCGTCAAATTAAACCCAACTGCAATCCGGAAGCAAAAATGCTCTGGAATTTAGATGATGTTTAACTATTTCTACGAATTTAACAATCTTTCATTGTATTGTATATGTGCAAATATTTTAACCAAGAAAATTGTAGTGTTTTTCAGATATAAAAAAAAGGTTTGTTCCACAAAGTGACATCACTTCGTGCCTCTACAAAGATTCAGGTTTTGTTTAATAAAATTCAATTTACATATTCTGACAACAAGCACCATTCGCTGTGTCGTGAATAAGGATTGCTTTATAAAAGGTAAGCAAAGCTTACATTATTTTTATTCAAATAACTGAGAAGAAACTTTTATTATTTATCTGGTCATTTAATTAAGTAAATTTAACTCACGTCCTTTTAGATTAATGAGACTCAGTAAGAGGAGAAAAAAAAAAAAAAAAAAAAAAAAAAAAGGAGAAATAAAAAAAAAAAAACTAGACCAGAAAAAAAAATGGTAATGATATAAGTATTGTATTATAAGTGAAATTTTATTACATATACTGGTATTATTTTCTGAGATATATTATTGATATTGTTTTTTCTTGGAGCATATAACATATAATTATTGCTATTGATCATTGATAATGCAAAAGTAAATAATAAACATTGAATAGAATATATGATGAACAAAACGGTAGATAATTAACCTAAATGAATATTGAAGTATTATATAGGTCACTATGTTGTGATATATATGTATAGACTAATGATAAATATAAATAACTGAAAAATATATATACACATTTATATAACGTAGCATTCAACATTTAATTATGGCTACTTCGTCCGCGAAGGATATATCGCTTGTCGAAAAGCTGAATGACAGTAATTACGAACTATGGGCCTTCAAACTAGAAATGCTGTTAATTAGGGAAGATTTATTTAAATATGTTACCCAAAACCCACCTGCAACTCCCGACGATGCATGGAAGAAAAACGATGGCAAAACTAGGGCAACAATAAATCTTTCGATAGATGACAGCCAAATCTGTCATATAAAGCACTTAAAAACCGCCAAAGAAATTTGGGACATGTTGAAGAAGGTGCATCAAAGATCCACCTTATCGTCTAAATTGTTTCTCCTCCGAAAATTATACTCACAAAAATTAAGCGACGGAGGAGACATGAACCGCCACATCAACGAAATTCTAACAATAAAGGATAAATTGTACGCCATTGGCGAAGAAATTCCGGAGACTCATATCGTAGCACTTTTATTGTGCAGTCTCCCTAGATCATATGATCCTCTCATTATAGGCCTCGAAGCTAGGGATGAAAGCGATCTCACTTTAGAGTTTGTTAAGACAAAACTACTAGATGAATTCAAGCACCGGGCTGAAAATAAACAATCCAACACAAATGCAGGTGAAACCGCGTATAGAGTATCCAACAAACAGAACAAAAACAGAAAATATTGCGGATTCTGCAAACGGCAAAACCACACAACATCAGAATGCTATCATTTGAAAAATAAAAACCAACACTGCAATAACGCAAGACCTGACTGGACTAAAAATAAAACTATTAATAATTCCAGTAACTATAGAAACAACACAATCGGCCACAAAAATGCCCAGAACAATCCCAAGGAAACATCCAACTATTGTTTCAATAACAAAATTGATAGTGATCAAGATTTAGATAGCTCGGTTTCCCCCGGCGACGACAAAACATCAGAAGATAAAATCGAACCCATCTCTGTAAACAGGCTGTCTGGCTGTCACCCGCCTTGAGGATCCGCTTTTGGCATATGATCGGGACAAGCCCCAAGCTCAAGGCAGGAAGGTCTCTACCGTCCAAACGACACCACCGTCTCCGGATTAACTAAAATTTCTTACACCATCAATCATAAGTGGCAGCCCTATTTATCAGGGCGTGCCATGGGAAAACATTTACATATTGAAAAGTAAATTATAGTAAATTATACAAACTCTAATTCACAAATGGCAGCCCTATTTATTCAGGGCGTGCCTGATTTTATACAATGTTTGAATATTATAGATTATATACACAATATTTAAAGCTACAGTTTTTTACAGGTAAGTAGATTTAAAAAAAAAAAAAAAAAAAAAAAAAAAAAAATGTATACACAATAATTATATAAGTTACATGTTTTACAAATTTCAATATTTACACATTATACATAATAGCTCTTTGCAAGATGATAACAGTAATTTTCTAAGTTTAACAACATTTTCCATTCTTTAAAAGACAACCCTAAGAAATGTCTGCCCTCATGATTAACCATGCAAGAAGTAGATGAATGAATATATGAATTGTAAAGTAACAATTATGTATTTACAGGTAGTACACTTGATATATTTACATTTTACTAGATAATCAATTATATTGATTATTTTAACTATTTAATTGTTAGCAAGATTTTCCGAACATTTATACACTTAATTATAATGAGTAATGCAATGAATACTACACTCGAATAATATACAAATATACACGATGAATAAAACAATGGAAAATTTATATTTGAATAATAATCACTTATATACAATGAATAAAACTAGAGTAATATACTTGATGAATAAACACTTATAAACAGAAAATATAGTTAAAGATACATAACACCGCAAATTAAGAGGACAACCGTCTCCATGAAGCGAAATAAGTAAACAGGGCGCAAACACCAAATGAAGAAAAATATATAATTGACTCTGGATGTACTAGGCATGTCGTAATGTCAAAGCACAATTTTGAAAATTTTACGCCAGGAAACTTCGGGGATATTACAATAGCGAACGGAAAGCGGCTATGCTCACAAGGTCTGGGAGACGTGAACATTAAAATAGATTCACAAAATTCCATTACACTTAAAAGCGCACTATACTGTCCCGAATTGCAGAACAATCTGCTATCGGTAAAAAGGGCCACCGAAAATGACATCAAAGTAATATTTGAAAAACAGAAATGCTCGTTCGTGAAGGATAACCACACAATTTTTACAGCTAGGTTAAATGACAATTTATATGAATTACAACCCAAAGACGATTACGGATATAACGCGCAAATTCAAACATCTTGCAGCGATAAAAACTGCATATCCATTTGGCACAGAAGGCTGGGACACAAAAATTTTGAAGCGTTAAAACATCTCGCGAAACACAAACTAGCTGAGGGCATAGAAATACACAATTGTAAACATGAAACTGTTTGTACAAAATGCGTCGAGGGAAAGCTGTCGATTGCACCCTACCCCAAAACCGCTTCTAATAGATCAAAGGAAACATTAGATCTGGTACATACAGATATCTGCGGAAAAATGCATACACAAACACTCAGTGGAAAGAAGTACTTTATAACTTTCACTGATGACTACAGTCGGTTTACAATGATTTATTTGATTTCGCATAAATCAGAGGCAATAACGAAACTCAAAGAATTCTTAGCCCTAACGAAGAATAAATTCGGAAAAATTATAAAAGCAATCAGATCCGATAACGCAAAGGAGTATCTAGGGGATAGTTTTGAGAGTTACCTATCAGAAAACGGTATAGAACACCAGTTGAGCGTCCCGTACTGCAGCCAGCAGAATGGTGTTGCCGAACGCAAAAATAGGACTATAGTTGAGATGGCGCGCACAATGTTATCTGACGCGAACTTACCGAACCAATTTTGGGGCGAAGCTGTACTTACAGCAACATACCTGATAAATCGCTTGCCTACCAAAGCAAACGAAAACAATAAGTCACCTTATGAGCTGTGGAATAATAGAAAACCCGATTTATCGAACGTACGGACTTTCGGATGTAAGGCATGCGCCTATGTCGAAGAATCGAAGAGATCCAAATTTGACAAAAAGGCCGTTGAAGGCATTCTATTGGGTTACGATAATCGTAGTAAAGGGTATAGAATATACACAGGGGGAAACAACGTGATAATATCGCGAACCGTAAAATTCCTTGAGAACGGAGCAAGCGAAATTGATAAAAACATAAATGATTCAAAGACACCTACTGAAGCCGTGGAGATTGAACTAAGTAATGATGAACAAAATCAAAACGACACCCCACAGCAAAGTACCACTGAACCGCGTAGGTCACAAAGAAGTAACAGAGGTGTCCCCCCTGACCGCTACGGGATAAGCGCGAATATCTGTAAAATACAAGATCCGAAAAATTGGGAAGACATAAATAATATCAGGGATCCTGAAATAAAAAACAAATGGATAGAGGCCGCAAATGAAGAAATTACGTCGTTAAAGAAGAATAACACTTGGGAATTGGTGAAACCAACACCAGGAAAACGTACAATAGGGTGTAAGTGGACATTTAAAACAAAATATAACGCACGCGGAGAGGTAGAGAGATATAAGGCACGACTTGTCGCGAAGGGCTACTCGAAAAAATACGGAAGCGATTACGATGAAACGTACGCACCGGTGGTAGCGCACACCACAATAAGAAGCTTCCTAAACGCCTCCGTGTATAAAAATTTAAATATTACACACCTAGATGTAAAGACGGCATTCTTACATGGAGATTTAGACGAAGAAGTCCTAATGAAGCAACCCGAGGGATACGTTGTAAAAGGGGAGGAAGATAAGGTGTGCAAGCTAAAGAAAGCAATATACGGGCTAAAACAGGCCGCAAGGGCCTGGTACATAAGAATTAACAAGTCATTAAGAAATTTAAATTTTAAGGAGTGCAATTCAGATCAGTGCTTATATAAGAGAAATGAAAACGGGGATATTTCCTATATAATCGTGTACGTGGACGATATTTTAGTCGCCGCAAGCGAAGAAAACACGCGCAATATATACGCGGAATTATCTAAGGAATACGAAATTAAGAATCTCGGCAGGGTATCGCAATTTCTCGGAATAAACATTAAAAGGCTAGACAACGGAAACCTTGAGCTAGACCAAGAGAATAAAATTGAGGAAATAACCGAAAAATTTAAATTGTCCAAATCCAAGCCCACATACACGCCCATGCGCACAGACTATTTCAATGCAGACCCAAACAGTGAAACACTAAGTGACAACAAACAATACAGACAGGCTGTAGGAGCGTTATTATACATAGCGACGTTAACCAGACCGGACATAGCTGCCACGGTAAACATCCTTGGAAGAAGGAACGAACATCCCAGAAAAGCAGATTGGGAGGCGGTAGAAAAGGTAATAAGATACCTGCATACCACTAAGCACTTGAGGCTAACTGTAAACAAAAATAAGCCTCCCGTACTAACTGCATATAGTGACTCAGATTGGGCAGGAGATAGAGAAGATCGGAAGTCGACAACTGGGAATGTGTTAAAATTAGGGAACAATCTCGTGTCCTGGACATCAAGAAAACAAAACTGTGTAGCGTTATTGACTGCAGAGGCAGAGTATATCTCTGTATCCAACGCCACGCAAGAAATTCAATGGGTTCTTAACCTACTAAAAGACCTAGAATTGAATCAAACTTTACCAATCGTAATATATGAGGACAATATCGCATGTATAAAGTTGAGTGAAAATGAAAAACAGCAATCCCGTGTGAAACACGTGGACATAAAGTACCACAACGTGAGACATTTAAAAGAAAGCGGGGTGATCACACTGGAATATTGCCCTTCGAAAAGGATGGTAGCTGACATCCTTACCAAGCCCATCCCCAAACCTCAGTTTGAGCACTTGAGAACAGAACTTCAACTTACGCCACCACAGGGCTCAGATGAAAAGGGGGGGTGTTGGAAACAGTTCAGAAATTGATTTTCATCTGTTCCGCCATTTGTGATATATGCATTCGTTTCATCGGCTGCTAACAGGTGTCGCCACTACCAGAAATGGAACTTCCTCAAAACCCCACAAGATAGCAGCACTACAGATCTACAGAGAGATAATCACTGCAATGTGCATTTTAAAGAAAGTAAAAACTGTTTAATCAGCAATAAACCCTTTTGTGAAATGTGCGACGGACTAATTCCGTGTGAGAACTTTCAAGAGCCCCTTTTATTAGTTAGTTGGCGCTGAAACTTCATGTCAAAAGGACATAAACAACTTCGCTCGTCAAATTAAACCCAACTGCAATCCGGAAGCAAAAATGCTCTGGAATTTAGATGATGTTTAACTATTTCTACGAATTTAACAATCTTTCATTGTATTGTATATGTGCAAATATTTTAACCAAGAAAATTGTAGTGTTTTTCAGATATAAAAAAAAGGTTTGTTCCACAAAGTGACATCACTTCGTGCCTCTACAAAGATTCAGGTTTTGTTTAATAAAATTCAATTTACATATTCTGACAACAAGCACCATTCGCTGTGTCGTGAATAAGGATTGCTTTATAAAAGGTAAGCAAAGCTTACATTATTTTTATTCAAATAACTGAGAAGAAACTTTTATTATTTATCTGGTCATTTAATTAAGTAAATTTAACTCACGTCCTTTTATAAATGAACTAAATTTTTGCATATTATGTACTGTATACAGTCAAACCTCGTTAACATGAACACGCTTAACGTGAATTACTTTTAACATGAATTGTTTTCATAGTCCCCTATAAAAACGAGAACAAAGATTTTATACTGATAACATGAATTACTGTTAACATGAACAAAATTTTGATTCCCCTTGAGGTTCATGTTAACGAGGTTCGACTGGAATTGAAATACTGTATATAAAATCGAGAACTGTATATACAAATCTGTAGTATAGATCATATATAGGGCTGCGCATAAGAATTCGGATATTTTTACTCCTGGTTATTGCTGTAATTTGGGTTTTCAATTCAGTTATGCGCTATATTAAACGTTGAAGTTTTGTTACAGCATTCTGAATGTGTTGAAAAGTGTTTCATAATCTATGCTTGACGCATGATTTTTCGTTCTTGTTAATTTTATTACCAAATGATGAAACATAAATGAAATAACAATAGTAAATTAAGCCATTGTCATTACTAGACGCAAATAGTAACAACAGAAATTGTAAAGAAACTGTACATTTTCTCGACGGCAGATATGAAAAGGACCAAGAAAAAAAATATTTTAAACAAACTTCGTACGTGTCTCATTTAGGACAGAAAAACGATTTCTTTCCCGCTTTATCTCCAACAAATTTAAAAATAAAATTAATATTCTTAATTTTCGATATTTTATACTAGTTTTTTCATTAAACATTAAAAAAAAAAAAAAAAAAAAAAAAAAGCTTTCCTCAACGGCTTTTCAAAAGCGTCTATCCTATTCAACTAAGATCTTCTATTTTGTTACATTTTACGTTTTCAAGGTTCTCTTGAAAGCATTGTTCTTGTTATTTAGAATTGTACTATAGAACAGAAATCAAATAAGAATTTTTTTCTATCGCACAGATTTATTGAAAACATTAATAAGAAACAATTTAATGACATTATTTAATTGGTACCACTTAACTGTTTAGAAATTAATGAATATCTTAAAGACACGTTAATTTGCAACATGTAATAGAAATAAATTAACATTTCCCCCTTCTTTTTTGGAGAAATATAAAATGGTGAAATTTTTAAGTGTTTTATGATTAGAATGAAAAAAAAAACCTGCATCTAAAGATAGACTTGAGTGCGTGAAAATACTTCTTTTGAAAGAAGTATCAGATGAATGTGACATGGTAATCAGTGTATAAAAATACTATAGAAAAAAAATCCCGAGGTTTTTTTAACTGTACAAAATATAAAGACGTCGAATGGGACAAAAATGGAAAAATTTATCCTAAACGATAATTAAAAATATTACAGATAATTTCAAAAGTATAAAACAATTTAACCTGAAGTGTAACGATTATTTAAAATAATATATTGAAAATCTGAAAACTTCTTAAACTAAAATGCATAAAAAATAAATACTAAAAATAATACACATTCAACTGATTTTGAATATCTCTTGAAAGGGCTTTTTACATGATAAATTATCTGTTTAGGAATATTAATTATGTATTCTAAAACATTCCTGAAGTGTAACGATTACTTAAAACAATATATTAAAAATCTGAAAACTTCTTAAACTAAAATGCATAAAAAATAAATACTGAAAATAATACACATTCAACTGATTTTGAATATCTCTTGAAAGGGCTTTTTACATGATGAATTACCTGTATAGGAATATGAATTATGTATTCTACAGCATTCCTGAAGTGTAACGATTATTTAAAACAATATTTTGAAAATCTGAAAACTTCTTAAACTAAAATGCATAAAAAATTATTATTGAAAATAATACATATTCAACTGATTTTGAATATCTCTTGAAAGGGCTTTTTACATGATGAATTATCTGTTTAGGAATATGAATTATGTATTCTATAGCATTCCTATAGGTTGTAGTTATATTTAATAATTTTGATTTTTTATTCTTTCTGTTCAAGTGGTTTATTTTCACACATGATAAATAATTATATTAAGTGTTTTAAAAATTACAAGGATAGTGTAGTTGAAAACAGTTCTTTGGAAACAGTATGTTTTACCTCATTTCAAAAATCTTACCGAAGCTCCGCCCATATGTCATAAACTCCGCCTGCTGGAGAATGGGATTATCTTTAGTTTGACCTATTTGCACTGCGCTCCATACATAAGGAAAGGGCATGTTTACAAACAAACAGTTCCATCAACCAATCTACCACTACATTTTTGTCGTAGCGATCATTGCAGGAATCGTTATGGCGATGTAAGCCAATCATATCTTAGAGCAGTTTAACGTAGACCAATCAAATTGCCCCATCTCATGTGTACAGTAGGAGTCATAAAGCACGAACAGGTTTTTCTTGCGAGCCAACAAAAATTAAACCAACAGTTTCATCATCTACCCTTTCCTTATAACAGGAGACCTGTCTTCGTATTCCACAACTTGATTTCCTGCGCTCAGTTTCGCATTTAAGGTAAAACATACTGTTTAAAAACAGTTTTTTTCGAAGAAACTATTGATTTCGAGTATATTCCGGAAAGAACAGCAATTTACAGAAGTAGATAAACAATATTACGCAATCAATCCAAACTTAATACAACACAGCTTAATTTCAAAAACAACTAATCCGAATCAAAACTGATATACTCAACTGACTTACACTCTACTAACAAGACTGCTTTTGCGAATCTAGCCATTTATACCCTCGAACCTCGAACAATCAATACCGACCAGCCCAGGGATTTCGGAATGCTTTTATTTATGAAATTTCACTGAAGCTCCGCCCAAACGTCGTAAATCCGCCTTCTGGAGAAGGCTATTATCTTTAATTTAACCTATTTGCACTGAGCTCTATTATAACAGAAGATCTGTCTCCGTAGTACCCAATATAATTTTTAGTGCTCAGTGCGGAAAGATACAGTAACGATAGTTTCACTTCGGATTCATGGTAAAACACACTGTTTATCACGTTGCTTTACACCTTACATGATTAGAGAAGCATGAATTAATTAGATAAGCATAGCTTAATTTCAAGAAATTTCAAGAACAAGTCTTCCGAAAC
This sequence comes from Maratus michaelseni, assembly GCA_963931845.1. Classification (NCBI taxonomy): domain Eukaryota; kingdom Metazoa; phylum Arthropoda; class Arachnida; order Araneae; family Salticidae; genus Maratus; species Maratus michaelseni. The sequence goes on from OZ007587.1 coordinate 123,910,672, forward strand.
AAAACTGATATACTGGCTTACACTCTAACAGGACTGAGCTCTGCTTTTGTGAATCTAGCCTTTTATACCCTAGCCCTAACCAATCAAAACCGACCAGCCCAGAGATTTCGGAAAGCTTCTTATTTATGAAATTTTACTGAAGCTCCACCCACGCGTCGTAAATCCGCCTTTTGGAGCATGCGATTATCTTTAGTTTAACCTATTTGCACTGAGCTCCATATATAACAGGACATCTGTCTTCGTATTACATTACATGATTTCCAGCGCTCAGTGCAGAAGGTTACGGTGACGATAGTTTCAATTCGCATTCATGTTAAAACGTTTATCGCATTGCCTTACACCTTACATTATTAGAGAAGCATTAATTAATTCGATAAGCATAGCTTAATTTGAGAAGCATAAATTAGGATAATAGTAAATGAGAACATTAATGTCTAACATTGACAACGCGGGCTACTTTATCCCTCTGCCTTGCAAGCTTCTGACCGCCGACCAAGATCTTGTGTTATATATGGAGCTCAGTGCCTATTTGGGCACTGTAACATATTCGGCCATGCTCATCCAGGCATTATTTTTTCCGAAATTCAATGTATTCAGGGTTGAACAGTGATAAATCGCCCTGACCATTAATGACAAAAATAAATTTTCAGATTTGTACCATGCCGCATCTTTGTCCATTAGTGAGAAAAGTAAGCTTTCAATTTTGTAACAATATAAATTAAGTAAGCTTTTCATCCTAAAATACGCATCCCCAAAAATGAAGGCATTTCAAAATTTTTCATTAAAATTCTCTCATGTTTTTTAACAAGTAACGGATGAAAAAAATTCAACCTCCATTGGACTAATCAATTTTCCTATTTCTGCTTCATAACCAACTGCTTCCAAGTAAAATATATGGCTCTTTTTCAAGATAAGGCCTTATTTAATGATCTATAATTTGAAAGTGGGAGACATAAATAACGGTTTTTAAAGAATAAACGTATATCAAATATGCTTGTTCGAAAGTAAAGACAAAGATTCATTTTAACTTTATTGGTACCCAAGTTTATTGCCTCATAAAACTTTCTGAAAATATCAAACGAAAATTGCTTATTAATATTTGATCAAATGTTACACGATAAAAAAACATATGTAGTTCATGCTTCATTATGCTCGTTTTATGTTAAAAAAAAAGAAAAAAAAAACTAAGACCATAAAGTTCCTTCGTTAATGATTTTATTAGAATTTTAGGAGAATGTTAATTAAGAAAAGTTTTAAAAGAGCGGAAATGGTAAAAATAACAATCTTTCTTTCTTAGAAATTCCAATTAATTGGACATTTTACAGAATGTTTTCTTTGACATAATATTTTTCGCAATTTTTTTAAGAAAGAGTTAGTATCTTAAAAACGGTTAGTATCGTAGTTAAAAACTTTTTTTTAAAGATTACATTTTGTAAATAAAAATATAGAAAAAAGTATATTTTACTTTTTTTTATTTTAATAAAATATCATTAGAAATTTTATGTAAAAATTTCTCTGAATGCCCTTCAAGTTTTTGGGCATAGGTATTTTTTTAAACATAAACGCGTTTTATTGCAATATCAATTAAAATACAAGATGATTTTAATACAACAAAATCTGTACTTTTTGTCATAGTGCGGTCTTGGCACTTTTTTAAAAAGCATGGCGCAATTCAGGTTTCAGAAAGTGAGATTTTTTGGCCAAATGATAAAAAACAGCTGTGAAAGCAAAACTAGTGAACTATTATGGCTTATTTGTGTAAATACGAAAAAAGCTTTTGATTACACGTATTAGATAAATTACTTGTTTGTATATAATCTATACTTCTAAAACAGTAGCTTGATTTTCTCATAATCAACGCATAGCCTCAACCGTTTGTCCTAAAACAATGAAATTTGAAAGACATGTTCTTTACACAATGTAGGCACCCACTAAGAAAGGAATTTTGAAAATTCACATCCTAAGGGTGTTATAAATGGGGTGTCAAAAGTTTTAGATAATTTCGTCTTTTCGGCATATCTCAGCAGGAGTTTTAAGTAGGAGCGTGAAATTCAGGATAACAATTCTACTAAAGACTAGTTAAACATGTATTTCAGGCGATTTTAGAAATTCAACCACTAAGTGGGTAAAATGGGGGGTCGAAACTTTTCGGTGATTTCATATTTTCACCATATCTCATCAGCAGTTTTAGGTAAGAGCGTGAAATTACAGATAACAAATCTACTAAAAAAGTAATTAAACACATATTTCAGCGATTTTAGAAATTCAACCACTAAGGTGGTTAAATAGGGGATCTAAAGTTTTAGGTCATTTTGCCTTTTCGCCATATCACAACAACAGTTTTAGTTAAAAGCGCGAAATTCAAGATAACAAATGTACTAAAAGTTAGTAAAACACATATTTCAGCGATTTTAAAAATTCAACCACTAAGGGGGTTAAATGGGGGTCGAAAGTTTTTAGTCATTTTACGTTTTCGCCATATCTCAGCAGCAGTTTTAGATAGGAACGTGAAATTCAGGATAAAAAAATCTACTAAAAAAATAAACACATATTTCAGCGATTTTAGAAATTCATCCATTAAGGGGGTTAAATGGATTGTCGAAAGTTTTAGGTCATTTTGCTTGTTCGCTATATATCAACAGCATTTTTAGTTAGGAACTCGGAATAACAAATCTACAAAAAATATAGATAAACAGGTTCAGAAATTTTAGAAATTCAGCAATTAAGGGGGGTTATATAGGAGGTCAAATATTTTAGGTCATTTTGCCATATGTCAGTAGAAATTATAGGTAGAATCTTGAAACTCAGGATAACAAATCTACTAAAAAAAGGCACTCCGGGAGTGCCGACAGAAGTGAAAACTTGAACAATTACGTGTGTATTTTTTGAATCGTCAGGAAACGTTTTATTGTGCAGGAAATACTTTTAAATGAAGTGGGTTTTTTTTTATTCATTATTATAAACTACTACTACAAAAATTATACTGCAATTTTCATTTAATGCGCTATTGTACATGAAAAATAATGCATATTATTTTACATACAAAAATTGCAATCTATTGCTTAAAACGTAAATTTACAAATACATGAAATATGAAATTTAATTAATTGGTATTCTTTGAAATGAATACCAATGAAACTTATGAATTTTCATCCACAATTTCAACAACTCTTCCATCATCATCATTACCATCATCATCATTATTATCATTATATTCCAGAACTGATACTATAGGTTTATGGTAACTAAAATAGGAAACATTAATAGCTTTGACCGTTATTGCTATTATTATTACACTGAGACGCTATATGAACTTCAGAGTTACATCTAAAACAATTAATTTGAGATTTATTTCTTTTGTTTTAGTATTGGGTATGAAAGAAAGATTGTGAATTTTCATTTTTACTTACTTCGTATACTTACTTCGGGTTTTCTATCTTCAAAGTGGTGTGAAATTATATTCATGGTTTTAACATTACGTCTCGCCGCATCATAATCGTCCAGTTTACTTACTAATACGTCTACATTTTTAATTTTTGGAAGATCATCAATAAAATGTTCTTTCATTTTTATAGGTAACCTTTTCTTAATTTGATCTACTACTATTAATTCTTTTAAGGATTCAAAATCAGATACTTTAAAACCGCTAATCCATTCTTCCAAATCATATATATTATTTCTCCTGTCAACATCCCTTTTTTTCTGAAAATACGAAACGCAGAACGACGAATGAGATAGCATATGAAAGGATTTTGAAAACGCTTCTGACATAGCACACTTAACATTTCGTTAAAACATGTTTTCGATTAAAAATTGCTGATAATTGAAAATTAAATCGGCATTGTTTTCCTAAATGAAATGAAAGGTTTTCCGCAAAACATTGTTGCCAAAAAAATAAAATACCACATTATATGATGCTCAGCAATTATTATAAAAAACACCGCACGGGCTTATTTTATATTTATGATTAAAAAGCGAAATTTAAATTGAAATGTTTAGATTTATATTTCTATGTCCCATGTTTTTCCCGAAGCGGATGACGTCATCCTCTAATGCAGTTAAAATACGATTGTTAATTTTTTTTTTTTCTCACGCGTGCCTTTAGCAATCTTGGATCAGTTTTTACTCTAACTTTGATGGAATAAATTAGATGATATTCTGGACTGACTAACAACTAAATGTTGTTTACAGATATTTTTATCCTTGCTTTTTCTTTAGAAGTTTAAACCTGCATCTAATAACTATTACATATTGATAAAAAATGGTACTTCTCTTTTATCCCGTCGACCACTTTTCATAACAAAAAACTATCGCCAAATAAACGGGAGAACGTTGCCATTGGAATATCAAAATAAATAAATAAAATATAAGAATTTAAGGACACAATTGCTATTTTAATTAATGAAAACTAATAAACCAGTAAAACATAATGAAAAATACACGCAAATGTCGAATTAAAAACCACTTGAAGATTTAACAAACACGTATAATGCTTCTGACATCAAGTAAATGGGACTGCATTTTTGGCGTTTAATCTTACAATTTGGCGATAGTTTTTTGTTATGAAAAGTGGTCGACAGCATAATAGAGAAGTACCTAAAAAATATTAGATTTCAGTGCGAAATCCTCGCATGGGCCCTCTGGTAATTTCTTAATTCAAATGCTAAATCGCGCCAAGTGGCTGAAGATTCTTTTCTATGTGACATTAATTTCTGCCTAAATTCTTCTGGCGTCATTTTGAAGCGTTTAAGAAGTAAATTTTTTACGTAATCGTAATTGTTCGCCAATATTTCTGGCTCTCTAGCTATAATATTGGCGATTTCGGTACTTACGTATTATCCGTGCCAGTTTTAAGCCAACTGCGCCAGACATGGGGCCAATATTACTAAATATAGTAACCCTTATATATTTTTTTCTTGCTACATGCCTGGGAATAATCTATAATATTATAGTTTCTTATTTACTATGCTATTTACCATTTATTAATCCTTCTCCTTCTATATTAAAAAAAAGTAATCTGGAACTGAGCCAAAAACGATTTAGAAATGGACCAATCAAATTCTGCGTAGATTTTCCGGGTTATTCTCATCGCTTTTTTTACTAGGGACTTTTTTGAGGAGCTATTACTTTTTTTCTAGCCATCCTACGGATTCGAAAATCATACCACCAGACGCGAAATATAACAAGCTTTCAGAAATTAAAAAAATTATCACGGTCGGACAATAAAAACTCAAAAAATTATTAAAAAACGAGTAAAAAATCTTTTATTGAAAAAGTCATTTTTTTTATATTGTTGCAAATTTCTAAATAAGCGCAAAGGATTATGTTTTATCTCAAATAAAAAATCTATTTGCGCGAGACTATTAAAAACAATAATGGAAGTTTAAAATAATAATTAAATGATCACGTGTTGAAAGCAGGAAATAAAGAAAATTACGTCATAAAAATTGTGTTTACACATGAATATTAAAAATAAAAAAGATGAATTAAATGAAAAAGCATTATAACCAGTTAAATGAAAAAGCATTATAACCTGAGTACAGAAGATAGTCGCCGTTCGTGATATCATCATCATCTTTTTAAAACAGGATACATTACTAGGTTTTAAGAGGCTATGAAATCAGAACGGGGGTTGGTGAGCGTAGCGAGTAGGGGGCAGAGCCCCCTAGTTTTATTAAAATAATGTTATTTACTATTTTTAACAATGTTATAAATTTAATAGGCATATATTATATTTTATTTATTTTATATCAATTACCATTTTTAACAATGTTATTTGATAATGTTAAATTACTGCGTTTGAAAATATGATTGGCAATGATAACCAAGATTGGTACTTGGCAACCATTTTTGGCGATCAATCTCCTGGCACGGATAATACGTAAGTACCGCGATTTCTAACGGAATTAAACTTAACAAATGTGTGACCCAATTTTCTTTTATTATATTCATTCGAGAAATTTGTCTTTCTAATAATGCTAAATAGAGACTAATATCACTTTTGCTGTCAAAGTGAGATATTAATTTAAGCATATCTGGTTGCTTACCTGAACCAGCTATTGCAGAATCGTCGCCAAATATACAGAGGTGTCGGTAACAGTAACGGTAAGTGTCGCGAATTCAATGGTTTTTTCCCATCTCAAAAAATGTCCAACGCGCCTAAAGAAGTTTTCACTTCAAAAATAGTTAAACACGTATTTCAGCGATTTTAGAAATTCAGAGTGTAAGGGGGGGGGGGGGGGTTAAATGGAGGTCGAATGTTTTACGCCATTTTGCCATATCTCAGTAGAAGTTACAGTTAGGAGCGTGAATTTCGGGATAACAAATCTACTAAAGAACAGTTAAACATGTATTTTAGGCGATTTTAGAAATTCAGCGACTAACGGGGTTAAATGGGGGTCGATAATTTTCGATGATTTCATCTTTTCACCATATCTCATCAGTAGTTTTGGATAAGAGCGTGAAATTCAGGATAAGAAATCTGCTATAAAAATAATTAAACACATATTTCAGTGATTTTAGAAATTCACCCATTAAAAGGGCTAAATGGGGGTCAAAAATTTTAGGTCATTTTGAATGTTCGCGATATCTCAGCAGCATTTTTAGTTAGGAGCTTGAAATCACAGATTCAGGTAAACAAATCTACGAAAAAATAGTTAAACATGTATTTCCGCAATTTTAGAAATTCAGCCACTAAACGGGGTTAAATGGGGGTCGAATTTCTTATGTTATTTTGCATTATCTCAGTAATAGGTAGGAGCGTGAAATTTAGGATAACAAATGTACTAGAAAATAGTTAAATATATATTTCATCAATTTTAGATAATAATCCATCAAGTGGGTCACACTGTATGTCGAAAGTTTTAGGTAATTTTGCCATATTTCAGCAGCAGTTTTAAGTAAGAAAAGTGAAACTCCGCTTTACAAATCTACAAATAGTTAATCATGTATTTCAGCGATTTTAGAGCTAGCGAGTTTGTGAGCAACATCGGCTGTGAACCCGATTGCGGAACATTAGACGAAAAAGAGAACTATTGCTGATTTTTTATTATATACTAGCCGGTAGCTTCCAACTGGGGCCCAGATAGAAAGTACAACTTGAGCCCCAACCCCTAGATAATCACGGGTAGGGCCCAGTAGTACTTTATCAAGGGGCGTATGAAAAAAAAAATTATGCCTCGAAATCTTTATTTAACTGCTTTTTTTTTATATTTGTATTGGTTATTTTCGTATACTTTTAATTTAAAGTATTTTATTTATATTTTTCTGGTTGCATATAAACTGCACTTTCTGGGTCCCAAGCGAAATCAGGGCAGTACGCTGCACTATGTATCTAGGCCCCACTCGGAAACGATCGGCTAGTAAGAGATAAATGGCTTCTTTATGTTAAATAAGTTGTATAAATATTGAAAAAATTGCTTGCTTATGTGAAAAACTTGCTTTGCAAGACACGGTGATTAGGTTGCCAGAAAATGTGTAAAATTTCCTTCTCTTGCCAAGGCCATTTCCCCTATTTTGCCAAGTCCCACAATTTTTCTTTTTTAATATTTGAATGCACAACAAAATAAGACTATGTTGAAAGAGAAAAAGGAACGAAGTAAGTACATAAGTTTACGGACCAATTATACTTGATTACATATACATAATAGGCGAACAATTCATGACGCATTTTAAGAATAATAATATAAATGTAACCAACGGACACAGAAAACCTTACCGAAGAGAGTTTGTCCAAACTTAATCTGAAATTAACTATAGTTTATTTTCACACAACATGTTTAATGTGTTATAATGAAATTTTCACCCAAGTCGTGCGATTAACTATACCAGACAGGGCATCTTAACATTAACAACATTTTTTTTTATGAGTGGTAAACGGAGAAACCTTAAACATGCGTATGAGTTTTGAAACCTAAATTTATTGTTATGTAAAACATAGATTTCCAAAGGAAAAAAAAAATCATAGTCCTGATGACGATGGACATATTATCCATATCTTATAGACCAGGGCGATTAATAATTAATTATCTTTGAAATTTCGACACGGTAAAATCAAAAAGAAATATGAGTACACACGTTATGGTGCTTGTATACACAACAGAAACACATACTTTAATTTATAAACAAAGTGTTTTTTAAGCAAACAAGGATTTGAAAACGTGTAAGCAAAAACAAGAGGTGCCAGACGATAGATTGGGGCCATGGCAGTCGCATGTACTTTGGACAGTTAGATCTCCAGATATTAAGCTGTACGATTCTTTTTCATGGATACATTAAGACCGAAAATGTACTGTACTGAAACAGCAAGCATTCATGTGTTGGAGCATGATGGGAAAAAGCTGCCCTATCGTTTGAATATATATCGCACATTTATTTCTAAAGTGACAACTCAAAACACGTGATTTTTGGGACATTAGTGACTAAATCGCAAACATATTTCCCCATCTGCCATTAAAAACAATTTTATATCTCTTTAAAAATGACGAAATTTCAATAGTTTTATAATTTTTAACCGACTTAAAAAAAAGGAGGAGGTTATTAACCGACTTAAAAAAAGGAGGAGGTTATCAATTCGACCCGTATGTATGTATTATGTTGTTCACGCATAACTCTCGTAAAAGTGCATCGATTTTGAAAATTTGTATTTTGTTTGAAAGAGTAAGGGTCCAAGGTGGTCCCATTTCAATTTCGTCAAAATCTGATCATTAGAACAAATTATTTTATTCAAATTTCCATTATTTTGATAATTTATTTAATTTATATTTCAAAAAGTCCATTATTTGAATTGTTGCTAATTTGTAAAATAGCGCACATAATAATATTCCCTTTCAATTAAAAAACGTATTTACACGTGAC